>CM040623.1:8753053-8854387 GCA_022817965.1 Solanum lycopersicoides | reverse complement strand
ATTTATATTTTAATATATTATATTAAAGAATGCATTAATTCACATTGAATGGTTATGATTTTTCCAAAAGAGTTCTGACTTTTTGATGAAATTGATCTTTTCAAAGGGTTGTGACTTTTATAAATAAAAAAACTATATGCACATGCACATACTACCATTTGTTAACTATAAATGGAGGGCTTCCTCACATTTTTAAACAACAATTTTTATATATTTTCTATTCTTCTCTTATTAAAAACTCAAGTTTGATTTACAGACGTTGACAATCTCAAAGTTCAATTAAATTGAACACTGCCTAACATTAATGTTAAATGAATATATAACTCCTGTTAGTTTTATGACCTACTCACATTAATATTATTTTGGTTTAATATTTAATTTACTAACTAAATTCTAATTCTAATTGGATAAGTAGAGAAGTGGAGAAGTGGGGAAGTGGAGAGGTTACTTCAACTACCCATTAAGTCTTTCACTTTACCTATTACCTCTTCCAACTATCCATTATCTCCACTACTCACCATGATGGAAAGGTGGGAATGATGTTAAAACACACTCTATTTAATGGGTCCTCTCTCTGCCATAAAGATATATTCTTATCCATCAAAGCTATACATATACATAAAGTATAAGGCAAGAGAGAGAAACAACTTCTAAAGAACCAAAAGAAAAGACTTCCGCTCAATCAAGTCAAGAATTATAATGGCAGATTCGGGTATGTATTCTTAACTGAAATATCATAGTATTAAATATATGTGATATAGTTCTACGATCCTGAATAATTGATAGGATTTCTAAATGTTAGATTGTTTATGTTTTCACAATCATTAAGAATCTTTATATGTGGTATCAAGAGCATGGTTTAAGAACTAGTGATTTTTCATAAAATTAATGTTTTCCTTATTTGAAAACGGTAATAGATAGTATTAAGTGAAATAATTATTCTCTATCATGATGTATTTTATTTTGAAATTATGCATATGAGATTAGTTAATCACCAAAGTGATCTAATCTTTGAATAATTAATTCAAAATAATAATGACTAAATGTATATTAAATTATCCATTATTTTGATGCTTATAATTGATATAACTTAAGGATATATTGAAATTTTTGGTTGTAAGATATTTAGGGATTACCCAAAGGTTGATTATTTCCTTTTATAACCATTGAACATTAATGAGATAATTTAGATGTGTCGTTAATTTTATTTATTTATCCAAAGTAATAAATATTATTGATTGACACATTTAAAATTATTGAATTACGTTAAATTCACATCTAAGCATCATTATGTCTAAAGTTGTATTTTGATGTTTCGCCCAAAGGAGGACATCAATATACATTTAAGGATTTATAAACCATTTCTGAATTTGATAGTAAGTTAAAATTCATAACTCAAAGTATTAACAAATGAGTATATTATATTTGCAGCATTTACTCTTCATTCGCACTCTACCTCTGTTACGACCTTTAACCGTCTTAACTTCTCAGATTGGTGCGAACAGATCAAATTTCATCTTGGAGTTTTAGATCTTGATGTTGCACTTTACACTGAGAAGCCAATTGATATCACTGAAACTAGCAGTACTGAAGAAAGGTCTCATTATAAGCACTGGGATCGATCTAACATATTAAGCATAATGTTTATGCGAATGAATATTGCAAGAAACATTAAGACTACTCTTCCCAAAACTGAAAAATGCAAAAGATTTTCTGAAATTCGTGGAGGAATCCTCCCAAACTGCTGATAAGTCTCTTGCTGGGACACTAATGGGTACTTTGACCACCATGAAGTTTGCTGGTTCACGTACCATGCATGAGCATGTCATCGAAATGACAAACGTAGCAGCAAGACTTAAGTCTTTGGGAATGGAAGTGGAACAAAATTTCCTTGTACAATTCATTATCAACTCATTACCGTCTGAGTATGGCCCTTTCCAAATGAACTACAACACCATGAAAGACAAATGGAACATGCATGAATTGTACGGAATATTGGTTCAGGAGGAAGTAAGGCTCAAGAATCAAGGAACCCACTCCATTAACCTTGTAAGTCATAAAGGAGTTGGAAAGAAAGGAAAGAAACATGCTAAAGAAAAACAGAGGCACCATAATGTTAATGAGTCCTCCTCTCAAGTACATAAAAAGGAACATAAGAATGATAAGTGTCGTTTCTGTGGAAAATCTGGACACTTTCAGAAAGATTGCCTGAAATTTAAGGCATGGCTCGAGAAGAAAGGTAAGCCGAGTGCTTTTACATGTCTCGAATCAAATTTAACTTAAGTTCCTTATAATACTTGGTGTATTGACTCTGGTTGCACTGTTCATGTTTCTAACACGATGCAGATATTCCTTACAACACAAATCATAAACCAGAATGAAAGATATGTGTATATGGGGAATAGAGTGCAGCTCCAGTTAAAGCTATAGGAACTTATTGTTTGATCCTTGATACTGGGTTCCACTTAGATTTACTTGAAACTTGTTATGTACCTTCTCTTTCGAGAAATTTAGTTTCTTTGTCTAAGTTGGATAAGACTGGATACTCTTTTAATTTCGGTAATGAATGTTTTAGTTTGTTTAAACATAATTATCTCATTTGTACTGGTACTCTTTGTGATAACTTATACAAACTGAATCTTGATAATCTATTTGCCGAAATACTCTTAACTCTGCATCATAATATTTGAACCAAACGAAGTTTGGTGAATGAACAATATGCATTCTTGTGGTACAAATGTTTAGGTCACATATCCAAAGAAAGATTGAAAAGATTAGTTTAGAACGAAATTCTTCCAAATTTGGATTTTATAAACCTGAACATTTGTGTGGATTGTATTAAAGGAAAACAAACAAGACACACAAAAAAAGGAGCCACAAGAAGCACACAACTTCTTGAAATTATACACATTAATATATATGGTCCTTTTGATATTACATCTTTCAGTAAAGAAAAATAATTTATCACTTTTATTGATGATTTTTCACGTTATGGTATGTCTATTTGTTGCATGAAAAATCTCAAGCGATAAATGCCTTAGAGGTCTTTATTACTGGAGTTGAAAGACAACTAGATAGAAAGTTGAAAATAATCAGGTAAGATAGAGGTGGTGAATATTATGGAATATATGATGAAAATGGACAACACCCAGGTCCATTTGCTAAATTTCTCGAAAAACATGACATATGTGCTCAATACACAATGCCTGGAACACCACAAAAAAATGGTGTAGCAGAAAGGCGTAATCGTACATTAATGGACATGGTTAAGAGTATGTTAAGTAATTCATCTATTCCTCTTTCATTGTAGATGTATGCTTTAAGGACTGCCGTTTACTTACTTAATAAGGTTCCTAGTAAAGCAGTTCCAAAGACTCCTTTGAACTATGGACTGGTAGGAAACCTAGTTTAAGGCACCTGCATGTTTGGGGTTGCCCGGTAGAAGTTAGAGTTTATAACCCACAAGAAAAGAAACTGGATTCAAGAACAATCAGTAGTTTCTTTATTTGTTATCCAAAAAAATCAAAAGGGTATAGATTTTACTGTCCTAATCACAGTACAAGAATAGTTGAAACTGAAAATGCTAGGTTCATTGAGAATGATGAAGTTAGTGGGAGTGAAGAACCACGTAAAGTGGAAATTAAAGAAGTTAGGGTGAGGGTTTCTCTACCTTTTACTTCTTTTAAAGATGTTGTTCCTAAAGTTGTTGCACAACCTAACAATCAACAAGAACAACAAGTTGATGCTCCTGTTAATCTCAATGAAGCAATAACTAATGAATCTGCAGTAGATGTACCACAAGAAGTAGCATTAAGAAAATCTCAAAGACAAAACAGGCCTGCTATTTCTGATGACTATTTGGTATATTTACACGAGTTAAAAATTGACTTAGAAATTGATAATGATCCAGTTTCATTTTCACAAGCTATTGAAAGTAATAATTCTGATAGATGGATAAATTCTATGAAAGATGAGTTGAAATCTGTGGAACAAAATGAAGTATGGGACCTTGTTGAATTACGAGAAGGTTGCAAAACAGTTGGGTGTAAATGGGTCTTTAAGACCAAACATGAATCAACTGGCAACATCAAACGTCACAAGGCCAGACTTGTTGCAAAAGGTTTTACTCAAAAAGATGGCATCGACTATGAAGAAACATTTTCACCTGTCTCTAGGAAAAATTCACTCAGAATTATAATGGCTTTAGTAGCTCATTATGACTTAGAGCTAGATCAAATGGATGTGAAAACAGCCTTTCTAAATGAAATTTTGGAGGAAGAAGTTTATATGAGTCAACCTGAAGGGTTCTCTTGTAAAGGAAAGGAACACATGGTGTGTAAACTTAAGAAGTCATTATACGGACTTAAATAAGCTTCTCGACAATGGTATCTTAAGTTTAATGAAACTATTTTCACTTTTGAATTTAAGGAAAACACTGTTGATCGGTGTATATATCTGAAGGTTCATGGGAGTAAGTTTATTATGTTATCCATGTATGTTGATAACATCTTGCTTGCTACTAATGATCTTGGTTTGTTGCATGATACCAAGAGATATTTATCTAACAATTTTGAAATGAAAGATATGGGAGAGGTATCCTATGTGATTGAAATAGAAATATTTCGAAATAGATCACAAGAATTATTAGGTTTATTTCACAAAGCCTATATTAATAAAGTGTTAGAGAGATTTAGAATGGAAAAATGCTCATCAAGTGTCGTTCCAATTCAGAAAGAAGATAAATTTAGTCTCAATCAATGTCCAAAGAATGAATTGGAACGTAAGCAAATGAATGATATTCCTTATGCATCAATAGTTGGGAATCTGATGTATGCCCAAACATGTACTAGACCAGACATCAGTTTCGCTGTTGAAATGTTGGGCCGTTATTAAAGTAATTCAGGAATGGATCACTGGAAAGCTGTGAATAAAGTGTTGTGATACTTGCAAGGAACTAAAGATCATATGCTCACTTATAGAAAATCTGATCATCTTGATGTGATTAGATATTCAGATTCAGATTATGCTAGTTGTGTGGATACACGAAAATCCACATTTGGGCATTTTTTTTATATTAGATGGAGGAGCAATATCATGGAAGAGTGCAAATCAGTCTGTTATAGATGCATCCACTGTGAAAGCTGAGTTTGTGGCATGCTTTGAGGCCACAGTTCAGGCTAATTGGCTGCGGAACTTTATTTCAGGACTTGGACTAGTCGACAATATTTCCAAGTCGCTGAAAATTTATTGTGATAATACTGCAACAGTCTTGTTCTCTAAAAATGATAAGTATTCTAGGATGCCAAACATATGAAATTGAAATACTTTTCATAAAAGGAAGAATTCCAAAAACATAAAGTGACAATTGAACATATTAGCACCAAACTTATGATTGTTGATCCTTTGACGAAAGGATTACCGCCCAAAATATTTGTTGAACATGTTGAAAGAATGGGTCTTATTAATAACAATGAATGACTTTATGTAAAGATTATATTATGTTTATGCAATTGACACTTTGAGCTCAACTATATATATGTTTCTGTTATTACCTGTTTTCTCTTGTATACGTTATGTTGAAAATGATGATGACAGGTTTTGTTTTAGATAAAGATATTCTAAGCATTATGGTGGACCCATTATGTATTTGAAATATTGTGTTAGGCAATAGACTAATATTGTAATGCATGGAAGGGACTATGCCAAATAAAGTGGTGTACAACCGCTATGACTCATATTAGTTGATTTACTTAATAACAACAAATTAAATAATATTGAATTTAGTATATGTGCACATTGTAATTGAAATGTTTATAAATCATTAAGTAAATGATGTTACGTGTGTCAAGTGGGAGAATGTTAGTTTTATGACCCACTCAGATTAATATTATTTTGGTTTAATATTTAATTATTAACTAAATTCTAAATGTAATTGGATAAGTAGAGAAGTGGAGAAGTGGGGAAGTGGCGAAGTGGAGAGGTTACTTCAACTACCATTAAGTCTTCCACTTTACAAATTACCTCTTCTCCACTTCTCTACTTATCCAATTAGAATTAGAATTTAGTTAGTAATTAAATATTAAAAAAATAATATTAATGTTAGTGGGTCATAAAACTAACATTCTCTAACATTCTCCCACTTGACACCCGTAACATCATTTACTTAATGATTTAATAAACATTTCAATTACAATATGCACATATACTAAATTCAATATTATTTGTTGTTATTAGTAAATCAACTAATATGAGTTTAGTATATGTGCACATTGTAATTGAAATGTTTATTAAATCATTAAGTAAATGATGTTACGTGTGTCAAGTGGGAGAATGTTAGTTTTATGACCCACTCACATTAATATTATTTTAATTTAATATTTAATTACTAACTAAATTCTAATTCTAATTGGATAAGTAGAGAAGTGGAGAAGTGGAGAAGTAGGTAAGTGGAGAGGTTACTTCAACTACCCATTAAGTCTTCCACTTTACCCATTACCTCTTCCAACTATCCATTTTCTCCACTACTCACCATGATGGAAAGGTGCGAATGATGTTAAAACACACTCTATTTAAAGGGTCCTCTCTCTGTCATAAATATATAGTCTTATCCATCAAAGATATACATAAAATATAAGGCAAGAGAGAGAAACAACTTCTAATTAACCAAAAGAAAAGACTTCCGCTCAATCAAGTCAAGAATTATAATGGCAGATTTGGGTATGTACTCTTGTCTGAAATATCATAGTATTAAATATATGTGAAAATCATATAGTTCTATGATCCTGAATAATTGATAAGATCTCTAAATGTTAGATTGTTTATGTTTTCACAATCATTAAAAATCTTTAGAACTCCAACTAAAAACATCCAATTTAGTATATCTTCTATATTATATCAATATTTATTTATATTATATTATATTAAAAGTAAGAACCCCAATAATACAATAATAACTAAGTAATAGACTATGGGGAGGGAGGAGAAAGTAAATTTAAGAGGTGTAACTAGAGATTTTATGAGTGACTAACATTCAATAGTAAACATAAAAATTTACATTAACTATTTATAGGAACTTATACTTTATCATTTATTTTATAACTATTTACTTAATTTTTAATTTTATAATATCTCATTATTTATAAAATTAAAGTACTATATGATTTGATATTCACGTGCAATTCAAGTGCGTCAAAAATAGTATTATATTAAAAATGAAAAGCTTGCAAGTTCAAAGTTTGAGTAACATTTTACCTCTACATTCATTTAAATATCTATTAATTAAATATTAAATAATAGTATATACATTATACTAACTATTAAAGTGGAAAGTATTTAAGTTAAAAGTTGAATCAACTTTAAAACAGAATTAAATTAGAAAGACATGAAAAAGATGAAAATGAAAACATCATGGTTTCAAGACCCTTCATTTTTACAAGTTAAATTTTAAAAATCTTGTCTTTTTATTTTTCATATTGAATGGGAAAAAAAATTAGTTGGTCTTGCAAACTATAAATTAAAACATTGGATAATATTAGATAAATCTTAAAAAACGGTAGTGCTCAATTGTTGATTTCAAAGTCTCTTCTTTTGTTTGATTCCTTCTTCATCTATTATGTATTACCACATCTAATTGTATTTATGTTTATGTCATTTTCTTTGTCTCTCAATTTTGGTGGCCTCATAATCGTAGGGCAAGATATAACTATAATTATTTCATAAGTTTCATGGTTCGTATATTTATTACAACAACTTTTTTATGTTGCACATATCAACTTATTATTTTTTAAAATTTATTAATTGTGTAGAAGTTGAAATGAATACATTATCTTTTGAGTTAAACGTACCACGAACGTTCTCATAGACTAGTATATATATACATGTTCGAGTGTATAATACACCTTTGGATAAATAACCTAACTACACAACCTTTCCATATTCTCTAAAATTTTCTACCATTTTAAAATATTTCAATTTTTTTTCTTTTTATCTCCTTTTCTGGATACATTATTCATTGCCCTTTCAACCCAACGATTTTGTTTCTATTTGCACGCCTAAAATCACTCTCATATATTGACAGTCATCCATCACTCCATTTTATAATTTCAGATCTATTCTCTATCGAGATCATCGATTTAAAGTTCCTAAAGAGGTAGAATTATTTCTTTATCAATTTTTTTCTTTCCAATTCTTCAATTGTGGTTTTTGTTAAAAAAATTGTTTAGCTTTTTCATATACAATTCTAACACCGTCGCTTGGGCTAAAGTCGGCTTTAGGTATGTTATTATTGGCGGTTGTTATCGTGGACATCACCGCAAAATTTGTGCAAAGAAAACGATGAAATATTAAAGTTTGTTTCTGGTAGGGTTGATTTTCAGATAAAGCAGCAATTTTGAATTCAAATTTCTGATACATATGGATTATGTTTCCTCGTTTAGTATTGTGTTTATTATCCAAATTAATTTCACCTACTAGAGATATGGTATCTTGTGTATTTGATTCTGCTGATGAAAATTTTCATAAAAATAGATCTAAGCAATGAAACAATACGTTAGTCATGAAGAATTTGAAAGTGGAAAATTCGAAAAAAGGATGCATACGCGAGTTCTAAATCTACTGTTGAGAAAACGCTCGAAGAAAGAAGAAAAAAAATTGGATATGTCATTACACAATCATCATTATCAAAGATATAGATTTTCAATGTATCTTGTCTATTTTTATTCTTAATTTAGTCTTTGTTAGTGTTATTACTATTTTGATATATCACTGCTACAATGCATAATGTATCAGGTTTTATAGAATAGTCATTATGTATTTGTGGACACACCGATTTGAATGTTTTACTGTTTTTAAGATATATTAAATTACGTTTTAGAGTCTTTCTGTATAAACTTGGTTATTTTAAATTTATATTTCAAAATAGTTTATTTTTTAATCTCAGTAGGTATATTTTTCTTTATTTTTTTATTGTAATTACAGTGTTTGTGGTACACAAGACAAAATAGGACACTTTTAAAAATTATCTGATACAAATAAGTTTTATAAACTTAAGTATCACACAATTTTATCATTCAAGAGGTTGTTTATTAAGTTATCGATACACTTGATATCTAACCACTGCAACGTATATTTCAACATGTATCAATTACATAAATTAATGTATTAAATATATTATTTTGTCTTTCCTTATATGTGTGATACTTTAACATAAAATTATAGTAAATACAATCGTTCACAATCATGATGTATCAGATACATTATATAAAAAAAACATACATTATATAAACATTGTACCAGATTTACAAAATTTAATAGTTTAACAATGTGATTAAATCATTAGCAAGCAGAAATGTACACAAAGTTGAAAAATTTTATTTATTAATAGTAACACTTCAATATATTGGAAGTTGAATGTATTTTTCTAAAAAGTACAAGATCGCATGTTGTGACTTTCATTTCTATAATGTCCATAACAGTTTGTCCTCGTAGTTGACTTATCACTTGAGTTTTTTTTCTTTCTAATCGTGTTCGTCCATGTATCCTTTTGTATCTAGGTGGCAAGACAATTTCCTTATCTGGTAATGGAACCATTGAATCTTTCATAATTTCTTATTTATCTTTCAAGACAAACAATGTACCTTTTCCAGAATCATAGACTGTATAAAATACTCAGACGATGCAACAACCTGTCAACATTAAAAAAAACAGTAATACATTCCATAAAATAGTTACTTCTATGTATCAATCACAAATAATCACACAACTAAATTATACTTAATATTAGATACAAAATATAAATTTTAGTATATATATACCCTCATTCGCAAACATTTTGATGTGTTTACAACAAATTGCATGTATAATGTATCATCTATAAAATACAATTTTTCGCAAAAGCAAGAAGATGCATAAATATTAATGTATCATGATGCTTTATATCAAGAACACACAGACTCGCAACTCCAAAAACTCATTACATATACGTCAAATTAGAAATGTATCAAGTTGTAACCATTAATGTATCATGACTTATATGCCCACATACAAATTCAAAAATAAAAAGATACTTACTAAAACACAAATAAAAAATAAAACAATAAAAAAATAAATTCACATGTATCTGATACTTTATATTATTAGCACACTAACTCAAAGATATAAAAACACAATACATATACGTCAAACTAGTTATATATCAATTTGTAATCATTAATGTATCACGACTTATATATCAATATACAAATTCAAAATAAAAAATAAATAAAGGGTATACATAGCAAATCTAGACAATTTGGGATTCATATCTATAATATTGAGGAATCATATCTATAATACAAGAGAAATTAAATCTGTAAAATTGCGATGATGGAAAAGGGGTTAATAGCAGTAAAAGTAGATGCAAAGGATGAGGCAATCCACATTGTTGATGTAGTAGGGATTAATGGAGACCAATGTATAGAGAGGGAGCAGATTGAAGAACACAAGGAGCCATGGATTAATATGTTCAGGAATAATCGAGCAGCTAACAATGGAATGAACTTGTCCTATTTCCATCCACAAATAGTGGATGGACAAACAATAGTTCAGTTGGAAGAAATGTAATTGTGCAAGAATTGGATATGTGATTGGGTAATGCCCTGGGTATAACACAATGAGGTATATAATAACGAATTGGACAACATTTGCTAAACTTGATGTGTACCTACATGAAGAAGGCTATTACATAATAAAGTTTCAGAATATCAGCGACATGAACGAGATATTGTATACTGGACCTTATACTATCAATAATCGACCTATCATATCAAAACAATGGTGTCCTGAACATGACTTTGGGGAGTGAATTTTTAGTAGAAATCTCTTTATGGGTAACTTTCCCTAAATTATCACTTAACTGTTGGGGTGTGGGATCTCTAAGTGGAATTGCTAGTGCTATTGGAGTTTCTTTATTTGCTAATCACTACTGCTCAACTACTACACTGTCAGATAAAGAAAAGAAGCAAGGGACAATAAATTATGCTTACGGTGATGTATGGTTATAATACTATAGAGTAGAGAAAAAAACCTCTGGCTAGAAATGAACATAAAATGGCATAAGGCGTCTCTCAACCATGGCTCATTGTAGGGGATTTTAATTCTCTATTGTCCCCACAAGATAGGTTAGCTATAGCTCTTGCGACCATCAATGAAGTAAAGGATTTTACAGAATGTGTGAAAGACATTGGTGTCACTGAATTACAATAGAAGGGGAATTACTATACTTGGACTAACAAACAACATGGATTGATAGAGTATTTGGGAATGATGAATAGATGGAAAGTGGGCACATGTTTTTACTGAAAATGGGAACCCAGCCATATCAAATCATTACCTATGCAACTCATATTGCAAACATCTGTAAAAGTGAACTTCAAGTTCTTCAATGTGTGGACTGAACATGCTTCCTTCATAGGATTAGTGGACAGTATATGAAAGAAGGAGTATGACAAGAATATTATGAAGCAGGTCAGGTGCAAATTAATGACACTCCAACCTGTATTGAGGCAAATAAATAGAAAAGAGTTCAAATATATTAGCCAGCAGATTGAGAAGGCTAGAGTGGAGCTTAGCAGATTGAATAGGGTTTTCATTTTCATTTCAAGAATAGGGTTTTCAAATTTTTCATCCTTGCCGCTTCGGTTTTGGCGCTTTTCTCTCTCTCTCTCTCTGATACGACCTCTTGCTTCGCATGGAAGTAATGATATTATTTGATTTTCATCAGACGCAACTAATTTGATCGGCCTTTGGTTAATCCAAATTTTGGGACTCACATCTGCAATACTAAATCGATTTTCATCAGCTCGACTTTTTGTTACGTGATTTGATATGATGTCAAATCCAATACTAAATCGAATTTGTGATGATGAAAATGATACCATGTTTGGTGTGAAAATCTATTGCAAACATGGAGACTTACTTTCAATGCAAACTTCATGGTCAAAGGACAATTCAAGTCGAAGATTTTGGTCTTGTCCACGCTATCGTGTATGTTCATTTCTACAGTCTTTGGAGACTTCAGATCTCTTTATTTTCTATTTTTTAATTTAAATTTCTTTATTTGTGGTGTTTATTTTAGGAGAATGCATGCAACTTCTTTAGATGGAGGATCATGAAGATGTTGATATACGATCCAAGTTCTTTATTCTCAGATTGGCGAACAAAATTAACGAGTTGGAAATTGCTGATGAAAGTAATATTGAAAGAAGTACCGAATGGGGGTTCAAGGAGAAGAAGAAGATCAAATGTTGTAGCATGTGAAAGCTAATCTTTTTTTTTTCTTGTATTATAAAGCATTACCAAGAAAAAAATTGTAGAGGATAGAATTTTGTATGTAGTTGTCGAAATAAATAAACGTAGTCTTGCATTCCTGATCAAATGTTTGTTTGACACTTTGGGTGATATGTTGCCACATATGTGTCATATGTTGTTGCATATTTGTGATATGTTTACACATATGGGCATCTGTAGCAACAGATGCCTCAAAGGACTATAAAATGTTGTTACAGATGACCATTTGAGGCGAATGTTTGACCATTTGAGGGATATGTCGCAATAGATGCCTCAAATATTGCTACAGATAACCATAAAATGTTGCTACAGATGACCATTTGAGGCGAATGTTTGACCATTCGAGGGATATGTCGCAACAGATGCCTCAAATGTTGCTACAGATGACCATTTGAGGGATATGTTGCTACATATCCCTCAAATGTTGCTACAGATGACCATAAAATGTTGCTACAAATGACCATTTGAGGTGAATATTTGACCAATTGAGGGATATGTCGCAACAGATGCCTCAAATGTTGCTACAGATGACCATTTGAGGGATGTGTTGCTTCACATCCCTCAAATGTTGCTACAGATGACCATAAAATATTGCTAGAGATAAGATAAAATAAAATAACCTAAGTGATAAAATAAAACATGTCTTTAATACAAACACATTTTCAAGGCTTTAAGCTCCGAGAAATTATCCCATAAGCCCAAACCCATTGCATTCGTTCAACTAGATTATCACACAACATGTTTTGGGAGGTTGAATATCTGTCCTACTAACCAAATACTAGATTCATGCAAGGGAATATGACCCGCACGCCGCTCCAGTTAGATTTTTTACCATGGGATCCATTCGACCTTTAAATTCCCATGGTTGATTGAGAAACTTTTCTGACAAATGCTTCATTATTCCACTCTGCTTCAATAATTTAGGCAACAACTCGAAGACATGTTGTATATATGTGAAAAACTCGGCATGTTCCATACCCATCAGCTGGCAGTCATAAAAATTCATGCGACCCTCGTGCAAGAGAATCTCAAGAGTCACAAAATGGGTTTTGTCCAGGTTCATGATTGTCAAAATTCTTTTTGCACCAATCCAATCCATGCCTCCAGGATATGGCCTAATTCCCCTGGCATAGTCAACCATATCTTCATCCCATACAAACTCATCTACTAACTGTTTAATTCCTCTGCCACCAATAGTTGTTGCCTTATCGCTCATTTTATTATATTTTTTTGGAAGTTGATATAAAAGTTGAGATTCAGGATTCTATCAGAGGGATCATAGTAATCCGCGTATGTCTCATGCCTCGGACGCATGAGGTTAAGGATTTCGTCAATATACTGAAATAAAAAATATTATTAAAGAGTAAAGAACAGTAGTCATTGAAAAGATAAAAGAAACACGAATTATAAATTAAAGAATTACCCAGTCTTCCCACCAAACTTTCATGCTTGTCATGTTCCTGAAATCTTGTCCTGTAAAAATATGCATGCCGTATTATATTCGAATGTCCTTTGCACTCGTCAGAGAAATCACTTTGGTTCTTTCTGCTACAATCGCACGCTTATAAATATTCAACTTTTTGTACTCCTTAACTTCCTCTATACGGCCCTTGCGAATTCGCCAAACATCTTCTTCTTCAAATTTTGTATTGCCTTGGCAAATGATATTTCCTTCTCTTGGCCTGTGGAGTATATGGATGCCGAACATTCTTTGATAGAATTCCCTTGACCCCCATCTTGTTTTTAAATTCATTGACAGCTTGACTCAATATTTGAATATACATGATATAATCTTCATCTTGTTTCTTGCACTTCTCACAGAGAAAGCCACAACATCTTGTACAAGAGGTAGCCCCTTGGTCTTGTCCAGCACCAGCACCAACACCAACACCAACACCAACACCAACACCATAAAAACAACTAATTCATTAATGACTTCATTAACAACTCTGTCTCTTTGATGGTTGTTGCTCCAGCCAACTCCATTTTAACTCTATCCACAACAGGATCAAAAATGGTTTCAACCAACCCTAGAGTAATTAGATACGATATTACAATTCCTCTTCTGTTGGGGTAATCCATGGATGCACAACCTAAAATTATAAAAATGAGTCACCAGTAAGAATATTTG
The DNA here is from genome assembly GCA_022817965.1 of Solanum lycopersicoides. Taxonomy (NCBI): domain Eukaryota; kingdom Viridiplantae; phylum Streptophyta; class Magnoliopsida; order Solanales; family Solanaceae; genus Solanum; species Solanum lycopersicoides. The sequence goes on along the minus strand of CM040623.1, from coordinate 8,839,932 downwards.
AGTCATATGTTGCCACAGAAATGTCATTTATTGCTACAGATGGGTGATATGTTGTCACATATGTGTCATATGTTGCTACAGATGTGTTATAGGTTGACACATGATTTATCTGTAGTAACATTTGACACAAATGTTGCAACAGATGAATCATCTGTAATAATATTTGTGTCACATATTGCAACAGACGAATCATTTGTAGCAATATTTGTGTCACATTTTGCAACAGATAAATCATATGTAGCAACATAAGAGTCATATGTAGCAACATAAGAGTGTAGTATACTAATAATAACTTACTGCATCAAGAGGAGGGTTAAAAAGATCTGGAATATGCCCTTCCTTGGTAGTTTTTGTTCTTGATCTCAACCATCTCAAAATCCTTGGAGATGATCTTTGTTCTTCTGCAATTACTTGATGGGTCAAATAAGGAATGACTTCAAATTCCCAAGCCTGTAAAAAAAGGAAAACATGTCACTAATCAAATGTTGAATTACTTAATATAATATAAAAATATTAAGAACATTTAGTTTTACCATGAAAGCCCATGGAAAGCCAAAGAAGTTACTGGTCTTTTCTCCTAAAGGTTCCAACAAATATTTGAGAGTTAATTCAAAGTTGTCATGACCCCAAGGGTAGTTGTTGAAAGCCTCAATATCCTGACAGAAATTCACCCATTTAAATTGTATGTTGTTGTTGAGATCCCTCGGCAAAAGTATATTATGTGTAAATCAAAGTAAGCACAATGACTCCTTGTGCTTCCTTGGTGTATCCTCGTGTTCCAACAAATTTACTAAGTCAGAATTTTTGAATGTTTTGCCAACAAAGGACATCAAGTCCTGCTCTTCAGATGGCAGTGACTGTTGTCCTGCTTCTACTACTTCTTTTACTCCTTTCTTTCTTCTTCGTGGTTCTTTTTTAACAACGTATTTAGGGACGGGCTCAAGAGGAGGATGACATTTTAACCCTGTAACTATAGCAAACTCTCTTTTGCCAAAGAAAACTGGCATGCCACCATAATTAGTTACAATCTCATCCTTCTTTTTGGGATTTTCAAAAATGAACCTTCTTTTCAAAATTTCATACACAATGGTCATTTGAAAATGTGGAGTTGTATCGATGGGTAAATCAAGAAAATGACCGAAACAACTATTTTTGAAAAAATCTTCCAAATGATTTCTCTTGAGGAAATCCCTGAATTTGATGAAAGGTTTTCCCAGGACTGACCTAATAATGGTATCACCGTTAGCGTTAGGCTGCAGATGCACAGGAAAAGTGTCTGCATTGATGATTTTAATTACATCATCACCAGTAGCATTGAAAACTTCATGGAGTTCTTGTTCTTCTTCATCAACTTCATTTATTTTTTCTTCTTGTGTCTCAACTACTCCTCTATTAACAACTTCAATACTTTCCCCTTGTTCTTCCTCAACTTCTTGTTGTTTTTCCTCTTCATCCAAAACTACTTCCCTTTCTTCGTATTCTTTTTGACAAAATTCAATTTCTACCTGAGAAGAAGAAACTGCTTCAGATACAAGATCTTCTAAAAGACTGGTATTTTCATTCCTCTTCCTAGAAACTTTAGACCTAGCCTTCTTGTGTATCTTTGTTGTGTCAGATGTATCAAGTTTTCTTTTGACAGGAGCCATTATATTTGTATCTGCAACCACAAAAATAAAATATTTGAATGCCACACATGAGCTACAAATGAAGCTTTTTGAAATACACAACATAATACACAACAAACAAAAAAATAAACCACAAAATCCTCCTTAAACATTATACAACGTACTACAATGAACAACTACATAATCAAAAAAGTGATAAAACCACTCAAAAGTGATAAATCCACTCAAAACAAGGGAAAACAAGTAAGCAGATAAGCACATGCATTTCAAACCCTAATTAAATATTACCTGAGAAGATATAAACTACAAATGACGAGGACAATAACGCCTTGATGTAGAAGAGGATAGCAACAGATTACCATTAATGTTTTAGAAAATGTCGCAACAAGAACAATGATCTGTGAGTGAAGGAAGGAATAATGGAACAATAGAAAAGAAAATAGAAATTAGTAAAAAAAAAAATTGGAATATGAAACGGCTTTTATAGCAGAGAGGAGAAAGAGGAGCAGAGAGAAAATGAAGGGATCATTATTAAAACTGTTTAATTATTATTTTTAATTTTGACAATACAAACTGTGACATATGTTGCCACATATATTCTTTCTGTTGGGGCACATATGTTGTATATATAGTGTAATGTTATCACATATATCATTTTTGTGATATATCTTACCACATATCTCTTTTATGTGTTATATGTTGCCACATGACCCATTTCTGTTGGTGACATATGTTGCCACATTAAAATTGTTTCTGTTGGTGAAATATTAAAACCGTTTAATTTTTATTTTTTTAATTTTGACAATTCAAACAGTCACATATGTTGCCACATATATACGTTCTGCTGCGTCACATACCACCTTTTCTGTGGCATGTTCTATAGCAAAATGTTACCACCTATAGCCCTTATGTTACATATCTTACCACATATCACCTTTTTGCGAAATTTTTGCCACATGTATTCTTTCTGGTTGAACACATGCAGATAATTATGTGGAGTTTTTTACAACAGAAGTTATATATGTTCCACAGACAAACCCTTTGATCCTTTCCATCATAATTGACATTTGTTCCAACAAAATAGAAATATTCCTAAAAACCATTTATATTAACACTTCACCAATTGTTTTATACAACTTATCCGGAAAAAAAGTAATTCACAATGATATGATATACATAACCATCTATCTAATCAATGGTTGTAAACACAAAATTTTCATCGATCTTAGATTTTTTAGGTCTATGCATCTTTGGGTCTTCATTGTTACTAACATAGCCATTTCGAGCCTTTATATTCCCATAATTCCATAGGAGTGAAGCATATCTCAAGCGAAGGGTGTCAGCACTAATTCCACATGATGGTACTTCTAATCCATTACTCAAAAACTTAGCGTATGCAGCAACAAAAAGTCCACAATCTCTGCATGGTATATCATCAATCAGAAAATATAATAACAACACATTTCGATAGCCGTAAGACAAAAAAATAATGTGATACTTACAAACTACTGCTTCCTTGTTGGGCAATACCAGTAACATGTCTGACTTCGAATATGTGAGATTTGTTCTTTCCTTGGTAACATTCAAGAGTTCACCAGTTGGTTCGCTCTCTTTGCTCAAAAAATCTACTTAACTCAAGGTACTTTGGCAACATTGTAGACAAATTTTTAAGCTTGGAGGATAATTTTATATTAGACCTAGTTGAGGACATGGAATCATACACTTTTATGCACCTTTCCTTCAATTAAACTACTGTCAAGACCCAATGGAATTCCCCATTACTATTAACAAGGACATAAACATCATCTGTCAAGTGCCAAGGCAGTCCACAAGGTATAGCAAACCCTTTCATTATGCTAACGATTTTATCTTCATATTCACTAGCATTGTCAATGTATGTTTTGAAAAACAACTAGTGGTGGTATATTGATATTTAGAATGAATCTGTTGTTTCGACTTCTTACGCAAATAGTAAAATATGACATCCACATACTGCACACATGCATCAAACAAGTGTATTAATTTAATTGTATATATTCATGTACTAAATAATACATAAAAGTGGGCATGGATTTACCTTATCATTACAACACTTATTGGGTTGAGACATTACGTAGAACCAGTCCTTATTATTTGGAAGTGCAACTACAAAATCAATTTGGTCAAAATCAAGTTCTGAGCAATTCGCTAAGTAGTGATCGTCCTTGTTTCCTCTGCAATTGTGTAATCATTATAAACAATTATTTAGAGGACAACAAGAAGAAATACTAATAATAGTTGAACGACTTACTTACTTTTTTGCATGATGCTTGTAAAGACCCTCGTTTATCCATTGCGAGATGGATGGCATTAGTTCAGTTGGACCCTCGCCGTCAATGTTAAAACCTTCAAATGGATATTTTCGTTTCACATCACAACTGACAACTTCGACTTTCTTCTCTTTATTTTTCGCTTTCACTTTTTCTTTCTGCTTCTCCTTCTTCTTCTCCTTCTCTTTCTCTTTCTCCTCCTTCTCCTTCTACTCCTTCTCTTTCTGCTTCTCCTTCCTCTTATCCTTCTCCTTCTCGTTCTCCTTCTCCTTCTTCTTATCTTTCTCCTTCTGCTTCTGCTTCTCCTTATCCTTTGACTCCTTCTCCTTCTCCTCATTTTCCTTCTTCTCCTTCTCCTTCTTTGTCTTCTTCTCCTTCTCTTTGTTCTCACGCAATAAACTAATGAATCTGCAAGTAGATGTACCACATAGAAGTGAGCATTAAGAAATGCTCAAAGACACAAACAGGCCTGGCTATTTGCTGATGGACTATGTTGGTATTATATGTTACACGATGTTGAAAAATGGACTTAGAAATCGATGAATGATCCATGTTCATTTCCAAGCTGATTGAAAGTATGAATTCTGATGAGATGCGATAATTCTTATGAAAGATGAGTGTGAAATCTGTGGAACAAAATGAAGTATGGGACCTTGGTGAATACCGGAGAACGGTTGCAAAAAGTTGGGGTGTAAATGGGGGTCTGTTAAGACCAAACAGAATCGAATGGGCAAACAGTCAAAACGTCACAAGGGCCAGACTGTGTTGCAAAAGGTTGTTTACTCAAAAAGATGCATCGACTATCGAAGAAACATTTGTCACCTGTGCTCTAGGAAAAAATTCACTCAGAAATTATAATGGCTTAGTAGCTCATTATGACTTAGAGCTAGATCAAATGGATGTTGAAAAACAGCCTTTTCTAAATGAAATGTTTGGAGAAGAAGTTATATGAGTCAACCTGAAGGGGTCTCTTGTAAAGGGAAAGGACACATGGGTGTGTAAACTTAAGAAGTCTTATACGGACTTAAATAAGCGCTCTCGACAATGGGTATCTTAAGTTTAATGAAACTATTTCACTGGGTTGGGAATTTAAGAACACTGTGTGGATCGGTGTATTATATCTGAAAGGTTCATGCGGAGTAAGTTTATTATGTTATCCATGTATGTTGATAACTGCTGCTTGCTACTAATTGATCTTGGTTTGTTGCATGATACCAAGAGATATTTAGCTAACAATGTGTTGAATGAAGATATGGGAGAGGTACCTATGTGATGTGAATGAGAAATAGTTCCGAATAGATTCCAAGAATTATTAGGTTTATTTCACAAAGCCCTATATTGAATAAAGTTTAGAGAGATTTTAGAATGGAAAAAATGCTCTCAAGTGTCGTTCCAATTTCAGGAAGAAAGATAAAATTTAGTCTCAATCAATGTGCCAAAGAAATTGAATTGGAACGTAAGCAAATGAGATGATATGTCCTTATGCATTCAATGTGGGAATCTGGATGTGAGCCCAAACATGGGGTACTAGACCAGACATCAGTTCGCTGTTGAATGTTGGGGCCGTTATTAAAGTAATTTCAGGAATGGGATCACTGGAAAGCTGTGAAATAAAGTGTTTGTGATACTTGCAAGGAAAACTAAAGATGCATATGCTCACTTATAGGAAAATCTGATCATCTGATGTGAGTAGATATGCAAGATTTCAGATTATGCAGTGTGTGTGGATACACGAAAACCACATGTTGGGGCATTTTTTTATATTGAGATGGAGAGCAATATGCATGGAAGAGGTGCATAATCAGTCTGGTTATAGATGCATCCACTGTGAAAGCTCAGTTGTGGTGGCATGCTTTTTGAGGCCCACAGTTCAGGCTAATGTGGGCTGCGGAACTTTATTTCAGGACTGGACTTATGTCGAACAATATTTCCAAGTCGCGGGAAAATTTGATTGTGATAATACTGCCAGCAGTCCTGGTTCTCTAAAAATGATAGTTTGCTAGGATGGCCAAACATATGAATTTGGAAATTACTTTTTCATGAAAAGGAGAGAATTCCAAAAACATGAAAGTGACAATTGAACATATTAGCACCAAACTTGTATTGTGTGATCCTTTGGACGAAGACATTGACCGCCCAAAATATTTGTTTAACATGTTGAAAGAATGTGGGTCTGTATTAATAACAATGAATGACTTGGTATGTAAAGATTATGATTATGTTTATGCAATTGAACACTTGTTTGAGCTCAACGATATATTTATGTTTCTTTTCTTTTTTTTTTTTTTTGATGTTATTACCTGTGTTTTCTTTGTATACGTTGATGTTGAATATGATGATGGACAGGTTTTGTTTTAGATAAAGATATTCTAAGCAGCATTATGGGTGGACCCATTATTGTATTTGAATATTGGTTAGGCAATTAGACTAATATGTTAATGCAGGAAGACTATGCCAAATAAAGTGCTGTGTACAACCGCTATGGAACCTGCATATGTAGTTATACTTGAATAACCAAACCAAATTTAAATGTAATATTGAATTTATGATTATGTGCACATTGTGAATTTGAAATGTTTTATAAAGCGTTGAAGTAAATGATGGTACGTGTGGTTCAAGTGGAGAATGGTTAGTTTTATGACCCACTCGATTAATATTATTTTGGTTTAATATTTAAATGTATGTAATCTAATATTTCTGAAATGTAAATGTGGATAAGTTAGAGAAGTGTGAGAGCCGAGTGGGGGAAGTGGCGAAGTGGAGAGGTGTACTTCAACTGACCATTAAGTGCTTCCACTTTTACAAATGTACCTCGGCTCCACTGTCTCTACTTATCCAATTAAATTAGGAATTTAGTTGGTATTAAATATTAAACTGAAAATAATATTAATGTTAGTGGGTGCATAAAAACTACATTCTGCTAACATTCTGCCCACTTGACACCCGTAAACATCATTTACTTAATGGATTTGAATAAACATTTTCAATTACAATATTGCACATATACTAAATTCAATATTTATTTGTTGTTATTGAAGTAAACGCAAACTAATATGAGTTAGTATATGTGCCACATGGGTGAATTGAATGGTTTATTAATCATGTAAAGTAAATGAGTCGTTCTACCGCTGGTGGTCAAGTGAGAGTAGATATGGTTAAGATTTTTAGATGACCCACTCACGATTAATATTATTTTTAATTAATATTTAATTACTAACTTAGAAATGTTAATTCTAATTGGATAAGTAGAGAGTGGAGAAGTGGAGGAGAGTAGGTAAGTGGATCGAGGTTACTTCAAACCCATACAGTCTTCCACTTTACCCATTACCTCTTCAACTATCCATTTTTCTCCACATATCACCATGATATTGGAAAGGTAAGCGAATGATTGTTAAAACACAAACTCTATTTTAAAGGTCCTCTCTCTGTCATAAATATTAGTGCTTATCCATCAAAGATATACATAAAATATAAGGCAGAGAGAGGATGAAACAACTTCTAATTAACCAATAAGAAAAGACTGTGCCGCCAATCAAGTCAAGAATTATAATGGGCAGATTTGGGTAATTGTACTCTTTGTCTGAAAATATTCATAGTATAATATATGTGAAAATCATATAGTTCTATGATTCCTGAATAATTATAAGATTCTCTAAATGTTAGATGTGTTTATGTTTCACAATCATTAAAAAATGCTTAGAAACTCCAACTAAAAACATGCCAATTCAGTATATCTTCTAATTGTTGACATTGCAAATATTTATGTATATTATGATTGATATTTAAAGTAAGAAACCCTAATAATACAATAATAACTAAGTAATAGACTATGGGGAGTAGGAGAAAGTAAATTTTAAGAGGTGATGAACTAAGAGATTTTATGAGTGACTGACATGTCAATAGTAAACATAAAAAACTTACATGTAACTGATTTATTAGGAACTTATACTTTATCATTTATTTTATAACTATTTACTTAATTGTTAATTTTGATAGATCTCATTATTTATAAATTTAAGTACTATATTGATTTGATGATTCACGTGCAATTCAAGTGGCGTCAAAAGATCAGATTATATTAAAAATGGAAAGCTGTGCAAGTTGCAAAGTTTGAGTGAACTTTTACCTCTTGACATTCATTTAAATATCATTAATTAAAGATTAAATAATGAGAGTATACATTATGACTAACTTTAAAGTGGGAAAGTGATGTTAAGGTTAAAAGTTGAATCAACTTTAAAACAGAATGAAATTAGTTCTAAAGACATGAAAAAGATTGAAAATGAAAACATCTGGTTTCAAGACCCCTTCATTGTTACAAGTTAAATTTTAAAAATCTTGTCTTTTTATTTTTTCATTAGTGAATGGGAAAAAAAAATTAGTTGGTCTTGCAAACTATAAATGAAAACATTGGATGAATATTTGAGATTAAATTTAAAAAACGGGTAGTGCTCAATTGGTTGATTTCAAAGTCTCTTTCTTTTGTTTGATTCCTTCTTCATGTATTATTATTACCACATGCTAATTTATTTATGTGTTATGGTCAGTTTCTTTTGTCTCTTCAATTTTGGTGGCCTCATATCGTAGGGCAAGATATGAACTATAATTATTTGCATAAAGTTTCATGTTCTGGTATATTGATTACAACCAGACTGTTTTTATGTTGCAATCATACTGCAACTTATTATTTTTTGAAAATTTATTAATTGTGTGAGAAGTTGAATGAAACATTATCTTTTGAGTTAAACGTACCACGAACGTTCCAGTAGACTAGTATATATATACATGTTCGAGTGTATAATACACCCTTTGGTGAAATAACCTAACTACACAACCGTTTCCATATTCTCTTAAGAATGTTGTTACCAGTTTTAAATATTTCAATTTTTTTTCTGTTTGTATGCTCTTTTCTGGATACATTGATTCATGTGCCCTTTCAACCCAACGATGTTGTTTCTATTTGCACGCCTAAAATCACTGCTCAGATATGCAGTCATCCATCCACTCCATGTTTATTAATTCAGATCTATTCTCTATCGAGATCATCGAATTGAAAGTTTGGCCTAAAGAGGTGAGAATTGATTTCTTTATGCAATTTTTTTTCTTTCAATTCTTCAATTGTTGGTTTTTGTTAAAAAAAAGTGGTTTAGCTTTTTGCATTATGACAATTTTAACACCGTCGCTTGGGCTAAAGTCGGCTTTAGTATGGTTATTGATTGGCGGTTGTTATCGGGAATGCACCGCAAAATTGTGCCAAAGGAAAACGATGAAAATATTAAAGTGTGTTGTTTGCTGGTAGGGTGGATTTTCCAGATAAAGCAAAGCAATTTGTGAATTCAAATTTCCTGTAACATATGGATTATGTTCCTGCGTTTAGTATTGTGGTTATTATCCAAATTAATTGTCACTACTAGAGATATGGTATCTTGTGTGATTTGATTCTTGCTGATGAAAATCTTCATAAAAATGAGATCAAGCAATGAAACAATACGTTAGTCAGAAGAATTTAAAGTGGAAAATTCCGGAAAAAAGGATGCAGTACGCGAGTTTCTAAATCTACTGTGCAGAAAACGCTCGAAGAAAGAGAAAAAAAATTGGGAGTGAATGTCATTCACAATCATGCATTATCAAGATATAGATTTTCAATTATCTTGTGCTATGTGTTTATTCTTAATTTAGTCTGTTGGTTAGTTTGTATTACTATTTTGATATGATCACTGCTACCAATGCATAATGTATCAGGTTTTTTATTAGATAGTCATTATGTATTTAGTTGGCACACCGATTTGAATGTTTTCTGTTGTGTAAGATATATTAAATTACGTTGTTAGAGTCTTTCTTGTGATAAACTTGGTTATTTTAAATTTATATTTCAAAATAGTTTATTGTTAATCTCAGTGGTTATTTTGTCTTTATTTTTTATTGTAATGTACAGTGGTTTGTGGTACACAAAGACAAATAGGAACACTGTTTAAAAATTATCTGATACAAATAAGTTTTATAAAACTTAAGTATCACACAATTTATCATCAAGAGGTGTTTTATTAAGTTATCGGATACACTGATATCTGAACCACTTGCAAACGTTATATTTCAACAGTATCAATTACATAAATTAATGGTAATTAAAATATTATTTGTCTTTCCTTTATGTGTGATACTTGTAACATAAAATTATAGGTAAATGACAATGCGTTCACAATTCATGATGTATATCAGATACATTATATAAAAAAAACATACATTATTGATGAAACATCGTACCAGATTACAAAATTTAATAGTTAACAATGTATGTTAAATCTTAGCAAGCAGGAAATGTGTACACAAAGTTGAACAAATTTTATTTATTATAGTAACACTTTCAATATATTGGAAGTTGAATGTATTTTTCTGTAAAAAGTACAGAATCGCATGTTGTGACTTATTCTATAATGGTCCATAACAGTTGGTCCCTCATATTGACTTATCACTTGAGTTTTTTTTCTTTCTATCCGGGTCGTTCCCATGTATCCTTGGGTATCTAGGGTGGCAGACAATTTCCTTATGCTGGTAATGGAACCATGGAATCTTTCATAATTTCTTATGTTATCTTTCAAGACAAACAATGTACCTTTGTCCAGATGCAATAGACTTGTTTATAAAATACTCAGACGATGCACAACCTGTGCAACATTTAAAAAAACGCGGTAATACATTCCATAAAAATAGTTACTTCTATGTATCAAATCACAAATAATCACACAACTAAATTGATACTTAATATTTAGATACAAAATAAAATTTTAGTATTATGATACCCTCATTGCGCAAACATTTGGATGCTCGTTTACAACAAATTGCATGTATTAATGTATCATCTATAAAATTACAATTTTTTCGCAAAAGACAGAATGATGCATAAATATTAATGTATCATGATGCTGATATCAAAGACACACAAGACTGCGGCACTCCAAAAACTCATTACATATCGTCAAATTAGAAATGTATCAAGTTGTAACCATTAATGTATTCATGATTATATGCCCACATACAAATTCAAAAGAATAAAAAGATACTTACTAACACAAATAAAAAATAAAACAATAAAAAAATAAATTCAAGTATCTGATACTTGTTATGTATTGAGCACCTAAACTCAAGATATAAAAACACCAATACATATACGTCAAACTGGGTATATATCAATTTGTAATCATTAATGTATCACGACTTATATTGATCAATATACACAAATCAAAATTTAAAAAAATAAATAAAGGGTTTATGACATAGCAAATTCTATAGACAATTTTGGGATGTCATATACTATAAATTGAGGAATCATATGCGTATAATACAAGAGAAAGTAAATCGTAAAATTGGCAATGAATGAAAGGGGTTAATAGCAGTAAAAGTAGATGCAAAGATGGGCAATCCACATTGTTGGATGGAGTAGGATAATGGAGACCCAATGTATAGAGAGGGAGCAGATTGAAGAACACAAGAGCCATGGATTGAATATGTTCAGGAAATGTCGAGCAGCTACAATGGGAATGAACTTGTGTCCTGATTTCCATCCACAAATAGTGGATGGACAAACAATGAGGTTGCAGTTGGAAAATGTGAATTTGTGGCAAGGAATGGATATGGATTGGGTAATGCCCTGGGTTATAACACAATGGAGGTATGATTAATAACGAATTGGAACAACATTTTGCTAAACTGTGATGAGGTACCTACATGAGAAGGCTTTACATAATAAAAGTTTCAGAATATCACGGACATGAACGAAGATATTGTATACTGGACCTTATACTATGCAAATAAATCGACCTGATGCATATCAGACAAGGAGTGTCCCTGGAACATGCTTTGGGGAGTTGAATTTTTAGTGAGAAATCTCTTTATGGCGTAACTTTCCCTAAAATTATCACTTAACTGTTGGGGGTGGGATCTGCTAAGTGGAGATGCTAGTGCTATTGGAGTTCTTGTATGCCTATCACTACTGCTCAAACTGACTAACACTATCAGATAAATAAACAGAAGCAAGGGACCAATGAAAATTATGCTTACGTGATTGATGGTTATAATACTATAGAGTTATGAGAAAAAAACCTCTGGCTAGAAATGACATAAAATGGCCATTAAGGCGTCTCTCAACCATGGCTCATTGTAGGGATTTTTAATGCTCTATTGTCCCCACAAATAGGTTAGCTAAGCTCTGGGCGGACCATCAATGGAAGTAAAGGATTTACAGAATGTGTGAAAGCATGTGCGTGTGCACTGATGACAATAGAAGGGGAATTACTATACTTGGACTAAACAACAACATGTGGGATTGATGAGTATTTGGGAATGATGAAAGATGGGAAAGTGGGCACATGTTGTTACTGAAAATGGGGAACCCACCATATCAAATCATTGCCTGTATGCAACTTCATTATTGCAAAGATCTGTAAAAGTGAACTTCAAGTTTGTTCGTCAATGTGGACTGAACATGCGTTCCTCATAGGATTAGTGGACGTTATGAAAGAGGATGTACGACAAGAATATTATTAGCAGGTCAGGTGCAAATTAATGCACTCCAACCTGTATTGAAGGCAAATAAAATAGAAAAGAGTTCAAATATATTAGGCCATCAGATTGAGAAGGCTAGAGTGGAGCTTTAGCAGATTGAATGAGGGTTTTCAATTTTTTTCCATTCAAGAATAGGGGTTTTCAAATTTTTTCATCCTTGCCGCTTCGGTTTTGGAGCTTGTTCTCTCTCTGCTGCTCTCTCTGATACGAACCTCTCGCCTTCGCACATGGAAGTAATGATGATTATTGATTGTTGCATCAGACGCAACCTAATGTTGGATCGGCCTGTTGGTTAATCCAAATTTTGGGACTCACATCTGGCAATACTAAATCGATTCATCAGCTCGACTTTTGTTTGACGTGATTTGAATGATGTCAAATCAAAAATACTAAATCGAAATTTGTGATGATGAAAATGATACCATGTGTTGGTGTTGAAAATCTATTGCAAACATGGGAGACTTACTTGTCAATGCACAATTCGATGGGTCAAAGGACAATTCATGGTCGAAGATTTTGGTCTTTGTCCTACGCTGATCGTGTGATGGGTCATGTTCTACAGTTCTTTGGAGACTTCAGATGCTCTTTTGATTTTCTTATTTTTTGAAATTTAAATTTTTATTTGTGGTTGTTTATTTTAGGAGATGCATGCAACTTCTTTAGATGGAGATCATTGAGATGTTGATATACGATCAAGTTCGTTATTCTCAGTTTGTCGCGAACAAAATTACGAGTTGGAACATTGCTGATGAAAGTAAGATTGAAAGAAGTGACCGACAAATGGGTGGTCAAGGAGAAGAAGAAGATTCAAATGTTGTAGCATGTGAAGCTAATCTTGGTTTTGTTCCCTTGCTTAATAAAAGCATTCCAAAAAAAATTGTAGAGGATAGAATTGTATGTAGTTGTCGAAATAAATAACGGTAGTGCTTGCATTCCTGGATCAAATTTTGGTGACACTTTTGCGGTGGATATGTTTGCCACAATGTGTCATATGTGTTGCATATTTGTTGATATGTTTTACACATATGGGCATGCTTAGCAACAGATGCCTCAAAGCGACTTATAAAATGTGTGTGACAGATGACCATTTGAGGCGAAAGTTTGACATTGAGGGATGATGGGTCGCAATGAGATGCCTGCAAATATGCTACAGATAACCATAAAATGTGTGCTGACAGATGGACCATTGTGAGGGCGGAATGTTTGAACCATCGAGGGATATTGGTCTGCAAAGATGCCTCACCAATCTTTGCTACAGATGACCATGTTGAGGGATATGGTTGACATGCAACATATCCTCAAATGTTGGCCTACAGATGACCATAAAAGTTGCTACAAATGACCATGTTGAGTGTGAATAATGTGTGACCAATGGTGAGGGATATGTCGCAACAGATGCCCTTCAATGTTGCTACAGATGACCATATTTTGAGGGATGTGTTGGGCTTGCACTCCTTGCAAATGTGTGCTACAGAGGACCAGTAAAATGTTGCTAGAGATAAGATAAAATTAAATAACATAAGTGATTAAAATAAAACATGGTTTTAATACAAACACATTTCAAGGCTTTAAGCTCCGAGAAAATATATCCCATAAGCCCAAAACCCATTGCATTCGTTCAACATAGATTATCACCACAACATTGTTTTGGGGAGGTTGGAAACTGTGCCTACTGAACCAAATACTAGGATCTGATGCAAGGGAAGTATGACCCGCACGCCGCATCCAGTTAGATGTTGTTTACCATTGGGGATCCATTCGACCTTTAATTTCCCATGTTGATTGAGAAACTTTTCTGACAAATGCTGTCATTTGTCCACTCATGCTTCAATAATTTAGGCAAACAACTCGAGGACATGTTGTGATATGTGAAAAACTCGGCTGTCCATACCATCCAGCTGCATCATGAAAAATCATTGCGACCCCATCGTGGCAAGAGAATCTCAAGAGTCACAAAAATGCGGTGTTGTCCGAGCGTTCATGATTGTCAAAATTCTTTTGTGCAACCAATCCCCAATCCCATGGGCCTCAGGATATGGCCTAATTCCCCCTGGCATAGTCAACCATATCTTCATCCCATGCACAAACTCATCTACTAACTGTTTAATTCCTCTGCCACCAATTAGTTGTTTGCCTTATGCGCTCATTTTATTCATATCTTTTGTGTAAGTTGATAGAAAATTGAGATCAGGATTTCTTATCAGAGGATCATAGTAATGCCGCTATGTCTCATGGCCTCGGAACGACATGAAAGGTTAAGGATTTCGTTACTAATATTACTGAAATAAAAAAATATTATTAAAGAGTAAAGAACAGTAGTGCATTGAAAAGATAAAAGAAACAGAATTATAAATTAAAGAATTTACCCTGAGTTCTTCCACCAAACTGTTCATGGCTTGCTCATGTTCTGAATCTTGTCCTGTAAAAGATTGACATGCCGTGTATTATATGGAATTTCCTGTTGGCACTCGTCAGAGAATGCACTTTGGGTTGCTGTTATGCTACAAATCGCTACGCTATAAATATTCAACTTTTTGGTACTCCTTAACTTCCTTTATACGGCGCCTTGCGAATTCCAAACATCTTCTGTCTCAAATTTTGTGATTGGCGACTTGGCAAATGGATATTTTCCTGTGCTCTGGGCCTGGGAGTGATGATGATGGATGCCGAACATTCTTGTGATAGGAATCCCTATGACCCCTCGATCTTGTTTTTAAATGTCATTGACAGCTGTGACTCAATATTTGAATATACATGATATAATCGTCATTGCTTGTTTCTTGCACTTCTGACATGAGAAAGCCCCAACATTAGTACAAGAGGTAGGCCCCTTGGTCTGTGTGCCAGCACCAGCACCAACACCAAGCTACCAAAACACCAACACCATAAAAACAATCTAATTCATAATGGACTTCATAACATACTGCTGTCTCTTCTGTGATGGGTTGTTGCTCCAGCCAACTTCATTTTACTCTATCCACAACAGGATCAAAAATGGTTTAACCAACCCTAGAGTAATTGAGATACGATAATTCAATTCCTCTTCTGTTGGGGTAATCCATCGATGCCACAACCTAAAAGTATAAAAATGATAGCGTTACCAGTAAAAGAAAAAAATTTAATTTGTGAGTATGTGCCACAGAAATGTCATTGTATGGCTACAGATGGGTGATGATGTTGTCACATATGTGTCATATGTGTTGCCTACAGGATTGTGATAGGTTGGACAATGTGATTTGATGTGTAACATTTGACACAAATGTTGCAAACAGATGAATGCATCTGTAATAATAGTTTGTGTCACATATGGCAACAGACGAATTCATGTGTGTTAGCAATATTTGCGTCACAGTTGCAACAGAGTAAATAGTATGTTGAGCAACATAAGAGTGCATATGTAGCAACATAAGAGTGTAGTATACGTAATAATAACTTACTGGCATCAAGAGGAGGGGTTAAAAAGATCTGGGAATATGCCCTTCCTTGAATGTAGTTTTTGTTCTTGATTTCTCAACCCATTCAAAATCCGGGAGATGATCTTTGTTCTTCTGGCAATGAACTTGATGGGGCCAATAAGGGAATGGAACTTCAAATTGTCCCAAGCCTGAAAAAAGGAAAAAACATGTCCAAACTAATCCAAATGTTGAACTGTACTTATTTAATATGAATATATAAGAGAACATGTAGTTTTACCATGAAAGCCCATGGAAGAGCCAAAGAAGTTACTGGGTCGTGTTTCTCCTAAAGCGTTTCCAACAAATATTGTGAGAGTTGAAAGGTCAAAGTGTGCATGACCCCAAGGGTAGTTGTTGAAAAGCCTCAATAGTCCTGCAACAGAAATTTGCACCCATTTAAATGTGTATATTGTTGTTGAGATCCCTCGCAAAAGTATATGATGTGTAAATGTCAAAGTAAGCACAAGGACTCCTTGTGACTTCCTTGGTGTATCCTTCGGGTGTCCAACAAATTTACTAAGTCAGAATTTTTGAATGTGTTGCCACAAAGGACATCAAGTCCTGGCTCTTCAGAGGTGCAGTGACTGTGTGTCCCTGCTTCTACTACTTCTTTTGACCTCCTTTGCTTGCTTCTTGTGGTTCTTTTGTTTAACAAACGTAATTTGAGGGGACGGGGCTGCAAGAGGAGGATGACTATCTTTAAACCCTGGTAACTATAGCAAACTCTCTGTTTGCCCAAAGAAAACTGCATTGGCCACCATGAATTGAGTTAACAATATCATTCCTTGTTCTTGTTTGGGAATTTTCAAAAATGGAACCTTCTTTGTGCAAAATTTTCATACACAATGGTCAGAAATGTGGAGTGTATCGATGGGTAAATCAAGAAATTGACCGAACAAACTATTTTTGGAAAAAAACCCAAATTGATCCTTGAGAAATCCCATCTGAATGTGTTGAAAGGGTTATTTGCCTCAGGACTGGACCAATAATGGTACACCGTTAGCGAGCTGCCAGATGCACATGAAAAGTGTCTGCATTGGAATGCATTGTTTAATTATCATCACCAGTGAAGCATTGAAAACTTCATGGAGTTCTTGGTGTTCTTCTTCATCAACGTTCATGTGATTTTTCTGTCGTGTCTGCAACTTACTGCCTCTATTAACAAACTCAATACTTTCCCCTGCTTGCCTCAACTCTTGTTGTTTTCCTCTTCAGTCCAAAAAACTACTTCCCTTTCTTCGTATTCTTTTGGGAACAAAATGTCAATGTCTACCCTGAGTAAGAGGAAACTGCTTCAGATACAAGATCTTCTAAGAAGACTGGTGTCATTCCTCTTCCAGAAATCTTTAACCTAGCCTTCTTGTGTATTGTGGTGTCAATGTATGCAAGTTGTCTTTTGACAGGAGCCATATGATTGTGGTATCTGGCAACCACAAAAATAAATATTTGGAATGGCCACACATGAGCTAACAAATGAAGCTTTTGGAAATGACACAACATAATACACAACAAACAAAAAATTAAACCACAAAATCCTCCTAAAACTTAAGTACAAACGTACGACAATGAACAACTACATAATCAAAAAGTGATAAACTAAAGTTGTATTTTGATGTTTCGCCCAAAGGAGGACATCAATATACATTTAAGGATTTATAAACCATTTCTGAATTTGATAGTAAGTTAAAATTCATAACTCAAAGTATTAACAAATGAGTATATTATATTTGCAGCATTTACTCTTCATTCGCACTCTACCTCTGTTACGACCTTTAACCGTCTTAACTTCTCAGATTGTTGCGAACAGATCAAATTTCATCTTGGAGTTTTAGATCTTGATGTTGCACTTTACACTGAGAAGCCAATTGATATTACTGAAACTAGCAGTACTGAGAAAGGTCTCATTATAAGCACTGGGATCGATCTAACATATTAAGCATTAATGTTTATGCGAATGAATATTGCAAGAAACATTAAGACTACTCTTCCCAAAACTGAAAAATGCAAAAGATTTTCTGAAATTCGTGGAGGAATCCTCCCAAACTGCTGATAAGTCTCTTGCTGGGACACTAATGGGTACTTTGACCACCATGAAGTTTGCTGGTTCACGTACCATGCATGAGCATGTCATCGAAATGACAAACGTAGCAGCAAGACTTAAGTCTTTGGGAATGGAAGTGGAACAAAATTTCCTTGTACAATTCATTATCAACTCATTACCGTCTGAGTATGGCCCTTTCCAAATGAACTACAACACCATGAAAGACAAATGGAACATGCATGAATTGTACGGAATATTGGTTCAGGAGGAAGTAAGGCTCAAGAATCAAGGAACCCACTCCATTAACCTTGTAAGTCATCAAGGAGTTGGAAAGAAAGGAAAGAAACATGCTAAAGAAAAAACAGAGGCACCATAATGTTAATGAGTCCTCCTCTCAAGTACATAAAAAGGAACATAAGAATGATAAGTGTCGTTTCTGTGGAAAATCTGGACACTTTCAGAAAGATTGCCTGAAATTTAAGGCATGGCTCGAGAAGAAAGGTAAGCCTAGTGATTTTACATGTCTCGAATCAAATTTAACTTAAGTTCCTTATAATACTTGGTGTATTGACTCTGGTTGCACTGTTCATGTTTCTAACACGATGCAGATATTCCTTACAACACAAATCATAAACCAGAATGAAAGATATGTGTATATGGGGAATAGAGTGCAGGCTCCAGTTAAAGCTATAGGAACTTATTGTTTGATCCTTGATACTGGGTTCCACTTAGATTTACTTGAAACTTGTTATGTACCTTCTCTTTCGAGAAATTTAGTTTCTTTGTCTAAGTTGGATAAGACTGGATACTCTTTTAATTTCGGTAATGAATGTTTTAGTTTGTTTAAACATAATTATCTCATTTGTACTGGTACTCTTTGTGATAACTTATACAAACTGAATCTTGATAATCTATTTGCCGAAATACTCTTAACTCTGCTTCATAATATTTGAACCAAACAAAGTTTGGTGAATGAACAATATGCTTTCTTGTGGTACAAACGTTTAGGTCACATATCCAAAGAAAGATTGAAAAGATTAGTTAAGAACGAAATTCTTCCAATTTGAATTTTACAGACCTTAACATTTGTGTGGATTGTATTAAAGGAAAACAAACAAGACACACAAAGAAATGAGCCACAAGAAGCACACAACTTCTTGAAATTATACACACTGATATATGTGGTCCTTTTGATATTGCATGTTTCAGTAAAGAAAATAATTTATCACTTTTATTGATGATTTTTCACGTTATGGTATGTCTATTTGTTGCATGAAAAATCTCAAGCGATAAATGCCTTAGAGGTCTTTATTACTGGAGTTGAAAGACAACTAGATAGAAAGTTGAAAATAATCAGGTAAGAAGAGGTGGTGAATATTATGGAATATATGATGAAAATGGACAACACCCAGGTCCATTTGCTAAATTTCTCGAAAAACATGACATATGTGCTCAATACACAATGCCTGGAACACCACAAAAAATGGTGTAGCAGAAAGGCGTAATCGTACATTAATGGACATGGTTAAGAGTATGTTAAGTAATTCATCTATTCCTCTTTCATTGTAGATGTATGCTTTAAGGACTGCCGTTTACTTACTTAATAAGGTTCCTAGTAAAGCAGTTCCAAAGACTCCTTTGAACTATGGACTGGTAGGAAACCTAGTTTAAGGCACCTGCATGTTTGGGGTTGCCCGGTAGAAGTTAGAGTTTATAACCCACAAGAAAAGAAACTGGATTCAAGAACAATCAGTAGTTTCTTTATTTGTTATCCAAAAAAATCAAAAGGGTATAGATTTTACTGTCCTAATCACAGTACAAGAGATAGTTGAAACTGAAAATGCTAGGTTCATTGAGAATGATGAAGTTAGTGGGAGTGAAGAACCACGTAAAGTGGAAATAAAGAAGTTAGGTGAGGGTTTCTCTACCTTTTACTTCTTTTAAAGATGTTGTTCCTAAAGTTGTTGCACAACCTAACAATCAACAAGAACAACAAGTTGATGCTCCTGTTAATCTCAATGAAGCAATAACTAATGAATGCAGTAGATGTACCACAAGAAGTAGCATTAAGAAAATCTCAAAGACAAAACAGGCCTGCTATTTCTGATGACTATTTGGTATATTTACACGAGTTAAAAATTGACTTAGAAATTGATAATGATCCATTTCATTTTCACAAGCTATTGAAAGTAATAATTCTGATAGATGGATAAATTCTATGAAAGATGAGTTGAAATCTGTGGAACAAAATGAAGTATGGGACCTTGTTGAATTACGAGAAGGTTTGCAAAACAGTTGGGTGTAAATGGGTCTTTAAGACCAAACATGAATCAACTGGCAACATCAAACGTCACAAGGCCAGACTTGTTGCAAAAGGTTTTACTCAAAAAGATGGCATCGACTATGAAGAAACATTTTCACCTGTCTCTAGAAAAAATTCACTCAGAATTATAATGGCTTTAGTATCTCATTATGACTTAGAGCTACATCAAATGGATGTGAAAACAGCCTTTCTAAATGAAATTTTGGAGGAAGAAGTTTATATGAGTCAACCTGAAGGGTTCTCTTTTAAAGGAAAGGAACACATGGTGTGTAAACTTAAGAAGTCATTATACGGACTTAAATAAGCTTCTCGACAATGGTATCTTAAGTTTAACGAAACTATTTTCACTTTTGAATTTAAGGAAAACACTGTTGATCGGTGTATATATCTGAAGGTTCGTGGGAGTAAGTTTACTATGTTATCCATGTATGTTGATAACATCTTGCTTGCTACTAATGATCTTGGTTTGTTGCATGATACCAAGAGATATTTATCTAACAATTTTGAAATGAAAGATATGGGAGAGGTATCCTATGTGATTGAAATAGAAATATTTCAAAATAGATCACAAGGATTATTAGGTTTATTTCACAAAGCCTATATTAATAAAGTGTTAGAGAGATTTAGAATGGAAAAATGCTCATCAAGTGTCGTTCCAATTCAGAAAGAAGATAAATTTAGTCTCAATCAATGTCCAAAGAATGAATTGGAACGTAAGCAAATGAATGATATTCCTTATGCATCAATAGTTGGGAATCTGATGTATGCCCAAACATGTACTAGACCAGACATCAGTTTCGCTGTTGAAATGTTGGGCCGTTATTAAAGTAATTCAGGAATGGATCACTGGAAAGATGCGAATAAAGTGTTGTGGTACTTGCAAGGAACTAAAGATCATATGCTCACTTATAGAAAATCTGATCATCTTGATGTGATTAGATATTCAGATTCAGATTATGCTAGTTGTGTGGATACACGAAAATCCACATTTGGGCATTTTTTTATATTAGATGGAGGAGCAATATCATGGAAGAGTGCAAATCAGTCTGTTATAGATGCATCCACTGTGAAAGCTGAGTTTGTGGCATGCTTTGAGGCCACAGTTCAGGCTAATTGGCTGCGGAACTTTATTTCAGGACTTGGACTAGTCGACAATATTTCCAAGTCGCTGAAAATTTATTGTGATAATACTGCAACAGTCTTGTTCTCTAAAAATGATAAGTATTCTAGGATGACAAACATATGAAATTGAAATACTTTTCAGAAAAGGAAGAATTCCAGAAACATAAAGTGACAATTGAACATATTAGCACCAAACTTATGATTGTTGATCCTTTGACGAAAGGATTACCGCCCAAAATATTTGTTGAACATGTTGAAAGAATGGGTCTTATTAATAACAATGAATGACTTTATGTAAAGATTATATTATGTTTATGCAATTGACACTTTGAGCTCAACTATATATATGTTTCTGTTATTACCTGTTTTCTCTTGTATACGTTATGTTGAAAATGATGATGACAGGTTTTGTTTTAGATAAAGATATTCTAAGCATTATGGTGGACCCATTCTGTAAATGAAATGTTGTGTTAGGCAATAGACTAATATTGTAATGCATGGAAGGGACTATGCCAAATAAAGTGGTGTACAACCGCTATGACTCATATTAGTTGATTTACTTAATAACAACAAATTAAATAATATTGTATTTAGTATATGTGCACATTGTAATTGAAATGTTTATAAATCACTAAGTAAATGATGTTATGTGTGTCAAGTGGGAGAATGTTAGTTTTATGACCCACTCAGATTAATATTATTTTGGTTTAATATTTAATTATTAACTAAATTCTAAATGTAATTGGATAAGTAGAGAAGTGGAGAAGTGGGGAAGTGGCGAAGTGGAGAGGTTACTTCAACTATCCATTAAGTCTTCCACTTTACAAATTACCTCTTCTCCACTTCTCTACTTATCCAATTAGAATTAGAATTTAGTTAGTAATTAAATATTAAACAAAAATAATATTAATGTTAGTGGGTCATAAAACTAACATTCTCTAACATTCTCCCACTTGACACCCGTAACATCATTTACTTAATGATTTAATAAACATTTCAATTACAATATGCACATATACTAAATTCAATATTATTTGTTGTTATTAGGTAAATCAACTAATATGAGTTTAGTATATGTGCACATTGTAATTGAAATGTTTATTAAATCATTAAGTAAATGATGTTACGTGTGTCAAGTGGGAGAATGTTAGTTTTATGACCCACTCACATTAATATTATTTTAATTTAATATTTAATTACTAACTAAATTCTAATTCTAATTGGATAAGTAGAGAAGTGGAGAAGTGGAGAAGTAGGGAAGTGGAGAGGTTACTTCAACTACCCATTAAGTCTTCCACTTTACCCATTACCTCTTCCAACTATCCATTTTCTCCACTACTCACCATGATGGAAAGGTGCGAATGATATTAAAACACACTCTATTTAAAGGGTCCTCTCTCTGCATAAATATATAGTCTTATCCATCAAAGATATACATAAAGTATAAGGCAATAGAGAGAAACAACTTCTAATTAACCAAAAGAAAAGACTTCCGCTCAATCAAGTCAAGAATTATAATGGCAGATTTGGGTATGTACTCTTGTCTGAAATATCATAGTATTAAATATATGTGAAAATCATATAGTTCTATGATCCTGAATAATTGATAAGATCTCTAAATGTTAGATTGTTTATGTTTTCACAATCATTAAAAATCTTTAGAACTCCAACTAAAAACATCCAATTTAGTATATCTTCTATATATTATATCAATATTTATTTATATTATATTATATTAAAAGTAAGAACCCCAATAATACAATAATAACTAAGTAATAGACTATGGGGAGGGAGGAGAAAGTAAATTTAAGAGGTGTAACTAGGAGATTTTATGAGTGACTAACATTCAATAGTAAACATAAAAATTTTTACATTAACTATTTATAGGAACTTATACTTTATCATTTATTTTATAACTATTTACTTAATTTTTAATTTTATAATATCTCATTATTTATAAAATTAAAGTACTATATGATTTGATATTCACGTGCAATTCAAGTGCGTCAAAAATAGTATTATATTAAAAATGAAAAGCTTGCAAGTTCAAAGTTTGAGTAACATTTTACCTCTACATTCATTTAAATATCTATTAATTAAATATTAAATAATAGTATATACATTATACTAACTATTAAAGTGGAAAGTATTTAAGTTAAAAGTTGAATCAACTTTAAAACAAAATTAAATTAGAAAGACATGAAAAAGATGAAAATGAAAACATCATGGTTTCAAGACCCTTCATTTTTACAAGTTAAATTTTAAAAATCTTGTCTTTTTATTTTTCATATTGAATGGAAAAAAAAATTAGTTGGTCTTGCAAACTATAAATTAAAACATTGGATAATATTAGATAAATCTTAAAAAACGGTAGTGCTCAATTGTTGATTTCAAAGTCTCTTCTTTTGTTTGATTCCTTCTTCATCTATTATGTATTACCACATCTAATTGTATTTATGTTTATGTCATTTTCTTCGTCTCTCAATTTTGGTGGCCTCATAATCGTAGGGCAAGATATAACTATAATTATTTCATAAGTTTCATGGTTCGTATATTTATTACAACAACTTTTTTATGTTGCACATATCAACTTATTATTTTTTAAAATTTATTAATTGTGTAGAAGTTGAAATGAATACATTATCTTTTGAGTTAAACGTACCACGAACGTTCTCATAGACTAGTATATATATACATGTTCGAGTGTATAATACACCTTTGGATAAATAACCTAACTACACAACCTTTCCATATTCTCTAAAATTTTCTACCATTTTAAAATATTTCAATTTTTTTTCTTTTTATCTCCTTTTCTGGATACATTATTCATTGCCCTTTCAACCCAACGATTTTGTTTCTATTTGCACGCCTAAAATCACTCTCATATATTGACAGTCATCCATCACTCCATTTTATAATTTCAGATCTATTCTCTATCGAGATCATCGATTTAAAGTTCCTAAAGAGGTAGAATTATTTCTTTATCAATTTTTTTCTTTCCAATTCTTCAATTGTGGTTTTTGTTAAAAAAATTGTTTAGCTTTTTCATATACAATTCTAACACCGTCGCTTGGGCTAAAGTCGGCTTTAGGTATGTTATTATTGGCGGTTGTTATCGTGGACATCACCACAAAATTTGTGCGAAGAAAACGATGAAATATTAAAGTTTGTTTCTGGTAGGGTTGATTTTCAGATAAAGCAGCAATTTTGAATTCAAATTTCTGATACATATGGATTATGTTTCCTCGTTTAGTATTGTGTTTATTATCCAAATTAATTTCACCTACTAGAGATATGGTATCTTGTGTATTTGATTCTGCTGATGAAAATTTTCATAAAAATAGATCTAAGCAATGAAACAATACGTTAGTCATGAAGAATTTGAAAGTGGAAAATTCGAAAAAAGGATACATACGCGAGTTCTAAATCTACTGTTGAGAAAACGCTCAAAGAAAGAAGAAAAAAATTTGGATATGTCATTACACAATCATCATTATCAAAGATATAGATTTTCAATGTATCTCGTTTATTTTTATTCTTAATTTAGTCTTTGTTAGTGTTATTACTGTTTTGATATATCACTGCTACAATGCATAATGTATCAGGTTTTATAGAATAGTCATTATGTATTTGTGGACACACCGATTTGAATGTTTTACTGTTTTTAAGATATATTAAATTACGTTTTAGAGTCTTTCTGTATAAACTTGGTTATTTTAAATTTATATTTCAAAATAGTTTATTTTTTAATCTCAGTAGGTATATTTTTCTTTATTTTTTTATTGTAATTACAGTGTTTGTGGTACACAAGACAAAATAGGACACTTTTAAAAATTATCTGATACAAATAAGTTTTATAAACTTAAGTATCACACAATTTTATCATTCAAGAGGTTGTTTATTAAGTTATCGATACACTTGATATCTAACCACTGCAACGTATATTTCAACATGTATCAATTACATAAATTAATGTATTAAATATATTATTTTGTCTTTCCTTATATGTGTGATACTTTAACATAAAATTATAGTAAATACAATCGTTCACAATCATGATGTATCAGATACATTATATAAAAAAAATATACATTATATAAACATTGTACCAGATTTACAAAATTTAATAGTTTAACAATGTGATTAAATCATTAGCAAGCAGAAATGTACACAAAGTTGAAAATTTTTTATTTATTAATAGTAACACTTCAATATATTGGAAGTTGAATGTATTTTTCTAAAAAGTACAAGATCGCATGTTGTGACTTTCATTTCTATAATGTCCATAACAGTTTGTCCTCGTAGTTGACTTATCACTTGAGTTTTTTTTCTTTCTATTCGTGATCGTCCATGTATCCTTTTGTATCTAGGTGGCAAGACAATTTCCTTATCTGGTAATGGAACCATTGAATCTTTCATAATTTCTTATTTATCTTTCAAGACAACAATGTACCTTTTTCAGAATCATAGACTGTATAAAATACTCATATGATGCAACAACCTGTCAACATTAAAAAAAAACAGTAATACATTCCATAAAATAGTTACTTCTATGTATCAATCACAAATAATCACACAACTAAATTATACTTAATATTAGATACAAAATATAAATTTTAGTATATATATACCCTCATTCGCAAATATTTTGATGTGTTTACAACAAATTGCATGTATAATGTATCATCTATAAAATACAATTTTTCGCAAAAGCAAGAAGATGCATAAATATTAATGTATCATGATGCTTTATATCAAGAACACACAGACTCGCAACTCCAAAAACTCATTACATATACGTCAAATTAGAAATGTATCAAGTTGTAACCATTAATGTATCATGACTTATATGCCCACATACAAATTCAAAAATAAAAAGATACTTACTAAAACACAAATAAAAATAAAACAATAAAAAAATAAATTCACATGTATCTGATACTTTATATTATTAGCACACTAACTCAAAGATATAAAAACACAATACATATACGTCAAACTAGTTATATATCAATTTGTAATCATTAATGTATCACGACTTATATATCAATATACAAATTCAAAATAAAAAATAAATAAAGGGTATACATAGCAAATCTAGACAATTTGGGATTCATATCTATAATATTGAGGAATCATATCTATAATACAAGAGAAATTAAATCTGTAAAATTGCGATGATGGAAAAGGGGTTAATAGCAGTAAAAGTAGATGCAAAGGATGAGGCAATCCACATTGTTGATGTAGTAGGGATTAATGGAGACCAATGTATAGAGAGGGAGCAGATTGAAGAACACAAGGAGCCATGGATTAATATGTTCAGGAATAATCGAGCAGCTAACAATGGAATGAACTTGTCCTATTTCCATCCACAAATAGTGGATGGACAAACAATAGTTCAGTTGGAAGAAATGTAACTGTGCAAGAATTGGATATGTGATTGGGTAATGCCCTGGGTATAACACCATGAGGTATATAATAATGAATTGGGCAACATTTGCTAAACTTGATGTGTACCTACATGAAGAAGGCTATTACATAATAAAGTTTCAGAATATCAGCGACATGAACGAGATATTGTATATTGGACCTTATACTATCAATAATCGACCTATCATATCAAAACAATGGTGTCCTGAACATGACTTTGGGGAGTGAATTTTTAGTAGAAATCTCTTTATGGGTAACTTTCCCTAAATTATCACTTAACTGTTGGGGTGTGGGATCTCTAAGTGGAATTGCTAGTGCTATTGGAGTTTCTTTATTTGCTAATCACTACTGCTCAACTACTACACTGTCAGATAAAGAAAAGAAGCAAGGGACAATAAATTATGCTTACGGTGATGTATGGTTATAATACTATAGAGTAGAGAAAAAAACCTCTGGCTAGAAATGAACATAAAATGGCATAAGGCGTCTCTCAACCATGGCTCATTGTAGGGGATTTTAATTCTCTATTGTCCCCACAAGATAGGTTAGCTATAGCTCTTGCGACCATCAATGAAGTAAAGGATTTTACAGAATGTGTGAAAGACATTGGTGTCACTGAATTACAATAGAAGGGGAATTACTATACTTGGACTAACAAACAACATGGATTGATAGAGTATTTGGGAATGATGAATAGATGGAAAGTGGGCACATGTTTTTACTGAAAATGGGAACCCAGCCATATCAAATCATTACCTATGCAACTCATATTGCAAACATCTGTAAAAGTGAACTTCAAGTTCTTCAATGTGTGGACTGAACATGCTTCCTTCATAGGATTAGTGGACAGTATATGAAAGAAGGAGTATGACAAGAATATTATGAAGCAGGTCAGGTGCAAATTAATGACACTCCAACCTGTATTGAGGCAAATAAATAGAAAAGAGTTCAAATATATTAGCCAGCAGATTGAGAAGGCTAGAGTGGAGCTTAGCAGATTGAATAGGGTTTTCATTTTCATTTCAAGAATAGGGTTTTCAAATTTTTCATCCTTGCCGCTTCGGTTTTGGCGCTTTTCTCTCTCTCTCTCTCTGATACGACCTCTTGCTTCGCATGGAAGTAATGATATTATTTGATTTTCATCAGACGCAACTAATTTGATCGGCCTTTGGTTAATCCAAATTTTGGGACTCACATCTGCAATACTAAATCGATTTTCATCAGCTCGACTTTTTGTTACGTGATTTGATATGATGTCAAATCCAATACTAAATCGAATTTGTGATGATGAAAATGATACCATGTTTGGTGTGAAAATCTATTGCAAACATGGAGACTTACTTTCAATGCAAACTTCATGGTCAAAGGACAATTCAGGTCGAAGATTTTGGTCTTGTCCACGCTATCGTGTATGTTCATTTCTACAGTCTTTGGAGACTTCAGATCTCTTTATTTTCTATTTTTTAATTTAAATTTCTTTATTTGTGGTGTTTATTTTAGGAGAATGCATGCAACTTCTTTAGATGGAGGATCATGAAGATGTTGATATACGATCCAAGTTCGTTATTCTCAGATTGGCGAACAAAATTAACGAGTTGGAAATTGCTGATGAAAGTAATATTGAAAGAAGTACCGAATGGGGGTTCAAGGAGAAGAAGAAGATCAAATGTTGTAGCATGTGAAAGCTAATCTTGGTTTTTTTTCCCTTGTATTATAAAGCATTACCAAGAAAAAAATTGTAGAGGATAGAATTTTGTATGTAGTTGTCGAAATAAATAAACGTAGTCTTGCATTCCTGATCAAATTTTGTTTGACACTTTGGGTGATATGTTGCCACAATGTGTCATATGTTGTTGCATATTTGTGATATGTTTACACATATGGGCATCTGTAGCAACAGATGCCTCAAAGGACTATAAAATGTTGTTACAGATGACCATTTGAGGCGAATGTTTGACCATTTGAGGGATATGTCGCAATAGATGCCTCAAATATTGCTACAGATAACCATAAAATGTTGCTACAGATGACCATTTGAGGCGAATGTTTGACCATTCGAGGGATATGTCGCAACAGATGCCTCAAATGTTGCTACAGATGACCATTTGAGGGATATGTTGCTACATATCCCTCAAATGTTGCTACAGATGACCATAAAATGTTGCTACAAATGACCATTTGAGGTGAATATTTGACCAATTGAGGGATATGTCGCAACAGATGCCTCAAATGTTGCTACAGATGACCATTTGAGGGATGTGTTGCTTCACATCCCTCAAATGTTGCTACAGATGACCATAAAATGTTGCTAGAGATAAGATAAAATAAAATAACCTAAGTGATAAAATAAAACATGTCTTTAATACAAACACATTTTCAAGGCTTTAAGCTCCGAGAAATTATCCCATAAGCCCAAACCCATTGCATTCGTTCAACTAGATTATCACACAACATGTTTTGGGAGGTTGAATATCTGTCCTACTAACCAAATACTCGATGCATGCAAGGGAATATGACCCGCACGCCGCTCCAGTTAGATTTTTTACCATGGGATCCATTCGACCTTTAAATTCCCATGGTTGATTGAGAAACTTTTCCGACAAATGCTTCATTATTCCACTCTGCTTCAATAATTTAGGCAACAACTCGAAGACATGTTGTATATATGTGAAAAACTCGGCATGTTCCATACCCATCAGCTGGCAGTCATAAAAATTCATGCGACCCTCGTGCAAGAGAATCTCAAGAGTCACAAAATGGGTTTTGTCCAGGTTCATGATTGTCAAAATTCTTTTTGCACCAATCCAATCCATGCCTCCAGGATATGGCCTAATTCCCCTGGCATAGTCAACCATATCTTCATCCCATACAAACTCATCTACTAACTGTTTAATTCCTCTGCCACCAATAGTTGTTGCCTTATCGCTCATTTTATTATATTTTTTTGGAAGTTGATATAAAAGTTGAGATTCAGGATTCTATCAGAGGGATCATAGTAATCCGCGTATGTCTCATGCCTCGGACGCATGAGGTTAAGGATTTCGTCAATATACTGAAATAAAAAATATTATTAAAGAGTAAAGAACAGTAGTCATTGAAAAGATAAAAGAAACACGAATTATAAATTAAAGAATTACCCAGTCTTCCCACCAAACTTTCATGCTTGTCATGTTCCTGAAATCTTGTCCTGTAAAAATATGCATGCCGTATTATATTCGAATGTCCTTTGCACTCGTCAGAGAAATCACTTTGGTTCTTTCTGCTACAATCGCACGCTTATAAATATTCAACTTTTTGTACTCCTTAACTTCCTCTATACGGCCCTTGCGAATTCGCCAAACATCTTCTTCTTCAAATTTTGTATTGCCTTGGCAAATGATATTTTCCTTCTCTTGGCCTGTGGAGTATATGGATGCCGAACATTCTTTGATAGAATTCCCTTGACCCCCATCTTGTTTTTAAATTCATTGACAGCTTGACTCAATATTTGAATATACATGATATAATCTTCATCTTGTTTCTTGCACTTCTCACAGAGAAAGCCACAACATCTTGTACAAGAGGTAGCCCCTTGGTCTTGTCCAGCACCAGCACCAACACCAACACCAACACCAACACCAACACCATAAAAACAACTAATTCATTAATGACTTCATTAACAACTCTGTCTCTTTTGATGGTTGTTGCTCCAGCCAACTCCATTTTAACTCTATCCACAACAGGATCAAAAATGGTTTCAACCAACCCTAGAGTAATTAGATACGATATTACAATTCCTCTTCTGTTGGGGTAATCCATGGATGCACAACCTAAAATTATAAAAATGAGTCACCAGTAAGAATATTTGAGTCATATGTTGCCACAGAAATGTCATTTATTGCTACAGATGGGTGATATGTTGTCACATATGTGTCATATGTTGCTACAGATGTGTTATAGGTTGACACATGATTTATCTGTAGTAACATTTGACACAAATGTTGCAACAGATGAATCATCTGTAATAATATTTGTGTCACATATTGCAACAGACGAATCATTTGTAGCAATATTTGTGTCACATTTTGCAACAGATAAATCATATGTAGCAACATAAGAGTCATATGTAGCAACATAAGAGTGTAGTATACTAATAATAACTTACTGCATCAAGAGGAGGGTTAAAAAGATCTGGAATATGCCCTTCCTTGGTAGTTTTTGTTCTTGATCTCAACCATCTCAAAATCCTTGGAGATGATCTTTGTTCTTCTGCAATTACTTGATGGGTCAAATAAGGAATGACTTCAAATTCCCAAGCCTGTAAAAAAAGGAAAACATGTCACTAATCAAATGTTGAATTACTTAATATAATATAAAAATATTAAGAACATTTAGTTTTACCATGAAAGCCCATGGAAAGCCAAAGAAGTTACTGGTCTTTTCTCCTAAAGGTTCCAACAAATATTTGAGAGTTAATTCAAAGTTGTCATGACCCCAAGGGTAGTTGTTGAAAGCCTCAATATCCTGACAGAAATTCACCCATTTAAATTGTATGTTGTTGTTGAGATCCCTCGGCAAAAGTATATTATGTGTAAATCAAAGTAAGCACAATGACTCCTTGTGCTTCCTTGGTGTATCCTCGTGTTCCAACAAATTTACTAAGTCAGAATTTTTGAATGTTTTGCCAACAAAGGACATCAAGTCCTGCTCTTCAGATGGCAGTGACTGTTGTCCTGCTTCTACTACTTCTTTTACTCCTTTCTTTCTTCTTCGTGGTTCTTTTTTGACAACGTATTTAGGGACGGGCTCAAGAGGAGGATGACATTTTAACCATGTAACTATAGCAAACTCTCTTTTGCCAAAGAAAACTGGCATGCCACCATAATTTTTTACAATCTCATCCTTCTTTTTGGGATTTTCAAAAATGAACCTTCTTTTCAAAATTTCATACACAATGGTCATTTGAAAATGTGGAGTTGTATCGATGGGTAAATCAAGAAAATGACCGAAACAACTATTTTTGAAAAAATCTTCCAAATGATTTCTCTTGAGGAAATCCCTGAATTTGATGAAAGGTTTTCCCAGGACTGACCTAATAATGGTATCACCGTTAGCGTTAGGCTGCAGATGCACAGGAAAAGTGTCTGCATTGATGATTTTAATTACATCATCACCATTAGCATTGAAAACTTCATGGAGTTCTTGTTCTTCTTCATCAACTTCATTTATTTTTTCTTCTTGTGTCTCAACTACTCCTCTATTAACAACTTCAATACTTTCCCCTTGTCCTTCCTCAACTTCTTGTTGTTTTTCCTCTTCATCCAAAACTACTTCCCTTTCTTCGTATTTTTTTTTGACAAAATTCAATTTCTACCTGAGAAGAAGAAACTGCTTCAGATGCAAGATCTTCTAAAAGACTGGTATTTTCATTCCTCTTCCTAGAAACTTTAGACCTAGCCTTCTTGTGTATCTTTGTTGTGTCAGATGTATCAAGTTTTCTTTTGACAGGAGCCATTATATTTGTATCTGCAACCACAAAAATAAAATATTTCAATGCCACACATGAGCTACAAATGAAGCTTTTTGAAATACACAACATAATACACAACAAACAAAAAAATAAACCACAAAATCCTCCTTAAACATTATACAACGTACTACAATGAACAACTACAGAATCAAAAAAGTGATAAAACCACTCAAAAGTGATAAATCCACTCAAAACAAGGGAAAACAAGTAAGCAGATAAGCACATGCATTTCAAACGCTAATTAAATATTACCTGAGAAGATATAAACTACAAATGACGAGGACAATAATGCCTTGATGTAGAAGAGGATAGCAACAGATTACCATTAATGTTTTAGAAAATGTCGCAACAAGAACAATGATCTGTGAGTGAAGGAAGGAATAATGGAACAATAGAAAAGAAAATAGAAATTAGTAAAAAAAAAAATTGGAATATGAAACGGCTTTTATAGCAGAGAGGAGAAAGAGGAGCAGAGAGAAAATGAAGGGAGCATTATTAAAACCGTTTAATTATTATTTTTAATTTTGACAATACAAACTGTGACATATGTTGCCACATATATTCTTTCTGTTGGGGCACATATGTTGTATATATAGTGTAATGTTATCACATATTTCATTTTTGTGATATATCTTACCACATATCTCTTTTATGTGTTATATGTTGCCACATGACCCATTTCTGTTGGTGACATATGTTGCCACATTAAAATTGTTTCTGTTGGTGAAATATTAAAACCGTTTAATTTTTATTTTTTTAATTTTGACAATTCAAACAGTCACATATGTTGCCACATATATACGTTCTGCTGCGTCACATACCACCTTTTCTGTGGCATGTTCTATAGCAAAATGTTACCACATATATCCCTTATGTGACATATCTTACCAC
The DNA here is from genome assembly GCA_022817965.1 of Solanum lycopersicoides. NCBI lineage: Eukaryota > Viridiplantae > Streptophyta > Magnoliopsida > Solanales > Solanaceae > Solanum > Solanum lycopersicoides. Next base: position 8,806,665 of record CM040623.1, on the reverse strand, counting down.
ATATCACCTTTTTGCGAAATTTTTGCCACATGTATTCTTTCTGTTTGAACACATGCAGATAATTATGTGGAGTTTTTTACAACAGAAGTTATATATGTTTCCACAGACAAACCCTTTGATCCTTTCCATCATAATTGACATTTGTTCCAACAAAATAGAAATATTCCTAAAAACCATTTATATTAACACTTCACCAATTGTTTTATACAACTTATCCGGAAAAAAAGTAATTCACAATGATATGATATACATAACCATCTATCTAATCAATGGTTGTAAACACAAAATTTTCATCGATCTTAGATTTTTTAGGTCTATGCATCTTTGGGTCTTCATTGTTACTAACATAGCCATTTCGAGCCTTTATATTCCCATAATTCCATAGGAGTGAAGCATATCTCAAGCGAAGGGTGTCAGCACTAATTCCACATGATGGTACTTCTAATCCATTACTCAAAAACTTAGCGTATGCAGCAACAAAAAGTCCACAATCTCTGCATGGTATATCATCAATCAGAAAATATAATAACAACACATTTCGATAGCCGTAAGACAAAAAAATAATGTGATACTTACAAACTACTGCTTCCTTGTTGGGCAATACCAGTAACATGTCTGACTTCGAATATGTGAGATTTGTTCTTTCCTTGGTAACATTCAAGAGTTCACCAGTTGGTTCGCTCTTTTGCTCAAAAAATCTACTTAACTCAAGGTACTTTGGCAACATTGTAGACAAATTTTTAAGCTTGGAGGATAATTTTATATTAGACCTAGTTGAGGACATGGAATCATACACTTTTATGCACCTTTCCTTCAATTAAACTACTGTCAAGACCCAATGGAATTCCCCATTACTATTAACAAGGACATAAACATCATCTGTCAAGTGCCAAGGCAGTCCACAAGGTATAGCAAACCCTTTCATTATGCTAACGATTTTATCTTCATATTCACTAGCATTGTCAATGTATGTTTTGAAAAACAACTAGTGGTGGTATATTGATATTTAGAATGAATCTGTTGTTTCGACTTCTTACGCAAATAGTAAAATATGACATCCACATACTGCACACATGCATCAAACAAGTGTATTAATTTAATTGTATATATTCATGTACTAAATAATACATAAAAGTGGGCATGAATTTACCTTATCATTACAGCACTTATTGGGTTGAGACATTACGTAGAACCAGTCCTTATTATTTGGAAGTGCAACTACAAAATCAATTTGGTCAAAATCAAGTTCTGAGCAATTCGCTAAGTAGTGATCGTCCTTGTTTCCTCTGCAATTGTGTAATCATTATAAACAATTATTTAGAGGACAACAAGAAGAAATACTAATAATAGTTGAACGACTTACTTACTTTTTTGCATGATGCTTGTAAAGACCCTCGTTTATCCATTGCGAGATGGATGGCATTAGTTCAGTTGGACCCTCGCCGTCAATGTTAAAACCTTCAAATGGATATTTTCGTTTCACATCACAACTGACAACTTCGACTTTCTTCTCTTTATTTTTCGCTTTCACTTTTTCTTTCTGCTTCTCCTTCTTCTTCTCCTTCTCTTTCTCTTTCTCCTCCTTCTCCTTCTACTCCTTCTCTTTCTGCTTCTCCTTCCTCTTATCCTTCTCCTTCTCGTTCTCCTTCTCCTTCTTCTTATCTTTCTCCTTCTGCTTCTGCTTCTCCTTATCCTTTGACTCCTTCTCCTTCTCCTCATTTTCCTTCTTCTCCTTCTCCTTCTTTGTCTTCTTCTCCTTCTCTTTGTTCTCACTAATTGTAGAAAGTGTTAGGGAAATAGATTTTTTCAACCTCCTACACTTTAGAGGCTGTGAATTCTTCTTGGATCTTTGAACATCAATATTATGAGACATTTCCTTAAAAATATCAGTGAGTTTTTTAACACGATTAATAAAATAATCATGTTGTTGCTCACATTCTTCGCATAGACAATAAGAGCATTTGATGTTAGAAGAGGATGCAAGACCAATAAAAGATTGACCTGTTGTTATGGATGAAACTTCTTGTATCATTTCATCTACAAAGCAAATTAAAAATATTGAGAGTTTACAATTCATTATAAAATAATATTGACATTATGTTGCCACAGATGGTTCTACTGTTGCCATAAATTAATATTATGTTGTCACATATGTATCTACTGTTGCCATAAATTAACATTATGTTGACACATATGTATGTATTGTTGCCACACATATGTCTTATGTTGCCACATATTAATCATATGTTGACACAGATAAATCTTATATTGCCACAGGTGAATCTTATGTTGCCACAAATGAATCCTAAATTGCCAGAGATGAATCTTATGTTGCCACAGATGAATTCTAAGATGCCACAGATGAATCTTATGTTGCCACAAATGAATCTTATGTTCCCACAGATGACCATTTTGTTGACCTACAGTGAGATGTTACAACATATGATGATTGTTGGAATATGCACCAACATATCACTAAAACGTGGCAACATACGATACATCTTTCAACAAATGAAAATATATGTTGGACAACTGAACAAGACTATATTTCTATAATCATATCAACAAAATGACCTCAACAAAAGCAACAAAAAATGCCACCATTAAGTAGATTATTCAATTTTTACATCTATAGAACGTTTTATTGTTCATGCAATCAAGAAAAAAACTTTGAAATTGTAAAATATTTCAAAAAAAACATAACTTACCCATTTCTAGTCGAACACGATTTCAGTTCAGAAAGATGACAGAGAGTAACGACTGGAGAGGAAGAGGAAAATAATGGAGATACAGATAGTTAGTTTGAGAGATAGACGATTTCTGAATTTCTAGGGAAAAAGAAAAACAATTCCCAAGAGAGAAGAGAGAGGATGAAGAAGATGAAAAGATTCTTTTTTTTAAAAAATGATTTGTATTGAATTATAGAACTGTGTTTTTTTGTATTTTATAAAAGATTAGAAAGTTTTAAAAATGTTAATTTGGTCCCATATTTACTTAATTATATTTTAAAGAGGATTTGACCAGCTCTTGGTCAATCTATCACAAAAAAAAACGAGACTTATTTGACACCTTTCCCTTAATTTTCTCAAGTTTCTTTAGTATGACCCCTTTTACTAAGCCCAGTCATGGCGGTTGCATACATGACTTTGTTAGGCTTACAAATCTTGTCTCTCACCAACTTCTTGAACAATTCAACTGCATTTTATTTACCTTATTTTGAGCAAATAATCCCCTTATTAGAGTGGTAAAGGTGACAACATCAAACGGAATGCCATTCTTCAGGTAAATGCATAACACTGAAAATGCACAATCAGCAGAGTAATGCATAAGGCAATAATTGTTAATCACACTAGTCAAGATGAACCCATCAATTGGGATCCCCAATTTTTGCATTTCTCAAAAAAGTGAAAGTACAGCAGAGTAATGCTTTATACATATCATATTGTTAAACAATTTAGAGAAGTTGACAAGAGAAGGAAAAGGCTTCATTCTAACCATTTGATGGAAGAGAGTAACAACGTCATCTAGGCACTTAACCTCCTTGTCAAAATTGGTGCTTATTCTAGGTTTACAAATGGATTTATTATTAGTATAAACTCTGACTGAAGCAGAATGCGAAGTAGCCATGAAAGAGATTTTTCTCATCTTCAGCGGTAAGAGAGAGAGAGAATTGTGTGCCCTAATTTTGAATTGTGTGCCCTAATTTTGTGAAAATCCAACCTTTCCTATTCATTATGTCTTTTCTTTTTATTTTCCTTGTATTCACACCTAATATTTCAAGTGTGATTTGTATTATATTAGATGGTATTGTCCGTGCAAGCACGGGCCCAACATCTGTTTGTTACTTCATGTTTTTAAATACTTCTGTGTTAAGCATATTTTCAAATGACATTTGGTGGTTGTGTAAATTTTGATTTGCATAAATTAAGTAGAGTACAATTTTACTTTCTAAGTGATGAGATTGGCTTAAGAAGCACCAAATCAGATAAAGTGTTCCAGAAAAAATCAACACATCAAATAAGTATATTTCAAGAAGTACATACCACATCCTCCAGGCTTTGTAGCATAGTCTTTATACATTTTTAGAATCATAATTACATCCGAACGAAGAAATTGTTTCATTAACTAATGGAACCAATCATTTATAGAGAACCACATCTCAAACAAAAAGGTCTACATATTTTCATTATTGAACATGCCAATAAGATACAATCCCTTAAAAAAGTGTGATAGTTGAAACTCATCAATTTTGCGCATAAGCCACCTATCGCTGATCATACAAAGACGGAGAGGTCGAATGTCTATAACACAACTTTGATACTGTAACCACCTCTTGCTACTTACACGTTATAAATTATACATCTCTCAAGGAAGCAATATTTTTAACCTAGAGAAGATTACATTCTAACAATGAATGAGAAACTTGTCATACAAAATTACTTTAGTAGCAGGGATATTTTTGGCAAGCATCTGCAAGTGTTATGCAACTTCAGTGTCAATATCCTACAAAAAGAAAATGTCATCACAAGAAAGAGAGAAAATAAATACAATAGATCTTAATATGTATAATTTTTTCACTTTTAGAAAAAATAAAATTACTAATCTCTGTGGCTCAACCTTGTAATATATATATATATATATATATATATATATATATATATATATATATATTTAAACCATCAATTAAGTCACCTCGAATTTTGTAAAAGAAAAACAAACTTGGAAATTACTGAATGTAGGGACATATTCTAAAGTTCTGACAGTGTAATTCTCAAATACCTAATTTTCAAATATAACAAAAATGCCTTTAAGACGCATCTTGTGAACAAAAGGAATATCATCAAATTCCACTTAATTTCCTTTCAAAAATACCTCAGGCGTTTAACTTTTTGACACAAGTACTTTAGAGTAAATTAGAACAATGATAAAGAAACTTAATCTCGCGAAATGACATCTGAGTCGATCTTTCCTCAGTGTAGCATGTTGCTCGCAATTATCAACTTTTACAATATGTAACTTTATTGTATTAGAAGGAGGGAAAAAATATTTTCGAGAACCATTTCTCCTTTAGATGTGAAATGGACAGTGTCGCTGAAAAATAAAATAAAAATAGATAAATCAAATAGATTATAAAAGTGAGGAGCAACGCATAGAAAATCAGAGCGTAATCTTTTTTGTGCCAGCCTATAAGTTATAACATATTGAACTTTTTATTTGTAACCAATTGAACTAACCGAATATCATAGCATCAAGAAATAGTTGTAGCAGCATCCCAAAAATAGCAGCAGAAGTGGCTTTAACTACAGGTAAAAATAGCAAGAAGTACGAAACAATTTTTTCTAATGCTGATTCGAATTTCCAGCTATTGTGTTAAATGAAAAATCTTATGATTTTACATCAAAATTTAACTTAAAAACCAGACTATGATATAAAAGACATACTTTAGTTTTACGTAAAATCATGAAATAGATTGTTATACCAAGTTTAAACTAAATATGTACCTCGACATTAAAAGATGAAGTCTCGCCAACTTTCAAGGTCTTCCATATGAATCACTCTACCTTCAGTATCCTCTACGTGAAGAGATGAATTTTACCATTATTTTATGACTTATTTTATGATCCAGACAAATTTTTCTCCAAAAAATGATCTTAAAAATCACTGAAGAGAGAAACTAGGGTTAAACATTTGGAGATGTTTAGACCAAGGTCTGTACGATGTTGAATAATCAATGGAATGAGACACATGCACCAATTTAAGGTGTAAAAATAGTAGCACGTGTTTCATACCACGTGTGTCTAGAGATCAATGGCAATGAAAGAATATTCCCTGCTTCTTCATTGTGTGATACCTAGAAAAGTTAAATTAACTTTTCAATGAAATACCCTTTGATCGTTTGTTGTTTCTTAAAGTTTCAATAGGTGTTGCTACTTTAGCATGTTACTAATAGCCATGAGTGATTCGTAAATGTAGTACATGTCTAGGAAAGCAGTTGACATGGAATAGATAGATTTGAGTAGAAAGGGAAGACGATTAAATGAACAGTTTAACTTGTATACATAAGTCGGGTATTACTATAACACCCCTCAAATTACATGACCTATACTAGAGCCTAAAATTTCATGTAATAATGATTTTAGGTCTAAATAAGTGTAAATAACTTGTTTGAGAAGTTTCGGAGCCATAGCATTAAAGAAAGGCCTTAACGTTCCGAAACTAACAAAATTTAACTAGTTGGCGTCCCTCTATTTCGGAAAGATTTCGGAGGGTCAAATGAAGTCTAAAACTTGTAAAAAGACTTTGTATAGGTATAGTGTAGTATAGAGAGTCTAACCGTATGATAACGACACCCCAAGGACCACCGGAAGGGTCATTGGAAAAGACCCCAACAGGGGTGGGTAGGCTGCCAAAGCAGCCTACGAAAGTCAAGAATCGGTGGCCTACTGTGTGACGCACAGAAAACATGGACCACATTGACTCAAATTATTTTTGGAAAATAAAATGCGTGTTGCCCCGCGACGCGGAGACACTTCCCAGATATCGTAAAAGTCGTATTTTGGGTGTTTTGACTTCACATATAAATCCGTTTAAGTGAGGGGTCTTTTGGTAATTTAATGGTTGACTATATAATGTATTAGGGTCAGTTTTAGATAAATTTATCACTCAAATCAAGTCCCACAAGTTTAAATCAAAAATATCTCTCTCTCTCTCCCAAATTCTCTCCTCCTCCAAAACTCCATTGAAGACCAAAAGAGCTCCAAGAACAAGATCAAGTCTTGAAGTTTTTCAAGCTAATTTTGTGTCTTTATCATCTATAAGGTATGGTTTGTTTCACTCTTAGGATTACTTTCCCCAAGAGGTCCTTCAAAAGATGATTTTTGAATCCCCCAAAACAAGGGTTTTCTCCTCACATGGGTCTTCTTTCTAAAACGAAATTGTGAATCAATTGTGATGAATTATGATGAATTAATTTGTTTAAGTATGAAGTAATGGTTAATTGATTAATTTCTATGAGTTTTCCCCTTGACCCATGCCTTTACCCTAAATCCCTAATTTCTTGGATTGATTAAGGTGAATTGTTGAGGGTGATGAATATGTCACTTGGTTACTTTGTTTTTAGTTATGTTAGTACTTCATGAATTTACCTATTTCATATGTTGATTGTGATTTCTTGGTTATTGAAGTATGAAGTCCCATGAAGGGCAATGAGATATGACCTTGATTCTCTTTTGATCTAAATTATGCAAGGTGAAATCTATTTATGTGATAGTAATTCTATAGCTAATTGTGTTCTGTTATGTTGGTCACAAGAATCACTCATACCTAACCCTATATCTATGAATTGGCTATGAAGTATGTAATTATGTTATGTATGAGCATTATATGATTGAACGTAGTTTCTCATGATTATAATGTTGGGTCTAAAAGTGAAAGGATAGTTCTCACTTATGATCACCTATGAGCTATTATGATAAGATGTTCACCTAAGGGTCTAGAAGAGCCTAATGTGAACTTGTATGATGATATATGATGATTACTAAAGGGAATAATTTCTTAGCACCGAAAGGGCATGTAAATGAGATGGAGGTCTCACGTTAGTAAGTCCGGCCTCCCACATGGGTTCCTCACGTTAGTAAGTCCGGATTCCCGAATTATGTGTTGTCTCATGAGATGGAAACCTCCACGTTAGTAAGTCAAGGTTTATAGAAACAATATCCTTGACCCTTAACTATGTGCTCACATAGGACTCTAGCTTAGTGGATCCACCTAGATAGCTACGTACGAATGGTTGCACCTTAGGTAAGTGTTAACTCTTTTCTTCGGTGTGGGAGTAGAACACCGAATTCCATGTAGCTCACATGGTCTCATGTCAGTTAATGCACTTATTTACCTAACATAAAGTAAAAGTATGTACAAGTCATGTTTGTGAATCCTTATTAGGGTTGTATTAAAGGTTACTACATAGTGTGAGGGAGGGTATGGGACTTCTTTTACACATTGCACATGTGGGATCCTATAGGATGATTCTAGTAGTGTTATTTTATGAATATGATTATGATTATGATTATGTGGATAAGTTATGATTATTAGTATTGATGTATGAAGCATGTTATATATGAGAATATGTTGTAAGTATGAAGTGGATTGCTTAATGTGATACTTAGCATTGAATAGGGTTATGGGGCCTTAATCGTGGCATTGCACAAGTGTTGCTTGAGTTACTTATATGTTCATATGATTATGATGTTCCTTATATGTGTATATTGAATTCTTAGTCATTGTGCATGGTTTTCACTGAATTGTGCCTTTTCTGATGCATTAACGATTTTTATACATAGGGACCATATTTAGTACATGTGGTTTGTACTAACCCATATTTTTTTCTTTTTTGCCCAAAAGATTGTAGGTTCGGGCCGTTGAAGTATCATTGAGGCTAAAGCAAGAAGGCTTGGACTAGACTCTCCAAGTTTTGGTATTCCCTCTAGTTCGAGGATGCTACCACACTCTTTATCTTAGTAGTATTTGTATTGTCTAGTAGACATTTATTTCTTTCCTATTGTTGAAGATATTGATGTAAGCCTTAGGTGGCAATTATGGATTTGTATAAGGGCTTTGCTCGGATTGTTTGACTTCGCTATAGATGGTTGATATGAGACAAGGTATTAGACTAAAATCCTATGCGTTGTTGAGATCTATTGCGAGAAGCCTATGTATGCTTCCTATGTAGATGTCTATGTAAACCTCCTTGCTATATAAAGCAAAAAGTTTTAATTTTTCCGCGATTTTGAATTCTGATTTTCTATGACAAATGCTAAGAGGCTTGTCTTAGTCCCATTCGAGGACGACGACGCCAATAACGACTAGGGTGTACTTTGGGTCATTACAAACTTGGTATCAGATCATGAGGTTAAATCTTTTTAGGATTGATGTCTCATTAAACCACGTCTATGTAGTGTCTTATTCATAATTTTGAAGCGAGACACACTTATGAATGAGAGACTATGAGATGCTTAGGAACTCTCACTCTCTTGTTATTCCTTTGTCGTGCCTGAGAGTCTTAACTCTATGTAGTCCTTTCTTCTAGTCCTTTTTTTGTGCTTATAGGCAATGAATACAAGGAGGAATAATGCTCGAAGGGCCGGAGAGGAGAATTTGAATGAGGCAGTTCCCCCTCAAGCTCCTCAAAACCCTCAAGTTCCTATAGAAAGGGCTATGTCTAATGTTGAGATAAGGTCGGCCATTCATAGCTTGACTCAAGTATTGGCTACCCAAGTTGCTAGGGATATAAGGGTGCAAGTGAAACCTAATGCTAATACCACCACTTCAAGGATTAGGGACTTCACAAGGATGAATCCCCCTACTTTCTATGGTTTTAAGGTGGAGGAGGACCCACAAGGGTTCATTGATGAAGTGTTCAAGGTTCTTGATGCTATGGGTGTTTCTTCTCAAGAAAAGGTGGAACTAGCCGCATACTAACTCAAAGATGTGGCTCAAGTGTGGTATGAGCAATGGAAGGATGAGAGGCCAGTTATAGAAGGTCGGATTACTTGGGGAGCTTTCAAAATGGCTTTCCTTGATAGGTTCTTTCCCTTGGAACTAAGGGAGAGGAAAATGCAAGAATTCATCAACCTTCGTCAAGGGGGTATGAGCGTGAAGAAGTATAGCCTCAAATTCACTCAATTATCAAAGCATGCTCCTACTATGGTTGCGGATTCTAGGGCCAAGATCAACAAATTTGTCATGGGGATATTGATGTTGTGGTTAATTAATGTAGGTCGGCTATGTTGATTCCTAGCATGGACATCTCTCATCTCATGGTTCATGCCAAAAAAATTGAGGAACAAAATCTTAAGCAAGTTGGTAAAGAGTTGAAGAAGGTGAGAAACGAAGATGGGAATTCTTCTAAGACTAGGTTTGAGGTTCAAGACAAACCAAGGTTCAAGAAGAGATTTTCCAATCAAGGCTCTTCTAATGCCCCAAGGGTCAACAAGAGTAAGGTGCCTACTCCCAAGCCCCAAGAAGGGAAAGGTGGAAGATCTTATGTTGAGAAGCCTCTTTGTGAAAAATGTGATAAGATACATGATGGTAAGTGCCTAGTTAGCACGGGTAATTGCTATGGTTGTGGCAAGAGTGGTCACATGAAGAGAGATTACCCTATGATGAAGTCTCAAGGAAGGGAAAAAGCTCAAGCTCAAGCAAGTGCCCCAAACCCGGATGCTCCTAAAAAGAATTGCTTCTATGCTCTCCAATCCCGAAGTGATCAAGAGATCTCACCGGATGTGGTGACCGATATGTTACGCTTATTCTCCTTTGATGTATATGCTTTGTTGGACCCGGTGCCACATTGTCTTTTGTTACCCCTCTTGTAGACATGAAGTTTGATATACTACCCCACATATTAGACGAACCTTTTTCGGTTTCTACCTCGGTGGGTGATTCCGTGGTGGTTAATAGAGTCTATAGAGGTTGTCCAATTTCCTTGCCCAATAGAGAGACACTAGTTGACTTGATAGAACTTGATATGCTTGATTTTGATGTCATATTGGGAATGGATTGGTTGCATGCTTGCTTTGCCTCTATTGATTGTAGGACAAGGGTTGTCAAATTTCAATTTCCAAATGAACCCATTTTTTAGTGGAAGGGAGGAAACTCAAATCCTAGGGGTAAGATAATCTCATGTGTAAAACTTCCAAATTGATTGCAAAGGGTTGTCTCTACCACATAGTGAGAGTTAGGGATCTTGAATCCGAAGTCCCTCCATAGAGTTGGTACCCGTAGTGAGGGAATTTCCGAAGGTCTTTCCCGATGATATTCTTGGAATTCCTCCCAAATGGGAGATTGACTTCGGCATAGACTTATTGTTGGATACACAACCTATTTCAATCCCTCCTTATCGAATGGCCCCAGACGAGTTGAAAGAACTAAAGGCTCAACTTAAAGATTTGTTAGATAAGGGTTTTATTCAAACAATCGTATCTCCATGGGGTGCCCCGGTATTATTTGTAAAGAAGAAGGATGAGTCCTTGAGAATGTTTATCGATTATCGTCAATTGAACAAAGTCACTATAAAAAAATAGTACCCGCTCCCTAGGATTGATGACTTATTTGATCAACTCCAAGGAGCGAGTTACTTTTCAAAGATTGACTTGAGGTCGGGTTATCATCAACTTAGAGTGAGGGAGGTTGATATTTCAAAAATGCATTCTGAACAAGATATGGTTACTTTGAATTCCTAGTGATGTCATTCGGTCTAACAAATGTCCCGGCGGCATTCATGGATCTTATGAATCGAGTTTTTAGAAAGTATCTTGATTTGTTTGTGATTGTCTTCATTGATGACATTTTGATATACTCTAGGAGTGAAAATGATCATATGAGACATTTGAGGATAGTTTGGCAAGTTCTTAAAGATAACCAACTTTTTGCTATGTTTAGCAATTATGAGTTTTGGCTGAGGTCGGTTGCCTTTCTTGGGCACATTGTCTCTAGTGAAGGGGTAGAGGTTGATCCAAGGAAGACGGAAATAGTCAAAAGTTGGCCGAGACCTATGAGTCCTACCGACATCGAAGTTTTATAGGGTTGGCCGATTACTATAGGAGGTTTGTCGAGGGATTTTCGTCTATCGCATCTCCATTAATGGTCTTAACCCAAAATAAGTCCAAATTTGAATGGTCGGAAGCGTGTGAAAAGAATTTCCAATTATTGAAAGATAGACTCACCTCCGCTCCGGTATTAACCTTACCGGAGGGTACCGAAGGCTTTGTGATTTATTGTGATGCCTCCCGAGTGGGTCTAGTATGTTTGCACATGCAACATGGCAAAGTCATAGCGTATGCCTCTAGACAACTCAAGCCACATGAGAAGAATTATCCAACTCATGACCTTGAGCTTGCGGTCGTGGTATTTGCGTTGAAAATTTGGAGACACTATCTTTATGGGGTGCATGTAGATATATTCACCATCACAAAAGTATTCAATATGTATTCACCAAAACGACTTGAATCTACGCCAAAAGAGATGGTTAGAGATTTTAAAGGATTATGACATGAGTGTCCTTTACCATCCCGAAAAGCTAATGTTGTGGCAGACGCTTTGAGTCGAGTGTCTATGGGTAGTGTGGCTCATGTTAATGATGACAAAAAGGAACTAGTCAAGGATGTTCATAGGTTGGCCCGTTTGGGTGTTCAACTAGAAGAATCGTCAAAGGGTGGTTTTATGGTTTGTCATAACTCCGAGTCGTATTTAGTGGTGGATGTGAAGTCTAAGCAACATCTTGATCCCCTATTGATGGAGTTGAAAGAGTCGGTCCTTAACAAGAATAATGAATCTTTCTCCCAAGGGGAGTATGGGGTACTTAGGTACCAAGGGGTGTTATGTATGCTGGATGTGGATGGTTTAAGGGATAAAATCATGGATGAGGCTCATGGCTCCCGATACTCCATCCATCCGTGGGCCACCAAGATGTATCATGACTTGCGTGACATCTATTTGTGGAATGTAATGAAAAGGGAGGTAGCTAAGTTTGTGTCGAGGTATCCAAATTGCCAACAAGTCAAAGACGAGCATCAAGGCCCGGGTGGCCTAACCGAAGATATTGATATTCCCACTTGGAAGTGGGAAGATGTCAACATGGACTTTGTGGTAGGTTTCTCTTGAACACGTCGACAACATGACTCCATTTGGGTCATAGTGGATAGGTTGACCAAGTCAGCTCATTTCCTTCCCATAAAGGTTTCTTACTCGGCGGATGAGTATGCTAAATTGTATGTTAGAGAGATTGTGAAGTTACATGGGGCCCTATTGTCGATCATTTTGGATAGAGGAGCCCAATTCACTTCACACTTTTGGAGATCTTTCCAAAATGGACTTGGTACGCAAGTAAAGCTTAGTACCGCTTTCCACCCTCACACGGATAGACAAGCGGAATGCACCATTCGAACTCTAGAAGATATGTTAAGGGCTTGTGTGATTGATTTCAAGGGCAATTGGATGATCATCTACCCTTAATTTAATTCTCCTACAACAATAGCTACCATGCAAGTATCGGTATGGCAAATTTTGAAGCACCTTATGGTAGAAGTTGTCGTTCCCCAATTGGATGGTTTGAAGTGGGTGAGTTTGCTCTTCTTGGTCCCGAATTAGTGTATGAGTCCACCGAGAAGTTTCGACTCATAAGGGAGAGGTTGAAAATGACTTTTAGTCAGCAAAAGTCTTACGCCGACAATAGAAAGAAGGACCTTGAACTCGAAGTAGGAGATTGGGTCTATTTGAAAATTTTACCTATGAAAGGGGTGATGAGGTTTGGAAAGAAGGGGAAACTTAGTCCCCGTTATGTGGGCCCGTATGAAATTTTGAAGTGGATCGGGAGTGTTGCCTATGAGTTGAAGTTGCCAAATGAGTTGTCCATTATTCATCTGATATTTCGTGTTTCTATGCTTAAAAAGTGTATTGGTGATCCGGTTTCCATTCTCCCTCTAGAAGGCTTAAGGGTAAAGGAGGACCTTTCTTATGAAGAGGTCCCAGTTGAGATCTTGCATCGTCAAATAAGAAATTGAGGAATAAGGAGGTTGCCTCCGTAAAAGTGTTATGGAGGAATCACTTTGTTGATGGTGCAACATGGGAGGCCGAGGCCGACATGAAGACCCGCTATCCTCATATATTTCACCCTGCACCCATCCAAAGTTAAGGTTAGTAACTTTCCTCTTAAATGAGTTATATGCAAAATGTTGAACTTATCATGTTTATCTAGTATGTGCATATTCTTGTAGAAATTCATGCCTAAATTGAGTTTTTGTGATATATGGTTCTCATGATTAACTTGATCTTAAATATGTAGTGGGCTATATTGCTTTCATGAGAATTGTTTTGGGCATGTTTTGACGTTGTGTTGATGAGAAATCAGTATGTCAACTTTTAATATTCATATTAAGCTCATGATTGAAATGGAGAAGGTAGTACCTCCTTATGTGATATGAAAAGATGAGCTAGTGTTATGATAAGTAGTGAATTAAGTTCCTATAGGTTGATGTTATGTTTATATTTTGAAAGGAGTTGAAATTTCCTCCAATGATCTGACTCATTATGCTATTGGTTGTTGGTTGGCTGGGTAGTCTTGAGTCTTTTTCCTTTTTCCCAATAGAAGGTTTAAGGTGTCATTCGGGGACGATTGTTTCTAAGGGGGGGATATTGTAACACCCCTTAAATTCCATGACCTATAATAGAGCCTGAAATTTCAAGTAATAATGATTTTAGGTCTAAATAAGTGTAAATAACTTGTTTGAGAAGTTTCGGAGTCATAGCTTTAAAGAAAGACCTTAACGTTCGGAAACTAGCGAAATTTAACTACTTGACGTCCCTCTGTTTGGGAAAGGTTTCGGGGGGTCAAATGAAGTCTAAAACTTGTAAAAAGACTTTGTATAGGTATAGTGTAGTATAGAGAGTCTAACCGTACGATAACGACAACCCAACGACCACCGGAAGGGTCCTTGGGAAGGACCCCAACATGGGTGGGCAGGCTGCCAAAACAGCCTACGAAAGTCAAGAATCAGTGGGCTACTGTGAGACGCGCAGACAACACGGACCACATTGACTCAAATTATTTTTGGAAAATGAAATGTGTGCTGGCCCCACGACGCGGAGACACTTCCCAAATATCATAAAAGTCGTATTTTGGGTGTTTTGACTTCACATATAAATCCATTTAAGTGAGGGGTCTTTTAGATAATTTAATGGGTGACTATATAATGTATTAGGGTCAGTTTTAGGTAAATTTTATCACTCAAATCAAGTCCCACAAGTTGAAATCAAAAATCTCTCTCTCTCTCTCTCTCTCTCTCCCAAATTCTCTCCTCCTCCAAAACTCCATTGAAGATCAAAAGAGCCCCAAGAAGAAGATCATGCCTTCAAGTTTTTCAACCTAATTTCGTGGCTTTCTCATCTATAAGGTATGGTTTCTTTCACTCTTTGGATTCATTTCCCCAAGAGGTCCTTCAAAAGATGATTTCTAGATCCCGCAAACCAAGGGTTTTCTCCTCACATTAATCTTCTTTCTAAAACGAAATTGTGATTCAATTGTGATGAAATATGATGAAGTAATTTTGTTTAAGTATGAATTAATGGTTAATTGATGAATTCCTATGATTTCCCCTTTACCCATGCCTTTCCCCCAAATCCCTAATTTCTTGGATTGATTAAGGTGAATTGTTGAGGGTGATGAATATGTCACTTGGTTACTTTGATTTTAGTTATGTTAGTACTTCATGAATTGCCCTATTTCATATGTTGATTGTGATTTCTTGGGTATTGAAGTATGAAGTCCCATGAAGGGCAATGAGGTATGACCTTGATTCTCCTTTGATCTAAATTATGCAAGGTGAAATCTACTTATGTGATAGTAATTCTATAGCTAATTGTGTTCTGTGATGTTGGTGACAAGAATCCCTCATCCCTAACCCTATATCTATGAATTGGATATGAAGTATGTAATTATGTTATGGTATGATCATTATATGATTGAACGTAGTTTCACATGATTATAATGTTGGGTCTAAAAGTGAAAGGACAGTTCTCACTTATGATCACCTATGAGCTATTATGATAAGATGTTCACCTAAGGGTCTAGAAGAGGCTAATGTGAACTTGTATGATGATATATGATGATTAATAAAGGGAATAATTGCTTAGCACCGAAAGGGCATGTAAATGAGATGGAGGTCACACGTTAGTAAGTTCGGCCTCCCACATGGGTTCCTCATGTTAGTAAGTCCGGATTCCCGAATTATGTGTTGTCTCATGAGATGGAAACCTCCACGTTAGTAAGTCAAGGTTTCTATAAACCATCTTCTTGACCCTTAAATATGTGCCCACATAAGACTCTAGATTAGTGGATCCACCTAGATAGCTACGTATGATCAATGGTTGCACCTTAGGCAAGTGTTAACCCTCTCTTTTCGGTGTGGGAGTAGAACACTGGATTCCATGTAGCTCACATGGTCTCATGTCAGTTAATGCACTTCTTTCCCTAACATAAAGTAAAAGTATGAACAAGTCATGTATGTAAACCCTTATTAGGTTTGTCTTAAAGGTTACTACATCGTGTGAGGGAGGGTATAAGACTTCTCTTACACATTGCACATGTGGGATCCTATAGGATGATTCTAATAGTGTTCTTTTATGACTATGATTATGATTATGATTGTGTGGATAATGTATGATTAGTATTGATGTATGAAGCATGTTATATATGAGAATATGTTGTAAGTATGAAGTGGGTTGCTTAATGTGATACTTAGCGTTGAATAGGGTTATGGGACCTTATTCGTGGCATTGCATAAGTGTTGCTTGAGTTACTAATATGTTGATATGATTATGATGTTCCTTATATGTGTATATTGAATTTTTCGTCATTGTGCATGGTTTTGACTGAATTGTGTCTTTTCTCATGCATTAACGATTTTTATGCATAGGGATCATACTTAGTACATTGGTTTGTACTAACCCATATTTCTTCCCTTTTCCCCAAAACATTGTAAGTTCGGGCCGTTGAAGTATCACTAAGGCTAAAGCAAGAAGGCTTGGGCTAGACTCTCCAAGTTTTGGTATGCCTTCTAGTTTGGGAATGTGGGGAATATTAAGGGGTGTAGAAGAAAAAAGAGGAGGCGGTGGAGGTGTGAGTTTATTACACATAATGGTGCAATTACATCTTGAAATTATAGACATCTGCGTTAATATAACATATTTACAACAAAACATTAACTAATCAATAATCTTGAAAGTTAAAGTCACTTTTCAATGAAATACCCTTTGACCTTTTGTTGTTTCTTGAAAGTTTCAAATCGATGTTGCTAGTTTAGCATGTTACTAATAGCCATGAGCGATATGGATGCAGTACATGTCTAGGAAAGCAGTTGATATGAAACAGATAGATTCGAGTTGAAAGGGAAGATGATTAAATGAATAATTCAACTTGTATACATAAGTCGGCTGTTACACTCGAGTGTAATTGTGTGTATAAAGTTAAACATGAATTCGAGTTCACCTCTTTATGAGGTTGAGGGATCTAATAAGTAACTATTGAAGTAGTGAATGACGTCTGGGGTATATTGAGTAGTAATGTCCTTAAAATAGTAGTGAATTCTTTCCACATGTGATTGGATTCTTATTTAGGGATTTTAAAACCTTAAAGGTAAGCTCTTCATGCTCATAGGTCGCACGAACTATTTGTCGTATGAATTGTGTGTTTAATTGATATAATGTTGACTAGGGTCTTGTCCACCATGTGCGAAGTGGGAAATGTAAGTTTTGGGTTTTGGGTCGATGGTCGCTCATGTGGACCGACCCGATTCGATCTGATTTGTTTTATACCTTATCCAATTAATTATTAATTAGTTAATTTAGATAATTCCTTTTAAAAGGATAAGGCATAACAAATACACCTCTCCTTAAAAGAATCCGAGTAGGAGTATTTTGAATTGAACGTGAAAAAGTGTAGGAGAGGAAAACGTGAAAAGCAACAGAGAAAAAGAAAAATCTAGCGATCCTAGACAATTCAACCAACACATATAAAAGACTTCTAGTTTGTGAACAAAGAGCTTTATTTGATAGCTAGTGATTCAAAAAGGGACTTGAGTGCAATTCTGTCAAAGAAATAAAATCAATGATTTCTGTTGTAAATTACAAAGTACACGTCTCGATGTTGATTTGCCTTATAATTCCTTCAGTAAGAAATGAGATAAGAAAATCAAATATATGAAAATTATAAAAGTGAGCTTTTACATTGTGTTAATTTTTTTTGGAAGAAAAAAAGAGCAGCCGTGTATTTTAGAAAAGGTACAGAACAATTTATTTGATATACTCCCTCCTTCCGGTATTGTTTGTCATGTTACGCTTTTCGAAAGTCAATATGACTAATTTTAAAGTTAAATTAGATCACATTAATTCTATATTTTAAACAAAAAAATTAGTTATTCTAAAACTATATGAAAAATACTATAAATTGCAAAAATATATTGTACATTAATATGATGAAAAAAATACAGCTTAAATTGTTAGTCAAAGTTTTTTTAATTTGACTCTAAAAATAAAAACCATGACAAAATAAACCGAACGGATGGAATATATGTGTAATAATTATAATAATAATAAATGATGATGATACTAACAATAATAATAATAATATGAGTAAAATGATAAGTATATTAAACAATTCATTGTAACTTATAATTTAATTAATAATTCTTCATTGCCTTTCTAATAAATAACATAAAATTCAAAAAGTAATTAAAATCTTATTATTTAATATTTAATTAACTTCGTTAAAATTTAGTATAGGAGTAAAATGATAAGTAGATTAAACAATGCATTGTAACTTATAATTTATTAATGATTATTTCATTGTCTTTCTAATAAATAACTTAAAATTTAAAAAATAATTAATATTTAATATTTAATTCATTAAATATTTAATTTAATATAGGCGTAAATAATAATCTAACTTTTTATCTTTCGAAAGTCTCCCACTTTTAATAGTATATGATGATAAAGCAAGTCGGGGGATGAGGCTCACTAACTTTTGTTTACACATTTGTTGACGATGACTTTTCAACCTCCGTCTGGGGTCTTTTACTTTGACAAAAAAAGAAAGGAGGAATATTGAAGAAGTCTTTCTCTAGCAAAATATTTCTATACTATTTTTAGAAAAAAAAATTATGATAGTTGTGTTATCAACTAAATTTGGATCGCACACTGCAAGACCTATTTGGGGCTGACGCTTCCACATGATTTTATTCACACCCAGTGCTCAAACCAATATCTCTAGTTAAGGATGAAATAATTAATATCATCAGTGCACCACAACCCATGTTAGTACTGCTTACTTATATTCAATGCTACAACATATACTAGTTGACTTTTCTTATTTCAACTCACAGCCACTATCAATCCACACACTTCTTTTCTTTCTTCTCAATTTTCAACGAATTAATTGAATCCATGCCTTCTTCTTCTGTGAGTACTTCACAGTATTCCCCTCAATGAAAGTATGTTGTGTTTCTAAGTTTTAGAGCTGAAGATACTCGAAAAACTTTTACGAGCCACTTGTTTAACGGTTTGAATAACAGGAGAATATTTACTTTTCAAGATGATAAAAGGCTAGAGTATGGCAATTCAATCCCAAAAGAACTCATGAAAGCTATCAAAGAGTCTAAAGTTGCCTTGTTGTAATCTCAAAGAATTATGCAACATCTAGGTGGTGCTTAGATGAACTAGTGAAAATCATGGAATGCAAGGAAAAAAATGGACAAACAGTCATACCAAACTTCTATGATGTGGATCCTGTTGGGTTTGGGCCTTTTTCCCTTCCTATGTGGATGAATTAAAGTCCAAAGTTTTGGGTCTTCCATCCTTTCCTTTGTGGATAAAATTAGCCCAAATTTGACAAGTCCACTTTGCCCATAAGCCCAATATTATGGTGCATATGTAAGACTTTATTTTAGGTCTTATTGGAAGAGAATCACAAGAGTTGAGAGCAACCAATATAGAGAGAAAAGTGAGAAAGTATAGATTTTCGCACAAGCCATAGCAGCCAATTTCAAATCGTGATTCCCGCTTCGTTTCTTGTCCTATTGAGCTGATTTTTGGACAGCATGTTTCTTTCAACTAAATATTTGACTGGAAACTAAGAGAGAGTGATTTGGAGTCCTGTAGCTCCAGATGTTAGCTCGTGAACAGTAGCTACGGTTTGATGTTTTGCTTCTTTTGTTTCTCTAGTTTTTGGTGCTATCTTGTAGTTGTGTTGCTCATTGTTTGACACTTTGTTGGTGACCAATTTGGAGGACACTTTTTTAAATCTTGTTGATTATGGTGGAGTTTTGGTCTTGTGGTTTTTACTCTTCACACCGAAGAGGTTTTCACGTTAAATTTGGCGTCTCTTGTGTTGATTAATTTTTCTTGCTTGGTTGGTTTAGTTTGCTGCCCAAACTATTGTCTTCTTGTATTATTTTGTCTTCTCTTGGTTCAAATAGAAGGGAAAGTTTGGACTTGGGTTTCTTCCGGTATCGCCTTTGTCGTGCACATATCTATTTTGTGCTTGCCTTTCCCAACAAAGTGGTATCAGAGCATTGGATTGTTGTTGATATTCTATTTGGATGATGGAGTCAAATATGATCAAGATGGTTTGTTTGAATGGTAGTAATTATCATACTTGGAAAGGCAAGATGAAAGATCTTCTATTTGTCAAAGAAAATGCATTTACCTGTGTTTGCTTCTAACAAACCCGAATCTATGAATGATGAGGATTGAGAATTTGAGCATTTACAGGTTTGTGGCTATATCAGACAATGGGTTGAAGATAATGTTAGAAGTCACATTGTGAATGAGACACATGCTAGAACTTTGTGGGACAAGCTTGAGACACTATATGCTTCGAAGACGGGCAACAATAAATTATTTCTTTTGAAACAATTGATGAACATCAGGTATAAAAAGGGCACTCCTATTTCTGATCACATTAATAATTTTCATGGTGTTCTTGACCAGCTGTCCGAAATGGGTGTAAAATTCGATGAAGAAATTCAAGGACTATGGCTTCTTAATACTCTGCCAGACTCTTTTGAAACTCTTCGAGTTTCTTTGACTAATTCTGCTCCCAGTGGTGTTGTAACCATGGAATATGCTAAGAGTGGTGTTTTGAATAAAGAGATGAGAAGAAGATCTCAAGGCTCATCATCTTCTACTTCACACTCCGATGTTTGGTTACTGAAGACAGGGGGAGAAACAAGTTTAGAGGTCAGAATGACAGAGAAAGTAGAGGAAAGTCAAAGTCTAGATTCAAGAATGTTACATGTGACTATTGCCACAAGAATGGAAATATCAAGAAATTTTGCTTCAAGTACAAGAGAGATATGAAACAACAAAAGAAGGAAGGTGATAATGAAAATCGTGTTGCGGTTGTTGCTAACGATGACCTTCTTGTTTCTTGTGATGAAAATGCCATTAATCTTGTCCGTGATGAGCCTAGCTGGTTTGTGGATTCTGGTGCTACTTCTCATGTCACGCCCAGGAAGGAATTATTTTCTTCTTATACTCCAGGTAATTTTGGAATGTTGAAGATAGGTAATAATCATGAGGTTGAGGTCTTGGTATTGGGACTGTTTGTTTAAAAGTAACAATGGCTCCAAACTAGTTCTCAATAATGTCAAACATGCTCCAGATGTTCGCTTGAATTTGATTTCTGTTGGATACCTTGATGATGGAAAGTGGAAGCTTACAAGAGGTTCAATGGTGGTAGCCCGTGGTGACAAGTTGTCTAACTTGTATATTTTCCAAGGCTCCAATCTCAGAGGCTCAGTAAATGTGGTGGAGAATGATACTTCATCATTATTATGGCATAGAAGACTGAGTCATATGAGCGAGAAGGGGATGGACAATTTGGCTAAGAAAATTTTGCTTTTCGGAGTGAAGCAAGAAAAGTTGAACAAGTGTGTTCACTGTTTAGCCGATAAACAGAAAAGAGTTTCTTTTCATAGTCATCCACCTTCAAGAAAGCTTGATTTGCTGAAGTTGGTACATTCTGATTTGTGTGTTCCTTTTAAGGTAAAGTCTCATGGTGGTGCACTTTACTTTGTGACTTTTATTGATGATCATCCACGCAAACTTTGGGTATTCTCTTAGAAGTCCAAAGATTAGGTTCTTGATGTGTTCAAGAATTTTCAGGCTTTGGTTGAGAGAGACAGGGAAGAAATTGAAGTGCATCCGTTCTGATAATGGTGGTGAGTATATTGGTCCTTTTGACAGGTATTGCAGAGAGCATGGTATTCGGCATCAGAAAAATCCTCAGCTAAATGGTTTAGCAGAGAGGATTAACAGAACTCTTGTTGAGAGGGTTAGATGTATGCTTTCATATGCTAAGCTGCCAGATTCCTTTTGGGCAGAAGCACTTAACACTGCTGCCTGTGTTATCAATTTATCTACTGCTATGCTTTGAATGGTGATGTCCCAGAAAGAGTTTGGTCAATGTTTCTTATGATCATCTTAAAGTTTTTGGTGTAAAGCCTTTGTGCATGTTCCTTAGGATGAGAGGTCAAAGTTGGATGTTAAAACTAGGCAATGTATTTTTGTTGGTTATGATCAAGATGAATTTGGCTATCATTTCTTTGATCCAGTTAAAAAGAAACTTGTTAGAAGCCGTGATATTGTGTTCTTTGAAGACAAAAACCTTGAAGATCTTGACAAAGGTGAGAAAGTTGATTCTCAGACCAACGAGAGCCTAGTTGATGTTGATCCAGTTCTTTGACTATTCCACCAGGTGAAATATTCAAGTTGATGTTGAAGATGGTGATCATACTCAGAATGATCATGATGCCGTTGATGCTCTAGTGCAAGACGATGTAGTTGGTGAGGAACCAACTATTATTGATGCTCCCGAAAGTTCTCTCAGAAGATCTACTAGAGAGAAAATACCTTCATCTCATTATTCTCACAATGAGTATATACTCTTGACTGACGGGGGAGAACCAGAGAGTCTTGATGAGGCCATGGAAAGTAAAGAATAAGAGATGTGGTTTAATTCTATGGAGGATGAAATGAAATCTCTACATGATAATCATACCTTTGATTTGGTTATGTTACCTAAAGATCGAAAATCTTTGAAGAACTGGTGGATTTTTAGGGTGAAACATGAAGATTATAACCCGATTCCACGGTACAAAGCTAGATTAGTTGTGAAGGGCTTTAACCAGAAAACGGAATTGATTTTGATGAGATATTCTATCCAGTTGTAAAGATGTCATCCATCCGTGTTGTTTTAGGCTTGGCTGCAAGTCTTGACTTGGAGGTTGAACAGATGGATGTTAAAATTGCTTTTCTCCATGGTGACTGGATGAAGAAATTTATATGGAGCATCCGGAAGGCTTTGAAGTCAATGGAAAAGAGAATTATGTTGGCAAATTAAAGAAGAGATTGTATGGTCTAAAACAAGCACCCAGATTCTTTATGAAGTTTGGTTCTTTATGAATCAGCAAGGCTTCAAGAAGACTTCTTCATATCATTGTGTTTTTGTGCAAAAATTCTCTGATAATGACTTTATTATCGTTTTTCTTTATGTTGATGACATGCTTGTTGTTGGTCAGAATTCTTGCAGGATTAAAGAGTTGAAGCAAGAATTGAATAAGTCTTTTTCTATGAAAGACTTGGGACCAGCAGATTCTTGGCATGCAAATTGTCCGTGATAGAGATGCCAAGAAATTGTGGTTGTCACAAGAGAAGTACATTCAGAAAGTACTTCGTAGATTTAACATGGACAATGCTAAGGTTATTAGTAAACCTTTATCTATGCACTTCAAATTTAGTACTAGACATTGTCCTTCCAGTGATGGTGAGAGTGAAGATATGAAGCAAGTTCTTTATGCTTCAGTTGTTGGTAGTTTGATGTATTCAATGGTGTGTACAAGACCTTATATTGCTCATGCTGTTGGTATTGTTAGCCGTTTTCTTTCTAATACGGGAAGAATGCATTATGAGATATCTTTGTGGCACTTCTACTCTGAGTTTGTGTTTTGGGATAGGGAAACCTATTCTTTGTGGTTATACTTATTCAGACATGGCTGGTGATGTTGATACCAGTAAGTCTACTTCAGGCTACTTGATTACTTTTGAAGGGGGAGCTCTGTCTTGGCAATGTAGATTGCAAAAATGTGTTGCTTTATCTACTACAGAGGCTGAGCTTATTGCAGCTGTTGAAGCTTGCAAAGAATTGATCTGGATGAAGAGATTCTTGGGGAAACTTGGTTGTGCTCAAGAGAGGTATGTGCTTCATTGCGACAATCAAAGTTCTATTCATCTTGGAAAGAATTTTACATTTCATGGTCGGTCTAAACACATTGATGTGAGGTATCATTGAATTCGAGCTGTGTTGGATTCTAAGTTGCTTGAACTTGAGAAAATTCATACCAATGATAATGGTTCCGACATGATGACTAAAGCTTTGCCAAGAGGGAAGTTTGAAGAATGTTGCATGATCGCCGGGATGGCGGTTTCCTCCACATAGTCGGTAGGGGGAGAATTGTTGGGTTTGGGCCTTTTTCCCTTCCTATGTGGATGAATTAAAGTCTAAGGTTTTGGCTCTTCTATCCTTTTCTTTGTGGATAAAATTAGCCCAAATTTGACAAGCCCACTTTTGCCCATAAACCCTATATTATGGTGCATATGTAAGACTTTATTTTAGGTCTTATTGGAAGAGATCACAAGAGTTGAGAGCAGCCAATATAGAGAGTAAAGTGAGAAAGTGCAGATTTTCGCACAAGCCATACAGCCAATTTCAAATAGCGATTACCGCTTCGCTTCTTGTCCGATTGAGATGATTTTCGGACAACGTGTTCCTTTCAACTAAATATTTGATTGGAACTGAGAGAGGGTGATTTGGAGTCCTGTAGCTTCAGATTTTAGCTCGTGAACAGTAGCTGCGGTTTGGTGTTTTTGCTTCTTTTGTTTCTCTAGTTTTTGATGCTATCTTGTAGTTGTGTTGCTCATTGTTTGACACTTTGTTGGTGACCATTTTGAAGGAAACTTTTGTAACTCTTGTTGATTATAGTGGAGCTTTGGTCTTGTGGTTTTTACTCTTCACACCGAAGAGGTTTTCCACGTTAAATTTGGCGTCTCTTGTGTTGATTAATTTTTCTTGCATGGTTGGTTTAGTTTGCTGCCCAAACTATTTTATTCTTGCATTATTTTGTCTTCTCTTGGTTCAAATAGAAGGGAAAGTTTGGACTTGGGTTTCTTCCGCTATCGCCTTTGTCGTGCACATATCTATTTTGTGCTTGTCTTTCCCAACAGATCCATCAGATATTCGAAACCAAAGGAGAGCTCTGCAGAAGCATTTTCCCAACACGAGTTGAAGTATAAGGATGATCTTGAGGGGATGCAAAAGGTGCACGGGTGGAGAACTGCCCTAACTGCAGCCTCAAATCTAAAAGGATATGATATCCGTGATGGGTTAGTTAAAAACACATAATTACTTTTAGTGAAAAAAGAATGAAACTTCATACATAATCTAATTTCATTGATTATCATAAAGACATAAGAAATGTTTTTATATATTTTTCAAAGAGAGTGATTGTAGATTATATATGTTTCTATCAGTAAGAAGATCAATTCAATTGAACTTAACTATTCATGTTTTGTAACTATTACCTAAACTACAATATTTACTATTAATACTCTCCTGAACATTGAAAATGTGAAATACTTCCTAATACTTGACTTTCTCAAATTAACCACAATCAATCTTTTTATATTTATGTAGAATTGAATCTGAGAATATTCAGCAGATCGTCGATCACATCTCCAAATTATACAAGAGTGCTTATTTTTTATTTTCTTCTCAAGCTGTGGGAATAGATACTCATTTAGAGAAAGTAGAGTGCCTACTTAAGAAAGAAATGGATGATGTTCGGATTGTAGGGATCTGGGAAATGGGTGGAATAGGTAAAACAACAATAGCAACAACCGTCTTTCATAAATATAATCTATCCGGTCAATTTGAAGCTACTTGTATTCTTGATGATGTTAAAGAAAATGCAAAAAAGAATGGACTGTGTTTTTTTACAAAATATCCTTCTTTCTGAACTATTAGGAGAAGAAGATAATTACGTCAAGAGTAAGCATGTGGGGAAAGTCATGATTCCGAGCAGACTTTGTTCTAAGAAGGTGCTAATTGTTCTTGATGACATAGATCATAGCGATCATTTGGAGTATTTAGCAGGTGATGTTTGTTGGTTTGGTAATGGCAGCAGAGTTATTGTAACAACTAGAAATAGAGATCTCATAAAGAATGATAATGCAATATATGACGTGTCTACGCTACCTGATCACGAAGCTATGCAATTGTTCAATGCAACACACTTTCAAAAAAGAAGCTCCAAATGAGCTATTTATGAATCTCTCCTCGGTGATAGTAAATCATGCTAAAGGCCTTCCTTTAGCCCTCAAGGTTTGGGGTTCTTTGTTGCATAATAAAGGATTAAGTCGGTGGGAAAGAACTATCATCAAAATAAAGAAAACAACTAGTTTAGATATAGTTGAAAAGCTCAAAATAAGTTATGATGGGTTGGAGCCCGAAGAGCAAATGATATTTCTAGATGTGGCATGTTTCTTTCGAAGATATACAAAAAAAGAAGTCATACAAATCCTTGAAAGCTGTGATTTTGAAGCTGAATATGCATTGGATGTCTTAATTGACAAATCTCTTGTGTTCATCTCCAAAATTGATACGATTGAAATACATGACCTGATGCAAGATATGGGTTGATATGTGGTGAAATTGCAAAAAGATTCGGGAGAACCTAGCAGACTATAGAATGCTGAAGATTTCAATGAAGTGATGGTCAACAATACGGTAAGTAGGATAAACAATGCAACAATATTCAGTTTCTAATTTTCATATTCAGTTATGATTTGTTGATTTACAATTTTTTTTTACCAGGCGAGCATGACAGTGGAAGCAATCTGGTTTACTTATTTTGAACAAATACGCTTTAATAAAGAGGCGACGAAACATATGAAAAGGCTTAGGATATTATACATAGCTGATGGCAGGTTAAACCGCTCCTCCTCATCCCACTCTCCAATTGGTTTAAAATATATTACCCGCGGCTCTATTGAGTGCTTGGCAAACAACCTGCGGTGGGTTTTTTGGAACCACTATCCTTGGGAGTCATTGCCAAAAAATTTTGAACCTCAAAGGCTTGTTCATCTCTCTCTCAGGTGGAGTTTGCTACATGATTTATGGGCAAAAAGAAAGGTACAATTTATTCATTCAAATACTTTCTATTTTGGCTTTTCGTAGAATTATGATATTTGTGTTTAAATGAAATAAGATATAAGTTCCATTAATTTAAATTAATGTATTATTTTGGATTGTTTGAAACTTCAAATCCTGGTTTCGCCGCTGTTGATGTTGGAATTCCATTAAGTTTTGAACAAAAATTTTAAAATACATGTTGGAACTCCATTACTTGGGCTAAACATTTGCAAGTTTTACTAAAAGTGATGGAGTTTCAACCAATTCCTTTTTTACCTTCTTTTTTTCCCCACAAATTTATACTGCTAGAGAGTGTATTGTGGCATTTTATTAAAAATAAAAATAAAAAACTCACGATAAGTACAAGCAAGTGGGGTAGCCCTT
The DNA here is from genome assembly GCA_022817965.1 of Solanum lycopersicoides. Lineage (NCBI taxonomy): Eukaryota > Viridiplantae > Streptophyta > Magnoliopsida > Solanales > Solanaceae > Solanum > Solanum lycopersicoides. Next base: position 8,779,487 of record CM040623.1, on the reverse strand, counting down.
ACCTTATTAAATCCTAATGAAGTGTCGAACCTCTACTAATTAACAAGCATGAAAAAAATAAGAACTAGAGAAAACTAGATATCTTATGATCACCACAAAGTTTGTAATAGGACTTTAGTATAGTATAAGTGTGTATTTGAGATTTAATAAAAATTAATGACAGGGTTACTATGGTCTTATTTTATTGTATTTCAATTTTCTTTGTTTTTATTAGTGATTACTGTTTGTGCTTATGAGTTACTAGTTTCTGGACACGTGTGTTCCTAGATATGTAAGAATGACTAAAATGCAATGAAAACATATAGTATGTAAACAATAGGTAATGAAAAATATAATACAAAAATTATAAATAAATCTTTAATAATATAACCATAAAGCACCAATGAGGGACACATTTTGATGTTTCAAATTAATTCTTTTTAAGCAATATACTATAACTTTTGAACTTTGGTTAATAGTTAGCAAACTTTCAATAAAGTCACAAATGGCTAATTTGAGCTTAAAGAAGTATTTAGACTTACGACAATAAAACATTCATCGAAAACTAAATTAAGAAGTCTAATAGAGAAGGAAAAAACACACAAAAAATAGAGAAGGAGAAAAATGTATACATGCTTCATAAGACTTTGATCGATAATAATATAGATGGAAAAGTAAACACAAAATTAGTACATAATATTTTGAGTTCTTATCGACTCTTTCTCCATACCGTATCAAAATTCAAGAGTCTTCTTCAACATATACATCGATAACATAAACTATTTGAACATACATTAATTCGAAATATCTCAATTTTTAAAAAGTAGCTTATCGATTATGAAATTGAAATTTAAATAAAAAATAATATTAAAAGAGAAGTAAACATAAATTGTAAACAAACAAGATATCTAGCAAAATCATGCATGAATAATCATTAAAGCTACAAATATCTCAATAAGAAGAATGGGTTACTCCATCAATAACCATCAATTTTTTGTACGTGTCCCTACAATCCACATTAATAAATTAAAAGAAGTAGAATAATGTATATTATGATAATCCATGAGATGATATAATATGAATAAGAAAAAATGATATTCTACATTGCAAAATACAATATATAAATATAACATTCCAAATAAATTCAAGAATTCATAAAACAACAAATCAGTTGAAAAAATAGTCATCTAAAGTGATAATGATGAAAGTAGGATACAAAATATCACTATTAAAATATTATATAATATTATTATTTTTAAACAAAAAAAAAAAATAGTACCTAAAAATCGTTGAAATAATCTCATCAAAAGGAAATAATTGGTGAACAAAAAATATTCCTCCATTAGTTAGAGATTTATATAAAAGAGGCCTACGAGCCTCACCATTTAGTTTTCGAATTTTTTTTTATAGGAATTATGAATGGAGACCATAACTTTACCTCTACAAAACCATTGATATTAAGATAGGAAATTAAATACGATTAATGTCATTAACTCATAACTGAGTATTATTAATAATTAAAAGAGAAGATGAAAAGTTGAAGAATTTTTATATTTAATGAAATAATCATGGTTTTAGACATGGGGAGATGGAGGATTGTTCTTTTTACTAATCAATTTAATATAATTTAATTTGATCATAGTAATTATAAATAAGAATAAAACATTAATCAAATTATTTAGACATTTAAAATCTCAAAAAAAGAGAATTATATACATATAGACTATAGAGAATAGATATTATTAAATTAGATATTTAATTAGGAATTAACATAAGGAAGTGCAGAAGTCATCAACATTTTAATTAAAATGAAACAATTTAATATTTAAATTAAATAGTTAAATGTTTTATAATATTTAATTTATAATAAGGGTAAAATCGTAATTCAAATTTTAACTTTTTTTGTTCCCACTTATAATAATATATGATAATTTTTCATTTTTACGATATAATCTTCCTAATCTCTTCTTCTCCATCATCTTCAATTTCAAATTCTTAATGAAACATAATAAATGGTAGTTCATTCCTTCATATTTTTAGGTTTCATGGTTGTACTAACGACTATATATTATTTTCATATGTGGTATTTCATTTTCCTTTTTATGCTATGAGATAATTACTATAGAATCATCTCCGCCGTTTTAAATATTTTTTAATTAATCATATGCAAACATTTATATAAATTTGAGTTTGTATTCATCTTTAAATTAAAGTACTACATATGTCACTAAAGTAGCATAAAGCTTGTAAGAAATTATGACCTCAACTTACAAGTAATTACTTTTTTTCATGTATAATTGGTTTTTATTTATAGAACAAAGAAAGACCAATACTATCTGCACCATTAAAAAAATTTCATTTGTAATATAAATTTTTTATTCAATATTTTGAAATAGTGCAATACATGTTTCGAGCACTAGTAATAATAGTAAGAATGAAATGTCATAAATACACCTAAACTATTAACGGGTGAGTGAGAAACACACCTAAACATTACCTAAAAAGTTTGAGAAATACACCTCAAGTAATATGTGATGGTGTGGATGTATACACACATTTGGTCCAGTCACCATCGAAGTCATGTGTTTCTCAAACTAATGAGTGATATTTTAAGTGAGTTTCTGAAAATTAAACAATTTTTTTCTATATTTCTGAATAGGAACTTTTGTCGTCTCTACGCTGGCTAGATCTCAGCTTCTCCAGGAGGCTGGTGCTAACACCAGATTTTACGGGGATGCCAAATTTGGAGCTTTTGAATTTGGAGGAATGTAGGAGTCTTAAAAAAGTTCACCCTTCTCTGGGAAATTGCAAAAAACTCATTAAGTTAAGTTTGTATCATTGTGAAAGCCTTGAGAGGTTTCCATGCATTAACGTGGAGTCTCTTGAACATCTGAATCTAGAGGAATGCTTTAGATTGGAGGAATTTCCAGAAATCATTGGAAGAATGAAGTTGGAGTTAAAGATTAAGGTGAAATGCATTGGGATAAGAGAAATACCATCATTTATTATTCGACACCAAGCTCATCTTACAGAGTTAGATTTGTCAAACATGGAAAAACTTGTAGCTCTTCCGAGCAGCATTGGCATGTTGAAAGATTTGGCGAAGCTAGATGTCTCGTTCTGCTCAAAACTTGGAAGCTTGCCAGAAGAGATAGGTGATTTAGACAACTTGATGAAACTTGATGCCAGCTATACTCAAATTTCACAACCTCCGTCTTCCATTGTCCGCTTGAACAATCTTATATTCTTGAGTTTTGAAGGACTATGTCTATAAGATGGAGAGTACTTTGTGTTCCCTCGAGTGAATGAAGGGTTACGCTCATTGAAAATTCTGAATCTCAATTTTGGCAATATAATAGATGGAGGACTTCCGGAAGACATTGGATGCTTATCGTCTTTGAAAGAGCTGCATCTCAGTGGAAATGATTTTGAACATTTACCTGGAAGCATAGCCCAACTTGGTGCTCTTCAAACCTTGTACTTAACATATTGCGAAAGGATTACACAGCTGCCAGAATTTCCGGAGCACTTAAATACAATATTTGCAGATTGGAGCGATGATTTGATCTGTAATTCGTTGTTTCAGAATATCTCATCATTGCAGCAGCATGACTTCTCTGTATGTTGACTTCTCATCATTGGAGCGATGATTTGACTTCTCGGGGGGACAACATCCCAAGTTGGTTCCACCATCGGGATTTGATAAAAGTGTGTCAGTCAATCTACCTGAAAATTGGTACGTACGTGTTAACTTCTTGGGATTTGTTGTATGTTACTCTGACAAATTAATTGACATCACAGTTCACTTGATTCCTTTATGTGATGATGGGACCTCGAGTATCACCCAGAAACTTGCCTTATCCAACCATTCAGAATATAATCCTAAGAATAACAATTTCTTTTTGGTACCTCTTGCTGGGTTATGGGATACATGTAAGGCAAATGGGAAAACACCAAATGACTATGGGCTTATTACGTTATGTTTTTCTGGAGAAATGAACAAGTATGGATTACGTTTGTTGTATAAAGATGATCCTAAGAAACATTGTAATATTCTTCGGATAGTGTCCAGTCTCTTCTGCTGCATTAACTGATCTCTTTAATAATATTGTAATTACTTAACATCTTCGATTCCTTGTTTATGAGTGTGTTGTCATGATAAAGAAATTAGTGTAATTTTACCCTTCTTTTTCTCTGCAGCTTCGTCTGTTTGTACTTTTATCTATCCATTGTCAGGGGTGGTTCGATAGTATTAAAAAAAGACATGTGCCTTAGGCCCCTAAATTTAAGGGGCCTCATTTTTTATAATAATAGGTTATAAGTTATTATTTTTAACAAATATTGAATAGTATTTGTAGAAAAAGTAAATATTTCATGAAAAATGAAGGGATTAATAGAAGATATTTGACATAGTTGGAGTACTATATCTAATGAAAAATAATTTAAAATAATAATGGTTATATTATCAGATAAAAACTAGAAGAAATAAATTATATAAAAGTTATTAACAATTTAAGTTTAAGGCACTGTTTGATTTTTGCTTTAGGCCACTAATACGCTTGAGCCGCTCCTGTTCATTGCGCACCTATTTCTGAGGAATTTGGAGCCACATAATCTAAGGACTAGTTCTAGTACCTTAATTCAGCATTTGACTTAACTATTTACAAACAACTCTCTTCTTGTTACAAGCCTCGCTGTGCACGCCTTAACCAAACCTAGGATTATGAATACACAAATATTTTTTCAATCTTAAAGTCTAGAGTCTTGTTAGCAGTGCAAACTGAGAAGAAGATGGTATTTTGAGAACAGAACCGATGAGACTGCCTATGTAGGGCACATGTTTCCTCTGCCTGAAAAAGAGATCCGTGAAAGAACAAATTGCAGATGAATGGCAAGATAACTTTGCCATATTTAAATATCATTTTGAAATAAAATCACAGTTTCCTAGAAGAGTCTTCGATAACGACTTAGCCAGAGCATCTGCAATATATAGTATTAGCCTCCTGATAACACGATATTGAGAAGACATAGTTTCTCCTTAATTTTCATATTTCAGGGAGGCTTTACCACATCTAGCCGAGCACCTTTTCTTCCAACGCGTTTCTGTTTTGGAAAACATAATCAATAAACTATTTTTTGCATACTTTTATTTATAATAGCTAAACAAGATTTAAATATCAAATATTTGTAGACATGTATAACAAGACCACCTCACTAAAATATTGATGAAATTTTCATACAAACGCTATCACTATAACGAGGTTTTTGTCTTTCCGTCAAGTTTAAGGGATTTTAGGTATTCTATCTTTTAGTTATAATTACAATTATGTTAGTTTCGGAACATTAAATTTTGATATAACAATAATGTAAAACAATTTCTGATTTCACAAAAAATAATGTGTTGACTCTTGTAATTCAAACACCGTTGCACATTTTTCATCGGAGGGGGTAAATTAGACACAAAGGCCATTTGATACCCGCAAATACAAAAAGAAATAGTTTCCAATCTCAGGTTCTATGTGTTTTCAATAACAGCATTTAGCATCTCTGCAAAAGCTAGACCTCAGGGGCTCTAAAAGCCTGATGTGAGGACCAGGTTTCACGGGGATGCCAAATTTGAAGTAATTGAATCTTCGAAGTTGTAGTAATCTTAAAGAGGTTCACCATTCCCTAGGATGTTCCAAAAAACTCATTGAGTTATGCTTGGATGTTTGTAAAAACTTAAAAGGTTTCCATTTTTAGCGGGGAATCACTTGAATCTCTGGAACTATCTTTCAGTTCTAGTTTATAGAAATTCCAAAAACCATCGGAACAGTGAAGCAGGACTTCAAGATTATCATGCATAACTCTGGGATAAGGGAATTACCTGTCAATTTTCTGCTGAATGTCACTCTGAGAGAGTCTTTTCATTATACAGAGAAAATAAAGATTACACATACCTAAAGATCCGCCATTTCTATCCCTAATGATCAACTATTCTATCTCTAAGAATCTGCTATTCAATCCCTCTAAATATGCCTTGCTATTCTATCACAATATTTATTCCTTTAATTCTACAATAAATGTATATGATCATGCTAATTTATATCACTATATAATTACATCAATATATACAATCATTTATTTGTCCATCATGCTAAAATTCCTCCCTCAAATTGATGTTGGTGGATCAAGAAGCATCAATTTACCTACTAGAAACTAATGGTGTTGCTGTGCCATGGATTTTGTAAATTATTAGCTATTTGAAGATCACTCGACACATGTGAAAGAATAATGACTCTTTTATCTACAACGTCTCGTATATAATGATAATCCACTTTGATGTGTTTGGTCCTCGCATGAAAAACTGGGTTAATAACAATCTGAATAATACTTGTATTGTCAACGTGGAGAGGAGCAGGATGAGATCGAGGAAATCAATCTCAGCAAGTAATCCATGAAGCCATACAACCTCAGAGCAAGTAGTAGAGATCCATCGATTTTGTTGAAGATTTTGACACACGATCTTTCTTTTTATTCTTCCAAGATATCAATGACTCTCCAAGAAACATGCACCAACCAGAGACTGAACGAAGAGTATCACAACATCCCGCCCAATCAAAATCACTAAATTCATTTAGACGAACAGGAGAACCACTTGGAAAGAACTATCCAGGCGTAAATGTTCCTAGAAGATACCGAATGATGCGATGAACAACCATCAAGTAGAGATGACGTGGAGCTTGCATAAATTGACTAACTTGTTAACCGAAAAAGAGATATCAGGCCGACTAATAGTAAGGTAATTTAGACTCCCAACTAATTGTTTTAAAATAGTTGGATCAAGAAGAAGATCGTCTTCATCATGACGATACTTCACATTCAATTCCAATGGTGTTTCTATGAAGGAGGAATCTTGAAAAGCAGCCAAAGAAATCAGATCGTAAGGGTATTTGTGTTGGTTTAGAAATACACCTGAAGTAACATTACGAACTTTCAAATCCAAAAAATAAGTTAGAGTACCGAGATCTTTCATATGAAAATAATCTTTAAGTTTATGTTGGAGGCTAGTGATTAGTGAATAATCAGTTCTTGTGATATTAATATCATCTACATACACCAAAAGAAGAACAAAACATGTAGATATTTTCCGAAGAAACAAAGATGAGTCATATTTGCTCTGCTCAAAAGAAAATTGTAACAAAGTAGACTAGAACATATCAATCCAAACTCTTGGAGCTTATTTTAATCCATACAAAGACCACTTCAACTTGCATACATCTGATGTAGGCGATGAGAACAAACCAGGTGAAGGTTTCATATAAATACCTTCTTTAAGATCACCATGGAGAAAAGAATTTTTGACATCCATTTGATAAAGAGACAAGTTTTGTTAAGTAACAATGGAAATAGTTCGCACCGTAGTCATTTTGGCACGGGTGCAAAAGTCTCATCATAGTTCACCCCATAATCTTGTTTGTTACCAAGAACAGCAAATCGAGCTTTGTACTGATCAAGAGTTCCATCATAATGATGTTTTATTGAATAAACCCATTTACATCCAATAGGGCAGACATTTGAAGGACATGAAACAATGTCCTATGTATCATTTTCTTTAAGAGCAAAAAATTCTCCCTCATTGCTTTCTGCCAACATTCATGCTTGAAAGCTTGTGAGTAACAAGATGGAACAAATATGTTGGATACAGTAGAGGAAAATTCATACCAATTGGAAGTACGAGATACTCTAGTAAATCGCCGAATTGGCTCAAGAGGTCCAGATCTCGAAGAATTCTTAGATTCTAATTGTAGTACAGTTTTAGGTGGCGAATCAGTGGCGGGATAGTATAAAGTTGGCTGACTTGTTCATAGACAAATCCAGATTTGAACCTCTTAAAAGAAGATGATAAATCCTCAAATGTAGGAAGAAGAGGAGAAGCAGAAGATGAATCTACAATCGTAGGAAAAAATATTGATTCTCAAAGAAAACAACATTTCTAGAAATACAAAATTTGTGAGAACATAGATCATAGCAAATAAAAACTTTTTGTGAAGTACTATAACCCATAAAAGCACATTTAGTAGACTGCACAAAATTTTTATTGAGTTGCGAAGGAGGCGAATGCACAAAACAAACACAACCAAATGTATGACAATCACTATAGTTAGGATTTTGGTGATAAAGATGAAAATATGAAGACTCAAGATTTAGTACTTTAGATGACAATCTATTAATTAAATAGACAGCAGTAGACAAAGGTTCCACCTAATATTTAGATAGTACAGATGACTCAATCAATAAAGTACGAGTGAAATCTAAAGATGACAATTTCAAGGATTAAAGTTTCACCCATTGCTACAGGATTATCCATGGATTTATAACTATTCATTCGAAAACGTTTCGATATTTCTTTTATATAAGTTTCTTGAGATAAACTCAAAATTTTCTTGGAACAATCTCTTTTGTATCTTAACAACCAATATATAATCTATTTCACCCAAATCTTTCACATCAAGTGATTTTGAAAGCCATGACTTGACATTTTTTACATACTCCAAATTACTTCCAGCTAATAAAATATCATCTACGTAGAGAGAAAGAATTACAAATTTTACATTGGACTTTTATACATAGATGCAATGGTCTTCATTGATCATGGCGAAATCAAATGTTTCTTTTACAAAACATAACAAATGACTATTCACCAATATTCATGTCTATGCAAATACTTTTATTATAACAGACATATCTTTTCATTAAAATTACAACATTTTAAGTGAAACTTTTTATAAAAGAACACAATTATTTTGAACAAGTATATATATATATATATATATATATATATATATATATATATATATATAATTTGGTAGTTTCATACTAGTCACACCATATACTAGTAATAGAGAAACTCAACAACCACAATGAATATACTCCAAGCATTTTGTGGGTCTAACTTGATAAAAAAGTATCACTAAATTTCAAATCTTTTGCTCCAAAATTAAATTAGACACCAAGTCTAATTTTATCTTTATCATAAGCAAAGAAGCCCCACATTTTAAATGTGATCTCAAAAATATTTTTCAAGAATTTGAAAATAGTTTTTCCACATATTTTTCAAGACTATCAAAATGTCATTGACAATATGAAACCTCTTTTGGAAATATTATCCTACAAAAGAATTATATTGCTTCAATTCTCTTTGAAAATCTTTACATAGTGTCAAAGTTCATTTCATAGAGGCACAAAATCACAAACTCTAAGTCACTGATATTTTTTCCTCTATCTCAAATAGACATACCACTTGGTATTTAGAATACTAACAATAAAGATAAAACAGATTGTACAATTTATTTATATAATAGTGAAGTTTATTGAAAGTCAAAAGTACAACGTTGACTTATTATGTGAAGTTTTCATATTTTTCAAACCAATTGCATAGTCTGATTTATCTAGAGTAGAAACTACAAAAGTTCTTAGTCTACAAAAATAAGACACAATCAAATTTCACATAGAGTACAAAACTACAAAAGTTTGTTTAGTCTCCAAACAGAATTAAACATATTGTTTATCACATAAAAATGTTTTTCTTTTCAATAGCCTTCCTACTATAATATTTTGACATACTATTTTATCAACAAAAATATGCATCTCTCATTCTGCAAACTAAAGAATTATAAAGGTAACATTATTTGCCAAGCAAAATTCAGTCCACAACATATGATTTGCAGATCTTTTTCCAAAGATACACATATAAACTCTTAGAAACTATATTCCTCCTTAGACAAAATAATAAGAAGGTAACCTAGTGTAATCTTTAACCAGAATACCATCAATTTTTTTCTGTACAGTCTCACTTCAATTTGCTAAACAAAGCACCGAATTCTAGAGAAGTAATGCATTAATCTTCTACTTCCATGATATATTTCTCTCAATCAGTAGAATACAAGAAATACCAACAGTATAGTAATTTCCTTTAGATTGTTTTTCATCTTGTATTCCTAAGATACTTAGAACAAAATTTTGAAGAACTTGATAAGACACAACAAAGGTTAAGAACATTTTCATAACTAAAAATTTAAAACTAGTAAAGAAACTAAAAGTAGAACCATAAACATATTAGAAAAAAATATGCAAAATATTTTTCTTAAAGAAGAATTGTTGTCAACTTGTGTTTAAATAATCTTACTGATTCCAACAAACTTTGCAGAAATACGAAGTTACCAAAGTTTAATGAACCAGTGACGAACAAAAGAACATAAATTAATTCACAAATCTAAAATCTGTAACACATACAGGAATCTGGAAAAACAGAAAGAAGATCAAGTCCACTGAATGCAAAGTGTCCCCCCTTAAGGAAATTATTCCCCTCTAGTATCTGAGGTTTGATTTGGAATATGTCCTCCCAGGATAGAATGATCTCAATCACCAGCGTATTGATACCCAAAACGCTAACCAAACACCAGTGCATTGATACCCAAAACGCTATTGTCAGCGAGCCACTCAACGACAGTAAAGTACACTTAAAATATTAGATTTAGTAGTAGTAGTAGTAGAAGTCCAGAAATTTTTTTCTTAAAATGAGAAGAAATCCCTCAATTCACAGAAAACAAAAGGTAGTGCGAAAAATTTCTTATTTTGCCTTACCGAAAAGGTCGCAAACCTTTGGTAAAGTCACAATCTTTCGGAAAGGTCAATCGCCTTTCATAAAAGTCACAACTTTTCATCAAAGTCACCACTTTTCATAAAAATTGCAACTCTTCATTTTTCATTCACACCTTTTAACACACAACATCGGGCTCCCCCCCCCCCTCTTGTAATGATATGACTCTGGTTCCTCCCTCTTGTCCCGTAACTAGCCATTCTCTCCCAAAGCTCCTTGCGTGGTTGCGCCAATGCTATTTAAGTTTGATATAATTAGTATCTTTGCACCAACAAAAAAAAATGTAGACCAGGAATATATATTCGATTGAAAGTTAATCTCCAAAAATTAAGAGAGGAAAAAAAAGGAAACGTTTCCATGAAATAAGAAAATTATAATACTATAAGGGAAGAATGTTAATTTAGCATAATGAAGTGATGAGAGTTTATTTATATAGTCTAAATTAATCCATGATTGAACATGTAAATTAAAAGAAATATTAGTTTCATTAGTTAGATATAGCCATGATAATTTTTATAAAAGTCCTTTGTTAGTTTGGTTTGACAAATATAGAGAGTTTACACTTACAAATAATCATAACCAAGTGAAACGAGAGCATCAATAAAGATTTCGGTGTGATGAATAAGATCTTTTTACACTTCCAAATAATCATAACCAAGTGAAACGAGAGCATCAATAAAGATTTCGGTGTGATGAATAAGATCTTTCGTCCTTAATCAAATTTCTGGGTATGAAAAGATCAATCTTATTAGAAAGCACATTCTCTTTTATATAACGCAAATCTCGACTACTTGAGACCCCAATGCGAGTGTTGAACATCGAAGTGAAAAGACAGAGACTTTATGTTGTATGATTTTAAGACAAGCAATTTCATTAAACTATAAAACATTCGATCAAACGTTGAATAGGTAAATTCTCAATCAATTAGATCTGCATGTACTTTAAATTAAACTTTCCTTTATTTAATAATATATCAAAAAAAAAACTTGAATTCCTAGTAACAAATCTGGAAAAAATGAAAACTCTAATCTATAGGCCAAGTAGAATCTAAACATTATAGTAAATAACTTGCAAAATCATTAAGTAATTGAATAAACAGCACTAGAGCATTCTTTTAGGAATCCCAGATTTCTCCAATCTGTTTTCGAGTTGATCTTCTTTGTCCTTCAACTTCCAAAGTTCAGTTGTGGCCTCAAATCTTTCTTTCCTGGTGTCAGTGCTACTTTCTTCCTGATTTTTAATATTATTTGTTCGCTGGTCTATCTCTTGTCTCGTATTTACCAGCTTCTCCCAGTTCTCAATTGATTTGCTTTTTGAGGTAGACATTCTTTTTTCAATTTGGTGTGTAAGTACTAAACAAAGTATCAAACTAACTCGAACAACTGTAAATGCAAAAGTAACAAAGTTAATGAAAACCAAATTCAAAACATCGCATATAATTAAAAGTAGCTTCTTTTCTAATATATTAAAGAAAAACATTTAGTATGAATTCTGTGACCATGAACTTACATTGAGATGATGAAGCGTAACTCAATTTATTACATACATAATACTCCATTGGTTTGTTTATATAGACATCAATGACTTACTTTTTTCCTTAATTTTTGTTTTCTTTTATTCATGCAAATTAATGTAAAATATTACCAAAAATGAGAATTGCCATATTTTGATAGAAAACCGTCTAAGAAATCATTGGAAAATTGGAAAAAGTGATTAAACTCCAATAAATGAAATAAGGAAATATAACATATTGGGAGACAGTTCTTCTTGTTTATTTATTTATTTTGGGTTTGTTTCGTTCTTTTATTTTTAAAAACAACTCAAGTTAGGAAAAAACTAGAAGAAAACTAAGTACCATAATTTTTTTTTTTTTTTTACATTATGCTAAATTAACGTTCTTCTCGTATAATATTATTAGTTCCTTATTTCATGCAAACATTTCCTTTTCTTCTTCCTCTATACTTTGCCATCGAATATATATATTCCTAGTCTATAATATGGTAATTTTTGCTTTTAGTAGAAATAATATTTTTAATTGGCACTATTAAAAACAAAAAAAAATAATAATAAGGAAAGAATTGCAGGTGTAAGTTCTTTCACTTTTATGTTTTTTTAAAGAATGTAGCAATAATCACTAGACCAACAATGATTTTAAGAGAGGAAAAAGAAAAGGAAATATTTCCATGAAATAAGAAAATAATATATATTCGTTATGAATTTATCAAATGAAGTGACGACAATCAATTGTCTTAAAAGGTGTAAGGTGGTAGCTTGGATAAAAATAAAATCAATTTGTTATGAACTACGAAACTTCAAATAAAGTGATGACCATCAGTTGTCTTAAAAGGAGGTGTAAAGTGATAGAAGTTGCTTCGATAAAAATATAATTATATTAGTAATTCTAAAAATGTGACAATGATGATAATAATAAGTGTAGTAGCAAATACTCATAATGATGAGAAATAATGGTACAGAATGTCGTATTTGATTTGTTAGTAACTTAGAAACTCAAATAACAAAAATGTAATTTAAAGGAGGATCTAAATAGGTGTTATTGTAGTTTGAGGGCAAAAATAGTATAGCGTGTTTGGAATGAAGCTCAAACCCATATTAAAGTGAAAGTACAAGGCTCTAATTGGAGAAAGAGGCTATGAATGCAAATGATTATTCTTAAAATACAATGCTCTTGACTACAAAGACTAAAAAGTTCTTTAAGTCATATAGATATTTTTGTAATAACCATCATTAGCCTTTAGTGTTAGTGTTTGTTCTGATAGACTTATTTAAGTACTTCTAAGCTGAAATACATCTAAGCATTTTTGGAGTATTTGACTAAATTAGAAATGTAGCACTTGATTTTAAGTTAAATAATTATTTTTTAAAACAGTAATAAGTTAAAAAATTTCTAACTTGTGGGCACATAACATAGCTTAGTATAAATAAATGAGAAAATTATATATAATAGCAACTATTTATTCAAATTAAATGCTGTAATAGTAGTTTAATTTAATTGTACTCCACAATAAACTGTTGCTATTTTTCCTTTCTCCTGGTGAATCTCGCTCGCCATTCTCGTCCTCTCCCTCGCCCCTCTCGCATTATAAAACACAAATGTTTGAGTTAAAAATTTTCTAACTTGTGAGGCACATAACATAGCTTAGTATAAATAAATGAGAAAATTATATATAATAGCAAACTATTAATTCAAATTAAATGTTATAATAGTAGTTTGATTTAATTGTACTTCACAACAAACTGTTGCTATTTTGCCTCTCCCTGGTGAATCTCGCTCGCCATTCTCGTCCTCTCCCTCGCCTCTCTCGCATTTATACAAACACAAATGTATAAAATGCGTTTGTGTTTATATAAAACGAGAGAAAATTGTACATAATACATATTTTTTCGTTCTCCTTTCTCCCTTCTCCCAGATCTCGCTCGCTCACTCACTCTCTCACTTTATACAAAAACACAACTGTATAAAATGCGTTTGTGTTCGTATAAAGCGAGAGAAAATTGTATATATTCATATATTTTTATTCCCCTCTCTCTCATTCCCCAGATCTCGCTAGCCAATCTCCTAGATATCGCTCGCTCACTCGCCTCTCTCACTTTACACAAACACAAATGTATACATTGTGTTTGTGTTTGTATAAAGCGAGAGAAAATTGTATCTACAGATACAAATGCATATATTTTTGTCATATTCACTTATGATTATTCAAATACGATCTTCCCCTGCCCAGTTTTTTTTGTCTTTCTCACTTTCTCACTTTATACAAACACAAATTATACAATTGATCTTTTGTATATATGTATAACAAAATTATACAACTACTTTCTTTTTTATATGTATAGCAAAATATACATATTTATGTTTGCTATGGAGCGCAATTATGCAAACTATCACCATAACATACAAATACGATTTTTATGTTTGCTATATGTGAAAGTTACTCCTTGGAAAATTAATATAGCAAAATTAGGAGTCTTTTTCCTTTGGCAGAAAAGACAGGGGATATCAAAAAATGATAATTACTCTTTCATTCTTAATTAAATATATTATGTTCGAGCCTGTATATAGAATGTCTTTGTTAGGGAGCATTTTACCACTCAATATGAGACTTTCTGACGTAATTTGAACCAAGTCACACCGCTATATGGGAATAGGATACCGAGTGGAATCAACTTGTATTTTGAGATATTTGCCAAGGTATAGTCCTGCAGCTTTCATGCACTTGTATTTTGAACTGTCCATATGGTTCATATTCATGTGGACCCCACAGAAATAATTGAATATAATTGGATTAGACACCATCTTTATGAAAGATTTTCATATTTGATGTCCTGTATATAACTTTGTGACAAATATAATCAATTTTCTCAATCGACACAATTCTTATCTTTCTTCTCAAATTTCAACAAATTAACCAAATTCATGGCATCATCTTCTTCTTTTGTAAGAAGTTCACAGTACTGTCCTCGATGGAAGTATGATGTCTTTCTGAGTTTTAGAGGTGAAGACAGTGGCGTAGCCAAAAATTTCACGAAGGGTGCCCGGAAATTGTATACAAGTACATTTTTTCATTTGGATGAATCAGTGCACCAAAAATTTTAAAAATAAAACTACGTAATATACACAAAAACAAGTATGTAATATACCTGAAAAATATGAAAAAAAAGATGAAAGAGTGCACTAGAAATTTTAAAAATCAAACTACGTAACATACATGAAAATTTTTGCAAAAAAAGTACATAATATACATGAAACTTTTTGAAAAAAAGGAGGTAAAAGTTTGAAAATATACATGATTTTTTTTTAAAAAAAGAGGCTTAAAGCTGTTGCTAGCGAGATTTGAACTCACAAATGCTTAAAGACTTGACTCTTTTCAAGTCATTTTAAACCTGATTGTGTTAAGAGTGTCCAAAATATGTTATTTAACCATTTTATATATTATTTTATTTATAATTTCCCAACGAAGGGTGTCCAACCGTACGTGTCTACGCCCCTTGGTGAAGATACTCGTAAAACATTTAAATGTCAGTTGTACGAAGGTTTGAAAAACAGGGGAATATTCACCTTTCAAGATGATAAAAGGCTAGAGCATAGTGATTCGATTCCAGAAGAACTCTTGAAAGCTATCAAAGAGTCTCAAGTTGCCCTTGTCGTTTTCTCAGAGAATTATGCTGCATCGAGGTGGTGCTTGAATGAACTAGTGAAGATTATGGAATGCATGAAAGAAGAAAATGGACAAATAGTCATACCGGTCTTCTATAATGTGGATCCATCACATGTTCGTCACCAGAGAGAAAACTTTGCAAAAGCATTTGCCAAACATGAGATGATGTTGAGAGCAGGAGCGGCTCAAGCGTATTAGTGGCCTAAAGCAAAAATCAAACGGTGCCTTAAACTTAAATTGTTAATAACTTTTATATAATTTATTTAATTTCTTCTAGTTTTTATCTAATAATATAATCATTCTTATTTTAAATTATTTTTCATTAGATATAGTACTCCAACTATGTCAAATATCTTCTATTAATCCCTTCATTTTTCATGAAATATTTACTTTTTCTACAAGTAGTATTCAATATTTGTTAAAAATAATAACTTATAACCTATTATTATAAAAAATGAGGCCCCTTAAATTTAGGGGCCTAAGGAACATGTATTTTTTTTAATACTATCGAGCCACCCCTGGTTGAGAGAATGGAGAAGGTGCAAAGATGGAGGACCGCCTTAACTGCTGCAACGGATCTAAAAGGATATGACATCCGCCAAGGGTGAGTTCAAATATATATGTGGGTAGTTTAGACCTTAGAAATGCTTTATTCAACTACTATGTGTTTGCAAACAACTTTTAAAAGCTACTTACATTCAGTTAAGCCAAATAACTAAATATTATGAAACACTTATGATACTTAACTTTATTATGCTTATCCACAATATCTGATGACGCTTATTTAATTAATCATCATATTTATGTAGCGTTGAATCAGAGAATTGTTAGCGGAAACGTGAAATTAAAGAACAAGGAAGAACAACAATATTTAACGTGGTTCGGATCAAAATGATCCTACGTCCACCAAAGAACAACTGCACCAATATTTATTTCACTCTACAAAGAATACAAGTGAAATACTACAAGAGAGAGAACACAAATGCCTTAGAAGATGAGAAGGCAAGTGAGAGGATGATTTGAAAATGAATTAAGAGCTACCTATTTATAGGAATAAATTCATCCTATTGATGTCATCCATGACATCACTATGTGTCAAAATTGTCAAGGTTAAGATAGCAAACCATTTTATGGTTTGCCTAACTTTCACCTACCAAGATACAATCTTTGACTTGTATTTTGTACTAATTATCTTCCTACCAAATATTCATATTAATTCATCTTCCATTTAGTTTGATTCCACAAGAACCAAAACCAACTCTTTCAATCTCCACCTTGGTTTGTGTTCCAAGCATGCGTATAAACAACTCCGGCCAAAACTTCTAAGCTTACTGGGAAATCCCATTGTAAGAAACAAGAAGAATCAAACCTTTGTTGAACATACCAGCTCCACCTAGCAGTTGTTCTCTTAGAGTTGCATCAATTGATGCATACTCCCGCCAAGTCCTTGCAGTGTGCAAACTTGGCAAGCGGGACTATTTTGGTCAACATGTCTGCAGCGTTATCGTCTGTGATAACCTTCTCAACCTTGATAGCTCCCTTTTCTACGACATCTCGAATAAAATGAAATCTGACATCAATGTGTTTGGTGCGCTCATGAAATCTTTGATTTTTAATCAAATGAATAGCACTTTGACTATCACATTTTAGAATTGATTCTAGCTGAACCGAACTCAATTCTGCCACCAAACCTTTCAACTAGATAGCTTCTTTCACTGCCTCCGTTGCTGCCATATATTCTGCCTCTGTTGTAGACAAAGCGACAATAGACTGTAAAGTCGATTTCCAACTAACGGCACTGCCAACGAGAGTAAAGATGTATCCAGTTGTGGACCTCCTTCGATCAAGATCCCCTGCATAGTCAGAATCTACATAACCGAGAATTGAAATACCTTCACTTTTCCGGAAGGTTAGGCCAACATCAGGAGCTCCTTTGAGATATATCAATATCCACTTGACATCTTCCCAGTGCCTTTTTCCTGGATTTGCCATGTACTTGCTTACCACACTTACAGATTGGGCAATATCTGGACGTGTGCATACCATAGCATACATAATGCTACCAACTGCACTCGCATAAGGAACCTTTGACATATGCTCCACCTCATCCATAGATTGAGGCATTTGTAACTCTGAAAGCTTGAAATGAGAAGCTAACGGTGTACTTACAGGCTTGCTCATATGCATATTGAATCTTTCAAGAACTTTTCCAATGTACCTCTTCTGAGAAAGATGTACAACACCATTTTCTCTTGAAATTTCCATTCCAAGGATTTTCTTTGCAACTCCTAGATCCTTCATGTCAAATTCCTTGCTCAACAGTTTCTTCAAAATATTTATCTCTGTGATGCTGTTAGCAGCACTAAGCATATCATCAACATACAACAATAGATAAATCATAGAGTTACCAGATATCTTCTTGTGATACACACAACTATCAAATGCACTCCTCAAAAATCCATGTGTAGTCATGAATGCATCAAACCTCTTGTACCACTGTCTAGGGGATTGCTTCAAACCATACAAAGACTTCTTCAGTTGGCATACATGGTCTTCTTTTCCTTCAGCTAGGAAACCTTCAGGCTGATCCATATAGATTGTCTCTTCTAGATCACCATGTAAGAAAGCAGTTTTGACATCAAGCTGTTGAAGCTCTAAATCAAATTGTGCAACCAATGCTAGTAGCACGCGAATTGAGCTATGTTTCACAACTGGAGAAAAGATCTCATTGTAGTCAATTCCCTCCTTCTGACTAAAACCCTTTGCAACCAATCTCGCCTTGAACCTAGCAGCTTCCACTTCTGGAATACCTTCTTTCTTTCTGTAGACCCATTTGCATCCAACTGTCCTCATCCCCTTTGGCCTTTTAACTAAGACCCATGTCTCATTTTTGTGAAGAGACTCCATCTCTTCCATCATGGCTAACTGCCATTGTGCAGCATCTTTGCAAGAAGTTGCTTCAACATACGAAGCGGGCTCGAGATCCTTAATCTCTTCTTCTGCAGCTACGAACGCATGTGCAATCAGATTTTCTTGCTCTATAAGACGTTCCGGTTTCCGTATCTGCCTTTTGTCCCTTCCCTTCGCAATTGTGTATGGTTCATTGAAGCAAGTTCTTCAAGATCTGCATCTTTTGACTCATCAATTTGAGTCTCTTGATCCCGTTCCTTGGTAAGCTCCACCGGTAGCTCCACCTGCTCGTTGTTCTCGTTTCTAGATAACTCCACAGAAACTTTACGAGGATCAAGTATAGAGGATTCATCAAAGGTAACATCTCTACTAACTACAAATTTGAGTAAAGACAAACACCATAGTTTGTACCCTTTTACTCCATCTACATACCCTACGAATATGGCCTTTTTAGCCCTTGGTTCAAGCTTACCTTCATTAACATGATAATAAGCTGGACACCCAAATATTCGCAAGTATGAATAGTTAGAGGGTTCACCTGACCAGACCTCATTCGGAGTCTTAAAGTCAATCGCTGATGCTGGAGACCGATTGACAATATGAGAAGCAGTATGAACTGCTTCAGCCCAAAATACTTTGGACATCTTAGCTTGTAAGAGCATACAACGAGCCTTCTCAGAAGAGTTCTGTTCATTCTCTCGGCAACTCCATTCTGCTGTGGTGTGTGCCTGACCGTCTTATGCCTTGCGATCCCATGAACCTTGCAGAAATCATTGAACTCTTCACTGCAAAACTCCAAGCCATTGTCCGTGCGAAGATACTTGATTTTCCTCTCCATTTGATTTTCAACCAAAATCTTCCACTCTTTAAATGCTTCAAAAGCATCACCTTTTGTCTTCAGGAAACGCACCCAAACCTTTCGTGAAAAATCATCAATGAATGTGAGAAGATACCTCTTTCCTCCCTTCGATGGAAGCTTAGAGGGACCCCATAAATCTGAATGGATGTAGTCTAGCACCCCTCCCGTCTTGTGCTTGCCAGTGCTGAAGCTGACCTTTTTCTGCTTCCCTAAGACGCAGTGCTCACAAAATTCAAGTGTGCTGATCTTCTCACCATTCAAAAGGTTGCGGTTGCTCAACATCTCCAATCCTCGTGCGCTCATATGGCCTAGTCTCATGTGCCATAATTTTGCCTTGTCATCATTAGATAACTGCACTGTAGATGCATTTACAGAGCCAATAATGGTGCTTCCCGCAAGTGTGTAGAGGCCATCCTCCAGCTTGGCCTTCAACATGACTAAAGACCCTTTAGTCACTTTCATAGTTCCTCCTTCACTCATGTACTTATAGCCTTGTTTATTAAAGTACCCAGGGAGATCAAATTCTTCTTTAGATCAGGAACATGACGGACTTCTGTAATAGTCCTCACGATTCCATCATGGCAGCGAACATGAACTGAACCAATGCCAACTATTTTACAAGTTGCATTATTGCCCATTAATACAGTTCCTCTGCTTGTTTCATAGCTGCTGAACCAATCTTTTCGGAATGTCATATGCAGAGTACAACCAGAGTCTAAGACCCATTTGTTGTCATAGACTCCACTATTGCATGATGTTGTTAGTACATAATCATCATCATTATCATGTACTTGCTCAACAATGGATGCACTCGCCTTTTCTTTGGACTTCGACATAGGGCAATCTCGTTCAAAGTGCCCCTTTTTGTGACAGCCCCAACATTCCGCATTCTTTTTGTTCACACGAGACTTTGATCTGTACTTCGATTTTCCTTCCCTGTTGGCTAGTACGACCTCTTACAAAGAGTCCACTAGCTTCGTCACTTTTGTCTCCTTCAAAATGCATCCGCACATCACAAGAGTTTAGTGCTTGCCGCACTTGCTCAAGTTTAATAGGTTGTTTGCTATACATCATTGAATTCTCAATATCACGATATTTTGAAGTCAATGAAAATAGCAAAGAACATGCAAGCGTCTCCTCGTCCTTTTTAATTCCAGCAGTTTGTAAGTCCATCACAAGTTTATTGAACGCATCTAGATGGTCTTGCAACAAAGTACCTGAATCCATCTTAAATGTATGAAGACGCCGTTGTAACAACATCCTTGTTGTCACTGACTGGTCCTGGTAAATCCCTTCCAGCTTTTCCCATAACTCTTTGGCCGTCTCTTCGGTACTTGTACTCACTTCACAAAGTACGTTAGGTGCAAGGGACAGTTGGATTGCACTCAATGCATCTCCTTCAATCTTTTCCTTGTCGGAATCCGATATCTTATCGGGGTACTTTCCGTCAATAGCATGGATTGAACCTTCCCTCCGCAGTAACGCTATCATCTGAATTTTCCAGATATTGAAGTTGTTGCGCCCACTAAATCTATCAATTTCAAACTTCATGGAACTCATTTTTTTTACTTGTTCTTCCTTTTCTACTACAATGTATTTGGAACTACAGAAAACCAAAGTAATCCTTTTCTGATGTGGAAGTTCAGACTGTGCTGCAACCACAGAGCATACTCAGACAGAACCTTGGCTCTGATACCAATTGTTAGCGGAAACGTGAAATTAAAGAACAAGGAAGAACAACAATATTTAACGTGGTTCGGATCAAAATGATCCTACGTCCACCAAAGAACAACTGCACCAATATTTATTTCACTCTACAAAGAATACAAGTGAAATACTACAAGAGAGAGAACACAAATGCCTTAGAAGATGAGAAGGCAAGTGAGAGGATGATTTGAAAATGAATTAAGAGCTACCTATTTATAGGAATAAATTCATCCTATTGATGTCATCCATGACATCACTATGTGTCAAAATTGTCAAGGTTAAGATAGCAAACCATTTTATGGTTTGCCTAACTTTCACCTACCAAGATACAATCTTTGACTTGTATTTTGTACTAATTATCTTCCTACCAAATATTCATATTAATTCATCTTCCATTTAGTTTGATTCCACAAGAATCAAAACCAACTCTTTCAAGAATATACAACAAATTGTTAATCAAATTTCGCTCAAATTATGCAAGACTTCAGTATCTTATTTGCAAGATGTTGTGGGGATAGATACTCATTTAGAGGAAGTAAAATCCCAACTAAAGCTTGAACCCAATGAAGTTCGGAGTGTGGGGATTTGGGGCATGGGGGGAATTTGTTAAACGACAATAGCAAGGGCAATTTTTAACACACTCTCGTATCAATTTGAAGCTGCAAGTTTCATTGCAGATATTAAAGAAAACAAATGTGGAATGCATTCTTTGCAAAATATCCTTCTCTCGGAATTGTTAAGGAAAAAAAATAATTATGCGAATAATAAGGAGGACGGAAAGCATATGATAGCTTGTAGACTTCGTTTTAAGAAGGTTTTAGTTGTACTTGATGACATAGATCATAGAGAACATTTAGATTACCTAGTAGGAAATCCTAATTGGGACGGTAATGGGAGTAGAATTATTGCAACAACCAGAGATAAGCATTTGTTTGAAACGAGTGATGTGACATATAAAGTGACTACACTAGTTAACCATCAAGCTATTAAATTGTTCAATCAATATGCTTTCGCCAAAAAAGAAGTTCCCAATGAATATTTTGAGAAGCTCTCAATGGAGGTTGTACATCATGCTAAAGGCCTTCCTTTAGCCCTAAAAGTGTGGGGTTCTTTATTGCATAAGAGGGACATAACAGAGTGGAGAAGTGCTATAGAGGAAATGAAGAATAGCTCTAATTCAGAAATTGTTGGAAAGATCAGAATTAACTATGATCGAATGGAGGCCATACAAAGAGACATATTTCTAGATATAGCATGCTTCTTTCGAGGGAAAGATAAAGATTACATCATGAAAATTCTTGAGAGCTGTTATTCTGGAGCAAACATTGGATTGCGTGTTCTAATTGACAAATCTCTTACATTCATCTCTATAAACAATACTATTGAAATGCATGACTTAATACAAGAGATGGGTAAATACGTGGTGAAAATGCATAAAGATTCGGGAGAACCTAGCAGAATATGGAACATTTGAAGATTTCAAAGATGTGATTGACAACAACACAGTTAGTAGTCTAAACAATGCAATATAATTCAATTTCCTATTTTCATATATTGATATTTATTTATCTCATATACTAGGTAAAGTATCCGCGCTTCGCGCGGTGGTTAAAACATCTGATAATACATGTGTTTTTGAGTGGGTTATGGTAAATTGTCAAGAATATTTTATCCAAAGATGAAATGAAATAATTTTTTTAATCTTAAAACGAAAAAGATTTGATTATAAGTGTCTATGAATATTGTTATTAATTCTTCATTTTACTGTAGTTGTTCATCATCAAAGTCTTTACAAAAGATATGTAATAGTTTTAGTGTCTATATTTGTATTTCCAAAAAGTTGTACAAAGATTATATTCATCGATTCCGAGAGTTTTTCTCCTACTCAAGGCCGCAACAAATAAAATCTAAATATTATACATCTTATACAATTAGTTTTGTACTTGATAGGTTAATTAAAATATAAAAACACATCTCTTGGAGTTCAATGAAATAACGTATGTTGCTCAAATAATTTGGATTAAATGATGTCTTGGCTAGTCCCTTGTTCAAAATCATACACAGTCGATGACACTACTTTGATAGACAAAAGATATATTTTATTGTTTATGTTTCGATCAATATGGTTAAACCTTTATTTTTTTCGGGACTTTTAATCTAAAGTTTTACGGAGGTAATTATTTCATTAATATTTTATTAATATAGATTCATCCTACTTTGAGGGGTAATTCATTGTCTCCAACCCAATATTTGAACCCCAAACGTTTGATTAAGGTTGAGTACAGTACTTACCATTTCACTACATTCCTTTGTTTTTTTGAATGTCACTGACCGATTGAATGCCTCGATAAGATAGAAAGTTGAATAAATAAAACTCCAAGGTAGTGTGGAACCACTGTTGACACCCAATTTTGGCCTAACATTTTAAAAATTCATAATTTTAAGTTTATTTATTTAATAGTTCATTTTTTTTTTATATAATTTTTAATAAGTTTGTCGATAACTAGCTTTATTTATCAAAATTTAGGATTTTCTTTTTGTTAGTTAATTTTTAAAATTGTATTTCACATGTCATTAGTTGCATTCATTATATTATTTTAATATTCATTTTATTTGTTACATTTGTTAATATTTATGTTAAATTTAACACAATCTAAAATTTAGTCAAATACAAAAAAAAGTATTATTAGAAATTCTATTAATAATTTTGAGCCTACAATTTCAAGTCCACACATTTGAGTCCATTATATTTTATTTATTTAGGATGGTGAATAAAGAAAATTGGCGAATAAATTTGAGGGAGAGGGGAAAACAACCCTAATCTCTTCCCCCTTCCCTCTCCCTTTTTCCATCTCTCCGCCTCCCTCTTCTCTTCCCCTCTCCTCTCCCATCGCCTCTTCTCCTCTCTCCTCTTCTCCTTCTTCTTTTTCTTCTCTTTGCAGGCAGCAGCATCCGCCGGAAACATCAGCGCCAGCAGTCGCTTGCTTCTCCTGCGAAGACAGCAAAGCCCCGCGCACCAAGCAGCCGCCGAGAAGCAAAACCACCAGCAGCCTGCCACCAGTGAAACACCTGCAACAGCAGCTCAGCAGCACAGGCAGCAACTTCAATCGGCAGTAGCAGCGAAGACCACCAGCAGCTCTGAACCAGTGACAAGGCGAGCTTCGATGGAGTTTTTGATAGCTTCAAGTTGTTCAAAGACGGATCTTTAACAGATCCGTCCAGGTTCATTCCCCTAATTCGGTTATATGTTTCTCAACTTGATTATAAACTATATGATTTTGTGTTTGTGTGAAATGTGTACTTGCTGTAAACTTCCGTTTCAAGCATGAAAGCTTTTTTTTTTATTATGTTTGTCCTTTTTAAAGTGTGTGCATGTTCAACCATCTATTGATAGTGTGTTTTAATTGGGCTGTTATTCTTCATCCTCAATTGATATTTAATTCTTACCCTTGTGCTTGACAATTTTTCTTGGAATCTGCTTGAACTTTTTTTTTTCTCATACATTTTTTAGTAAAGGATCTTGTATGTTATTAATCAGTAGTGGTTGTAAATTGATCCCTCCTCTCTTCCTCACTGTTCCGGCAAAGGATACCGCCTGAAAACAGCGGCAAGCCGCCAGAGAAAGCCACTTGCTCCTCCATTTCTCCAACCAACAACAATCATCGAACCAAACCCACCAAGATAGCAATCAAACAAACGACCCCCATTTCCTTCTCTTACCAACCAGGTCACCACCAGATCTCAGCCCTCACCTTCTCCAACCACAAACCAAAATCACAACCATACTCACCTCTCTTTCTTCCTCAAACAACCAAACTCCGGCGAGACCCCGATTCTGAGCTCCTTTTCCCCTCTCTTGTCGTTGTCTTCTCCGTTCAAAACCACTAAACAACAGCCAACAATCAACGTTGAGATCCGCCAATAGCTCACCCATACACATCAACGAACCAGGTCCTCTGTTCCTTTCTCTCCGTTGAAATAGACTTCATTTTTTGACCCTTTGCTCTGTTTACTGACATTGTCATTTATTAAGTCTTTTTATTATTACTAGTTTATTTTATTTATTATAAAATAGCATAAAATTTTGTGTGTTTAGATGTCTTCTCTGTTTATGGATTTTTATTCTTCTCGTTAGCCATGTTAGATTTATTATTGTTTAACTTTGTTCGGTTCACTGTTAGTTTGCTATGCTATTATTCCTTTTGTCATCAAATATGTATTTGCCTTAATTTTATATTATTATTATTATTATTATTGTTGCTATTTTATTGTTATCATTGGTTACTGTTGCTATCTTATTTTATTATCTTTTGGAGGTAGTATGTTGCTTTGCAACTTGTTTTGTTACTTTGATAGGATTATGTTAAAATATTTACTTGTTAAATTTGGCCAATGAGAAAATCTTTCGTCGGTTTTCGAGGCATTTCTATTTTAAAAGACGGAAAATTTAGTTAATTTTATATTATTTATTATTAAAGGGGCCAATGAAAAAACTCTCCGTCTTTTTTGGAGGCCTATTCAATATTAAAAGACGGAATTTTTTAATTCAAGTTCATATAACTTATTTGTTAATATGTTGAAATTGGCCAATGAAAAATCTATCCGTCGGGTTTAGAGGCCTTTCCATTTTAAAAGACGGAAATCTAATTTAAGTTCATACATGTTTATTTGTTAAATTGGCCGATGAAGAAATTACCGTCAATTTTCAAGGCCTTCCATGTTAATAAGATGGATTTTTATTTTTAAGTTATTATTTGAGTTATTCATTTTTATTTTTACTTATTTGGTACTAACTCTTTTACTGAGTGTCTTTACAGGTACCCGGAGGTGCTTCTCCTTGAAATTATTCGAATATAGTTCGAATCATACTTTCATTTCATTATTTTGTATATATTGACGTTAGGCAAACTTTAGGCCGTTTCTTATATTTATTATTTTATTATTTGTACATATTGAATGTTTATTATACTTGTACATTATTTTATTTTCCTCCTCAATTTGAAAAAAATGAATTCAGTCGGGACCCACATTTGTGGATTTCGAAGGGTGCCTAACCCCTTCCCTTCGAAATAATTTGAACCCCCTACCTAGAATCAATTGGTTTCGTAGATCATTTAGTGGTTTCCTAGTTTTTTCCTAAAATTAGGTGGCGACTCTTTT
>CM040623.1:8651595-8752053 GCA_022817965.1 Solanum lycopersicoides | reverse complement strand
GTTAGAGTTTATAACCCACAAGAAAAGAAGCTGGATTCAAGAACAATCAGTGGTTTCTTCATTGGTTATCCAGAAAAATAAAAAAGATATAGATTTTTCTGTCCTAATTACAGTACCTGAATAGTTGAAACTGAAATGCTAGGTTCATTGAGAATGATGAAGTTAGTGGGAGTGAAGAACCACGTAAAGTGAAAATTAAAGAAGTTAGGATGAGGGTTTCTCTACCTTTTACTTCTTTTAAAGATGTTGTTCCTAAAGTTATTGCACAACCTAACAATCAACAAGAACAACAAGTAGATGCTTGTGTTAATCTCAATGAAGCAATAATTAATGAACCTGCAGTAGATGTACCACAAGAAGTAGCATTAAGAAAATCTCAAAGACAAAAGAGACCTGTTATTTCTGATGACTATTTGGTATATTTACACGAGTCAGAAATTGACTTAAGAATTGATAATGATCCAGTTTTATTTTCACAAGCTATTGAAAGTAATAATTCTGATACATGGATAAATTCTATGAAAGATGAGTTCAAATCTGTGGAACAAAATGAAGTATGGAACCTTGTTGAATTACCAAAAAATTGCAAAACAGTTGGGTGTAAATGGGTCTTTAAGACCAAACATGACTCAACTGGCAACATCAAACGTCACAAGGCCAGACATGTTGCAAAAGGTTTCACTCAAAAAGATGGCATCGACTATGAAGAAACATTTTCACCTGTCTCTAGAAAAGATTCACTTAGAATTATAATGGCTTTAGTAGCTCATTATGACTTAGAGTTACACCAAATGGATGTGAAAACAGCCTTTCTAAATGAAAATTTGGAGGAAGAAGTTTATATGAGTCAACCTGAAGGGTTATTTTGTAAAGGAAAGGAACACATGGTGTGTAAACTTAAGAAGTCATTATACGGACTTAAACAAGCTTCTCGACAATGGTATCTTAAGTTTAATGAAACTATTGTCACTTTTGAATTTAAGGAATACACTGTTGATCGGTGTATATATCTGAAGGTTCATGGGAGTAAGTTTATTATGTTATCCCTGTATGTTGATAACATCTTGCTTGCTACTAATGATCTTGGTTTGTTGCATGATACCAAGAGATATTTATCTAACAATTTTGAAATGAAAGATATGGGAAAGGTATCCTATGTGATTGAAATAGAAATATTTCTAAATAGATCACAAGGATTATTAGGTTTATCTCAGAAAGCCTATATTAATGAAGTGTTAGAGAGATTTAGAATGGAAAAATGCTCATCAAGTCCCGTTCCAATTCAAAAAGAAGATAAATTTAGTCTCAATCAATGTCCAAAGAATGAATTAAAACGTAAGCAAATGAATTATATTCCTTATGCATCAATAGTTGGGAATCTGATGTATGCCCAAACATGTATTAGACCAGACATCAGTTTTGCTGTTGGAATGTTGGGTCGCTATCAAAGTAATCCAGGAATGGATCACTGGAAAGCTGCGAAGAAAGTGTTGCGATACTTGCAAGGAACTAAAGATCATATTCTCACTTATAGAAAATCTGATCATCTTGATGTGATTAGATATTCAGATTCAGATTATGCTGGTTGTGTGGATACACGAAAATCCACATTTGGGCATTTGTTCATATTAGATGGAGGAGCAATATCATGGAAGAGTGCAAAGCAGTCTGTTATAGCTGCATCCACTATGGAAGCTGAGTTTTTGGCATGCTTTGAGGCCACATTTCTGGCTAATTGGCTGCATAACTTTATTTCAGGACTTGGACTAGTCGACAATATTTCCAAGTCGCTGAAAATTTATTGTGATAATACTGCAACAGTCTTCTTCTCTAAAAATGATAAGTGTTCTAAGGATTCCAAACATATGGAATTGAAATACTTTTCAGTTAAGGAAGAAGTCCAGAAACATAAAGTGACAATTGAACATATTAGCACCAAACTTATGATTGCTGATCCTTTGCCGAAAGGATTATCGCCCAAAACATTTGTTGAACATGTTGAAAGAATGGGTCTTATTAATAACAATGAATGACTTTATGTAAAGATTATATTATGTTTATGCAATTGACACTTTGAGCTCAACTATATATATGTTTTTGTTATTACCTGTTTTCTCTTGTATACGTTATGTTGAGAACGATGATGACATGTTTTGTTTTAGATAAAGATATTCTAATCATTATGGTGGACCCATTATGTATTTGAAATGTTGTGTTAGACAATAGACTAATATTTTAGTGCATGAAAGGGACTACGCCAAATAAAGTGGTGTACAACCCCTATGACTCATATTAGTTGATTTACTTAATAACAACGAATTAAATAATATTGAATTTAGTATATGTGCACATTGTAATTGAAGTGTTTATAAATCATTAAGTAAATGATGTTACGTGTGTCAAGTGGGAGAATGTTAGTTTTATGACCCACTCACATTAATATTATTTTTGTTTAATATTTAATTACTAACTAAATTCTAAATGTAATTGGATAAGTAGAGAAGTGGAGAAGTGGAAAAGTGGGGAAGTGGGGAACAGGTTACTTCAACTACCCATTAAGTCTTCCACTTTACAAATTACCTCTTCTCCACTTCTCTACTTATCCAATTAGAATTAGAATTTAGTTAGTAATTAAATATTAAAGTAAAATAATATTAATATGAGTGGGTCATAAAACTAACATTCTCCCACTTGACACACGTAACATCATTTACTTAATGATTTAATAAACATTTCAATTACAATATGCACATATACTAAATTCAATATTATTTGTTGTTATTAAGTAAATCAACTAATATGAGTTTAGTATATGTGCACATTGTAATTGAAATGTTTATTAAATCATTAAGTAAATGATGTTACGTGTGTCAAGTGGGAGAATGTTAGTTTTATGACTCACTCACATTAATATTATTTTGGTTTAATATTTAATTACTAACTAAATTCTAATTCTAATTGGATAAGTAGAGAAGTGGAGAAGTGGGGAAGCAGGGAAGTGGAGAGGTTACTTTAACTACCCATTAAGTCTTCCACTTTATCCATTACCTCTTCCAACTATCCATTATTTCCACTACTCACCATGATGGAAAGGTGCGAATGATGTTAAAACACACTCTATTTAAAGGGTCCTCTCTCTCCCATAAATATATAGTCTTATCCATCAAAGATATACATAAAGTATAAGGCAAGAGAGAGAAACAACTTCTAATGAACCCAACAAAAAAAACTTCCGCTCAATCAAGTCAAGAATTATAATGGCAGATTTGGGTATGTACTCTTGTCTGAAATATCATAGGGCAATTTTGTATTTATTTTTCTAATTGTATTTATGTTTATGTCATTGTCTTCGTCTCTCAATTTTGGTGGCCTCATAATTGTAAGGCAAGATATAACTATAATTATTTCATAAGTTTGATAGTTCGTATATTTATTACAACAACTTTTTTATGTTGCACATATCAACTTTTTATTTTTTAAAATTTATTAATTGTGTAGAAGTTGAAATGAATACATTATCTTTTGAGTTAAACGTACCACGAACGTTCTCATAGACTAGTATATATATACATGTTCGAGTGTATATTACACCTTTGGATAAATAACCTAACTACACAACCTTTCCATATTCTCTAAAATTTCCTACCATTTTAAAATATTTCAATTTTTTTTTTCTTTTTATCTCCTTTTCTGGATACATTATTCATTGCCCTTCCAACCCAATGATTTTGTTTCTATTTGCACGCCTAAAATCACTCTCATATATTGACAGTTACATCCATCACTCCATTTTATAATTTCAGATCTATTCTCTCTCCAGATCATCGATTTAAAGTTCCTAAAGAGGTAGAATTATTTCTTTATCAATTTTTTTCTTTCCAATTCTTCAATTGTGGTTTTTGTTAAAAAAATTGTTTAGCTTTTTCATCTACAATTCTAACACAGTCGCTTGGGCTAAAGTCGGCTTTAGGTATGTTATTATTGGCGGTTGTTATCGTGTACATCACCGCAAAATTTATGCGAAGAAAACGATGAAATATTGAAGTTTGTTTCTGGTAGGGTTGATTTTCAGATAAAGCAGCAATTTTGAAATCGGATTTCTGATACATATGGATTATGTTTCCTCGTTTAGTTATGTGTTTATTATCCAAATTAATTTCACCTACTAGAGATATGGTATCTTGTGTATTTGATTCTGCTGATGAAAACTTTCATAAAAATAGATCTAAGCAATGAAACAATACGTTAGTCATGAAGAATTTGAAAGTGGAGAAGTCGAAAAAAGGATGCATACGCGAGTTCTAAATCTACTGAGAAAACGCTTAAAGAAAGAATTTTTTTTTGGATATTTCATTACACAATGATCACTATCAAAGATATAGATTTTCAATATATCTCGTTTATTTTTATTCTTAATTTAGTCTTTGTTAGTGTTATTACTGTTTCGATATATCACTGCTACAATACATAATGTATCAGGTTTTATAGAATAGTCATTATGTATTTGTGAACACACCAATTTGAATGTTTTACTGTTTTTAAGATATATTAAATTACGTTTTAGAGTGTTTCTGTATAAACTTGGTTATTTTAAATTTATATTTCAATATAGTTTATTTTTTTAATCTCAGTAGGTATATTTTTCTTTATTTTTTTATTGTAATTATAGTGTTTGTGGTACACAAGACAAAATAGGACACTTTTAAAAAATTATCTGATACAAATAAGTTTTATAAACTTAAGTATCACACAATTTTATCATTCAAGAGGTTGTTTATTAGGTTATTGATACACTTGATATCTAACCACTGCAATGTATATTTCAACATGTATCAATTACATAAATTAATGTATTAAATATATTATTTTGTCTTTCCTTATATGTGTGATACTTTAACATAAAATTACAGTAAATACAATCGTTCACAATCATGATGTATCAGATACATTATTATTAAAAAAACATACATTATATTAACATTGTACCAGATTTACAAAATTTAATAGTTTAACAATGTGACTAAATCATTATCAAGCAGAAATGTATACAAAGTTGAACAAATTTTATTTATTAATAGTAACACTTCAATATATTGGAAGTTGAATGTATTTTTCTAAAAAGTACAAGATCGCATGTTGTGACTTTCATGTCTATAATGTCCACAACAGTTTGTACTCGTAGTTGACTTATCACTTGAGTTTTTTTTCTTTCTATTCGTGATCGTCCATGTATCCTTTTGTATCTAGGTGGCAAGACAATTTTCTTATCTGGTAATGGAACCATTGAATCTTTCATAATTTCTTATTTATCTTTCAAGAAAAATAATGTACCTTTTCCAGAATCATAGACTGTATAAAGATACTCAGGTGATGCAACAACCTTCAACATTAAAAAAAACAGTAATACATTCCATAAAATAGTTACTTCTATGTATCAATCACAAATAATCACACAACTAAATTATACTTAGTATTAGATACAAAATATAAATTTTAGTATATACATACCCTCATTCGCAAACATTTTGATTTGTTTACAACAAATTGCATGTATAATGTATCATCTATAAAATACAATTTTTCGCAAAAGCAATAAGATGCATAAATATTAATGTATCATGATGCTTTATATCAAGAACACACAGACTCGCAACTCCAAAAACTCATTACATATACGTCAAATTAGAAATGTATCAAGTTGTAACCATTAATGTATCATGACTTATATGCCCACATACAAATTCAAAAATAATAAGATACTTATTAAAATAATAAAAAAATAAAAAAATAAATTCACATGTATCTGATACTTTATATTATTAGCACACTAACTCAAAGATATAAAAACACAATACATATACGTCAAACTAGTTATATATCAATTTGTAATCATTAATGTATGTATCACGACTTATATATAAATATACAAATTCAAAAATAAAAAATAAATAAAGGGTATAAATAGAAAATCTAGACAATTTGGGATTCATATCTATAATATTGAGGAATCATATCTACAATACAAGAGAAATTAAATCTGTAAAATTGCGATGATGGAAAAGGGGTTAATAGCAGTAAAAGTAGATGCAAAGGATGAGGTAGTCCACAGTGTTGATGTAGTAGGGATTAATGGAGACCAATGCACAGGGAGGGAGCATATTGAAGAACACAAGGAGCCATGGATTAATATGTTCAGGAATAATCGAGCAGCTAACAATGGAATGAACTTGTCCTATTTTCATCCACAAATAGTGGATGGACAAATAATAGTTCAGATGGAAGAAATGTAATTGTGCAAGAATTGGATATGTGATTAGGTAATGCCCTGGGTATAACACCATGAGGTATATAATAATGAATTGGACAGCAGTTGCTAAACCTGATGTGTACCTACATGAAGAAGGCTATTACATAGTAAAGTTTCAGAATATCAGCGACATGAACGAGATATTGTATATTGGACCTTATACTATCAATAATCGACCTATCATATCAAAACAATGGTGTCCTGAACATGACTTTGGGAGGGAATTTTTAGTAGAAATCCCTTTATGGGTAACTTTCCCTAAATTACCACTTAACTGTTGGGGTGTGGGATCTCTAAGTGGAATTGCTAGTGCTATTGGAGTTCCTTTATTTACTAATCACTACTGCTCAACTACTACACTGTCAGATAAAGAGCAAGGGACAATAAATTATGCTTACGATGATGTATGGTTATAATACTATAGAGTAGAGAAAAAACCTCTGGCTAGAGCTGAACATAAAATGGCATAAGGCGTCTCTCAGCCATGGCTCATTGTAGGGGATTTTAATGCTCTATTGTCCCCACAAGATAGGTAGCTAGAGCTCTTGTGACCATCAATGAAATAAAGGATTTTGCAGAATGTATCAAAGACATTGGTGTCACTGAATTACAATAGAAGGGGAATTACTATACTTGGACTAACAAACAACATGGATTGATAGAGTATTTGGGAATGATGAATAGATGGAAAGTGGGCACATGTTTTTACTGAAAATGGGAACCCAGGCATATCAAATCATTGCCCATGCAACTCATATTGCAAACATCTGTAAAAGTGAACTTCAAGTTTTTCAATGTGTGGACTGAACATGCTTCCTTCATAGGATTAGTGGAGTGTATATGGAAGCAGGAGTATGACAAGAATATTATGAAGAAGGTCAGGTGCAAATTAATGACACTCCAACCTGTATTGAGGCAAATAAACAGAAAAGAGTTCAAATATATTAGCCACAGATTGAGAAGGCTAGAGTGGAGCTTAGCAGATTGAATAGGGTTTTCATTTTCATTTCAAGAATAGGGTTTTCAAATTTTTCATCCTTGCCGCTTCGGTTTTGGCGCTTTTTTCTCTCTCTTCGATACGACCTCTCGCTTCGCATGGATGTAATGATATTATTTGATTTTCGTCAGTCTTTTTATCTGTCAGTATTTTCTATTCATTTTTTCAGACGCAACTAATTTGATTGGCCTTTGGTTAAACCAAATTTTGGGACTCATCATCTGCAATACTAAATCAATTTTCATCAGCTCGACTTTTGGTTACTTGATTTGATATGATGTCAAATGCAATACTAAATCAAATTTGTGACGATGAAAATGATACCATGTTTGGTGTGAAATCTATTGCAAACATGGAGACTTACTTTCAATGCAAACTTCATGGTCAAAGGACAATCTTGGTCGAAGATTTTGGTCTTGTCCACGCTATTGTGTATGTTCATTTCTACAGTCTTTGGAGACTTCAGATCTCTTTATTTTCTATTTTTTAATTTAAATTTCTTTATTTGTGGTGTTTATTTTAGGAGAATGCATGCAACTTCTTTAGATTGAGGGATCGTGAAGATGTTGATATACGATCCAAGTTTGTTATTCTCAGATTGGTGAACAAAATAAAGGAGTTGGAAACTATTGATGAAAGTAATATTAAAAGAAGTACCGAATGGGGGTTTAAGGAGAAGAAGAAGACCAAATGTTGTAGCATGTGGAAGCTAATCTTGGTGTTTTTTTCCCATGTATTATTAAGCATTACCAAGAAGAAAATTGTAGAGGATAGAAATTTCTTATGTAGTTGTCGAAATAAATAAACGTAGTCTTGCATTCCTGATCAAATGTTTGTTTGACCCTTTGGGTGATATGTTGCCACATGTGTGTCATATGTTGCTGCATATTTGTGATATGTTGACACATATGGGCATCTGTAGCAACAGATGCCTCAAAAGACTATAAAATGTTGTTACAGATGACCATTTGAGGCGAATGTTTGACCATTTGAGGGATATGTCACAACAGATGCCTCAAATGTTGCTACAGATGACCATTTGAGGGATATGTTGCTACATATCCCTCAAATGTTGCTACAGATGACCATAAAATGTTGCTACAGATGACCATTTGAGGCAAATGTTTGACCATTAGAGGGATATGTCACAACAGATGCCTCAAATATTGCTACAGATGATCATTTGAGGGATATGTTGCTACACATCCCTCAAATGTTGCTACAGATGACCATAAAATGTTGCTACAGATGACCATTTGAGGCGAATGTTTGACCATTTGAGGGATATGTCGCAACAGATGCCTCAAATATTGCTACAGATGACCATTTGAGGGATATGTTGCTTCACATCCCTCAAATATTGCTACAGATGAACATAAAATTTGCTACAGATAAGATAAAATAAACTAACATAAGTGATAAAATAAAACATGTCTTTAATACGAACACATTTTCAAGCCTTTAAGCTCCGAGAAATTATCCCATAAGCCTAAACCCATTGCATTCGTTCAACTAGATTGTCACACAACAGGGTTTTGGGAGGTTGAATATCTGTCCTGCTAACCAAACACTCAATGAATGCAAGGGAATATGACCCGCACGCCACTCCAGTTAGATTTTTTACCATGGGATCCATTCGACCTTTAAATTCCCATGGTTGATTGAGAAACTTTTCTGGCAAATGCTTCATTATTTCACTCTGCTTCAATAATTTAGGCAGCAACTCGAAGACATGTTGTATATATGTCAAAAACTCGGCATCTTCCATACCCATCAGCTGGCAGTCATAAACATTCATGCGACCCTCGTGCAAGAAAATCTCAAGAGTCACAAAATGGGTTTTGTCCAGGTTCATGATTGTCAAAATCCTTTTTGCACCAATCCAATCCATGCCTCCAGGATATGGCCTAATTCCCCTGGCATATTCAACCATATCTTTATCCCATACAAACTCATCTACTAACTGATTAATTCCTCTGCCACCAACAGTTGTTGCCTCATCGCTCATTTTATTATATCTTTTTTGGAAGTTGGTATAAAAGTTGAGATCCAGGATTCTATCACAGGGATCATAGTAATCCACGTATGTCTCATGCCTCTGACGCATGAGGTTAAGGATTTCGTCAATATACTGAAATAAAAAATATTATTAAAGAGTAAAGAATAGTAGTCATTGAAAAGATAAAAGAAACACGAAATATGAATTGAAGGATTACTCAGTCTTCCCACCAAACTTTCATGCTTGTCATGTTCCTGAAATCTTGTCCTGTATAAATATGCATGCCCTATTATATTCGAACGTCCTTTGCACTCGTCAGAGAAATCACTTTGGTTCTTTCCGCTACAGTCACACGCTTATAAATATTCAACTTTTTGTACTCCTTAACTTCCTCTATTACGGCCCTTGGGAATTTGCCAAACATCTTCTTCTTCAAATTTTGTATTGCCTTGGCAAATGATATTTTCCTCCTCTTGGCCTGTGGAGCATATGGATGCCGAACATTCTTTGATAGAATTCCTTTGACCCCCCTCTTGTTTTTAAATTCATTGACAGCTTGACTCAATGTTTGAAGATACATGATAGAATCTTCATCTTGTTTCTTTCACTTCTCACAAAGAAAGCCAAAACATCTTCTACAAGAGGTAGCCTCTTGGTCTTGTCCAGCACCAGCACCAACACCAACACCAAACCAACACTAACACCAGCACCAACACCATGAAAAACAACTAATTCATTAACGACTTCATCAACAACTCTGTCTCTTTTGATGGTTGTTGCTCCAGCCAACTCCATTTTAACTCTTTCCACAATAGGATCAAAAATGGTTTCAACCAATCCTAGAGTAATTAGATACGACATTTGAAATTCCATATCTGTTGGGGCAATCCATGGATGCACAACCTAAAATTATAAAAATGAGTCATCAGTAAGAATATTTGGGTCATATGTTGCCACAGAAATGTGATTTGTTGCTACAGATGGGTGATATGTTGCCACATATGTGTCATATGTTGCTACA
Source organism: Solanum lycopersicoides (assembly GCA_022817965.1). NCBI lineage: Eukaryota > Viridiplantae > Streptophyta > Magnoliopsida > Solanales > Solanaceae > Solanum > Solanum lycopersicoides. The sequence goes on along the minus strand of CM040623.1, from coordinate 8,741,729 downwards.
GATGAGTCATAGGTTGACACATATGATTTATCTGTAGCAATATTTGACACAAATGTTGCAACAGATGAATCATCTATAACAATATTTGTGTCACGAATCATCTGTAGCAACATTTGTGTCACATGTTGCAACAGATAAATCATTTGTAGCAACATAAGAGTCATATGTAGCAACATAAGAGTGTAGTATACTAATAATAACTTACTGCATCAAGAGGAGGGTTAAAAAGATCTCGAATATGCCCTTCCTTGGTAGTTTTTGTTCTTCATCTCAACCATCTCAAAATCCTTGGAGATGATCTCTGTTCTTCTGCAATTACTTGATGAGTCAAATAAGGAATGACTTCAAATGCCCAAGCCTGTAAAAAAAAGGAAAACATGTCACTAATCAAATGTTGAATTACTTAATATAATATAAAAATATTAAGAACATTTAGTTTTACCATGAAAGCACATGGAAAGCCAAAGAAGTTACTGGTCTTTTCTCCTAAAGGTTCCAACAAATATTTGAGATTTAATTCAAAGTTGTCATGCCCCAAGGGTAGTTGTTGAAAGCCTCAATATCCTGATAGAAAATCACCCATTTAAACTGTATGTTGTTGTTGAGATCCCTCGGCAAAAGTATATTATGTGTAAACCAAAATAAGCACAATGATTTCTTGTGCTTCCTTGGTGTATCCTCGTGTTCCAACAAATTTACTAAGTCAGAATTTTTGAATCTTTTACCAACAAAGGACATCAAGTCCTGCTCTTCAGATGGCAGTGACTGTTGTCATGCTTCTGCTACTTCTTTTACTCCTTACTTTCTTTTTTGTGGTTCTTTTTTGACAATGTATTCAGGGACGATCTCAAGAGGAGGATGATATTTTAACCCTGTAACTATGGCAAACTCTCTTTTGCTAAAGAAAACTGGCATGCCACAATAATTAATTACAATCTCATTCTTCTTTTTGGGATTTTCAAAAATGAACCTTCTTTTCAAAAGTTCATACACAATGGTCATTTGAAAATGTGGAGTTGTATCGATGGGTAAATCAAAAAATGACCGAAATAACTATTTCTGAAAAAATCTTCCAAATGATTTCTCTTGAGGAAATTCCTGAATTTGATGAAAAGTTTTCCCAGGACTGACCTAATAATGGTATCACCATTAGCATTAGGCTGCAAATGCACACGGAAAGTGTCTGCATTGATGATTTTAATCACATCATCACCAGTAGCATTGAAACTTCATGAAGTTCTTGTTCTTCTTCATCAACTTCATTTATTTTTTCTTCTTGTGTCTCAACTACTTCTCTATTAACTACTTCTATACTTTCCCCTTGTTCTTCCTCAACTTCTTGTTGTTTTTCCTCTTCATCCAAAACTACTTCCCTTTCTTCATATTCTTTTTGACAAAATTCAATTTTTACTTGAGAAGAAGAAACTGCTTCAGATGCAAGTTCTTCTAAAAGACTGGTATTTTCATTCCTCTTCCGAGCAACTTTAGACCTAGCCTTCTTCTGGATCTTTGTTGTGTCAGATGTATCAAGTTTTCTTTTGACAGGAGCCATTATATTTGTATCTGCAACCACAAAAAATAAAATATTTGAATGCCACACATGAGCTACAAATGAAGCTTTTTGAAATACACAACACAATACACAACAAACAAACAAACCATAAAATCCTCCCTAAACACTATACAACGTACTACAATGAACAACTACAGAACCAAAAAAGTGATAAAAACCACTCAAAAGTGATAAATCCACTCAAAACAAGGGCAAACAAGTAAGAAGATAAGCACATGCATTTCAAATCCTAATTAAATATTACCTGAGAAGATATAAACTACAAATGACGAGGACAACAACGCCTTGATGTAGAAGAGGATCGCAACAGATTACCACTAATGTTTTAGAAAATATCGCAACAAGAACAATGATCTGTGAGTGAAGGAAGGAATAATGGAACAATAGAAAGAAAATAGAAATTAGTAAAAAAAAAAATGGAATATGAAACGACTTTTATAGCAGAGAGGAGAGAGAGGAGGAGAGAGGAGGAGAGGGAAAATGAAGGGAGGATTATTAAAACCGTTTAATTATTATTTTTAATTTTGACAATTCAAACTGTGACATATGTTGCCACATATATTCTTTCTGTTGGGCACATATGTTGTATATATAGTGTAATGTTGTCACATATTTCATTTTTGTGATATATCTTACCACATATCTCTTTTCTGTGTTATATGTTGCCACATGACCCATTTCTGTTGGTGACATATGTTGCCACATTAAAACTGTTTCTGTTGGTGACATATTAAAACCGTTTAATTATTATTTTTTAATTTTGACAATTCAAACAGTCACATATGTTGCCACATATATACGTTCTGCTGTGTCACATATCACCTTTTCTGTGACATGTTATATAGTATAATGTTGCCACATATATCCTTTATGTGACATATTACCACATATCACCTTTTTGCGAAATTGTTGCCACATGTATCCTTTCTGTTTGAACACATACAAATAATTATGTGGAGTTTTTTACAACAGAAGTTATATATGTTTCCACAGACAACCCCTTTGATCTTTTCCATGTTAATTGACATTTGTTCCAACAAAATAGAAATATTCCTAAAAAACATTTATATTAACACTTCACCAATTGTTTTATACAACTTATCAGAAAAAAGGTAATTCACAATGATATGATATACATAACCACCTATCTAATCAATGGTTGTAAACACAATATTTTCATCGATCTTAGTTTTTTTAGGTCTATGCATCTTTGGGTCTTCATTGTTACTAACATAGCCATTTCGAGCCTTTATATTACCATAATTCCATAGGAGTGAAGCATATCTCAAGCGAAGGGTGTCAGCACTAATTCCACATGATGGTACTTCTAATCCATTACTCAAAAACTTAGCGTATGCAGCAACAAAAAGTCCACAATATCTGCATGGTATATCATCAATCAGAAAATATAATAACAACATATTTTGATAGTCGTAAGACAAAAAAATAATGTGATACTTACAGACTACTGCTTTCTTGTTGGGCAATACTATTAACATGTCAGACTTCGAATGGGTGAGATTTGTTCTTTCCTTGGTAACATTCAAGAGCTAACCAGTTGGTTCGCTCTTTTAGCTAAAAAATCCACTTAACTCAAGGTACTTTGGCAACATTGTAGACAACTTTTTAAGCTCGGAGGATAATTTTCTGTTAGACCTAGTTGAGGACATGGAATCATACACTTTTATGCACCTTTCCTTCAATTAAACGACTGTCAAGACCCAATGGAATTCCCCATTACTATTAACAGGGACATAAACATCATCTGTCAAGTGACAAGGCAGTCCACAAGGTATAGCAAACCCTTTCATTATGCCAACTATTTTATCTTCATATTTACTAGCATTGTCAATGTATGTTGTTAAAAAACAACTAGTGGTGGCATATTGATATTTAGAATGAATCTGTTGTTTCGACTTTTTACGCAAATAGTAAAATATGACATCCACATACTGCACACATGCATCAAACAAGTGTATCAATTTAATTGTATATATTCATGTACTAAATAATACATAAAAGTGTGCATGAATTTACCTCATCATTTCAGCACTTATTGGGTTGAGACATTACCTAGAACCAGTCCTTATTATTTGGAAATACAACTACAAAATCAAGTTGGTCAAAATCAAGTTTTGAGCAATTGGCTAAGTAATGATCGTTCTTGTTTCCTATGCAATTGTGTAATCATTATAAATAATTATTTAGAGGACAACAAGAAGAAATACTAATAATATTTGAACGACCTTACTTACTTTTTTGCATGATGCTTGTAAAGACCCTCGTTTATCGATTGCGAGAAGGATGATATTAGTTTAGTTGGACCCTCGCCGTTAATGTTAAAACCTTCAAATGGATATTGTGGCTTCACATCACAACTGACGACTTTGACTTTCTTCTCTTTATTTTCCGCTGTCGCTTTTTTTTTCTGATTCTCCTTCTCCTTCTCTTTCTCTTTGTCCTCCTTCTCCTTCTCCTCCTTCTCTTTCTGCTTCTCCTTCCTCTTATCCTTCTCCTTCTCGTTCTCCTTCTCCTTCTTCTTATCTTTCTCCTTCTGCTTCTGCCTCTCCTTATCCTTTGACTCCTTTTCCTTCTTCTCCTTCTCCTTCTTTGCCTTCTTCTCCTTCTCTTTCTTCTCACTAATTGTAGAAAGTTTTAGGGAAATAGATTTTTTCAACCTCCTACACTTATGTGAATTCTTCTTGGATCTTTGGACATCAATATTATGAGACATTTCCTTAAAAATATCAGTGATTTTTTTAACACGACTAATAAAATAATCATGTTGTTGCTCACATTCTTCACATATACAATAAGAGCATTTGACGTTAGAAGAGGATGCAAGACCAATAAAATATTGATCTGTTGTCATGGATGAAACTTCTTGTATCATTTCATCTACAAAGCAAATTAAAAATATTGAGAGTTTACAATTCATTCTAAAATAATATTGACATTATGTTGCCACAGATGGTTCTACTGTTGCCATAAATTAATATTATGTTGCCACATATGTATCTACTGTTGCCATAAATTAACATTATGTTGCCACATATGTATGTACTATTGCCACACATGAAAATTCTATTACCACATATGTATTATGTTGCCACATATTAATCATATGTTGACACAGATAAATCTTATATTGCCACAGGTGAATCTTATGTTGCCACAAATGAATCCTAAATTGCCACAGATGAATCTTATGTTGCCACAGATGAATCCTAAGATGTCACAGATGAATCTTATGTTGCCACAGATGAATCTTAAGTTGCCACAAATGAATTTTATGTTGCCACAGATGGCCATTTTGTTGACCTACAGTGAGATGTTACAACATATGATTACTGTTGGAATATGCACTAACATATCACTAAAATGTGGCAACATACGATACATCTTTCAACAAATGAAAATATATGTTGGACAACTGAACAAGACTATATTTCTAAAATCATATCAACAAAATGACCTCAACAAAAGCAATAAAAAACGCCACCATTAAGTAGACTATTCAATTTTTACATCTATAGAACGTTTTATTGTTCATGCAATCAAGAAAAAAACTTTGAAATTGTAAAATATTTCAAAAAAATAACTTACCCATTTCTAGTCGAACACGATTTCAGTTCAGAAAGATGACAGAGAGTAACGACTGGAGAGGACGAGGAAATTAATGGAGATACAGATAGTTAGTCGGAGAGGAAGATAATGGAGGAGAAATAGACGATTTCTGAATTTCTAAGGAAAAAGAAAAACAATTCCCAAGAGAGAAGAGAGAGGATGAAGAAGATGAAAAGATTCTTTTTAAAAAAAATGATTTGGATTGAATTATAGAAGTGTGATTTTTTGTATTTTATAAAAGATTAGAAAGTTTTACAAATGTTAATTTGGTCCCATATTTACTTAATTATATTTTAAAGAGGATTTGACCAGCTCTTGGTCAATCTATCACAAAACAAAACGAGACTTATTTGACACCTTTCTCTTAATTTTCTCAAGTTTTTTTAGTATGACCCCTTTTAATAAGCCCATTCATGGTGGTTGCATACATGACTTTGTTAGGCTTACAAATCTTGTCTCTCACCAACTTCTTGAACAATTCAACTGCATTTTTTACCTTATTTTGAGCAAATAATCCCCTTATTAGAGTGGTAAAGGTGACAACATCAAACGGAATGCCATTCTTCAGGTAAATGCATAACACTGAAAATGCACAATCAGCAGAGTAATGCATAAGGCAATAACTGTTAATCACAGTAGTCAAGATGAACCCATCAATTGGGATCCCCAATTTCTGCATTTCTCGAAAAAGCGAAAGTACAGTAGAGTAATGCTTTATACATATCATATTGTTAAACAATTTATAGAAGTTGACAAGAGAAGGAAAAGGCTTCATTCTAACCATTTGATGGAAGAGAGTAACAACGTCATCTATGCACTTGACCTCCTTGTCAAAATTGGTGCTTATTCTAGGTTTACAAATGGATTTATTATTAGTATAAACTCTGACCGAAGCAGAATGCGATGTAGCCATGAAAGAGATTTTTCTCATCTTCAGCAGTAAGAGAGAGAGAGAATTGTGTGCCCTAATTTTGAATTGTGTGCCCTAATTTTGTGACAAATCCAACCTTTCCTATTCATTATGTATTTTCTTTTTATTTTCCTTGTATTTACACCTACTATTTCAAGTGTGATTTGTATTATATTAGATGGTATTGTCCGTGCAAGCACGGGCCCAACATTTGTTTGTTACTTTATTTTTATAAATACTTCTGTGTTATAGCATATTTTCAAATGAAATTTGGTGGTTGCGTAAAGTTTTATTTGCATAAATTAAGTAGAGTACAATTTTACTTTCTAAGTGATGAGATTGGCTTAAGAAGCACCAAATCAGATAAAGTGTTCCAGAAAAAATCAACACATCAAATAAGTATATTTCAAGAAGTACATACCACATCCTCCAAGCTTTGTAGCATAGTCTTTATACATTTTTAGAATCACAATTACATCCGAACGAAGAAATTTTTTCATTAAATAATGGAACCAATCATTTATAGAGAACCACATCTCAAACAAAAAGGTCTACATATTTTCATTATTGAACATGCCAATAAGATACAATCCCTTAAAAAAGTGTGATAGTTGAAACTCATCAATTTTGCGCATAAGCCACCTATCGCTGATCAAACAAAGACGGAGAGGTCGAATGTCTATAACACAACTTTGATACTGTAACCACCTCTTGCTACTTACACGTTATAAATTATACTTGTCTCAAGGAAGCAATATTTTTAACCTAGAGAAGATTACATTCTAACAATGAATGAGAAACTTGTCATACAAAATTACTTTAGTAGCAGGGATATTTTTGGCAAGCATATGCAAGTGTTATGCAACTTTAGTGTCAATATCCTACAAAAAGAAAATTTCATCACAATAAAGAGTGAAAATAAATACAATAGATCTTAATATGTATAATTTTTTCACTTTTAGAAAAAATAAAATTACTAATCTTTGTGGCTCAACCTTGTAATATATATATTTAAACCATCAATTAAGTCAACTCGAATTTTGTAAAAGAAAAACAAACTTGGAAATCACTGAATGTAGGGACTATCGATATAATCTAAAGTTCTGACAGTGTAATCCTCAAATACCTAATTTTCAAATATAACAAAAATGCCTTTAAGACGCATCTTGTGAACAAATGGAATATCATCAAATTCAACTTAATCTCCTTACAAAAATACCTCAGGCATTTAACTTTTTGACACAAGTACTTTAGAGTAAATTAGAACAATGATAAAGAAACTTAATCTCGCGAAATGAGATCTGAGTCGATCTTTCCTTAGTGTAGCATGTTGCTCGCAATTATCAACTTTTACAATATGTAACTTTATTGTATTAGAAGGAGGGAAAAAAATATTTTTGAGAACCATTTCGCCTTTAGATGTGAAATGGACAGTGTCGCTGGAAAATAAAATAAAAATAGATAAATCAAAAAGATTATGAAAGTGAGGAGCAACGCATAGAAAATCATAGCGTAATCTTTTTGGTGCCAGCCTATAAGTTATAACAAATTGAATTTTTTTATTTGCAACCAATTGAACTAACCGAATATCATAGCATCAAGAAATAGTTGTAGCAACATCCCAAAAATAGCAGCAGAAGTGGCTTTAACTGCAGTAAAAAATAGCAAGAAGTACAAAACAATTTTTTCTAATGCTGATTCAAATTTCCAACTACTGTGTTAAATGAAAAATCTTATGATTTTACATCAAAATTTAACTTAAAAACCAGACTACGATATAAAAGACATACTCTTAATTTTACGTAAAATCATGAAATACATATTTATACCAAATTTAAACTAAATATGTACCTCGACATTAAAAGATGAAGTCTCGCCAACTGTCAAGGTCTTCCATATGAATCACTCTGCCTTCAGTATCCTCTACGTGAAGAGATGAATTTCACCACTATTTTATGACTTATTTTATGATCCAGACAAAAGTTTCTCCAAGAAATGATTGATACGCTCAAATTATACTTTCCTAAAGAAGTATAAGCGGTCGTATCAAGTAAAGAATCCAAATGTTAGGTTTGGGTCGATCCCACGAGGAAAATGATTTAGACTTAACTTTAATCAACGATTACTTCTATTTAGTCAAGTTCTTTCCGAAAACAAACAATTAAAAGGGGGGTTTTGTGTAACAAAAGTACTTAATTAAGCCTAAGTAAACAAATAGCAAGTTCAAATATTTGATGTTTATCAAGTAATGAGAGAAACTAGGGTGTAAATGTTCCCCATAGGTTCATAAAGCAGTAACCCTAGCTATAACAACTCTTTCCTAGTATCTTGCATGCAAAGTGGTAAGTTATGTATCCCTAATTTCTTGGTCCGGCAACTAGTGAATTTCACTCCGCACCTTGGTCCGGCTACATGTGTATACTTTACTAAACCTTACCTTTTACCTCATATTAAGCATCATATTCAATGTATGGCTAAGTTACTACTTCGCTCCAATTGAAACTAGCCTATTAGATAGTGTATACTAAATCTACGTTGATAATTCTTTTCTTATTATCTACCTCCTTGGTCCGGCAAGTAGCAACAAGGCGAGTTCTAACTTTGGCCACCGTTAAAAAGACTTCTAAACGAAAGAATTATCAATACATGCAAGACACTACTCTAGAATTGTTATTTTAGCTAGTTCTACTTTGTTAATTACCCATGGTTCCCACAACCCTAGTTGTGGATTTAGTTACCCATGTTAAAAACTACACAATTCATATTGATTAGACAAGAATTCAGTTTGAGTATAAGGATTATTTTTAACGCTCACTCTCAGAACAACTTCTCACCTCATTGATACTTGTCGCCATAGGCTTGCCCTTATTTTCACTGCTTTAAGTTCACCATATTAGACTCTTAGGATCACGATAGGACTTTCTTAGCTTGTAAGTAGGATCAGGGTTAGGTAGGGTACATTTGGATGCATTTTAGTGACTTATTTCCCTCCTTGACATAACGGCTAAGCGTCCTACCTTTTCGTCGTTTATTCCTCCCTATTCTTGATTTTCTTATATTCTTTTGCCTTGTTTTTCTCCTTTCTTTTTCCTTTTGTGTAAATGACTCTTCTTTTTATTATATATTTTTTTAAAATTTTCAAATTTTTCACTTGATTTCAACTTTGCTTGAGTCACTTTTCTTTTCTTCTTTTTCTCTCTTTATTCTTTCAACCCCACTTTCCGGAGCATTCCTCATAACAGCCACCCTCAACTCATGGCTTTGCCATTAGTCAAGGTACACAATACCCAAGGTTGGGTCAGGGCCAAGACGATGTTGTTTTCTGCATTAGCCACCCTCAACTTATGCTTTTGGCATAAGTTAAGGTGCACATGTCCAAGGAGGGACCAGGGCCAACACATTGTTCCCAGAAAAGATAAATTTGGGTAAAAAAAAAAAGTCCATTTTAAGCTCAAATCATTTGGATCAAGAAGGGATTAGTTTCATTTGGTTTTCTTTTATCTAGGCTAAAGATTTGCTGTCTTTAAACAAGGGCCTACGATCCTTTCCTAATTGTCTATCACATATTACTTTTAGCAGGACTAACCGGGCAAGTTCTAGCTTAGTATCAGCGGAGGAATATTCAACTTTCCTAACACTCACTTAACACCTCATTACCCTACCAGATTATTAGACACCTAGTTCGAGCTTTAGATTGAGGGTCATGTAGTGGTGTATCTCTATGTCATGCTTAGAGCCACACATTCATCATTCACTATGCCTAATCATGCAAGCATTTTCTCTAAATCAGGATATCATTTTATTTAGCCATCATGCTTCAGATGTCATATCTATACTATGTACAAGAGATACTAACATGCCGGTTCAACATTAAAATAACCAGTCTCTTGAGGAAAAAGAACACACGCAAGAAAACCCCAAGAGAGGATCGTGAGTTGGGTTGTTCAGACTTCACCCTAGCACTCACTTTCCATTTACCCCACCCCCAACAAAAGAGCATGCAATTGTCCCCAATGCATAAAAAATTTATAAAATAGGGTGGTAGGTGAAGCAAACCTGAGGCACATAGCACCGATGATCAACAAGATGATGGGTCCGGTTTCCCTGAACCCGCTCCCTCTGTAGTAGGGACACCATCAGTAGTATCCGCAGCAATAACAACACCCTCAGTGGTGCTCCTCTCAACATCAGCAATCCTGGAGCTAGACGCCCCAGCAGCCACCGCCTGAGCCCTCATCTGCCGGGCCTCCTCATCAATCAGCGAGGCTCTCCTCGCAACCTCCAACTCAAGACACTCTCTCTTCCTAGCTCAAGTCTCATCATCCTCTCTAGATAGGTGCCTCTTGGTATGTTCCCGTGGCTGAGGTGATGGCGCAGCAGTGGTGGAGAACAGTCCAGCCATCACCGTATCCTCAACAGGCTCCGCAGCTGGGGCCTCAGACTCGGGCACCCGGGCCTCTAGTATTGCATCCATATCTGCTCTCAGACTCGCCACAACAACCTGGAGAGTCATCAAATCTATAGTAGGGGCTGGCCGGGCGAGAACCCTCAACTCAAATGCGTCAAGGCGCTGGTGGACCTCCATAATCTGCCTCTCAGTCCGTTGGGCCATCTTCTTCTCGATGTGATCCTCTACCTCAGCAATAGACTTCTGCATCCAAGGCTGGATGTGATGCAGAATTGTGCCCATTTGGGCCTCTAACTTCTGGACCCTAGCAAGCGGGACTCTTACTGCAGATGGAGTAGAGAGGGAGGAGCTCGGAGCGGTGCTAGTACCCGGGATAGACTCAACCGGGGTAGTGTCGGTAGGCTCTGATGTAGCCTGATCAGCCCCTTGGGCCTGCTCTACCGTGGCTGCCAGGTTCTCACCTAGTGGCTGCACCTCTGCACGGGGCCCTCTGTTGGGAGACAGCTCATTTGCCTCATCCCGGATGAGACCGATATCCACTATACCAGTCGGGGTCTTTAGAACATCAATGTGCCACACGGGCACTCCAGCAGACCTGCACAACTCGAAAATCATGCAAGGGAAGGGGTAAGTAGTGGTGGCCTTAAAGGCCCTCTCATGAATGACCGCCTGCAACAGCCACGCGAAGTCCACCTCGAACCCAGCAACCATGGCAGCTATCAGCACTGTTCTATCCCATGTAACAATATTATCAGCAGCAGTGGGGGAGGGGCATTGACGGACCAATAGCCATAAGAATTTGGCCGTGAATGTGAGGTTGGCCTTCTTTATTCCTCCTTTGGGCTCTAGTACCGAATCAGCACCCTCGCCATCCACGGAGATGTTCTGGGCTATCCACCTCTTCGTGGTCTCTCTCAGCACTCTCTTACGCTAGAAACGACCGTCCTCGATCAGCTTCCACCGATAGTTAAACTCAGGAGTGAGGGGGGCCATGGTGGCATCAGTGTCAGCACCATATAAAAATATGCGAATGGCGGGCAAAGAGATATCCACCCGCTTGCCACGGACACGAACATGCTCAAGTGGTGCGTGTTTGGCAGGGTTAGCCCGATTGTCCAAACGAGCCCTGAGATTCTCCACATAAGATGCGTAGAACTCTCGCATTATCTCCTCGCTGTAATGGCCCAAACTCCTAGCCATCCACTCTAGCCGATGGCGGGTGAAAAGGTCATGTATGACTGGCATCGTGGGAAGACTCCCAGTAAGAAATCGCTGCTCGACTGTCAGAGTCCGAGTCATGAACCCCTTGTCATTGAGAAGCTTCGCATCCCTGTATATCTGATATTGGCGCTCGACACACCACCGGTTGGGCTGATCAGCAACCGGTGCGGGGACGTCAGTCAGGGGTGCTGGAGTAGAATCCGCACTGTCAGCCTCCTCAAACGAGGCAGAGTGGGCAGGTGCTGTAGGAGTAGTGGCACCATGTGAAGATGACGCTTCCTCTGACCCGGAAGCCCCCTCGGAGCCAGACGCTCCCTCAGAAAATGTAGCAGACCCAAACAGTGTGCCGGTCAGCGTGCGCTCCTCATCAAACTAGGAGGTAGTGACTACGCCAGATGCCACCTTCGTGGGCGTGCCTATGGTGGTCCTAGCAGTACGTGCAGGTGTCTGGGTGCCTGGTGGCACGTACTCGGGTCGCGTTCATCGTTGGATGAACCAATCACAAGCCGGCGTGAAGGGGCGACAGACTTGGAACGTCCTCGAGAGTAGACTAAGTCTTGCTTGGGTGCCATTTGTACCTACAAGGAGGGGTTATTAGTACAAGTAGAAGCATGCAACACACTCAAAAGAATCAAACACAGAAGGGGAAACACAAACAGAGTGGTGGTGCAAAAATGCAGAACTGACTGACGGACACCATCGACTGTCCGTCGATGGAACGATGGTCCGTCAGTGGGGGTCCGTCGGTGGACACTTAAAAAATTTATTTTGAAAAGTTTCAGAACAAAGGTTCTGATAGAGACGACTGACCTACAAGACGGACCGTCGACTGAACGACGGTCCGTCAGTGGGGGTCCGTTGATGGACCCTTAGAAACTTTTTTGGATTCTTAAAAATCATAGTTTCTGTTAAGGACGACGGACCTGCAGGACGGACCGTCGACTGAACGACGGTACGTCAGTGGGGGTCCGTCGTTGGACCTTTAGACAAATTTCAAGAAACCCTCAAAAAACAGGGTTCTGTTACCGACGACGGTCATACAGGACGGTCCGTCGATGGGTCAATGGACCATCGTCTACCCCCGTGGGTAGACACTTAGACAAATCAGGGGAGATGTTGTTGATGGACCCCAACGACGGTCCATCGATTGACTGACGGTCCATCGATGGGGTCTCGTTCTGTCTTTCAGAGACAGAATTTTGGCAGCCATTGTTACCCCCAAAGAACAATTTCATAGCAATCTAAGAAACATTAAGTTCCTCTAGTATTTAACAGAGCATTTCATCATTCCTAGGGCATCAATTATCGTAGTTTTAAACATATATTCTCACAGACTATCAAAGCCTAAGTCGGAAACAACAACACTCAAAACATAGCAATTATTAAACAATACACCCCCATCCCGTTCACTTTCATTGTTCTAAGGCACTAGGAATTCAGTTTTAAGATATTAAGCATGCAACAGTGTCCAAAATTCAAGACCCACTATCGTATTCCAGCAATTTAGCATGTAAAGTAACGAGAGTAAATAGAGCAGATTAGAAAGACATACATGTATACTGTAGTATAGGGGATGAGGGGATGAATTCTTGCAAGTACGAAACACCAAAGAACGACCTCGAACACCGACCGGGCAGAAAACAGACGAAGATGGAAGATTGTGGAAGAGAAGGGATTTGGGAAGCTGATGGAGATTTGGGGAAGAGGAGAATCTGACTGATAGATATAGGAGTTAATGGGTGAGGAAGTGGGGAAGTTGAAGGGAAATGGGGGGAAACGTTTGGGGAGGGTATTTGAAAGGGTGAACTGAAAAGTTTAAAATTTTAATATATAGCCGGTCGGGTCGGGTCGGGTTAGTGGGTCGAAGGCCGACGATTCCCCGTCGACGGACGTAAGTCAGTCGATGGTCCGTCGACTGCTTCGAATGTGCCCTAACTTAGAAAAATTAAAAAAAAACTGGGATCTACGGACCCTACCGACGTCCGTCGAGGACGGTCCATCGATTGGTCCGTCGACAGTCCGTCGATCCAAGACCAATTTTCTGCAGATTTCTGGGGATTTGGTCCCTGCACATTGAACACCCAATAAGCTAATCTTTTTGTATTTTCTGGACACTTTTTAGACACGGACCCTAGTTTACTCTCTAGCCAAACTTCTAAAAAATAAAAGAAAATTAATACGTGACATTAAGTTAGAAAAACAGAAATAACAACTACGCCTATAAAATCACGAAAAACCTATTGTTGGCTAGAGGATACATATTGGGTTGCCTCCCAATCAGCGCTTGATTTAACGTCGCGGCACGACGCAGGACTCTTGATTACTCAGACTTCATCAAGATGGTATGCCTCGATCACTTCATTCGCCTTTTCAGCATGCCCAAGGTAGATTTTGATTCGTTGCCCGTTCACCTTGAACCTTACACCCTCCTTATTCTCCAACTCAACCGCTCCATGAGGAAAACTTGGGTGATCAAGAATGGACCAGTCCATTTGGACTTGAGTTTGCCCCGAAACAAGCGCAACCTAGAGTTGAACAAAAGCACCAAATCCCCAACCACAAAATCGCGCTTCTCAATCTTTTGGTCATGGTACCTCTTCATCTTTTCTTTGTAGAGGGCTGAACTTTCATATGCCTTTAAGCGAAATTCATCAAGCTCATTCAACCCATTTAACCTCTGTTCCACAGCCTCATTCCAATCCATTTTCAGTTTCTTCATTGCCCACATGGCCTTATGCTCTAACTCAACCGGCAAGTGACAAGCTTTCCCATATACAAGTTGGTATGGGGACATACCTATGGGAGTCTTGTATGCTGTCCGGTAGGCCCAAAGAGCATCATCAAGCCTCCTTGACCAATCCGTTCTATTCGCATTCACCGTTTTTGCCAGAATCTGCTTGATTTCTCTGTTTGACACCTCAACTTGCCCACTAGTCTGAGGATGGTATGGCGTGGCCACATTGTGGCGAACCCCATATTTCTCCAACAATCCTTTGAACAACTTGTTGCAAAAGTGGGATCCCCCATCACTAATAATGGCCCTTGGGGTGCCAAATCTAGAAAATATGTTCTTTTTCAAGAACGCGGTGACACTCTTCCCTTCATTATTTGCAAGTGATATGGTTTCCACCCATTTTGACACATAATCAACCGCCATAAGAATGTACTTCATCCCATGAGAACTCACAAAAGGGCCCAAAAAGTCAATGTCCCACACATCAAATAATTCGATCACAAGAATGGATTTAAAGGGAGCTCTTGCCTTCTAGAAATACCGCTATCTCTTTGGCACCTATCACATGCCTTGGCGAACTCATGTGCATCTTGGTGGATGGTTGGCCAATAGTAGCCACATTGCAAGATTTTATGGGCTGTGCGGATACCACTATGATGCCCACCCACAGGCGAGGAGTGGCATGCCTCCAAAACTCTCAACATCTCAACTTTCGGTACACAACGCCGAATAAGCCCATCGGCACAACTCCTATAAAGATATGGCTCATCCCAAAAGAACTTTTTCACATCATGCATGAACTTTTTCCTTTGATGAAAGGACAAGTCCGATGGGACGATATCACTAGCCAAGTAATTCGCAAAATCTGCGAACCATGGAATCAAGTCTTGAGAAGCAGCCAATACATGCTCATCAGGGAAAGTATCATCAATTTCAGCTTTTTCACCTAACTCTCGCATTGCTTCATATTCTAATCGGGACAAGTGATCGGCCACTTGATTTTGGTCCCTTTTCTATCTTTCACTTCAAAGTCAAATTCTTGCAATAGTAAAACCCAAAGAATCAACCTCGGTTTCGCATCCTTCTTTGCCATCAAATATCTCAAGGCAGAATGATCAATATGCACTATAATTCTAGTGCCAAGCAAATAGGAGCGAAATTTCTCGAAAGCAAAGACAACCGCAAGGAGCTCTTGTTCAGTCACAGTGTAGTTCTTTTGGGCTTCATTAAGGGCTTTACTAGCATAGTAAATGGGGTGAAGCATTTTATCCCTTCTTTGTCCCAATACCACACCTAGTGCAACCCCACTAGCATCACACATCACCTCAAATGGCTTGCTCCAATCCGGAGAAATAATGATGGGCGCAGATACCAACTTCTCTTTCAACTCTCCAAATGCCTTCAGACAAGATTCATCAAAATAAAATTTACACTCTTTCTCAAGCAGCTTGCACAGAGGATG
The DNA here is from genome assembly GCA_022817965.1 of Solanum lycopersicoides. Classification (NCBI taxonomy): domain Eukaryota; kingdom Viridiplantae; phylum Streptophyta; class Magnoliopsida; order Solanales; family Solanaceae; genus Solanum; species Solanum lycopersicoides. The sequence goes on along the minus strand of CM040623.1, from coordinate 8,725,794 downwards.
TGCAATTTTTGAGAAATCTTTGATAAACCTCCGGTAGAAACCCGCATGCCCAAGGAAACTCCTCACACCTTTTACAGAGATGGGTGGAGGAAGTCTCTCTATAACCTCGACTTTAGCTCGATCAACCTCTATACCCTTCTCTGAGATGCGGTGGCCCAATACAATACCCTCTTTCACCATAAAGTGACATTTTTTCCAGTTTAGCACAAGGTTGCACTCTTCACATCTTTTGAGAACTTCAGACAAGTGACTCAAACAATGATCAAACGAATCACCAACAACAGAAAAATCATCCATAATACCTCAATGGTGTCCTCCACCATATCGGAAAATATGGACATCATACATCTCTGAAAAGTAGTGGTGCATTACACAACCCAAAGGGCATCCTCTTGAACGCGAAAGTTCCATAAGGGCAAGTAAAAGTGGTTTTCTCTTGATCTTCCGGTGCAATAGAGATTTGATTGTAACCCGAATAGCATCAAGAAAACAGTACCACCCTTTGCCTGCAAGTCTATCCAACATCTGATCCATGAAGGGCATAGGAAAATGGTCTTTCTCAGTCCATGCATTTAGTTTCCGGTAATCCATACACACTCTCCATCCGGTCACCGGCCTCATCGAACAAGCTCATTTTTTCATTGGGACCACAGTCATTCCCCCTTTCTTGGGCACACACTGAACAGGGCATACCCAACTACTATCAGCGATCGGATATATGACTCCGGCATCCAACCACTTAATAATTTTTCTTCACTACCTCTTGCATAGGTGGATTCGGGCGTCTCTGGTGCTCAATACTTGGCTTATGATCGGGCATGAGTTGGATTTTATGTGAACAAATACCGAGAGGGATCCCAATAATATCCGCAATAATCCACCCAATAGCTCTCTTGAACCTCTTCAACACTTAAACCAAACACTCTACTTGTTGAACCTTCAAATCTGACAAAATAATTACCGGCAAAGTATCATCTTTCCCCAAGAATACATACCTCAGATGAGGTGGTACAGCCTTAAGATCTAATTTTGGAGCCTCCTCAATAGATGGTTTCGAAGGTGGAGACTCGCGATGCATCATATCTAACTCTAATTTCTTGGGTTTGAACCGAACATCACCTCGATTATGCCGCAGCCAATGACCCATACTCTGCAATACCAACACTCTCAAAGTTCATAATCACTGCTGCTAGTGCCTCAACACCAAGAAGTTCTTCTATTTGGACCTCTAATGAACTCTCAACTCTGTAGGATATCGCAGATACTGATTGGAGCTCACCACTCTGCCTCATGAAACTACAAATATTGAAAGTCACTTCTTTATTGTTTAACCAAAACTTCATCTGCCCTTTCTCCATGTCAACCAAGGCGCGACCGATAGCAAGAAATGGCCTCCCAAGAATAATAGGCACCTCAAAATCCACCTCACAGTCAAGAATCACAAAATCGGCCGAAAATATGAATGACTCCACCTTCACTAACACATCGTGGAGTATCCCAATAGGCCTCTTCACTGTTCGATTGGCCATCAGTAGCCGCATCGCAGTGGGCTTTGGATCACCCAAACCCAACTTTTTGTAGATGGATAAAGGCATGAGATTTATGCTTGCCCTAAGATCACATAATGCTTTAGCAAAATGTAACATCCCGATTGTACATGGAATAGTGTAAGCACCCGGATCTTCTTTCTTTTGCACTAGAGACCTTGTAGCAATAGCAGTACAGTGTTTCATCATATCATCATCCTCAAAACTAACTGATCTCTTCTTAGTGATCATATCTGTCATGAACTTGGCGTAACCGGGCATTTGTTCAAGAGTTTCTATCAAAGGAACATTGATGGAAAGCTGTTTCAACATATTAATAAGACGCCGGTATTTACCATCCTCAGTCTTTTTCACCAACCTTTGTGGGAATGGTGGTGGTGGTCTTGGAATGGGAGTCACCGTTTGGTGCTTCTCTGCTTCTTTTCCCGCTTCATCTACCAACTCACCACTAGCTTCTACTACCTCATCTTCTTTTCTCATCTTATTTTCTACGCCAGACGGCATAGGTGGATCTGTGGTTTGCTTACCACCTCGAGTAGTGACTGCCATACAATGTCCATCATTCTTCGGATTTTAAAAGTGTTGCTAGGAAGAGTACCCGGTTGACGAGGGTTCACAGTAGACGATAATTGGGCCATTTGCATCTCAAGATGCTTGATTGAGACTGCATGTGCATCCATTTTTTGCCCAATGTTAGCCAAATCACCTCTCAATTCCTTGGCGTGCTCATCACTTGCGTCAAACCTCTTCATCATCTTTTGCAACATGTTTTCAACTCGCGCCATACTACCTCCACCATCCCTAGGAGCAACTTCCCAATTTTGAGGTGGAACATAGTGCCCACTTCGATCGTTTCTGTTTCCATAGTTACTCCGATTGAAGTTGTTGTCGCGGTTGTAGTTTTCTTCACAAACATAGTGACCCTCTCGGTTGTAATTTCCATAGTTTCGACCTTGATTTTCTTGACCTTGGCTCCAATTCTCCTGATTAGAGCGTTGGGCGTTCGGTCGGAAACCCCCCGTCTGCTCATTCACTGCATAAGAATCTTTCTCATAGTAAAACTCATCTATCGGCGGTGGTGGCTTAGTCAAATAATTCACCGCATTCACTTTCTCTGCACCCCAGTGACATGTTTCAACACTAACCCAAACTCAGTTTTCATTTGAGCCATTTCTTCACGAATATCATCTGCAGCTGGCTTGTGTGTAGATTGCACTGCAAAAGTGTTTCTCCCAGTATCCGACTTCCTAGTGCTCCAAACTTTATTATTTTGGGAGATTTTCTTTAACTTCTCAGCGATCTCTGCATAAGTACACTCCCCATATGAACCACCCGCAATCGTATCCAACACCGCTTTATTATTATCATCTTACACCCAATAAAAATACTCTTTCAGCGACTCATCATCAATACAGTGATTTGGAACACTTCTCAAGAAAGAGGTGAACCTATCCCAAGAAATGTTTACCGACTCCCCTAGTAGTGCCACAAAGTTTTTCACTCTATCTTTGTGGTTGAGATTCTTTGAAATCAGATAGTAACGAGCTAAGAACACATCTCTCAATTGGTTCCATGTATAGATTGAGTTATAGGAAAGCTCAGTAAACCATATAGCAACCTCTCCCGTCAGTGAGAGAGGGAACACTCTTAGCCCAATGACGTCCATGTACAAGTCAGTCCTCCCTACACAACTCTTACACACCGACCTCAGTTTGGTGATGTGAGCATGTGGATCCTAAGATGGTAGCCCCAAAAACAGACTTCTAGCTGTGAGCATCTGCATTAAGCTACTAGTTACCACAAAAGTATGACCATGTGGTAGATGAGGTAGGACAAGTGGCCCATCAGAGTCATTGATGTTAACATTTCCCCTATAGTACTCTTGAGGGTGTGGAGAAGGAGGTTGCCTCCTCGGATTACCTTCACCAGGGTTATCATCCATCACTTGATTATGAGCATCAACTGGCGGGGGAGGTGGAGGATTTATCTCATCCTCGATATAAGTAGGATTGTTTTGAATGTTCATTCTATGAAGTGTACGGTTTAGTTGTGGATCAAGCGGAAGTATTGGTATCCCCCGACTCCGTGTACCTGGCATACACTAAAGCTAGACCTGCGAGAGACAAAAACAAAAAGAAAAAGTAAAATCAGGAAATTATTGACTAAAATTCGGTAATGTGCTTAAAGTTAATCTGAAAGCCACTATCCCCGGCAGCGGCGCCAAAATTTGATACGGTCAAATTAAACTTTCCTAAAGAAGTATAAGCGGTCGTATCAAGTAAAGAACCCAAATGTTAGGTTGGGGTCGATCCTACGAGGAAAATGATTTAGACTTAACTTTAATCTACGATTACTTCTATAGTCAAGTTCTTTCAGAAAACAAATAATTAAAAGGGGGGTTTTGTGTAACAAAAGTACTTAATTAAGCCTAATTAAACAAATAGCAAGTTCAAATATTTGATGTTTATCAAGTAATGAGAGAAACTAGGGTGTAAGTGTTCCTCATAGGTTCATAACGCAGTAACCCTAGCTTTAACAACTCTTTCCTAGTATCTTGCATGAAAAGTGGTAAGTTATGTATCCCTAATTTCTTGGTCCGGTAACTAGTGAATTTCACTCCGCACCTAAGTTACTACTTCGCACCAATTGAAACTAGCCTATTAGATAGTGTATACTAAATCTACGTTGATAATTCTTTTCTTATTATCTACCTCCTTGGTCCCTCAAGTAGCAACAAGGCGAGTTCTAACGTTGGCCACCGTTAAAAAGACTTCTAAATGAAAGAATTATCAATACATGCAAGACACTACTCTAGAATTGTTATTTTAGCTATTTCTACTTTGTTAATTACCCATGGTTCCTACAATCCTAGTTGTGGATTTAGTTACCCATGTTAAAAACTACACAATTCATATTGATTATACAAGAATTCATGTACTTACTTTAACAAGTTTGAAGAAAATCCAGAAAATCACTTGAATTAATCAAAATATTGTAAAGATCAAATCCGGAAAAGTGAAGTATTTTCCAAAACCCAAAGTTCAACAACCAACAATACAAATCTGAAAATTAACAAAGAGTCTAACCCCAAAAATGAGGTTTTTGGTCCTATTTATAATAAAAGAAACCTAAACATAAATGGAAACCTAAATAAGGAAAATCTGTCCAAAAACGTGTCTCGCGTCGATGACCTGACCGACGGATCGTCGACGCCTCCGTCGGTCCATACTTCAACTTTATTTTCATCTGCTTTCTTCTCCAACTCTCTGTTACCATCGACGGACCAAGACGACGGTCCGTCGATGGCCTTTGTTGCTCCACAGTTAGAATCTTTTCAAATCGGGTACTGGGGCTACATTCTGTTAACACCAACGGATCACCAGCACGGTCCTTCATCCCTTTCGTAGCCCCACACTTGGTCAGAATTCCCCGATCTTTTCTTGGCAGTATAACATCTTCATGGCGACGTTTGCCACCTACGGACCGTCGATGGCTCCGTAGGTCATCTTTTCTGCAATTTTCAGCACATCTTCAGCGTTTTCATTTTGGACAGTTTTTTCTACAAACACAAAAAAAAATACATTAAAACTACTACAAAAAGGCCTTAGACACACACAAAACTTAAGGAAAAAGCATTGAAAGTACCGTAAAACCACGGTACATCAACTATCTTAAAAATCACTGAAGAGAGAAACTAGGGTTAAACATTTGGAAATGTTTAGACCAAGGTCTGTACGATGTTGAATAATCAATAGAATGAGACACATGCACCAATTTAAGGTGTAAACATCGTAGAACATGTTTCATACCACGTGTGTCTAGCGATCAATGGCAATGAAAGAATATTCCCTGCTTCTTCATTGTGTGAGACCTAGAAAAGTTAAATTAACTTTTCAATGATATACCCTTTGATCTTTTGCTGTTTCTTAAAGTTTCAATAGGTGTTGCTACTTTAGCATGTTACTAATAGCCATGAGTGATTTGGCAATGCAGTGCATGTCTAGGAAAGCAGTTGACATGGAATAGATAGATTTGAGTAGAAAGGGAAGACGATTAAATGAACAGTTTAACTTGTATACATAAGTCGGGTATTATTGTAACACCCCTCAAATTACATGACCTATACTAGAGACTAAAATTTCAAGTTATAATGATATTAGGTCTAAATAAGTGTAAATAATTTGTTTGAGAAGTTTCTGAGCCATAGCATTAAAGAAAGGCCTTAACGTTCGGAAACTAGCGAAATTTAACTAGTTGACGTTCCTCTGTTTGGGAAAGGTTTCGGAGGGTCAAATGAAGTCTAAAACTTTTAAAAAGACTTTGTACAGGTAGAGTGTAGTATAGATAGTCTAACCGTACGATAACGACACCCCATGGACCACCGGAAGAGTCCTTGGGAAGGACCCCAACATGGGTGGGCAGGCTGCCAAAGTAGTCTACGAAAGTCAAGAATCGGTGGGCTACTGTGCGACGCGCAGCCAACACGGACCACATTGACTCAAATTATTTTTGGAAAATAAAAGGTGTGCTGGCCCCGAGATGCGGAGACACTTCCCAGATATCATAAAAGTCGTATTTTGGGTGTTTTGACTTCACATATAAATCCATTTAAGTGAGGGATCTTTTGGGTAATTTAATGGGTGACTATGTAATGTATTAGGGTCAATTTTAGGTAAATTTTATCACTCAAATCAAGTCCCACAAGTTGAAATCAAAAATATCTCTCTCTCTCTCTCTCTCTCCCAAATTCTGTCCTCCTCCAAAACTCCATTGAAGACCAAAAGAGTGTTAATCAACCTGTATTATAAGGTTAGCCAAAAAAGACAGAAACAAAATAAGATGAAACAGAAAGTATAATAGAAAACAAGAAGTAATCCGAGTCCACAGAAACTACTGTGTCTCCTTAAGAAATTTAATCCCCTCACTGTACCCGAGGTTATGGATTAATTTCTCCCAAGATAAAACGGATTAATCCTGTTAAAGAAATAGCGGTACCTCAAATTTCTTTAACTTCAGCGAACTGCAGAACAGTAACAAGCCACACACAGACTCAGTCGATCGACAGTTTGATTTGTTTGAGAGAAAAAAAACTTTATGCAGAGCAGGAAAAAATTCAGTGTTTGAAAAAACAAAAATTGACTTCCTTTTATAGCCATTTTCAGCAAGAAACGTGTCTGTTCAGAGAAATCTGTTCAGACCCGTTTTATCCAGAAAGTTGTGTCTTTTGGAAAAAATAACAACTTTTTGGAAAAATATGTTTGTTAGGAAAATAACGGCTTTTCGGAAAGTAACAACTTTTCGGAAAGAGTAACAACTTTTCGGAATGTTACCGTTACCCGCAAATTTATAAGAGACAATATTAACAGGATTTATTTGATTTAAAAAAAACTGATTAAATAAATTTTGTCCAAAAAATTTATCAATCAATCACATCATTTGCCAAATCCAAATCCAAATCCAAATCCAAATCCGAAGCCGAGCGAGCGACGACGACGACGACGCGAGGGGGCATCTTATTCTTAGCTCTTTAAGAAGTAATGGAAGTATTTCCTTACATAAGGACAACAATTTCCCTTTCTTTTGCCGATATGGGAGAAATGACTTTTCATTTGCACTTTGCAAATGACTTTTCATTTTCCCTCCAAAATAGTTCCCTCACTTTTCATATTCTCTCTTTTCTTTTCCCATTCATACTTGCTAAACCCAACAATCCCCCACATGAATGGGGAAGGCTATTGTTAAAACATATGCATGAAAAAAACTTGTGTGTCTTGTAGGTAAAGGTTAATCGCATCTGGATAAGTAGGTTTCCCTTTAAACTTTCCGTAGTGAACATATAACGGATATACTCGGTCAATCGGTAGATTTGATATCTTTGAACCGTCGAGCTTTGGTGTATACCTAGACAACATATGTCACACAATCAACCCTTGAACTGTTCTTAGTTCTCATTGTTTTGTTCGTTTCAGCCATGAACACATCTCGGATAGTAAGTGCTTAAAGAACTGGCCTTACCGGATTCTCCTTGAAGCGGCTTACACTTCACACTTACATAGGTGATTTCTAAATGTGTTATCCCATAGATACATCATTTGATATTCCCTGTATCAAACTTAGAAACCATTAAAAAGTCGTTATGTCTTTATCCTGGTTACTAAACATTGTCTCATCATGAGAATGGACCATAAAATAATTTTTGACAATGTTGAACCGTCATCAATGACTTTGTTTTATCTCTTTGAACCTAGATCTTGGGATCTCCAGTCTTCTAGGTAGAGTTACCGCCACGATGACTTGTTCTCGGCCATAGTCCCATTCCCGTCGATGATTTCTCAACTCCCTCTCGAGTTAGGCCTTTTGTAAGTGGATCCGACACATTATCTTTTGACTTCACATAGTCAATTGTGATAATTCCACTAGAGAGTAGTTGTCTCACAGAGTTATGTCTTCGTCTTATGTGACGAGACTTGCCGTTATACATAATGTTTCCAGCCCTTCCTATTGCAGCTTAACTATCACAGTGTATGCATATAGGGGCCATTGGTTTGGGCCAAAATGGAATATCTTCTAAGAAATTCCGGAGCCATTCAGCTTTTTCACCTGCCTTGTCTAAAGCAATGAATTCAGACTCCATTGTAGAGCGAGCTATACATGTTTGTTTGGATGATTTCCAAGATATTGCTCCTCCACCTATAGTAAAAACGTATCCACTTGTGGATTTTGTTTCAGTTGACCCAGTAATCCAATTTGCATCACTATATCCTTCAAGAACGGCTGGATATTTGTTGTAATGTAAAGCATAGTTTTGAGTGTCATCTAAGTATCCCAAAACTCTCTTCATTGCCAACCAATGATTTTGATTAGGATTACTTGTGTATCGACTCAGTTTACTGATAGCGCAAGTTATGTCTGGTCGTGTACAATTCATGACATACATTAAGCTTCCCAATACGCTAGCATAGTCCAATTGAGGCTGACTTTCACCTTTATTCTTTGCAAGATGAAGGTTCACATCAATTGGAGTCTTTGCCCTTTTGAAATTCAAAAATTTGAATTTTTCAAGTATCTTTTGAATATAATGAGTTTGAGACAATGCTAGACCGTTAGGAGTTTTAAGAATTTTAATTCCTAATATCACATCAGCAACTCCTAAATCTTTCATATCAAACTTACTAGCGAGCATACGCTTTGTAGCTTTTATATTAGCAATGTCTTTGCTTATTATAAGCATGTCATCTACATATAGGCATACAATGACTTCCTGATTTGGAGTATCTTTAATGTAAACACATTTATCACATTCATTGATCTTAAATCCATTTGACAACATGGTTTGATCAAACTTTGCATGCCATTGTTTTGGTGCTTGTTTTAGTCCATAAAGTGACTTAATAAGTTTGCACACTTTCTTTTATTTACCAGGAACTACAAAACCCTCAGGCTGTTCTATGTAAATTTCTTCTTCCAGGTCTCCATTTAAGAAGGTTGTTTTCACATCCATTTGATGAATTTCAAGACCGTATACTGCAGCTAGTGTAATTAACATTCGAATTGATGTAATCCTAGTCACTGGTGAGTATGTGTCAAAATAATCAAGACCTTATTTTTGTCTAAAACCTTTGACAACAAGTCTTGATTTATATTTGTCAATAGTTCCATCATCTTTCATCTTCCTTTTAAAGATCTATTTTGAACCCAAGGGTTTGTTTCCTGGAGGAAGATCAACCAACTCCCAAGTATGATTGCTTAAGATTGATTCAATTTCACTATTAACAGCCTCCTTCCAAGAGGTTGAGTCGCTAGATAACATTGCTTCCTTGAATGTTTGAGGCTCACTTTCAAGAAGAAATGTTACAAAATCAGATCCAAATGAAGTAGATGACCTTTGACGTTTAATGCGTTTTGGACTTTCTTCATTGGGTTCATTCTCTTTTGGTTCTTCTCTGGGTTGTTTAGACCCCCGACTAGATGACTCAAGTCTATTTTTATATGGATAGATATGTTCAAAAAATTCAGCACTATCTGATTCCATTACTGTATTATCATGAATATCCGGATGTTCGGACTTATGAACCAAAAATCGACATGCCTTACTGTTTGTGGCATATCCAATGAATATACAATCCACAGTTTTAGGCCCTATTTTTACCCTCTTAGGTATAGGAACTTGGACTTTGGCTAGACACCCCCACACTTTGAAATATTTCAAGTTGGGTTTTCTACCTTTCCATTTCTCATATGGAATTACGTTTGTCTTTGAGTGAGGCACTCTATTAATTATTTGATTTGCTGTAAGGATAGCTTCCCACCACAAGTTCTGTGGTAAACCTGAACTTATAAGTAATGCATTCATCATTTCTTTTAAAGTTCGATTTTTCCTTTCTGCAATTCCATTAGACTGAGGAGTGTAAGGAGCAGTAGTTTGATGGATTATTCCATTTTCTAAACATATTTCTGCAAATGGAGATTCATATTCTCCACCTCTATCACTTCTGATTATTTTGATCTTTTTATCTAACTGATTTTCAACTTCAGTTTTATATTGCCTAAATGCATCTATTGCTTTATCCTTACCATTTAGCAAATAGACATAACAATATCTAGTGCAATCGTCAATAAAAGTTATGAAATACTTTTTTCCACCACGTGATGGTGTTGACTTCATGTCACAAATATCAGTGTGAATCAATTCTAAAGGATTTGAATTCCTTTCAACAGATTTATAAGGATGCTTAGCATACTTAGATTCAACGCAAATTTGACATTTTGATTTATTGCACTCAAATTTTGGCAAAATATTTAAGTTAATCAGTTTTCGCAAGGTTTTGTTATTAACGTGTCCCAAACGTTCATGCCATAAACATTTAGACTCAAGCAAGTAAGAAGAAGCAAAATCTTTATTCATATCAACTGCAATTACATTGAGTTTGAAAAGGCCATCACTAAAGTAGCCTTTTCCTACATACATATCATTCTTGCTTACTTCTACTTTATCAGAAACAAATACATATTTGAATCCATTCTTGGTCAGAACTGGAATTGAAACTAAATTCTTTCTCAATTCTGGAACATATGAGACCCTATTCAAAGTCACCACCTTGCCTGATGTCATCTTTAATAGGACTTTGCCAGTTCCTTCCACCTTTGCAACAGCGGAGTTTGCCATAAACAACTTCTCATCTGTAGGTGCTGGAGTATATGATGAAAATAATTCTTTGTTGGCACAAACATGGCATGAGGCACCAGAATCTATCCACCACTCTCTTGGATTTCCAACCAAGTTACATTCTGAAAGCATTGCACATAGATCGTCCATTTCTCCTTTGGATTCAGCCAAGTTTGCTTGATCCTTCTTTTTCTTGTCCTTCTTAGGACCCCAGCATTCAGTAGCCCTATGACCATGTTTACCACAGTTGAAGCAGTTTCCATTGAATTTCTTCTTAGGAGGATTGCTTTTTGGACCAGATGCTTTCTTTCTTTTCTTTAATTTTGTGGGATCTTCTTCAACAAAATTTACTCCAGATATTGTTGAATTCCCACGTGACCTCTTTTCTGCAGCCTTATTATCCTCTTCGATTCTCAACCTTACTATGAGATCTTCAACAGTCATCTCCTTGCGTTTATGTTTCAAGTAGTTTTTGAAGTCCTTCCACAATGGAGGTAATTTTTCAATAATTGCAGCCACTTGAAAGGCATCATTCACAATCAATCCTTCATTAAAGATTATGTGAGTATTAAGAAAAAACTTAATATTTCTAAAATAGGCATTAAATAAATTTATACCTTCAGCAAGAAGATCATGGATTATGACCTGCAGTTCTTGAACTTGGGTGACGACGGTCTTACTGTCGATCATCTTATAGTCCAGAAATTTTGCCACAATGAATTTCTTCATTCCGGCATCCTCTGTTTTGTACTTCTTTTCTAAAGCACCCCAGAGTTCTTTTGAGGTTTTGACATTGCTGTACACATTGTACAGATTATCTTGCAGGCCACTCAGAATATAATTTTTACACAAAAAATCTGAGTGTGTCCATGCTTCTGTTACCAAGAATCGTTCATCACGCGGAGTTTCATCTGACATAACAGGAACATTCTCATTAATGAACTTCTGCAGACTCAACGTAGTGAGATAGAAGAACATCTTCTGCTGCCATCTCTTTAAGTGGATCCAGAAAACTTTGCAGGTTTCTCAGCCGGCGCTAAGGCAGCATTTGAACGATTGTGTGCAACCGATGTTGTTGCAGCACTTACTGTTGCAACACTCATTGTTCCAGCATTCACTTGACTTGAATTAGTCATTTTTTCTGTCACAAATGACAGATAATTTAAGTATTTAAAATACTAACAGTAAAGAACAAATCTTTACACAGACTGTTTCTGATTTAACGATAAAGTTTTTATGTTCTTTTAATCGTTAATCGAATGAATTTTTAAAAAATTCAAGCAGAGTAGAAAACCATAAAGGTTTTAATCTCCAGAAACCTCAAATACAGAAACTTATTAAATTTCTTAAGATTGTTAATCAACCTGTATTATAAGGTTAGCCAAAAAAGTCAAAAACAGAATAAGATGAAACAGAAAGTATAATAGAAAACAAGAAGTAATCCGAGTCCACAGAAACTACTGTGTCTCCTTAAGAAATTTAATCCCCTCACTGTACCCGAGGTTATGGATTAATTTCTCCCAAGATAAAATGGATTAATCCTGTTAAAGAAATAGCGGTACCTCAAATTTCTTTAACTTCAGCGAACTGCAGAACAGTAACAAGCCACACACAGACTCAGTCGATCGAGCAGGAAAAAATTCAGTGTTTGAAAAAACGAAAATTGACTTCCTTTTATAGCCATTTTCAGCAAGAAACGTGTCTGTTCAGAGAAATCTGTTCAGACCCATTTTATCCAGAAAGTTGTGTCTTTTGGAAAAAATAACAACTTTTCGGAAAAAATGTTACCGTTACCCGCAAATTTATAAGAGATAATATTAACAGGATTTATTTGATTTAACAAAAACTGATTAAATAAATTTTGTCCAAAAAATTTATCAATCAATCACATCATTTGCCGGATCCGAAGCCGAAGCCGAAGCCGAGCGAGCGACAACGACGACGGCGCGAGGGGGCATCTTCTTCTTAGCTCTTTAAGAAGTAATGGAAGTATTTCCTTACATAAGGACAACAATTTCCCTTTCTTTTGCCGATATGGGAGAAATGACTTTTCATTTGCACTTTGCAAATGACTTTTCATTTTCCCTCCAAAATAGTTCCCTCACTTTTCATATTCTCTCTTTTCTTTTCCCATTCATACTTGCTAAACCCAACAAAGAGCTCCTAGAAGAAGATCAAGCCTTGAAGTTTTTCAACCTAATTTCGTGGCTTTCTCATCTATAAGGTATGGTTTCTTTCACTCTTTGGATTCCTTTCCCCAAGAGGTCCTTCAAAAGATGATTTCTAAATCCCCCAAAACAAGGGTTTTCTCCTCACATGGGTCTTCTTTCTAAAACGAAATTGTGATTCAATTGTGATGAAATATGATGAAGTTATGTTGTTTAAGTATGAATTAATGGTTAATTGATAAATTCCTATGAGTTTCCCTTTACCCAGGCCTTTCCCCCAAATCCCTAATTTCTTGGATTGATTAAGGTGAATTGTTGAGGGTGATGAATATGTCACTTGGTTACTTTGATTTTAGTTATGTTAATACTTCATGAATTGCCCTATTTCATATGTTGATTGTGATTTATTGGGTATTGAATTATGAAGTCCCATGAAGGGCAATGAGGTATGACCTTGATTCTCCTTTGATCTAAATTATGCACGATGAAATCTACTTATGTGATAGTAATTCTATAGCTAATTGTGTTCTGTGATGTTGGTGACAAGAATCCCTCATCCCTAACCCTATATATATGAATTGGTTATGAAGTATGTAATTATGTTATGGTATGATCATTATATGATTGAACGTAGCTTCTCATGATTATAATGTTGGGTCTAAAAGTGAAAGGATAGTTCTCACTTATGATCACCTATGAGCTATTATGATAAGATGTTCACCTAAGGGTCTAGAAGAGGCTAATGTGAACTTGTATGATGATATATGATGATTACTAAAGGGAATAATTTCTTAGCACCGAAAGGTCATGTAAATGAGATGGAGGTCACACGTTAGTAAGTCCGACCTCCCACATGGGTTCCTCACGTTAGTAAGTCCGGATTCCCGAATTATGTGTTGTCTCATGAGATGGAAACCTCCACGTTAGTAAGTCAAGGTTTCTAGAAACCATCTTCTTGACCCTTAACTATGTGCCCACATAGGACTCTATATTAGTGGATCCACCTAGATAGCTACGTACGAATGGTTGCACATTAGGCAAGTGTTAACCCTCTCTTTTCGGTGTGGGAGTAAAACACCGAATTCCATGTAGCTCACATGGTCTCATGTCGGTTAATGAACAAGTCATGTATGTGAACCCTTATTAGGGTTGTCTTAAAGGTTACTACATAGTGTGAGGGAGGGTATGTGACTTCTCTTACACATTGCACATGTGGGATCCTATAGGATGATTCTAGTAGTGTTCTTTTATGACTATGATTATGATTATGATTGTGTGGATAATTTATGATTAGTATTGATGTATGAAGCATATTATATATGAGAATATGTTGTAAGTATGAAGTGGGTTGCTTAATGTGATACTTAGCGTTGAATAGGGTTATGGGACCTTATTTGTGGCATTGCACAAGTGTTGCTTGAGTTCCTTATATGTTGATATGATTATGATGTTCCTTATATGTGTATATTGAATTGTTGGTCATTGTGCATGGTTTTGACTGAATTGTGCCTTTTCTCATGCATTAACGATTTTTATGCATAGGGACCATACTTAGTACATGTGGTTTGTACTAACCCATATTTCTTCCCTTTTTTCCCAAAACATTGTAGGTTCGGGCCGTTGAAGTATCATTAAGGGTAAAGCAAGAAGGCTTGGACTATACTCTCCAAGTTTTGGTATGCCTTCTAGTTAGAGGATGCTACCACACACTCTATCTTAGTAGTACTTATATTGTCTAATAGACATTCATTTCTTTCCTATTGTTGAAGATATTGATGTAAGCCTTATGTGGCAATTATGGATTTGTATAAGGGCTTTGCTCGGATTGTTTGACTTCGCTATAGATGGTTGATATGAGAGGGCTTTGCTCGGATTGTTTGACTTCGCTATAGATGGTTGATATGAGACAAAGTATTAGATTAAATTCCTATGTGTTGTTGTGATCTATTGCGAGAAGCCTATGTATGCTTCCTATGTAGAGGTCTATGTAAACCTCCTTGCTATATAAGCAAAAAGTTTTATTTTGTCCGCGATTTTGACTTATGATTTGCTATGACGAATGCTAAGAGACTTGTCTTAGTCCTCTTCGAGGACGACGACGCCGGTAACGACTAGGGTGTACTTTGGGTCGTTAAAATTATACTTAAGTGTTATTGTGTATATAAAGTTAAACATGAACTCGAGTTTACCTCTTTAAGAGGTTGAGGGATCGAATAAGTAACTGCTGAAGTAGTGAATGACGTCCGGGGTATTGTGAGTAATAGTGTCCTTTAAAAGTAGTGAATACTTTCCACACGTGATTGAATTCGTACATAGGGCTTGTAAAACCTTAAAAATAAGTTCTTCATACTCACAGGTCGCACGAACTATTTATCGTATGAATTGTGTGTCTGATTGATATAATGTTAACTTGGGTCTTGTCCACCATGTGCAAAATGGGAGATGTAAATTTTGGATCGTGGGTCGCCCATGTTGACCGACCCGATCCAATCTATTTTTTAATGTCTTATCCAATTAATTAGGATAAACTCTTTTAAAGGATAAGATCAACCCCTCTTTAAAAGACTCATAGTGGGAGCACTTTCTATGAGACATGAGAAGTGGAACGTTAAACGTGAAAAGAGAGAGGAAAATGTGTGAAACAAAAAATCAAAAACCAAGCGTTCAGTCAAAAAACAAAGTATTGAGTTTCTCAGACCAATTCATCACACGCAAAGACCAATTCATCATACACAAAAAGAGACTTCTAGTTTGTAAGCAAGATCTTTGTTTCCTAGTGATTCAAAGATGGACTTTATACACACAATAACACTTGAGTGTAATTGAAACGACCCAAAGTACACTCTAGACTTGAGCACCAACCAATCAAAGAAGCAGATCGACGACTTCCGCTGTGAATTACAAGGTACACATCTTGTTGTTGATTCCTTTAAATATTCCTACATATAGAATATCAAAATATGAATTCTTTGAACTGAGTACACTAATTATTTTCTGCATAATGAATAACGTGCTATATGTTATGTTCCATATAACCAGAGACAATAACTTTGTACAAACATAAACAACAGAGTTTAAAACATGCACTCAAAAATAAAATATTATATCATAAGTATAAATTAATGAGTGTAAAAAGAATATACCATGATATGTAAAAATAGAATGAAATAGAAAGGAATAAATCGAGTTCACTGAATGCACAATGTCCCATTGAAAAAACTATTCCCCTTCAATACCAGAGGTTTAAAGAATTACATCCTCTAAGGATGAAACGATTTGATGCACCAATTTATTGATACAAAAATAGTAGTGTCAGTAAGTCATTCAACAGGAGAAAAGTACATGAATATTTAATTTTACGGAAGTAGAAGAAGAAGATCATAATTTTTGTTGTTTTAAAATGAGAGGAAATCCCTCTATTTATAGACAACAAAGAGTAGTGTCAACAAATGTTTATTATGCCTTATCAGAAATGTTACAACTATTTGAAAATGTTACAACCCTTCGAAAAGTTCACAACCTTTCATAAAAGTCAAAACTTTTCATAAAGTCGCAACTCTTCATTAAAGTCGCAACTCTTCATTAAAGTCGCAACTTTTCAAAAGTCACAACTTTTGAAAAAAGTGCAACTTTTCATAAAAGTCACATCTTTTCATGAAAAAGAAAGACTAGTTTTGGGAAATAAATAAATTTAAAAGGAATTTTTTGCTTGTGATAACGCCACATAGACAGGCCTAGGATTCTCTTTTATATAAATATATGCTTTGATGTGTTGACATAGACTTTCTAGTGCCTTATTAATTAATTGAATATGTGTTGGCATAACCTTTCTAATACAAATCAAGCTTTAAGACCATGATGGTTTGGATGGGGTAGAGTTGTCATTATTTTTGTCTTGACAATTATTTTTTCTTCCTCAAATCATTCGTTTTTTGATTTTTTTGTATTGTTAGATTTTTTCCTTCCTCTTTTTGAAAATTGAATGAATAAAGTAAGTTTTTTTATTGAAAAAAAAATGTTTTTAAGTTTTATGAAAGAACACATGAAAAGAAATCAAAAACTTTTTAGAAAAAAGACGTTATGAGATTAATATAATATAAATTTAGTCACTCATATCATTTGATGAAAATTTATAAAGTCAAAAGAATTGATAGAAAATAATTATACATCATGAAAAATTAGAAATAAACTATTTAAGAAAAAAAATAAAGGCAAAGAAATAGCATACAAAAGCTATTGCATGACGAAAACTCACACATCAAAGTCTCAATTCAACATAGGAAACAATCACCCACTTAAACTTATTGCATTTGGAAGTATAAATACATATCAAAATCTTAAATTAAAAGTATAAAATAATTATGCATTTATATTATATAAAAGAAAAAAAAATGCAAAGAATAAAATGTTTTTTATACCTTAGTGTAGGTTTACTTTTCCTATCCATCACATTGGACATAAAGATAATTTAAATCATTGTCAATTTTTTCTTCAACTAAATGAATCAAAGACAAACTGAAAAAAGGAAATAAAAGATAAAATACTTGAAAAGTATTATATTTTATATTTTTGAAACTCCAAAACATTTTTCACACTATTGCATATTTATACTACTTCTAAAACAACCAATAAAGAAAGAAGTGCGCAAATTATTACCTTGAAAATGCAGTTTCATTACCAAAATAATATTTAATAGCAGAAGTCTTCACGTAGATTTTTGTCTCTTTGAATTCGTTTGTAACAAATCTCATACTTATTTGGAGAGGATAAATTTTCATCGTATATTACATTGAACAATTACAAAGTATTAATACATCATTTCTAGTCTAGAAGGTAAAGGCAATTAGATGTGACTATTCAAGAATCAAAACTTATTTCAAATTAAGCTAAAGAAGTAATAATATAAGTAAGAAAGTAAACAAAATATGTAGAGAGATAAAGATAGATAGAAGAGCTTTCTTATTCTTCCAAGTATATTCAAGTGTTTCTCAAATCTTCAAGTGCATAACATAATCCTCAAGACCTCTATTTATATTGTTACATAAAGACATATAAAGAAATAACAATAAATATGACACTAATTCTTGAGAATGTGGGGAATATTAAGGGGTGTGGAAGATAAAAGAGGCGGCAGTGGAGGTGTGAGTTTATTATACATAATGGTGTAATTACATCTTGAAATTATAGACATCTACATTAATATGACATATTTACAACAAAACATTAATTATTCAACAATCTTGAAAGTTAAAGTCACTTTTCAATGAAATACCCTTTGACCTTTGTTGTTTCTTGAAAGTTTCAAATCGATGTTGGTACTTTAGCATGTTACTAATAGCCATGAGCGATATTGATGTAGTACATGTCTAGGAAAGCAGTTGATATGGAACAGATAGATTCGAGTCGAAAGGGAAGATGATTAAATGAATAATTCAACTTGTATACATAAGCCAACTATTACACTCGAGTGTAATTGTGTGTATAAAGTTAAACATGAACTCGAGTTCACCTCTTTAAGAGGTTGAGGGATCAAATAAGTAACTATTGAAGTAGTGAATGACGTCTGGGGTATGGTGAGTAGTAATGTCCTTAAAATAGTAGTGAATTCTTTCTACATGTGATTGGATTCTTATGTAGGGCTTTTAAAATCTTAAAGGTAAGCTCTTCATGCTCACAGGTCGCACGAACTATTTGTCGTATGAATTGTGTGTTTGATTGATATAATGTTGACTAGGGTCTTGTCCACCATGTGCGAAGTGGGAGATGTAAGTTTTGGGTTTTGGATCGTGGGTCGCTCATGTGGACCGACCCGATTCGATTTGATCTGTTTTATACCTTATCCAATTAATTAATTAATTAGTTAATTTAGATAATTCCTTTTAAAAGGATAAGGCAGAACAATTACACATCTCCTTAAAAGACTCCGAGTGGGAGTATTTTGAATTGAACGTGAAGAAGTGTAGGAGAGGAAAATGTTAGAAGCAAAAGAGAAAAAGAAAATCTAGCGATCCTAGACAAATCAATCAACACATAAAAAAGACTTCTAGTTTGTGAACAAAGAGCTTTATTTGCTAGTGATTCAAAAAGGGACTTGAGTGCAATTCTGTCAAAGAAACAAAATCAATAATTTCCGCTGAAAATTAAAAAGTACACATCTCGATGTTGATTTGCCTTATAATTCCTTCAGTAAGAAATGAGATAAGAAAATCAAATATATGAAAATTATAAAAGTGAGCTTTTACATTTTTTTTTTTTATGTAATTAATTATTTTTTGGAAGAAAAAAAGAGCAGTCGTGTATTTTAGAAAAGGTACAGAACAATTCATTTGATATACTCCCTCCCTCCGGTATTGTTTGTCATGTTACGATTTCGAAAGTCAATTTGACTAATTTTTAAAGTTAAATTAGATCACATTAATTCAATATTTTAAATAAAAAAATTAGATATTCTAAAACTATATGAAAAATACTATAAATTGTAATATTTTTGCATATTAATATGATGAAAAAAATACATCTTAAATTGTTAGTCAATTTTTTTTAATTTGACTCTAAAAATAAAAACCATGACAAACAAACCGAACAGATGGAATTTGTGTGTAATAATAATAACAATAATAAATGATGATGATAATAACAATAATAATAATAATATGAGTAAAATGATAAGTATATTAAACAATTCCTTGTAACTTATAATTTAATTAATAATTCTTTCATTGCCTTTCTAATAAATAACATAAAATTCAAAAAGTAATTAAAATCTTATGATTTAACATTTAATTAATTTATTTGAATTTTAATTTAGTATAGGAGTAAAATGATAAGTATATTAAAAAATGCATTGTAACTTATAATTTATTAATGATTATTTCATTGTCTTTCTAATAAATAACTTAAAATTTTAAAAATAATTAATATTTAATATTTAATTCATTAAATATTTAATTTAATATAGGCGTAAATAATAATCTAACTTTTTATCTTTCGAAGCCTCCACTTTTAATAGTATATGATGATAAAGCAAGTCAGGGGATGAGGCTCGCTAACTTTTGTTTTACACATTTGTTGGACGATGACTTTTCAACCTCCGTGTGGGGTCTTTTACTTTGACAAAAAAAGAAAGGAGGAACATTGAACAAGTCTTTCTCTAGCAAAATATTTCTATACTATTTTTAGAAAAAAAATATGATAGTTGTGTTATCAACTAAATTTGGATCGCGCATTGCAAGGCCTATTTGGGGGTGACGCTTCCCACAGGATTTTCTTCACACCCGGTGCTCGAACCCAAAATCTCTAGTTAAGGATGAAACAATTAATACCATCAGTGCACCACAACCCATGTTAGTACTGCTTACTTATATTCAATGCTACAACATATACTAGTTGACTTTTCTTATTTCAACTCACAACCACTATCAATCCACACACTTCTTTTCTTTCTTCTCAATTTTCAACAAATTAAGTGAATCCATGGCTTCTTCTTCTGTGAGTACTTCACAGTATTCCCCTCAATGGAAGTATGTTGTGTTTCTAAGTTTTAGAGGTGAAGATACTCTAAAAACTTTTAAGGGTCACTTGTTTAACGATTTGAATAACAGGGGAATATTCACTTTTTAAGATGATAAAAGGCTAGAGTATGGCGATTCAATCCCAAAAGAACTCATGAAAGCTATAAAAGAGTCTAAAGTTGCCTTTGTTGTATTCTCAAAAAATTATGCTTCATCGAGATGGTGCTTAGATGAACTAGTGAAAATCATGGAATGCAAGGACAAAAATGGACAAACAGTCATACCAATCTTCTATGATGTGGATCCTGTTGGGTTTGGGCCTTTTTCCCTTCCTATGTGGATGAATTAAAGTCCAAAGATTTAGGTCTTCCATCCTTTCCTTTGTGGATAAAATTAGCCCAAATTTGACAAGTTCACTTTTTTCCATAAGCTCAACATTATGGTGCATATGTAAGACTTTATTTTAGGTCTTATTGGAAGAGAATCACAAGAGTTGAGAGCAGCCAATGTAGAGAGAAAAGTGAGAAAGTGCAGATTTTCGCACAAGCCATAGCAGCCAATTTTAAATCGCGATTCCTGCTTCGTTTCTTGTCCTATTGAGCTGATTTTCGGACAGCATGTTCCTTTCAACCAAATATTTGATTGGAAACTGACAGAGGGTGATTTGGAGTCCTGTAGCTCCAGATTTTAGTTCGTGAACAGTAGCTGCGGTTTGGTGTTTTTGCTTCTTTTGCTTCTCTAGTTTTTGGTGCTATCTTGTAGTTGTGTTGCTCATTGTTTGGCACTTTGTTGGTGACCATTTTGGAGGACACTTTTGTAACTCTTGTTGATTATAGTGGAGCTTTGGTCTTGTGGTTTTTACTCTTCACACCGAAGAGGTTTTCACGTTAAATTTGACGTCTCTTGTGTTGATTAATTTTTCTTGCTTGGTTGGTTTAGTTTGCTGCCCAAACTATTGTCTTCTTGCATTATTTTGTATTCTTTTGGTTAAAATAGAAGGGAAAGTTTGGACTTGAATTTCTTTCGCTATCGTCTTTGTCGTGCACATATCTATTTTGTGCTTGCCTTTCCCAACAAAGTGGTATCAGAGCATTGGGTTGTTGTTGATATTCTATTTGGATGATGGAGTCAAATATGATCAAGATGGTTTGTTTGAATGGTAATAATTATCATACTTGGAAATGCAAGATGAAAGATCTTCTATTTGTCAAAGAAAATGCATTTACCCCTGTTTGCTTCTAACAAACCCGAGTCTATGAATGATGAGGATTGGAAATTTGAGCATTTACAGGTTTGCGGCTATATCAGATAATGGGTTGAAGATAATGTTAGAAATCACATTGTGAACGAGACACATGCTAGAACTTTGTGGGACAAGCTTGAGACAATATATGCTTCGAAGACTGGCAACAATAAATTGTTTCTTTTGAAACAATTGATGAACATCAGGTATAAAAAGGGCACTCCTATTTCTGATCACATTAATGATTTTCAGGGTGTTCTTGAACAGCTGTTCGAAATGGGTGTAAAATTCGATGAAGAAATTCAAGGACTATGGCTTTAATACTCTGTCAGAATCTTTTGAAACTCTTCGAGTTTCTTTGACTAATTCTGCTCCCAGTGGTGTTGTGACCATGGATATGCTAAGAGTGGTGTTTTGAATGAAGAGATGAGAAGAAGATCTCAAGGCTCATCATCTTCTACTTCACACTCCGATTTTGGTTACTGAAGACAGGGGGAGAACAAGTTTAGAGGTCAGAATGACAGAGATAAAAGTAGTGTAAAGTTAAAGTCTAGATTAAAGAATGTTACATGTGACTATTGCCACAAGAATGAACATATCAAGAAATTTTGCTTCAAGTACAAGAGAGAGATGAAACAACAAAAGAAGGAAGGTGATAATGAAAATCGTGTTGCGGTTGTTGCTAACGATGACCTTCTTGTTTCTTGTGATTAAAATGTCATTAATCTTGTCCGTGATGAGTGTAGCTGGTTTGTGGATTCTGGTGATACTTCTCATGTCACGCCCAAGAAGGAATTATTTTCTTCTTATACTCCAGGTAATTTAGGATGTTGAAGATGGGTAATAATCATGAGGTTGAAGTTCTTGGTATTGGGACTGTTTGTTTGGAAAGTAATAATGGCTCCAAACTAGTTCTCAATAATGTCAAACATGCTCCAGATGTTTGCTTGAATTTGATTTCTGTTGGATACCTTGATGATGAGGGTTATGTTAATACCCTTGGTGCTGGACAATGGAAGCTTACAAGAGGTTCAATGGTGGTAGGCCGTGGTGACAAGTTGTCTAACTTGTATATTTTCCAGCGCTCCAATCTCAGAGGCTCAGTAAATGTGGTGGAGAATGATACTTCATCATTATTATGGCATAGAAGACTGAGTCATATGAGCGAGAAGGGGATGGACAATTTAGCTAAGAAAAATTTGCTTTTTGGAGTGAAGCAAGCAAAGTTGAACAAGTGTGTTCACTGTTAAGCCGATAAACAGAAAAGAGTTTCTTTTCAGAGTCATCCACCGTCACAAAAGCTTGATTTTGCTGGAGTTGGTACATTCTAATTTGTGTGGTCCTTTTAAGGTAAAGTCTCATGGTGGTGCACTTTACTTTGTGACTTTTATTGATGATCATTCACGCAAACGCTGGGTATTCTCTTTGAAGTCCAAAGATTAGGTTCTTGATGTGTTCAAGAATTTTCAGGCTTTGGTTGAGAGACAGACATGGAAGAAATTGAAGTGCATCCGTTCTGATAATGGTGGTGAGTATATTGGTCCTTTTGACAGGTATTGCAGAGAGCAGGGTATTCGGTATCAGAAAAATCCTCAGCTAAATGGTTTAGCGGAGAGGATGAACAGAACTCTTGTTGAGAGGGTTAGATGTATGCTTTCAGATGCTAAGCTGCAAGATTCCTTTTAGGCAGAAGCATTTAACACTGTTGCCTATGTTATCAATTTATCTCCTGCTATTGCTTTGAATGGTGATGTCCCAGAAAGAGTTTGCTCTGGTAAGAATGTTTCTTATGATCATATTAAAGTTTTTGGGTGTAAAGCCTTTGTGCATGTTCCTTAGGATGAGAGGTCAAAGTTGGATGTTAAAACTAGGCAATGTATTTTTGTTGGTTATGGTCAAGATGAATTTGACTATCGTTTCTTTGATCCAGTTGAGAAGAAACTTGGTAGAAGCCGTGATATTGTGTTCTTTGAAGACAAAACACTTGAAGATCTTGACAAAGGTGAGAAAGTTGATTCTCAGACCAACGATAGCCTAGTTGATGTTGATCCAGTTCCTTTGACTATTCCACCAGGTGAAAATATTCAAGTTGATGTTGAAGATGGTGATCATACTCAGAATTATCAGGATACCGTTGATGCTCCAGTGCAAGACGATGTAGTTTGTGAGGAACCAACTATTATTGATGCTCCCGAGAGTTCTCTCAGAAGATCTACTAGAGAGAAAATACCTTCATGTCGTTATTCTCCCAATGAGTATGTACTCTTGACTAACGGGGGAGAACCAGAGAGTCTTGATGAGGCCATGGAAAGTAAAGAAAAAGATATGTGGTTCGATTCTATGGAGGATGAAATTAAATCTCTACATGATAATCATACCTTTGATTTGGTTATGTTACCTAAAGATCGAAAAGCTTTGAAGAACTGGTGGATTTTTAGGGTGAAACATGAAGATGGTAACCCGGTTCCACGGTACAAAGCTATATTAGTTGTGAAGGTCTTTAACCAGAAAAAGGGAATTGATTTTGATGAGATATTCTATCCAGTTGTGAAGATGTCATCCATCCGTGTTGTTTTAGGCTTGTCTGCAAGTCTGGACTTGGAGGTTGAACAGATGGATGCTAAAATTGCTTTTCTCCATGGTGACTTGGATGAAAAAATTTATATGGAGCAGCCGGAAGGCTTTGAAATCAAGGGAAAAGCGAATTATGTTTGCAAATTGAAGAAGAGCTTGTATGGTCTAAAACAAGTCAATGGTACAGGAAGTTTGTTGAATCAGCAAGGCTTCAAGAAGACTTCTTCAGATCATTGTGTTTTTGTGCAAAAAATCTCTGATAATGACTTTATTATCGTTTTGCTTTATGTTGATGACATGCTTGTTGTTGGTCAGAATGCTTGCAGGATTAAAGAGTTGAAGCAAGAATTGAATAAGTCTTTTGCTATGAAAGACGTGGGACCAACAAATTCTTGGCATGTAGATTGTCCGTGATAGAGATGCCAAGAAATTTTGGTTGTCACAAGAGAAGTACATTCAGAAAGTACTTCGTAGATTTAACATGGACAATGATAAGGTTGTTAGTACACCTTTAGCTATGCACTTCAAATTGAGTACTAGACATTGTCCTTCCAGTGATGGTGAGAAGGAAGATATGAAGCAAGTTCCTTATGCTTCAGCTATTGGTAGTTTGATGTATGCAATGGTGTGTACAAGACTTATATTGCTCATGTTGTTGGTATTGTTAGCCGTTTTCTTTCTAATCCGGGAAGAGAGCATTGGAATGCTGTAAAATGGATTATGAGATATCTTTGTGGCACTTCTAGTCTGAGTTTGTGTTTTGGGATAGGGAAACCTATTCTTTGTGGTTATGCTGATTCAAACATGACTGGTGATGTTGATACTCGTAAGTCTACTTCAGGCTACTTGATTACTTTTGCAGGGAGAGCTCTGTCTTGGCAATCTAGATTGCAAAATGTGTTGCTTTATCTATTACAGAGGCTAAGCTTATTGCAGTTGTTGAAGCTTGCAAAGAATTGATCTGGATGAAGAGATTCTTGGGGAACTTGGTTGTGCTCAAGAGAGGTATGTGCTTTATTGCGACAGTCAAAGTACTATTCATCTTCGAAAGAATTCTACATTTCATGGTCGGTCTAAACACATTGATGTGAGGTATCATTGGATTCGAGATGTGTTGGATTCTAAGTTGCTTGAACTTGAGAAAATTCATACCAATAATAATGGTTCCGACATGATGACTAAAGTTTTGCCAAGAGGGAAGTTTGAAGAATGTTGCATGATCGCCGGGATGGCGGTTTCCTCCACATAGTCGGTAGGGGGAGAATTGTTGGGTTTGGGCCTTTTTCCCTTCCTATGTGGATGAATTAAAGTCCAAGGTTTTGGATCTTCCATCCTTTTCTTTGTGGATAAAATTAGCCCAAATTTGACAAACTCACTTTTGCCCATAAGCCCAATATTATGGTGCATATGTAAGACTTTATTTTAGGTCTTATTGAAGAGAATCACAAGAGTTGAGAGCAGCCAATATAGAGAGAAAAGTGAGAAAGTCCAGATTTTCGCACAAGCCATAACAGCCAAATTCAAATCGCGATTACCGCTTCGTTTCTTGTCCGATTGAGCTGATTTTCGAACAACGTGTTCCTTAAACTAAATATTTAATTGGGAACTGAGAGAGGGTGATTTGGAGTCCTGTAGCTCCAGATTTTAGCTCGTGAACAGTAGCTGCGGTTTGGTGTTTTTGCTTCTTTTGTTTCTCTAGTTTTTGGTGCTATCTTGTAGTTGTGTTGCTCATTGTTTGACACTTTGTTGGTGACCATTTTGGAGGACACTTTTGTAACTCTTGTTGATTATAGTGGAGCTTTGGTCTTGTGGTTTTTACTCTTCACACCGAAGAGGTTTTCCACGTTAATTTGGCGTCTCTTGTGTTGATTAATTTTTCTTGCTTGGTTGGTTTAGTTTGCTGCCCAAACTATTTTATTCTTGCATTATTTTGTCTTCTCTTGGTTCAAATAGAAGGGAAAGTTTGGACTTGGGTTTCTTCGCTATCGCCTTTGTCGTGCACATATCTATTTTGTGCTTGCCTTTCCCAACAGATCCATCAGATATTCGAAACCAAAGGGAGAGCTTTGCAGAAGCATTTTCCCAACACGGGTTGAAGTATAAGGATGATCTTGAGGGGATGCAGAAGGTGCAAGGGTGGAGAACTGCCCTAACTGCGGCCTCAAATCTAAAAGGATATGATATCCGTGATGGGTGAGTTAAAAACTCATAATTACTTTTAGTGAAAAAAGAATGAAACTTCATACACAATCTAATTTCATTGGTTATCATAAAGACATAAGAAATGTTTTTATATATTTTTCAAAGAGAGTGATCGTACATTATATATGTTTCTATCAGTAAGAAGATCAATTCAATTGAACTTAACTATTCATGTTTTGTAACTATTACCTAAACTACAATATTTACTATTTAGTACTCTCCTGAACATTAAAAATGTGAAATACTTCCTAATACTTGACTTTCTTAAATTACCCACAATCAATCTTTTTATATTTATGTAGGATTGAATCTGAAAATATTCAGCAGATCGTCGATCACATCTCCAAATTATACAAGAGTGTTTATTTTTTATTTTCTTCGCAAGCTATGGGAATAGATACTCATTAAGAGAAAGTAGAGTGCCTACTTAAGAAAGAAATGGATGATGTTCGGATTGTAGGGATCTGGTGAATGGGTGGAATAGGTAAAACGACAATAGCAACAACCATCTTTCATAAATATAATCTATCCGGTCAATTTGAAGCTACTTGTATTCTTGATGATGTTAAAGAAAATGCAAAAAAGAATGGACAGTGTTTTTTTTACAAAATATCCTTCTTTCTGAACTATTAGGAGAAGAAGATAATTACGTCAAGAGTAAGCATGTAGGGAAAGTCATGATTCCGAGCAGACTTTGTTCTAAGAAGGTGCTAATTGTTCCTGATGACATAGATCATGGTGATCATTTGTAGTATTTAGCAGGTGATGTTTGTTGGTTTGGTAATGGCAGCACAATTATTGTAACAACTAGAAATAGAGATATGATAAAGAATGATAATGCAATATATGATGTGTTATGCTACCTGATCACGAAGCTATGTAATTGTTCAATGCAACACGCTTTCAAAAAAGAAGCTCCAAATGAGCTATTTATGAATCTCTCCTCGGAGATAGTAAATCATGCTAAAGGCCTTCGTTTAGCCCTCAAGGTGTGGGGTTCTTTGTTGCATAACAAAGGATTAAGTCGGTGGGAAAGAACTATCATCAAAATAAAGAAAACATCTAGTTTAGATATAGTTGAAAATCTCAAAATAAGTTATGATGGGTTGGAGCCCGAAGATCAAAAGATATTTCTAGATCTGGCATGTTTCTTTCGAAGATATACAAAAAAAGAAGTCATACAAATCCTTGAAATCTGTTATTTTGAAGCTGAATATGCATTGGATGTCTTAATTGACAAATCTCTTGTGTTCATCTCCAAAATATATACGATTGAAATACATGACTTGATGCAAGATATGGGTTGATATGTGGTGAAATTGCAAAAAGATTCGGGAGAATCTAGCAGACTATGGAATGCTGAAGATTTCAATGAAGTGATGGTCAACAATACGGTAAGTAGGATAAACAATGCAACAATATTCAGTTTCTAATTTTCATATTCAGTTATGATTTGTTGATTTACAATTTTTTTTTACCAGGGGAGCATGACATTGGAAGCAATCTGGTTTACTTATTTTGAATAAATACGCTTTAATAAAGAGGCGATGAAACATATGAAAGGGTTAGGATATTATACATAGCCGATGGCAGGCCAAATCGCTCCTCCTCATCCCACTCTCCAATTGGTTTAAAATATATTACCCGCGGCTCTATTGAGTGCTTGGCAGACAACCTGCGGTGGGGTTTTTGGAACCACTATCCTTGGGAGTCATTGCCAAAAAATTTTGAACCTCAAAGGCTTGTTCATCTCTCTCTCAGGTGGAGTTTGCTGCATGATTTATGGGCAGAAAGAAAGGTACCTCATGCAGCAAGAGCTTTCTTTACTACATAATCCGCTGCAGCTTTTCGATCATTTTTGTCGGTACCAGGTCCCTGCGTTTTTCCTTCTCGCCTTTTGGTCTTTGATATTCTTTGTTTTCAGCCTTGAGTAATGGACAATCCCTTATAAAATGTCCAGCCTTTCCACACTTGTGACAGGTGTCATTGGAAGTTGCAGTTCTTGGAAAATTTCCTCTCTTTCTGAATCCCTTGTTTTTCCTCACAATCTTCTGAAATCTTCTGGTGAGGTAAGCCATATCATCATCTTCACTAGATTCTTCTTCAGGCTTGAATTTTAACATTAGAGACTTATCATTCTTGGCTTCCCTTTTTGACAAATCATGACTTCTGTTCATCTCATGTGTCTTGAGATTTCCAATAAGAGCATCCATTGTCAATACCTTCAGATCCTTAGCTTCAGTGATAGCATCTACCTTGCTTTCCCAGGATTTAGGAAGGATTCGAAGAACTTTTCTGACTTGCTTGCTCATACTGATGGGTTCTCCAAAACATCGTAACTCATTTGTGATGGATGAAAGTTTGGTATACATGTCATGAATGGTTTCACCTTCTCTCATTTTGAAGTTTTCATATTGAAAGCTAAGCATGTCAATCTTTAACTTCTTTACTTGTTCAGTTCCTTCATGAGCAGTTCTTAAGCAGTCCTAGATCTCATTTGCTGATTCACAAGCAGAAACACGATTAAACTCTTCAGCACCTATACCACAAACAAGCATTTTCTTTGCTTTGTATCCCTTTTCAATCTTCTTCCTATCAGCTTCATTATATTGTTGTCGAGTCTTTGGAATGAGTCTAGTGATTTCGCCATCTTTTACTTCAGACATTGGAATAAAAGGTCCATCTAAATCAATGTCCCACAATTCACTGTCTTCAGCCATAAGGAAGTCATGCATTCTACTTTTCCACCAGCTATAGAACTGACCATTGAATCGAGGAGGTCGAGTCGAAGATTGACCCTCCTCTAGATTAAGTGGAGCAGCCATTCTAGAACAGGAATCACTCTCTTTGTGTTAACCAGATAGAGAGCACCCGCTCTAATACCACTTGTTAGAATCTGTGCGTCCACTACAAGTCAATGGACCAGGTCCCTTGACACACTAAAATGATAACAACTGTAAATGAATGCAGATTATGACACAGTGAGTTTACGTGGAAACCTGTCACACAGGATTTTCAAACCGTTTCACTAATCTTTAAGAGAAAAAGTAAAACCGGTTACAACAAATGTAAGAAAAAGTTATTAATCTCACTATCAAGCAATAACTCTATTGCTTGATGAGCCTAAGTAGATGTTACTCTACCCACTAAGCTATCACGTCTAGATAACTTAGGATCTTCTAAGCAATCTAACAGACTGCCCACTAAACCATCAACCTACTAGTGATTTAGGATTTTCAAAGCAACGCACAGGTTGCCCACTAAATTAGTTAAGCTTACTAAATTAGAATTTTCAGATCAGATCACACTGATACCTTTATAGATGTTAGGATCAATTCACAATATCAGATCGGAAGAAAATACTTCTAAACACACACACATTATCTTCACTTCAGCTTGAATCGTTTGAAATATATCTTCTGCTTAATTTTCTCAGCCTTTGCAAGAGTTCTTGACTTTTTTTTTCAAGTTGCAAAAACCAGCAAGAGTGTATGGAGATGTTGTCCTTGTATAGAAAGGTCACCATCCATAAATCCATGCCATTGGTTAAGGTTTCTGACGCCTCTGCCGCTGTTGGAGACTGTGTACCAAGTTTTTGTACTTTCTCCAGCTGGCAGTCAAAAAGCATAGTGAGCTGAGAACCAGGTACCTTCACAAGGTCCCTGTGTTTGTCAAATCATTTGAGCTGAGAACCAGGTACCTTCACAAGGTCCCTGTGTTTGTCAAATCATCAAAACTTCAAATAACACATAGTTTCTCCTTAATTTTCATATTCCAGGGAGGCTTTACCACATCTAGCCGAGCACCTTTTCTTCCAACACGTTTCTGTTTTAGAAAACATAATCAATAAAGTAATTTCTTGCATACTTTTATTTATAATATCTAAACAAGATTTAAATATCAAATAATTTTAGACATGTATAACAAGACCACCTCACTAAAACATTGATGAAATTTTCATACAAACGATATCACTATAACGAGGTTTTTGTCTTTCCGTCATGTTTAAGGGATTTTAGGTATTCTGTTAGTTATTATTAGAATTATATTAGTCTCGGAACATTAAATTTTGATATAACAATAATGTAAAAAAAATTCTGATTTCACACAAAATAATGTGTTGGCTCTTGTAATCCAAACACCGTTGCACATTTTTCATCGGAGGGGGTAAATTAGACACAAAGGTCATTTGATGCCCGCAAATACAAAAAGAATTAGTTACCAATCTCAGGTTCTATGTGTTTCAATAACAGCATTTGCCATCTCTGCAAAAGCTAGACCTCATGGGCTCTAAAAGGCTGGTGTGAGCACCAGGTTTCACGGGGATGCCAAATTTGAAGTAATTGAATCTTTGAAGTTGTAGTAATCTTTAAGAGGTTCACCATTCCCTAGGATGTTCCAAAAAACTCATTGAGTTATGCTTGGATGTTTGTAAAAACCTTAAAAGGTTTCCATTTTTTAACGGGGAATTACTTGAATATCTGGAACTATCTTTCGGTTCTAGTTTATAGAAATTCCAAAAATCATCGGAACAGTGAAGCCGGACTTCAAGATTATCATGCATAACTCTAGGATAAGGGAATTACCTATCAATTTTTTGCTGAATGTCACTCTGAGAGAGTCTTTTCATTATACAGAGAAAATAAAGATTACACATCCCTAAAGATCCGTCATTCCTATACCTAATGATCAACTATTCTATTTCTAAAAATATGCTATTCAATCCTTCTAAATCTGCCTTGTATCCCTCCAAATCGGTTATTCTATCACAATATTTATTCCTTTAATTCTACAAAAAATGTATATGATCATGCTAATTTATATCACTATATATTTACATCAATATATACAATCATTTTTTGTCCATCAAGCTAACATTCCCCCTCAAATTGATGTTGGTGGATCAAGAAGCATCAATTTACCTACTAGAAACTAAAGGTGTTGTCGTGCCATGGATTTTGTAAACGTATTAGCTATTTAAAGATCACTGGACACATGTGAAAGAATAATGACTCTTTTATCTACAACTTCTCGTATATAATGACAGTCCACTTTGATGTGTTTGGTCCTAGCATGAAACACTGGGTTAGTAGCAATCTGAATAATACTTGTATTGTCAACGTGGGGAGGAGCAGGATGAGAACGAGGAAATCCAATCTCAGCAAGTAATCCATGAAGCCATACAACCTCAGAGCAAGTAGTAGAGATCCATCGATTCTGTTGAAGATTTTGACACACAATCTTTCTTTTTGCTCTTCAAAGATATCAATGACTCTCCAAGAAACATGCAACAACCAGAGACTGAACGAAGAGTATCACGACATCCCGCCCAGTCAGAATCACTAAATGCATTTAGACGAACAGGAGAACAACTTGGAAAGAACTATCTACGCGTAGATGTTCCTAGAAGATACCGAATGATGTGAAGAACAACCACCAAGTAGAGATGACGGGGAGCTTGCATAAATTGACTAACTTGTTGAACCGGAAAAGAGATATCAGGCCGAATAATAGTAAGGTAATTTAGACTCCCAACTAATTATTGAAATATAGTTGGATCAAGAAGAAGATCGTCTTCCTAACGATGATACTTCACATTCAATTCCAATGGTGTTTCTATGAAGGAGGAATCTTGAAAACCATCCAAAGAAATCAGATCGTGAGTATATTTGTAATGGTTTAGAAATACACATGAAGAAACATTACGAACTTCCAAACTCAAAAAAATAAGCTAGAGTACCGAGATCTTTCCTATGAAAATAATCTTTAAGTTTATGTTGGAGGCTAGTGATTAATGAAGAATCGGTTCTTGTGATATTAATGTCATCTACATACACCAAAAGAAGAACAAAACCTGTAGATGTTTTCCAAATAGACAAAGATGAGTCATATTTGCTCTACTCAAAAAAAATTGTAGCAAAGTAGACTAGAACATATCAAACCAAGCTCATGGAGCTTGTTTTAATCTATACAAAGACCACTTCAACTTGCATACATCTGATGTAGGCGATGAGTACAAACCAGGTGGAGGTTTCATATAATATCTTCTTTAAGATCACCATGGAGAAAAACATTTTTGACATCCATTTGATAAAGAGACAAGTTTTGTTAAGCAACAATGGTAATAGTTCGCACCGTAGTCATTTTGGCACGGGTGCAAAAGTCTCCTCATAGTCCACCCCACATTCTTGTCTGTTACCAAGAACAACAAATCAAGCTTTGTACTGATCAAGAGTTCCATCATAATGAAGTTTTATTGAATAAACCCATTTACATCCAATAGGGCAGACATTTAATTTGAAGGACATGAAACAATGTCACATATGTCATTTTCTTTAAGAGTCAAAAGTTCTCCCTCCATTGCTTTCTGCCAACATTCATGCTTGAAAGCTTGTGAGTAACAAGATGGAACAGATATGTTGGATACAGTAGAGGAAAAACCATACCAATTAGGAGTACAAGATACTCTGGTAAATCGCCGAATCGGCTCAAGAGGTCCAGATCTTAAAGAATTCTTAGATTCTATGATACTTAGAATAAAATTTTGAAGAACTTGATAAGACACAACAAAGGTTAAGAACATTTTCATAACTAGAAAATTAAAACTAGTAGAGAAACTAAAAGTAGAACCATAAACATATTAGAAGAAAAAATACAAAATATTTTTGTTAAAGAAGAATTGTTGCCAATCTGTGTTTAAATAATCTTACTGGTTCCAACAAATTTTGCAGAAATACGAACTTATCAAAGTTTAATGAACCATTGAAGAACAAAAGAACATAAATTAATTCACAAATCTAAAATCTGTCACACATGCAGGAATCGGGAAAAACAGAAAGAAGATCAAGCCCACTGAATGCAAAGTGTCCCCTTAAGGAAATTATTCTCCTCTAGTAACCGAGGTTTGACTTGGAATATGTCCTCCCAGGATAGAATGATCTCAATCAGTAGTGTATTGATATCCAAAACGTTGACCAACCACCCGTGTATTGATACCCAAAACGCTATTGTCAGCGAGCCACTCAATGACAGTAAAGTACACTTAGAATACTAGATTTAGTAGTAGTAATAGAAGTCCATAAATTTTATTCTTAAAATGAGAAGAAATCCCTCAATTCACAGAAAACAAAAGGTAGTGCGAACAATTTCTTATTGTGCCTTACCGAAAAGGTCGCAAACCTTTGGAAAAATCACAATCTTTCGGAAAGGTAAATCACCTTTCATAAAAGTCACAACTTTTCATAAAAGTCGCAACTTTTCATCAAAGTCACCACTTTTCATAAAAATTGCAACTCTTCATTTTTCATTCACACCCAAGGGCTCCCCCCCCCCCCCCTCTTGTAATGATCTGACTCCGGATCCTCCCCCTTGTCCCGTAACTAGCCATTCTCTCCCAAAGCTCCTTGCTAGGTTGCGCCAATGCTATTTAAGTTGATATAATTAGTATCTTTGCACCAACAAAAAAAATGTAGACCAGGAATATATATTTGATTGAAAAGTTAATCTCAAAAAATTAAGAGAGGTAAAAAAAGGAAACGTTTCCATGAAATAAGAAAATATTAATACTATAAGGGAAGAATGTTAATTTAGCATAATGAAGTGATGAGAGTTATTTATATAGTCTAAATTAATCCATAATTGAACATGTAAATTTAAAAAGAAATATTAGTTTCATTAGTTAGATATAACCATGATAATTTTTATAAAAGTCCTTTGTTAGTTTGGTTTGACAAATATAGAGTTTACACTTCCAAATAATCATAACCAAGTGAAACGAGAGCATCAATAAAGATTCCGGTGTGATAAATAAGATCTTTTTACACTTCCAAATAATCATAACCAAGTGAACGAGAGCATCAATAAAGATTCCGGTGTGATGAATAAGATCTTTTCATCTTTAATCAAATTTCTGTGTATGAAAAGATCAATCTTATTAGAAAGCACATTCTCTTTTATACAACCCAAATCTCGATTAATTGAGACCCCAATGGGAGTGTTGAACATCGAAGTGAAAAGACAATGACTTTATGTTGTATGATTGGTTTAAGACAAGCAATTTCATTAAACTAAAAAACATTTGATCAAACGTTGAATGGATAATTTCTCAATCAATGAGATCTGCATGTACTTTAAATTAAACTTTCCTTTATTTTAATAATATATCAACAAAGAACTTGAGTTCCTAGTAACAAATCTGGAAAATGAAAACTCTAATCTATAGGCCAAGTAGAATCTAAACATTATTGTAAATAACTTGTAAAATCACTAAGTAATTGAATAAAGAGCACTAGAGCATTCTTTTAGGAATCCCATATTTCTCCAATCTGTCTTCGAGTTGATCTTCTTTGTCCTTCAACTTCCAAAGTTCAGTTGTGGCCTCACATCTTTCTTTCCTGGTATCAGTGCTATTTTCTTTCTGATTTTTAATATTATTTGTTCGCTGGTCTATCTCTTGTCTCGTATTTACCAGCTTCTCCCAGTTCTCAATTGATTTGCTTTTTGAGGTAGACATTCTTTCTTCAATTTGGTGTGTAAGTACTAAACAAAGTACCAAACTAACTCGAACAACTGTAAATGCAAAACTAACAAAGTTAATGAAAACCAAATTCAAAACATCGCATATAATTAAAAGTAGCTTCTTTTCTAATATATTAAAAGAAAAAACATTTAGTATGAATTCTGTGACCATGAACTTACATTGAGATGATGAAGCGTAACTCAGTTTATTACATACATAATACTCCATTGGTTTGTTTATATAGACATCAATGACTTACTTTTTCCTTAATTTTTGCATTCTTTTATTCATGCAAATTAATGTAAAATATTACCAAAAATGAGAATTGCCATATTTTGATAGAAAACCGACTAAGAAATCATTGGAAAATTGGAAAAAGTGATTAAACTCCAATAAATGAAATAAGGAAATATAACATATTGGGAGACAGTTCTTCTTATTTATTTATTTATTTATTTTGAGTTTGTTTCGTTCTTTTATTTTAAAAAATAACTCAAGTTAGGAAAAAACTAGAAGAAAACTAAGTACCACAAAATAATTTTTTTTTTTACATTATGCTAAATTAACGTTCTTCTCGTATAATATTATTATTTCCTTATTTCATGCAAACATTTCCTTTTCTTTTTCCTCTATACTTTGCCATCGAATATATATATCCTAGTCTACAATATGATAATTTTTGCTTTTAGTAGAAATAATATTTTTAATTGGCACGATTAAAAAACAAAAAAAAAATAATAATAAGGAAAGAATTGCAGGTGTACTCTTTCACTTTTATGTTCTTTTTTTTTTTAAGAATGTAGCAATAATCACTAGACCAAAAATGATTTTTAAGATAGGAAAAAGAAAAAGAATTTTTTTCATGAAATAAGAAAATAATATATATTCGTTATGAATTTATCAAATGAAGTGACGACAATCAATTGTCTTAAAAGGTGTTAGGTGGTAGCTTCGATAAAATAAAAATCAATTCGTTATGAACTACGAAACTTCAAATAAAGTGATGACCATCAATTGTCTTAAAAGGAGGTGTGTAAAGTAATAGAAGTTGCTTCGATAAAAATATACCTATATTAATAATTCTAAAATGTGACAATGATGATAATAATAAGTGTAGTAGCAAATACTAATAATGATGAGAAATAATGGTACAGAATGCCGTAGTAACATAGAAACTCAAATAATAAAAAATGTAATTTAAAGGAGGATCTAAATAGGTGTCAACATTATGTTATTGTAGTTTGAGGGCAAAAATAGTATAGGGTGTTTGGAATGTAGCTCAAACCCATATTAAAGTGAAAGTACAAGGCTCTAATTGGAGAAAGAGGCTATGAATGCAAATGATTATTCTTAAAATACAATCCTCTTGACTACAAAGACTAAAAAGTTCTTTAAGTCATATAGATATTTTTGTAATAACCATCATTAGCCTTTAGTGTTAGTGTTTGTCCGGATAAACTTATTTAAGTACTTCTAAGCTGAAATACTTCTAAGCATTTTTGGAGTATTTGACTAAATTAGAAATGTGCTTATAATCACCTTGATTTTAAGTTAAAATAATTATTTTTTAAAACAGTAATAAGTCAAAAAAATTCTAACTTGTGAGGCACATAACATAGCTTAGTAGTATAAATAAATGAGAAAATTATATATAATAGCAAACTATTAATTCAAATTAAATGCTATAATAGTAGTTTCATTTAATTGTACTCCACAACAAACCGTTGCTATTTTGCCTCTCTCCTGGTGAATCTCGCTCGCCATTCTCGTCCTCTCCCTCGCCTCTCTCGCATTTATACAAACACAAATGTATAGAATGCGTTTGTGTTTGTATAAAGCGAAGAAAATTTTATATATACATATTTTTTTATTTCCCCCTCTCCCTTCTCCCAGATCTCGCTCGCTGACTCACCTCTCCACTTTATACAAAAACGCAAATGTGTGAAATGTGTTTGTATTTGTATAAAGCGGGAAAAAATTGTATCTATACATATATTTTTATTCCCCTCTCTCTCCTTTCCCAGATCTCACTCGCCACTCTCCTAGATCTCGCTCGTTCACTCGCCTCTCTCACTTTACACAAACACAAATGTATACATTGTGAGATATATTTCTAGATATAGCATGCTTCTTTCGAGGGAAAGATAAAGATTACATCATGAAAATTCTTGAGAGCTGTTATTCTGGAGCAAATATTGGACTGCCTGTTCTAATTGACAAATCTCTTATATTCATCTCTATAAACGATACAATTGAAATGCACGACTTAATACAAGAGATGGGTAAATACGTGGTAAAAATACATAAAGCTTCGGGAGAACCTAGCAGAATATGGAACATTGAAGATTTCAAAGAAGTGATTGACAACAACACAGTAAGTAGTCTAAACAATGCAATATTATTCAATTTCTTATTTTCATACATTGATATTTATTTATCTTGTATATGATCTGCTGCCTTTTTGCCAGGGGACCATGACAGTGGAAGCAAACAAACATGCTTTAATAAAGAGGCAATGAAAAATATGAAAAAGCTTACAATATTATACATAAATGATGGTAGCTTAAACAATTTCTTTTTACCCCCCTCTTCGATTGATTCGAAATACATTCCCAGTTGCTCCATTGAGTGTCTGTCCAACAACTTGCAGTGGATTTTCTGGAAGCAATATCCTTGGGAGTCATTGCAGAAAATTATAAACCTCAAAGGCTTGTTCATCTTTATCTCGGGTGGAGTTTACTGCATGATTTATGGACAGAAACAAATGTACCGTTTTATTTGAGATACTTTCTATTTTGGCTTTTCCTAGAATTTGATGTTTGTGTTTAAATTGAATAAGTTATTAGTTCCATTAACTCAAATTAATGTCTGTTTGTTGTGAATAGGAGCTTTTGCCATGTCTACGATGGCTAGAAGACTGATCCAAACACCAAATTTCACGGGGATGCCAAATTTGGAGTGTTTGAATCTATAGAAATGTAGTAGTCTTAAAAAGGTTCACTCTTCCCTGGGAAATTGCAAAAAACTCATTGAGTTAAATTTGTATCGTTGTACAAGCCTTGAGAGTTTTCCATGTGTTAATGTGAAGTGTCTTGAACATCTGAATCTAGAGGGTTGCCAGAGTTTTTAGACATTTCCATAAATCTTTGGAAGAATGAAGTCGGAGTTAGAGAAAAGGCTGAAAGGCACTGGGATAAGGGAAATACCATCATCTATTATTCAGCACCAAGCTTATCTTAAAGTGCTAGATTTGTCAGTCATGAATAAACTTGTAGCTCTTCCAAGTAGCATTGGCATGTCAAAGGTTTGGTGAAGCTTAAAGACTTAAATACTTGCCGGAAGAGATAGGTAATTTAGAAAACTTAGAGGAGCTTGATGCCAGCTGCACTCTAATTTCACAACCTCCCTCTTCCATCGTCCGGCTGAACAAGCTTAAATCCTTGAGTTTTTCAAGACAATGTTAAGAAGATGGAGTGTACTTTGTGTTCCCTCTGGTGAATGAAGGGTTACACTCATTGGAAATTCTGAATCTCAGTTTCTGCAATTTAATAGATGGAGGACTTCCGGAAGACATTGGATGCTTATCGTCTTTGAAAGAGTTGCATCTCAATGGAAATAATTTTGTGCATTTGCCTGAAAGCATAGCCCAACTTGGTGATCTTGAACCTTGTACTTATCAAATTGCATGAGGCTTCCACAGCTGCCAGAATTTTCAAAGCAATTGCATTATTGCATGCAATATCTGCAGATTGGAGCAATGATTTGATCTGTAATTCTTTGTTTCAGAATATGTCATCTGCTTCAGATTCCTTGTCACTAAGAGCGCTTATAAGTTGGGGGATCAACATCCCAGGTTGGTACCACCATCAGGGAACTAGTACAAGTGATCAGTCAATTTGCCTAAAAATTGGTACGTACGTGATAACTTCTTGGGATTTGTTGTATGTTACTCTGGAAAATTGATTGACATGACAGCTCACTTGATTCCCTTATGTGATGATTGGATGTCGGGTATCACCCAGAAACTTGCCTTATCGAATCATTCAGAATGTAATCCTGAGATTTCATTTTTATTGATACCTCTTTCTGGCTTATGGGATACATCTAAGGCAAATGGGAGAACACCAAACGACTATGGGATTTTTACGTTATGTTTCTATGGTGAAATGAAGCATTATGGTTACGTTTGTTGTATAAAGTTGATCCTGAGCTTGACGACAATTGCTCCTCTTCTAAGAAACATTATAATATTCTTGGGAGAGTGGTCAGTTTCTTTAACTGCAAACCAAGGAATTTAAATTAAATAAATGTAGGTAATATTCTAATATTTGTGTTGTCTCTAGTTTTTCTTAGCTTGTATTTATGCTATTCCTTCCTTCTATTAATGTTGTAGTTGAATTGTTAAAAATATTAAAGCTTCTTCTAGTGGTGAACTAAACAAAAATCTGTCACGGTCGAGTGATTTGTATGTATGAAAAAGAGGAAAAGTGAGGTTAACCAAAAAGAAAACTGATCCTTTTTTGCAACTTGCATCCTACCTTGGTGCTCCGTCTAAACTTATTTTTGATTTTGTTGTATTGCTTTCACCGAGTTATCATTCCCAAAAACATCCTAACATATCAGACGTAATCTCTGATCTAAATACAAATATCTCTTTTTCTTATGCACGGAAAAGATGAAAACAATTGAAGGTGCATAAGTTTTATGGGGAAAATGTTAAAAGTAAATGACAGAAATATAATCACATTTTCCACTTGCTGACAGTAACTGTCCTAAAAATTTTTTGCAGATTGTAACTTTGCGAAAATGCGTGGATGAAAGAAGCTTAAGGGCCGGGCTATTTCCAATATAGCTCCAATGCTCGAGCTCAAATAGTTTCTCCCCTACCGAAGAAGCGTAGTCTCCATTGACATGTTTTAAAATCTAATACGCAAGCTCATAATTTGTTGGGTTACATGTTTCATTTTATTTGTTTTACTTAGAAAATTTTCATAATTAATGAAGTAGTACCCAACAACTTCCATTCTGTGTATAAGTCGAAACCCGATAATTTATAATTGTATGTATGCGTTAAATATCAATTTCTAAGTGTTTTAAGTGTATTCGATTTGAATTAGAATCATAAGGAACCTCCAGCACTAAGTCGAGTTCAAAGCTTTCCTACCGGCTAAGTTTTTGCATGAGTTCATATAAGAGTCAACTTCAAAAAACCATATCTGTTAGAATATGAAGAGGAAGGTAACCCATGACCTATTACATTAAAGGTGTATGAGTCTTCTTTCCAACCCACCGACCGTTTGTCAATCCATATCCGGAGTAAAAAAGTTATGATCGATTTATAAAAGATGCTGCAAATTGTCAGTGTGTTATGAGGTCTGTGATGGTCCGTCACCCCTGGGCGATGTATTTAAGCAGTAAGGTCATTTTTTAGCCAATTTTGACGTCTTGAGTGACAGCTCATCACCCAAGTGACGGTCCGTCACTCAGAGGACTGTAGAATAATAAATATTATCGATTTTGGGTTTTAATGAGTGTTTTTGTAACATGTCGCAAATTGAAATAGATAGGGAAGAAGCTTGGAACTTGAAATAATCATTTTTGAGAATAATTAAAAATCTGGAAATTTTCTTCAAGTTAGGAAAAGTTGAGTTTTGGTCAACTTCAAGCGGCCATAACTTCTAGCTCAGGATGAGTTAGGTGTATTTTCATATATGGTTGGATAGCTCTTGGAATGATCTTTCCAACGCCGCTAAGTTTGCGCAATTTCGAGTTCTTATGAGTAAGTTATGCCCTTTGGAAGTTGGGTTGTTCGGTTAAGGAATTGGCCAACCGGATTTTAGAAGGGTAGTTTGGTCTTTTCCTTACCCAACAAATTAAATTCGCTTTTAGTAAATTAATTGGGGTCAAAATTAAGTTAGTTCAGTTTACGCTTTTGAAAAAGAGAGTTAAGACTTTTGGAGAAAAAATTCAAGACAAAGGAGAAGAGGAAAATCAAGAGTCACCAAGAACGATCGATTTTGGTTGTGGATTCGCCAAGGAATTGATCCTACAAGGTATGTGAGTCTTTCATAGCGTTGGGTTCGTTCACCCACGCGCCAAGCATGTTTAGTTCAATGCAATTCGTCCTAAAAGAGTTTGAAGGTTGATGTTCTTGACATGTATTATTGAATTCGAACGTTGTTCTTGAATTGGGTTGAATTGTGGAGTTTTCTAAGATCATTACATTGAGTTTTAGAGTTGTGTTGATTTAGGTTCTTGAGTACATATGCTGGGTATCAGAATCTAAAATGAATTTGAGAAAAATATTCTAGTGTAGGCGAATTGGGGTTATAAAACGAAGAAGGAAAAAGTCGAGCACGATCTGGTACGCAAGTCCGCGTTACGGACTTGCTCCCACAGTGAGAAAACTATTGCTCCATGTTGCGGTTATACGCATACTCCTCTGTCTCAATTTAATTTCGCGAGTAGTTACTTAAAACAACTCCACATCGTGGACTTGTTCCCAGACGGTGATTTCGTGACTTTTCACATGTTCAACTATCTAAAATCATTCCTAAACATCATGAGATCTTAACACAAATCATAATCCTTCAATCCATAATTCAATTCAAGGATCAATTAAGAGTCTAGTCAAGGGCAGTTAAGATCAAAGTCAAGAGAAGTCAAAAGTAAGTAAGAGAAGTTCATTTCAAGTTTTTCAAAAGTCTTTCACAAACGTTTTAACTTGTTTTAAGACTTCAGTTTCAAAGTTAAGCAAAGAGTTCAGATTGAAGTTTTGTTCTTCAAAGAAGTATAGAGGGACTATGTATTCCCAAGAAGTTTTAAGTGTTTTTAACATTTAAATAAGAACGGAAACTGAGATTTCCAAAGAACCTTTGAGCTAGTTTTCAGAAAAGAGTAAATGCTTTCATAATT
Organism: Solanum lycopersicoides; assembly: GCA_022817965.1. Taxonomy (NCBI): domain Eukaryota; kingdom Viridiplantae; phylum Streptophyta; class Magnoliopsida; order Solanales; family Solanaceae; genus Solanum; species Solanum lycopersicoides. The sequence goes on along the minus strand of CM040623.1, from coordinate 8,683,950 downwards.
AAGCAAGAGGGAAAACTTTGATTTCCAAGATAACCTTTGAGCTAAGTCTTTGAGCAATTATCCCAAATCACATGAAGAAGTATGTTTTTAAACATAAGAGCTAATATCATATTTTAGGAGTAGTATTGAGGACTGATATGGGGAGAGTTCAAACAACTCACAACCCTTATAAAACATGTAGCTATCATAGGTAAAAAAGGTTAGTACCTTTTAGATGAATCCTTTAATATTTTTTAGCATAGACTAGTGGATCCACTTAGTAGTTCAGAACCTATCTCCTTGGCAAGGTATAGGATGCTCTGGCATCGTGAGGGAAATCAGTGTATCATTACAATAGCTCTTACGTGATAGTTGTCGGTTAGACAAACTCTACAACAGTATTTTGTATTTTCATATACATCAAAAATATTTGTATTTTTACATACATTATAGAGTTCATTTTGTTCATTTTGTATGTTTGCATACATACAAAGTTATCATTGTATTTCTAACTACACAAAGTTGAAAATCATGTTTTAAAGATTTTTGTTTATACTGCATGTATTCACAATGCTTTATATTGACATCAGTTGAGTTCAGTTGATTTAAATAAAGCCCAAATAAGTGTTTCTTTTAGACTCTTTTCAAGCCTATATTATGTTTAGCATTCCAACTCGCATATTCGTACACTCAATGTATTGATGACAGTTGGTCTGCATCATCTTATGATGAAGACGCATGTAACTAAGATCGGCATCCAATGCATTATTGATCTGGTGAGCAGTTCAGAGTCTGTTGGTGAGCCTCTTTGCATTTCGGAGGATTCTTTTTATTGCTTTCAGTTTTATTTTTAGTTCATTAGGATGTTGTGAGGGTTTTCCCAACATCCATATCAGTTGTTTTAGAGGCTTCATAGATAGTTAGATAGTTAGTTTTGAGTTTTTTTAGCTTTGTATTCCAGATGTTTTGCTATGCGACTTAAGTAGCTGTTTTGTCTAGTTGAATGTTTCTTTTAAGACATTCTTAGTTTATTTCACAAGTTCTTTATTTAGACTATTCTTGTGTTTTTAAGTCTTCCGCTGAGTAAGTAAGTCAGGCCAAGGGTTCGCTTGGGGCTAGCAATGGTTCTTCACCCAGGGTGTAGGATCGGGGTGTGATAAACTTGGTAACAGAGCATAAAGTCCAAGAGTCCTTGGGAGTCTATGAAGTCGTGTATGTAGAGTTCTAGTTATCGGTGTGAAATGCGTCACATCTATAATTAGGAGGCTGCAACATTTAGGAAATTCCTTACTTCTTTCATACTCACTTTGTGCGTTAGAGTTTATCTCTAAAAAATTTCTCTCTAACTCGTGCTTACGCATAACCGATTGTGAGCTGGGCTTTGTTTGAGGAGGCCTTTTTGGGGCGTTTCTTCCCCCCGTGATCTAGGAGAAGCTAAGATATTGTTGACATGAGGAGTAGAATGAATTTGTTTGTAGCTGGGTTGTCTCGTATGTCGAGTAAGGAATTAAGCTTGCGATGTTAATAGATGATCCTTTTGAAATAAGTTGAGGAGGAAAACCCGAGGGATAGAGAAGAGTTCAAGATTAAGAGGGCTAAGACATAGGGACCGAGTCCGGGCAACAAAGGAATAATGTGAACTGGTTTTCTTTCAAACAGAAGCAGAAAGGACCTGCTTCATCATCCGCTAGTACACCTGCACAACGAAGCAATGTGTGTACAATAGTCAGTTTTCTTAGAACTTCAGAGCTAAACTTGTGCATTCGCAAGAAAGTAAGGCACAAAGGGGTACTAAGACTCCTGCATGTGCTAAGTGTGGCTGGAGCCACTCAGAGGTGTGTCGTGATGGCTCTACTAGTTGCGTCAAGTGTGTCCCGAACGATCATTTTATAAGAAAGTATCCTAAGGACAGACAGTGGTTATGAGGGAAATAGAGCCTAGTCTTCTTTAGTTGCTTCATGAGATAGAGCTGCATCAAAATGAGCTACTTCAGGGGCAGACGGAGAGGAAACCATCTTTATGCTATCACTAGTCACCGAGATCAAGAGAATTTTCTAGATGTTGTCACTTGTATGATCCAAGTCTTCAGTTTTTATTTTCTTCGTGAGAAACTTCTTGAGCCCTTCAGTGTTTCTACACCTTTTGGTGGGTCTATTCTAGCAGAGAAAGTCAATCATGGCTTTTCTGCCAATCACAAGATTACTATAATGGACTTAGTTTAGTTAGACATGGTAGTTTTGATGTCATTCTAGGCATGCACTGGCTTCATGCCTGTTATGCATCAAGAGATTGTAGAATTCGAGTAGTAGAGTTCCAGTTTCCTAATAATCCAGTCTTAGAGTGGAAAATCAGTTCAGCGGTGCCTAAGGGCCGTTTCATTTCGTACCTTTAAGGCATGAAAGTTAGTTTCTAAGGGGCGTGTCTATCACTTAGTCTGAGTTAATGACTCTAATGTTGAGATACCTAGTCATTTAAGTAGTAAAAGAGTTTCCAGAATTCTTTCCGGATGATCTTCTCGGAGTCCCTCTTGAGAGAGATAGACTTTGGTATAGATATCCTTCCAGATACTCTTCTATATCTATTCCTCCATATAGAATCGCACCAGCACAGTTGAAAGAGCTTAAGGAGTAGTTGAAAAGCCTCATAGAGAAAGGTTTTATTCGACCCAAGTGTCTCACCTTGGGGCACTTCGGTTTTATTTGTGAGGAAAATGATGGTTCCCTTAGGATGTGTATAGATTATCGTCAATTTAACAACGTTACTCTCTAGAACAAGTATCCTCTTCCTAGGATTGATGATTTATTTGATAAACTTCAGGGTGCCACCTGTTTTCAAAAATAGACCTCATGTTTAGATACCATCAGTTAAGAGTGAGGGAATGTGATATTCCAAGGACAACTTTCAAAACCCTATATGGCCATTCTGAGTTTTTGTTCATGTCCTTTGATTTGGAAAATGCACGAGCAGCGTTCATGGACCTTATGAATAGAGTCTTCAAACCTTATTTAGATATGTTTATTATCATCTTCATTGATGACATACTAATCTATTCAAGGAATGATGAAGACCATGCTAGTCACCTCAAAATAGTTGTCCAGACTTTGAAATATAGAGAGTTGTATGCCAAGTTCTCTATGTGTTAGTTTTGGATCTAGTCTGTGGCATTCTTGGGCTACATAGTGTTTGGAGAGCGAATTAAGATTGATACTCTAAAAGTTGAGGCTGTGAATAATTGGCCTAGACCCTCATCTACAACTGATGTTAGGAGTTTCTTGGGTTTGGCTGGGTATTATAAAAGGTTCATAGATGGGTTCTCATCTATTTCATCCTCTTTGACCAAGTAAACTCAGAAGACAATTAAGTTTGAAGCTTGTGAGAAAAGTTTTCAGGAATTGAAAAAGAGGTTGACTACTGCCCATTTTTAACCTTACCAAAAGGTCCTCAAGGTTTTGTGGTGTATTGTGATTCATCTAAAGTCGGCTTGGGTTGTGTATTAATGCAGAATGGCAAAGTCATAGCTTATGACTCAAAACAGTTGAAAATTCATGAGAGGAAGTATCCAACCCATGACTTAGAGTTGGCTGTTGTAGTTTACACTTTAAAAATATGGTGCCATTAACTTTATCACCGATCACAAGAGCCTCCAATATGTGTTCACTTAGAAAGAGCTTAATATCAGATAAAAAAGGTGGTTAGAATTGCTCAAGGATTATGACATGAGTATTCTTTACCATCCAGGTAAGGCTAATATTGTTGTTGATGCCATAAGCAGGTTGTCTATAGGTAGTACCGTCCATGTTGAGAAACAAAAGAGAGAGCTAGCGAAAGATGTGCATAGACTTGCGCGCCTGGGAGTCAGACTAATGGATTCACAAAATGAGGAATAGTGGTAATGAATGGGTCTAAGTCATCATTAGTGATAGAAGTAAAAGGCAATCAAGACCAAGATCCCATTAATTGAAGGCAAATGTTCATAAGCAAAAAGTAAAGGGTTTTGAACAAGGAGGAGATGGTATGTTGAGGTATCAAGGCAGATTGTGTGTACCAATGATGGATGGAATCCAAGAGAGAATCATGGAGGATATGTTTAGGGCGTGTGTGATCTATTTCAAAGGGAATTGGAATGATTAACTACCTCTCATCGAATTCGCTTACAACAATAGTTACCATTCTAGAATCCAAATGGTTCCATATGAAGCGCTTTATGGGAAAAGATGCATATCTCCTATTGAATGGTTTGAAGTTGGTGAATCAAGGTTGATAAGACAAGATTTAGTTGATCAAGCAATGAAAAAGGTGAAAGTGATTCGAGAGAGGTTGAAAACGGCGCAGAGTCGTCAAAAATCCTACACAGATGTTAGGAGAAGGGAGTTAGAGTTTGAAGTAGATGATTGAGTTTACTTGAAAGTTTCACCCAAGAAGGGTGTTATGAGGTTTGGTAAGAAGGGGAAACTTAGTCCCCGGTATATTGGACCTTATCGAATATCCAAGATGATTGACAACGTAGCTTATGAGTTAGAGTTACCCCAAGAGTTAGTAGCGGTTCATTCGCTATTTCATTTTTCCATGTTGAAGAAGTGCATGGGAGATACTTCACTTATCATACCGATTGAAGATATTGGTATCAAGGATAACTTATCTTCTGAAGAGATTCTGGTCCAGATTCTAGATTGCTAGGTTTGCAAGTTGAGGGCCAAGGAAATAGCATCAACAAGAGTGCTATGGAGAAATCAATTGTTGAGGAAGCTATTTGGGAAGCTGAAGAGGATATAAATAAGAGATACCCACATCTCTTTGTATCCGAAGAAATTCCAGATCAAGGTACTAATTTTCTTCTTAGTACCCTTTAATTATGAGTTGGCATGTTGTATTTACATTATGTGTTGGGTGTTTGAAATGAATGATTGCATATTAAACCCTTAGCCTAGTAAGAGTAATGTCATTCGAGGACAAATTTTCCCAAAGGGGAGATATTGTAACATCTCGCAATTTGAAATAACTAGGAAGAAACTAAGAATTGAAAATAGTGAGTTTTTTTTAAAGAACAAAAATATGGAAATTTTGTGAAGTTACAAAAAGTTGAGTTTTGGTCAACTTCAAACTGCAATAATCTCTAGCTCAATATGAGTTAGATGTACTTCTAGATATGGTTGGAAAGCTCTTGGGATATTCTTACCAACGTTGCCAAGTTTACGCAATTTCGAGTTCGTATGAGTGAGTTATGTCCTTTGGAAGTTAGGATGTTGGAATAAGGAAAGTTTGAAAAATGTATTTTAGAAGGGTAGTTTGGTCTTTTCTTTACTCAACTTAATTAATTTGTTTTTAGGAGTTTAATTGGGTTAAAGTCAGATTTTAGTCAGTTTAGAAAGTGAATTTCACGCTAGGGCTTGGAGAGAAGAGAAAAGAGGAGAAAAGGGAAGAAAGTCCAAGATTCGTCAAGAACATCCAAGAATCGCTCGTGGATTTCATCAAGGGGCGATCCCTACGAGGCATGTGAGCTTCCATAGTGTTGGGTTCATTCACCCACACATCAATCATGATTTATTCAGCGTAATTTTGTTCTTGAAATTTAAGGATTTAAGTTCTTGATGAATTCTTGATAAGTGTTCTTGAAGTTTCCTCATCGATTAAGTTTTGATGTAAGATTCTACTTGGGTCAAAAAATGACCATATCTCTTAGAATATAAGGAGTTACGTGAGTTATTACTTATCCAATTAAAGGTAATTGAATCTACTTTCCAACGCCGCCAATTTTGCGTCAATCTAATTTTTGAGTAAAAAGTTATGACTATTTAGTAACCTATGAAGTGCTATTACGAATTAACTGATTGGAAAATATTAAAATAGTTACTTTTGTCATTTTACCTCCAAGAAAACCATAAACAAATTTCTTGACTTGTAAAAGGTTCAAAATAATCAGATTTTCATCTTTACTAAAGAAAATCATAATGCTTGGCTAATTCAAGAATCTCAAGAAAGGTTTTCTTGACCACTTATCTTCAAGCTAGGGTTTCAAGGTTTCTATTCAAGTTCTTATCCAAGTTTCTTGGTGTTCAAATTGTGAAAAGTCTCAAATCGTTGGAGAAAAAGGATTTGATCAAACACTTGTCTGAAGAGTCCAAATATGTACTCATTTTCATTAGCATAAATATATTTTTGCAACAACTTCTACTTGACACGAAGTTCAATGATTTTCTTTTGCACAAACTACAACTTGGTGTTCAAGTTGTGAAAAATCTTATATTGTTAGAGAAAAAAGATTTTATCAAAAACATGTTTGAAGTGTCTAAAGTAGATTTAGTAAGTAATCCTTTGTTTCCAATTTATTTATTGTACTTTTATTTATATTTAGTTTAATATGAATGTTCTTTTTTCTTGGTTGTTGGGGGTGCATCTTTAAGACCACAAAATTTAAAGACATTTTTATATATTATACATATCCTTAAATTAAAAGTCTTTTTTATTAGTTAAAATTTCATATGAAATTAAATTAGAAAAATCTATATCTATCTTTTTTATCTTCTATACTAACTTAAAATAATGAATTACATAACTTACTGACAATTAAGTTATTAATTTTTATTAAAAATCATATTTATCGACAATTAAGCTATTAAGTTTTGTCAAACACATTTTTACTGTAGTGATAATTATTTGTTTTGATAAAGTTTTATTTTTTAATAAAGAAGTAACAACTCTTTCTTTTGGATTATTTCAATTAAATTTGTGAACTGTAAACTTGGATACAACCTGATAGACTATTTTTGAAAAATATGTTTACCAACATGCCTTTTCTTCTTGATTGCTACGAAAGTAAGATTGTTTTTATTATCATTTGCGGATATTTGTGACTTCAAGTGTTCACAAAATTATGCTGTGAAATTTTAATATGTTATGTGTCAAAAATATTTGTTTAGAATGTCCAGTTGTGAACAGTTCCATTAAGATGCCACTTGTTGCCTGGTTGATAATTGCATTAATTCTTTGTATTTGCATACTATAACTATGAAAATAACTATGGTTCAATTCAAATATGTTGAGGTCGGTGATATGAAACATAAGAAATAGTAATGACTATTCCGAGACAATGAGGAAACACATCAATGATACTAAGAATTGTAGGGTCATTTTTAACATATACATGATACATCATACTATAGTAAAAACATATCGATTGAGGTTCTTAAGATGGGAGATGAAGGTTTTAACGACATGATTTCGTCGTTATGCAAAAGTCAATGAAGAAAGAATTGGGGCCAGAAATGTTTTTGGTAGTAACTTGGAATTTCCCAACCTAATCCAGATTTTAATGAATCAGAGACATTAAGGTGTAGGGAAATATAGTAAAATGAGAGATATAATTGTGAATTTTATAACATGATTGGATAGTTAAGATGATAAGGAACCCATACAACTTTACGAAATTGAATTCAGGCGAGTAGAACTCCCGGAAAATGATCTTTTCGTGAATGGGTACATTATGTTTCCGTCGAGGCCGCTGATACGCTCAAATTTACTTCTCAAATAAGAAGTAAAGCGGTCGTATCAAGTAAAGAACCCAACTAATGAGGTTGAGATCGATCCCACAAGGAAAATAGTTCAGACTTAACTTTATTCTATTATTACTATTATTTAGCCAACTATTTTCCGAGAAATAAAGAGACAAAAAGGGGGATTTTATTTCTAAATTAATGAAAATGATTAACTAAATAAAAATGGACAACTAACAGATTCAGCTTTCGAAGTTTAATCAAATTATAAAAGTAACTAGGGCTTTAGTGTTCCCCACAGGTTCCTAACTTGGTAAATCTAACTATAACAATTCTATCCTGATATCTTGCATGTAAAGTGATAAGTTACGTATCTCTAAATCCTTGGTCCGGCATCTAGAGAATTTCACTCCGCACCTTGGTCCGGCTACGTGTCTTGCTATACTAACCCTTATCTTTACCTCATATTAAACATCGTATTCGGTATTTGACTAAGTTATTAACTCGTACCAACCAATACTAGCCTATTAGATAGTCTACACTAAATCTATGTTGATAATTCTTTTCCTATTATCTACCTCCTTGGTCCGGCAAGTAGCATTAAGGCGAGTTCTAACGTTGGCCATCCGTTAAAAAGACTTCTACACGAAAGAATTATCAATACATGCAAGACACCACTCTAGAATTGTTATTTAAGTTAGTTTTTTACCTTGTTATTCACCCATGGTTCCCACAACCCTAGCTATGAGGTTTAGTTACCCATGTTCATAATTACACAATTCATATTGTTAATGGAAGAATTCATGCACTTACTTTTATGAAAACGAATAATTTCCCAGAATTTAACTTGATTAATCAACAAAATCACCAACAATCAATTACCGATAAAGTATCTTAATTCCCAAAATCGAGAATTCAATAATATAATAGAAAAACTAAAAACTAAAAATTATCCAGAAAGTCTAACCCAAAAAACGAGGTTTTTCCCACTATTTATAATAAAAACAAAGTCTAATCAAATAAGGATTCTATTTACTAAAAATCTGTCCAAACGCGTCTGGATCGACGGACCACGTGACAGACCGTCATGGACACGACGGACCGTCATAGACTCCGTCGTCCCATACTTCACCATTCTTCTGTTGCTTTCTTCATTCCCCTCGACGGACAGGTATGACGGACCGTTTCAAGCACGATGGTCCGTCGAGGGTCTTCGTTCCAAAATACTTGGACTTCTTGGAATTTGGGTACTGGGACTACTTCTCTGATCATCACGACGAACAAGAAGGACGGACCGTCGTGGCTATGACGGTCCGTCATGGACTTTCGTAATCCCACACTTGGTCAGACTTCCCCATTTTCCTTCAGCAACTTCTCCCTTCACTACGATGCCACCTACGGACCGTCACAGCCTCGACGGATAGTCATAGGTTCCATAGGTTGTCTCTTCTGCATTTCTTTCTCAAAAACTCCCGTGTTCATCCTTGGACAGATTTTCTGCAAACAAAGAGAAACTTACATAAAAATCAACACAAAAAGGCTTTCGACACACACTAAACTTAAGGAAAAAGCATTAAAAATACCGTGAAACCACGGTACATCAACACCCTCAACTTAAATTCGTTGTTTGTCCTCAAGCGACGCACTATGACTCACTACAAAATCTTTGTACAAAAGTATCCATATTTTAACTTCCGCAATCATTTGGCTATCAATCCCGATTATTCACATTATATTCATGCATGGTTTCACTATTAGGCATTGACTTGTGTAGAATCAAACCATGACCCAGACTCACTACGCGATGATACCTATCCTCTTCAACTTCTCACCGAGATGCTAATATTTTCGGTATTGCAACTCCTGTCCTCACTTCAAATAACATCCTCATTTTTCACACAATGATTTTAGTTTGAGTATAAGGATCACTTTTCGACACTCACTCTCAGAACAAATTCACAACTCATTTATACATATTGCCATAGGCTTGCCCTTATTTTCACTACTTCAAGTTCGCCATACAACTCTTAGGATCACAATAGGACTTTTTTTAGATTGTAACATAGGCTCAGGGTCAGGTAGGGTGTATTTAGGTATACTTTAGTGACTTGTTGCCCTCCTTGACATATCGGCTACGCGAACCACCTTTTTATTATTTTATTTCGCCCTATTACTCAATTTTCTTTTCACTTTGCTGTTTTCCCTTTCTTATCCTTATGTGTAAGTGACTTTTCTCTTTTCTTGTGTTTATTTTGCTTTTTATTCATATTTTTTTTTTAGTCACTTCTGTTTTATTCTTTCTTTCTCTTCATTCTTTCAACCCCACTTTCCGGGGTTTTCCTTATAACAGCCACCCTCAACTCATGATTTTGCCATGAGTTAAGGTTCACAATACCCATGGTTGGGTCAGGGCCTAAACAAGGTTGCTTTATGCATTAGCCACCCTCAACTTATGCTTTTGGCATAAACTGAGGTGCACATGTCCAAGGAGGGACCAGGGCCAACACATTGTTCCCAGAGAAGATCATTTGGGGTGAAAAAGAAAGATCTATTTTAAGCTCAATTCATTTGGATCAAAAAGGGATTAACTTCATTTGGTTTTCTGTTCTTGTTAGGCTCAATATTGACTATTTCGAACAAGGGCCTATGATCCTTTCCTAATTGATTGTTTTGACTCACTTTTAGCAGGACTAACCAGGCAAGTTCTAGCGCAGTATTGATGGTGGACATTCGAATTCACCTCACACTCACTTGACATTCCTTGCATTCCCGATTATTAGACACCTAGTTCAAATCTTAGATTCAGGATCATGCAGTAGTGTATCTGTATTTCATGTTTCAAACCACACACTTATCACTTACTATGCCTAGTCATGCAATTGATTATCGAGATATCATATTTATTTTAGCCATCATGCTTCAGATTTATACTATGTACATAAGATATGACATGCCGGTTCAACAATAAAAGTAATCAGTCTTTTGGGGAAAAAAGAACACAGGCAAGAAAACCCCAAAAGAGGATCGTGAACTTGGGCTACTCAGAATTCACCCAAGTACTCACTTTCCATTTACCCCCCCCAACAAAAGATATGCAATTGTCCCCAATGCATAAAAGAGCTAAACAACGCAAAAGGGTAAGTGAAGCAAACCTGAGGCGCTAAGCGCCGGCGATCAGCAAGCTGGTGGGTCCGGTTCACCGGAACCCACTCCCTGCGTAGTCTGGACATCCTCAGTAATGTCCTCAGCATCAACAGCACCATCAGTAGTGCCTCCCACAGAATCTACAAATTTGGAGCTAGACGCCCCGGCAGCTACTTCTACAGCCCTCAACTTACGGGCCTCCTCATCAGCAATCGAGGCTCTCCTCGCAGCCTCCATCTCACGGCGCTCCTTCTTCCTCGCCCTAACCTCATCCTCCTCTCGACCCCTGCGTCTCTTGGCATGCTCTCGTGGGGGAGGTGGTGGAACATCAGAAGTGGCAAAAAGAGCAGCCATCACTGTGTCATCAGCAGGCTCTGCAGAAGGGGCCTCAGACTCAGGCACCCTCGCCTCTAAGATCGTATCCAGATCAGCCCGCAGACTCTCAACCGCAGCCTGAAGGGTCGACATGTCCACCGGAGGTGCTGGTCGGGCTAGCACTCGCAACTCAAAAGCGTCCAAGCGCTGATGTACCTCTGCGATCTTCCTCTCTGTGTGCTGTACCATCTTGCGCTCCATGCGCTCCTCTGCCTCAGCAATAGTCTTCTGCATCCAAGGCTGGATGTGATGCAGAAGTGTAGCCATCTGTGCCTCGAGTTTCTGGACCCTAGCAAGTGGGACCAGAGTGGCGGAAGGAGCCGAGCGAGAGGAGCTCGGGGCAGTGCTACTACCCGGGATAGACTCGACCGGAGTAGTGTCAGCGTGTGCAGAAGCATCCTGGGAAGCCGCATGGGCATGCTCTATGGTGTCGGCCAGGTTCTCACCAAGTGGAACCACCTCCGGGCGGGGCCCTCTGCGTGGGGCCAACTCATTGGCCTCATCCCTGATGAGGCCGATGTCAACATTTCCTTGCGGGGTCCGGAGCTGGTCAATGTGCCAAATGGGCACGCCTGCGGATCTGCACAAAGAGAAAATCATGCAAGGAAAAGGGTAAGTCGTGGTGACCTTGAAGGCCCTCTCATGCATGACCGCTTGGAGAAGCCAAGCGAAATCGACCTCGAACCCTGCCATCATTGCGGCCATAAGAACTGCACGATCCCAGGTGACGATATTATCAGCAGCAGTGGGGGAGAGACAATGGCGGACTATCAACCAAAGAAACTTGGCCGTAAAGGTCAAGTTGGCCTTCCTGATGGCTCCCTTCGGCTCCATCACCCAATCCGCAGCCTCTCCATCAATAGATAAGTGCTGGGCCATCCACCTCTTGGTGGTCTCTCTCAGTGAAGGCTCGCGTAAGAACCGGCCCTCTTTGACAATTTGCCACCGGTAATCGAACTCGGCGGTGAGAGGTGTGCTGGTGGTGTCACTATCCGTGCCGTACAGATATCGGCGGATGGCTGGTAGGGAGATGTCGACCTGTAAGCCGCGTACTCGGACGTGCTCAAGTGGGGCCTGTTTGGCGGGGGCAGACCGCCTATCTATTTGTGAGCGGAGAGTGGCCACATAAGAGGCATAGAACTCTCGGATTAACTCCTCATTGTAGCAACCCAAAGAACGAGCCGTCCACTCCAGCCGGTGTCTGATGAAAAGAGTGTGAATGTATGGCATGGTGGGGAGACTTCCCGTGAGGACCCGCCTCTCCAGTGTGAGGGTCCGTGTCATGACGCCTTTGTCATTGAGCACCTTGGCGTCTAAGTATACTTTGTATTGCCCGTCGACACACCATCGGTTGGGCTGATCGGCAACCGGGGCAGGGACTCCAGTTGGTGAGCCAGGGGTGGAGTCAGTGCTGTCAGCCTCATCATCCGAGGCAGACTGTGTAGCTGTGGCGGGGGCAGAGGCTTCTGCGGACCCGGAGGCTTCCTCTGACCACGAAACTCCTAAGGAGCCAGATGCTCCTTCGTCTTGGGCAGCTGACCCAGAAGGTGTGCCGGTCAGTGTGCGCTCCTCATCAGACTGGGAGGCAGTGACTACGCCGGGCGCCACCTTCTTGGGCGTGACTCTCGGTACACGTGGAGCTCGTGCTGTAGTAGCAGTGCCTGGGGGCACGTACTCTGGATCATGCTCATCATCAGAGCCTATCACCAATCGGGCAGACGGGGCGACAGATTTAGAACGCCCACGTGCATAAACGCGATCTTGTTTAGGTGCCATGAGAGGTACTACCTGTAACGAATCATCATTAGTACTTGAAAGATAAAACATGACAAAAAATAAATGAGACAATAATACACATAAACTCAAACCAGTGATAACAGCTCTGAAGTAGCAGTAAGGCACGACGGACCTGATGATGGCCCGTCGTGTGTATGACGGACCGTCCTGCGGTCCGTCATGTAATACTCAGCAGTATAGAGTATCAGAAGGATGGTCTCAGACTGATACGACGATTGTTCAGGACGGGCCGTCGTGGGTATGACGGTCCGTCACATGTGTCCGTCAGTGGACACTTAGAAAAAGTGTGGAGACCCTTATGACAGGGGTCTCTGACCGATACGACGGTTATGCAGGACGGACCGTCGTGGGTATGACGGTCCGTCACATGTGTCCGTCAGTGGACACTTAGAAAAAGTGTGGAGACCCTTAGGACAGGGGTCTCTGACCGTCACGACGGTTGTGCAGGACGGACCGTCGTGGGTATGACGGTCCGTCACATGTGTCCGTCAGTGGACACTTAGAAAAAGTGTGGAGACCCTTAGGACAGGGGTCTCTGACCGTCACGACGGTTGTGCAGGACGGACCGTCGTGGGTATGACGGTCCGTCACATGTGTCCGTCAGTGGACACTTAGAAAAAGTGTGGAGACCCTTGGGACAGGGGTCTCTGACCGTCACGACGGTTGTGCAGGACGGACCGTCGTGGGTATGACGGTCCGTCACATGTGTCCGTCAGTGGACACTTGGAAAAAGTGTTGAGACCCTTAGGACAGGGGTCTCTGACCGTCACGACGGTTGTGCAGGACAGACTGTCGTGGGTACGACGGTCCGTCATAGGGTTGTCGTGCTGTCATTCAGAGACAGAACTGGGGGATGCCACATTCACCCCATGTGAGTCAAAACAAACACCCAACAATTCTCTAACACTCTTGAACCTAAATACCTATCAAATTTACAAGTTTTAAAGCCCTAATTTCTCTAGTTTTATCCAGGCATTTTGTGGAATTAATAACCTAGGTTGACAATATATATTCAAAGAGCAAAAGACCCATATGCTAATAGTAAAGAAAAACAAAACAAACTAAGTAAATGGGTGGAGTTTGCAGGAACACATACCTTGGAAGAGGAGAAAATAAGACGAAAGTGATGGCACCCAACAGAGAAGACTGAGAAGCACAGCAGCAGACTCCGACCAAGAAGGGAGATTTGGGAGGGAAAATGGGAGAATGTGGGGAATTTGGGAAGAGAAAGCAGTTGAAAGGCTCAAATGGGGGAAAGAGGGAAAGAAAACTGGTAAATGAAGGGGTGGGGGGGTTTAAAACGTTTAAAAACTTTTGAAATTCATCAGCCGGGTCGGGTCGGGTAACCGGGTAATGAAGTGACGAAACCCCGATGACGGTCCGTCGCATATGTGACGGTCCGTCATAGGTTCCGTCGCATGTGCCCTAATTCTTAAAAAATACTAAAGAGCGTACCTGGCACGACGGAGTCATGCGACGGTCCGTCACAGGCGTGACGGTCCGTCGATGTATCCGTCAGTGAATGTGGCAGAGTAACTTTTCTGCAGAACTTCCTGTAGATGTGCTACCTGAAAATTTACAACCCATTAATAGAAAATTGCTACCGCTACTGGAAAGAAAAACTATAACGGGGTTAGATGATAAATATTGGGTTGCCTCCCAACCAGCGCCTGATTTAACGTCGCGGCACGACTGAGGACACTCGATTACTCAGACTTCATCAAGATGATATGCCTCAATCACCTCATTCGCCGATTCCGCATGACCTATATAGATTTTTAGACGTTGTCCGTTCACCTTAAACCGCACACCTTCCTTGTTTTCCAACTCAACCGCTCCATGAGGGAATAATTGGGTGATCGAGTAAGGGCCAGTCCATTTAGACTTGAGCTTGCCCGGAAACAGGCGCAATCTAGAGTTGAATAAAAGCACCGAATCCCCAATCATAAACTCTCGTTTCTCGATCTTTAGGTCATGGTACTTCTTCATCTTTTCTTTGTAGAGGGCTGAGCTTTCATAAGCCTTTAGGCGAAATTCATCAAGTTCATTTAACCCATTTAACCGTTGTTCTGCAGCTTCGTTCCAGTCCATTTTTAGCTTCTTCATAGCCCACATGGCTTTATGCTCTAATTCAACCGGAAGATGACATGCTTTCCCATATACTAGTTGGTATGGGACATACCTATGGGAGTCTTATACGCTGTCCGGTAAGCCCAAAGAGCATCATCAAGCCTCCTTGACCAATCTGTTCTACTAGCGTTCACTGTTTTTGACAAAATCTGTTTGATCTCCCTATTTGATACTTCAACTTGCCCACTAGTTTGAGGATGGTAAGGAGTGGCCACATTATGGCGAACCCCATATTTCTCCAATAATCCCTTGAACAATTTGTTGCAAAAGTGGGATCCCCCATCACTAATAATCGCCCGTGGGGTACCAAATCGAGAGAATATATTCTTCTTCAAGAATGCAGTGACACTCTTCCCCTCATTGTTCGCGAGGGCGATGGCTTCCACCCACTTGGATACATAATCAACTGCTACTAAAATATACTTCATTCCATGAGAACTCACAAACGGACCCATAAAGTCAATACCCCAAACATCAAATAACTCAATTACAAGAATGGGGTTTAGAGGGAGCTCTTGCTTTCTTGAAATGCCGCCATCTCTTTGGCATCTATCACATGCTTTGGCGAACTCATGAGCATCTTGATGAATAGTTGGCCAATAGTAACCACTTTGTAAGATCTTATGAGCAGTCCGGACACCACTATGATGTCCACCAAAGGGTGAGGAATGGCATGCCTCTAAAATACTCAGCATCTCAACTTCTGGCACACAACGCCGAATAAGCCCATCAGCACAGCTCCTGTATAAGTATGGTTCATCCCAAAAGAACTTCTTCACATCGTACATGAACTTTTTCCTTTGATGAAAAGACAGGTCCGATGGAACAATATCACTAGCTAAGTAGTTCGCAAAATCAGCGAACCACGGAATCAGGTCTTGTGAGGCAGCCAATACATGCTCATCGGGGAACGTGTCATCAATATCAGTCTTATCCCCCAACTCTCTCATAGCTTCATCTTCTAAACGGGACAAGTGATCAGCAACTTGATTTTCGGTCCCTTTCTATCCCTTACCTCAAAGTCAAATTCTTGCAGTAGTAATACCCAACGATTAACCTCGGTTTCGCATCCTTCTTCGCCATCAAATAATTTAATATATGAGTAACACAATAATATATAAAATAAAATTAATATCCAAAAATAAATACATATATTAATATATAATATATTACAGATATAATTTAAATTCTAATATAAATAAAAATTCATTAGATTAATAAAGAATTAAATAATTTATCAAAATTCCATCCTTAAAATATAAATAATCAGTATTTATATAAATAATATAAATAAAAATGAACTTTAATCACATACGACATTAATATTACATATTATTATCTAAATAAGAAAAATACGAAAAAAAAATTTTAAACAAATCATAGAATAATATAATAAAATAAATATAAACTCTATAACTTATATCAAAATACCAATTTAAAATCAAAAAATATAATATTTTATTTGATTAAAAATTTTCATATATATACTAATATCTATTAACTTAATGTAAAAATAAATAATAAGTAATTAAATATCTAAAAAAATAATATCATATTAAAAACAAATAATATAATATTAAACTAAATCTTATTCATCGCTAAATCATAAAATAAAAGTAGAAAGTCCAATTTTCTTTACATTTCTTACGTAAAATATTAAATAAATCAACATATTACTTTATTTCTACACTAAATAAAAATTATCAGAATTATAAATTCACAACTAAATAATACTATATAATTTAAATTAAATTAAAAAATAATAAGTACAGACGTATAAATCAAATGAACAAACATCCAATTATATAATATAAAATCACTTATTTAAACCAACGACTAAATATAATACAACAAACAAGAATTACTTTAACATATCAATATCATAAAATATTTAATTATTCAAAATAATATTAATATACAATAAAGGACTTACTAATCATTAAAGTTTCTTACATAATTAATATCAGTACAAATTTAGATTGTGTAGGGGAGAATCAATATAAATTAATTATCAGATATTAAATAAATAATAATATATAATTCAAATTAAATCTCAACATTATTATACAAATTTTTTATAAACTTAATAATTTTTAAAAAACTTAAAGATAAATATATCTTCAAAAAAAATCCAATAGACATAATACAAAATATAATTCAGTTAGTACTACCATAAGCTATTATTAACTAATATCCTTATCAATCTTTAATCTATATAATATTAGTACTATTCATCATAAAATTAACTTAATTTTAACAAATATAAATAAGAATCAAATTAAATCCATCATTAACATAAATATAAATATCAGCTATAAATTTATAACTTACAATTCATTTTATATTCATAAAACAAAAAATCATTTCAAATATTAGTTATAATTTAAAATCATAAGACAGTAATCTCAAATAAAATAACATATTTCAAATTATAATATTTTTATAAATTAACATAAAAGTACATAGTTAATTTATCAATTATCAATACAGAAAATATAATATATATACATGTTTAAACTTAAAAAAGAGAATTAAATAAAAGCAGTTAATAAATATAAAATAATCAATTAAATATATATAATTTTTAATACTTTATAAACAACGAAAACATACAAATTAAAAAATAAATAACAATAATCAGTAAAAAATTTAATAAATTTATTACATAAAGAAAATATAAAAAATATAATTATTAAGTAATTATTAAAAATTAACAATATAAATATTATTAATAATATAATTTTTAAAAAATTAATTAATTAATAAAGTGATGAATTAATTTAATTTTACACTAAATTATTAATAAATATATTTATAATAATTAAATATATTCAAAAATAAATATATAATAAACATTATTATTGAAAAAAAAACATAAAATAATATATTCTTAAAACTAAAATTAATAAATCAAATTGTCTCTTTATCAGATGGTGTCAAATGTTTTTCTCGATGGTGATTTAACAAGAGATTTATATGACTCCTTCTGTTTGTACTCATCGGCTTACATAGATGTTGCAAGTTGAGTGGTCTTTGTTAGATTTAACAAGCTCCATGAGCTGGTTTGATTTTTGTTCCTAGTTCTTTGCTACAATTTTTATTGAGTAGAGCAAATATGACCTCATACTTTGTCTATTTGGAACATCTACAGGTTTTGTTCTGTCTTTTGGTGTAATGTTGACTTAATTACAGATACGATTCTTTTAATCAATGCCCACATAACTAAAGATTATTTCATAGAAGATCGGTCATCTGCTATTTTTTGAGTTTGGAAGTTCGTAATGATTTTTCTTGATTTCTAACCCTTACAACTCAAACGTATCTGATTATCTTTGTTATGGTTTTACAGATGTCTCCTTCATAGAACACTTGGATTGTGAAATGTGAGTAGATCGTCGGAAGACGATCTTTTCTTATCCACATATATCGTTCAATAATTAGTTGGGAGTCTAAATTACCTTACTACATATTCGGGCTGATATCTCGTTTTCCGGTATTTCAAACAGTTAGTCAATTTATGCACATCTCCCACTGTATCTTACTTGTTTGAGTTGTTCTTCAATCATTCCCGGTATCTTCATGGACATTCTACGCGTTGATAGTTCTTTCAGTTGTTTCCTGTTCGTCTATGCATTTAGTTGTTCTACTGGGCGGATGGTGAATATTCTTCAGTCTTGTGTTGTTGCATGATTCTTGGCCAGTCATTGCTATCTTTGAAATGAGCAAAGAAGATTGTGTGTAAAATCTTCAACAGATCGATGGATCTTACTACTTGCTCTGGGTTGTATGGCTTCTTGGATTACTTGCTGAGATTGGATTTCCTCTTTTATACCTGCTCCTCTCCACAGTTGACATACAACGCTATTAATGTCAGTTGCTACTACCCAGTGATTTCATTGCTAGACAAACACAATATGTGGCAACTGTCCTTTTATACGAGAAGTTGGAGAATAGAGTCATCTATATTCTTTACATGTGTCAAGTATCGTAATAATAGCTTAATAGTTAACCCAAATCCATGGCCACAACACGTTTAATTCTAGTAAAGGTAATTGATGCTTCTTGATGATCCACAACATCAATTGAACGGGGGATTTGCGTTGCAATGGATAAAATGATTGTAATATATTTGATTGTAATCAAATATATAGTGATATACATTAGCATGATTCTATACATTTTTTGTAGAATTAAGAAATAATATATGTGACTAGAATAAAACAGATTTGGAGGATTATAAAGAGATATAAGGAAGGATTGATAGCATATTTTAGAAACTCGATGATTGATTAAGTATACGGCAATGCACGATCTTTAGGGATGATTATATCTTTTATTTTTCTCTGATAAATGTAAATAAACTCTTCAGAGTAAGTGACATTCAGACAACAATTGCATAGGTATGTACCTATATCGATCGAGATTATGCTGTAATCTTGAAGTACCAAGGCTTAGTGTTCCGTGATTGTTGAACTTGCTATAAAATAGAATCCGAAAAGATAGTCCGATTATTCAAGTCACATTCCCGTTAAAAAATGGAAACATATTTAAGGTTTTTACAACATCCAATTTCATAATCATTGAGTTTTTGACATCCATATGGCATATGTGTGAAACCTAACTTAAGAGATTACTTACAACTTCATAAGATTCATTACTTCAAATTGGAATTCCCGTAGAACCTGGTGCTCCACCACCTTTTAGAGCCATGAGGTCGGCTTTGCCAGAGATGGAAATGCTGTTAATTAAAAATAGACCTGAGTGTGGCTAAACTAATTTTTTTGTATTTGCGGGATCAAATACTTTGTGATATATTTACCCCTTGACGACTGAAAAATGTTGCAACGGTTTTATGGATTCAAGAGCCAACACAGTATTTTGTCGTGAAATCAGTCTTTTTTGTACATTATTGTTATATAAATTTAATGTTCCGAGACTAATATATTTTCTATATACTAACGATATACCTAAAATCGTTTAAAATGACGGAAAGACAATACTCGTCTGTTTGATATGTTTGTACTGAATTTCATCATGTTTTGTGTGAGGTTGGGTTATGTTTATGTCTTAATTATATTGATATTTCACTGTTGTTTAGATTTATCAATTAAAGTATGCAGAATTCGTTTATTGATTATGTTTTCTAAAGACGAGTTGTAGAAATGGTGCTCGGCTGATGTGTTAAGGATTAAACGCTCCATTGATCATTGAAATTAGGAGACTATAGTGTTTTTGAAAGTTTTGATGATTTGACAAAACACAGGGACTTGTTGAAGGTACCTGTACTCAGCTCTCAAATGATTTGACAACAGGGACCTTGTGAATATTTCAAAAAGTACTGAGTTCTCATCTATACTATGCTTTTTTGCTGCCGATGGTGGAGAAGAAAGTTACAACTTTGGTACCAGTCAATACACAACAGCGCAGAGGGTCAAAAAACCAGTTAACAAATGGCACTGGATTTATTATTGGATGGTACTTTCTAATCAAGGAAACATCTCACATACACTCTTGCTGGTTTTTGCAACTTGAAAAAAGCAGACTCTGTTAAGGCTTGGAGAATTAAGAGAGAATCATATTCACACCGATTCAAGTGCAGTTTGAAGATCACTGTTGTATAAAATAATGTGTTTCTAGAGTATTTTCTTTACGATCTGATAATTGTGAATTAGTCCTAACAAGTATCTATAAAGGTATCAGTTTGAATTGATCTGAAAATTCTAATTAGTAGCTTAACTATTTAGTAGGGCAACCTAATAACTTAAATGCCGTTTGCTTGAAAATTCTAAGATATAGTAGGTTGATTGGATTTGGTGCGTTGTAGTTGCTTAGAGATCTAAGTTATTAGACGTTTGATATTAGGGAGGTAGAAGTAACATTCTACTTTAGGTCATCAAGCAATAGAGTATTCTTGATAGTGGGTATTAATAACTATTTTTTTTACATTTGTTTGTACCGGTTTTACTTTTTTTCATCTTACAGATTAGGTGAACGGTTTTTGAATCCTTGTGTGACAGGTTTCCACGCTAAAACTCAGTGTCTAATCTGACAATTCATTATACATTGTTATATTTTAGAGTGTGTAAAAGGACTGGTCAATTGACTTGTAGTGGGTAAGGCCGCACAGATTCTAACAATGTTGTTTAAGGCAGGTATGTGCTCTCTATCTGGTTAACAAAGGAGTGATTCCTGTTTATATGGTAGATCACTTATTCTGAGGAGGAGTCATTTCGACCTCGACCTACTCGATTCAAAGGTTCCGTTTATGCTAGGTGGAAAAGTAGAATGCTGACTTTCCCTGATGGCTGCAGACTGAATTGTGAGACATTGAAATTTGAAGAATGGAACTTTATCATATCCAATTGGTCTGAAGTTAAAAGATGCGAATACTAGACTCATTCACAGACTCGACAACAATTAATGAAGATGTAGGAAGAAAGATTTGAATACGGAAGATACATAGCAAAAGAATACATGGTGCTATGTTTGTGTATAGGTCTTGATAGAGATATAATCGTGTTTCTGCTTTGAATAAGAAAATGATATATAGGACTTGCTTAAGAACTGCTCATGAGGATTGAACAAGTAAACAGAAGTTAAAGTATTGTCATGGCTTCAAGTATTTCAATATGAAACTGCAAATAGAGAGATAGTGAACCATTCAATGAATGATTATACCACTCTTCATTCATCACAAATGAGTTACAGATGTTTTGGATACCCCAATCAGTACATGAGACAAGCAAGTTAGAAGTTTCTTCGAATCCTCTCCTAAATCCCTGGAGAAAGCAAGGTAGATGCTATCCTAGAAGCTAAGGTCTGATAGTATTGAAATGATGCTCGTTATTGGAAATCAAGACACATGAGAATAATGAACAGAAGTCATGATTTGTCAATAGGAAGCAGAATGAATAAGTCTTAATGTTAAATTCAGCAATGAGAAGAAATCTAGGAAGAGATGAGTTTGGTTCACTCCACAGAAGATTGTCCTCTCTTTCTCTCACAAAGGGATCAGAAAGAGAGGAAATTTTCAAGCAATTCATAACCTTTTCCAATGCACCTGGCAAGTTGGAAAGCTAGGCATTTATATAAGGGAGATTGTCATTTATCAAGGCTGAAAAACAAAGATATGCAAACAAAAGGCGGAGAAGGAAAAACGCAAAGGAAACTTAACTATTTCAGTACGCAAATATGAATCGAAGCTGCGGTTATACATGTAGTGTAAAGAAATTCTCTGTGACTGAATGAGGGTACCTTTCTTTACTGACCCATAAATCATGGCAGCAAAACTCCACCTGAGAGAGCAATGAACAAGCCTTTGAGGTTAAATTTTTGGCAATGACTACCAAAGGATAGTGGTTCCAAAAACCCCCTACAGCAGGTTGTCTGCCAGCAACTCAATAGCAGCATCGAATAGGTTATTTTATATTTAAACAATTGGAGCGTGAGGCTGAAGGGAGGAGCGATTTTCTGCAATCGGCTATGTATAATTATCTACCCTTTCTTTTTCATGCCTCTTTATTAAAGCGTATTTATTCAAAAATAGTAAACCAGATTGCTTCAATGTCTGCATACCCCTGGTAAAAAACATTGTAGAAATCACACATCATATTGAATATGAAAATTGAATTGATATTGTTCATTGTTTATCTACTTACCGTATTGTGTTGCCATCCATTCATTGAAACTCTTCCATTCATAGCATATGCCTAGATTCATCCGAATCTCTTTTGCAATTTCACCACATTATTAAAGCATATCTTGCATCAGTCTGTATTTCAATCGTAATATATTTTGAGTGAAACAAAGAAGTTTGTCATTAGCCATCCAATGCATATTCAGCTCAAATTAACAGAATTTTCATGATTTGTATGACTTCTTTATTTGTATATCTTCGAAATGGAACATGCGATCTAGAAATATCTATTTTGATTTCGGGCTCCAACCATCATACTTATTTTGAGATTTTCAACGTTATCTAAACTAGAAATAATTTTTAATTGTTAACATGTTATTCTTTATCTTTGTTGATCTCTAGTTCTTTCCCACCGACTTAGTCCTTTGTTTTGCACAAAAACCCCACACCTTGTCGAGATAAACGTAAAGGCCTTTAGGCATGTATTTACATTTCGGGAGAGATTCATAAATAGATTATTTGGAGTTTTTTTGAAAGCTGTGTTGCATTGAACATTACATAGCTTCGTGAATACAGGTAGCTAAAAATCCGATATTGCAATATCATTCTTATATATCTCTATTTCTAGTTGTACAATAATTGTGCTGAAGAATTTGCCTATTACAACCAAACAAAACATCATCACCTGTTAAATATCTACAAATGTCACCATGATTATGTCTTAGGAAATATTGAGCACCTTCTTTTGCCAAAGTCTTGGTATCGGATCTGTGAAATTTTCCTCTGTAACTTACTCTTGAGCGTAATTATCTTCCTTCTCACTAATCGTTCAGAAAGAAGATATTTTGGTAAAAAAAACAACTGTCCATTCTTTTTTTGCATCTTTTCTTTAACATCAATCAAGAATACAAGTGCTTCAATTGACGGATAGGATTATATGTTGAAGATGGTTGTTTGGAATTATGTTTTTTTACTATTCTCACCCAAATTCACCAGATCCTAAATCGAACTCATTCCATTCTTTCTTAAGATAGGCACTCTTTTTCTCTTAATGAGTATTATTCCCATAGCTTGCGAGAAATAAATAACACTCTTTGTATTAATTTGTGAGATGTGATCGACGATCTGACTGTTTAATATTTTCAGATTCCAATCCTACATAAATATAAGATTGAATTGTGGGTAATTTAGAAAGTCAAGTGTTCAGGAAAGATTCAATTTTAAATAGTTCAAGGAGAGTACTTAATAGTAAAACCTGATTAGATAAGTTTAACGAGTATAGATACTACACATGAAGAGGTAAGTATTCAAACTGTGAATGATTCTTACTGATTTCAACTATATAAACATCTTATGATACAAAATACTATATATGATACAAATATATAATGTAACGATCATCTCTTTGAAAATAATTAAAACACACTTTCTTATGTCTTTATAATAACAATTAAAATTAGATTGTGTATGAAAGTTTCATTTTTTTCCTAAAAGTAATTCTAGAGTTTTTAATCACTCCATCAACGAGATATCATTCTTTTAGATTTGATAAAAGGCCGCAGTTAATGGCGAAGTTCTCCACCCTATAGCACATTTTGCATCCTCAAGATCCTCCTTAATACTTTCACCCGAGTTGGGGAAATGCTCTCTGCAAAGCCTCTCTTTGGTTGTCGAATATCGTGATGGTTCTGTTGGGAAAGGCAAGCAACCTAATAGATATGCCGACAAGCTCGATTTTTAGCGAAGAAACCCTAAGTCCAACTTATCCCTTATTTTGAACCAGAGAGACAACTAATGCGAGAATAAAATAGTTTGGCCAGACAAACTAAACCAACCCAAGAATGGAAAAAATTAGATCACACAAGGACCGCCAGATTATAACGTGAGAACCTCTTCGCGTAATAATAATAACTGTTGAAGCTAAAAACCACAAAGACAACTCCGACATATACATCACAGTTACAAAGGTCCTCCAAAATGGTCACCAACACATAGTGTTCAAACAATGAGCCACATAAACATATTAAGATAGCACCATAAACTAGAGAAACAAAAGAAGCAAACACCAACACCAAACGCACCGCTACTGTTCACGAGCATAAAATTGGAGCTACAGGCACGCAAATCCTCTCTCCACTACAGTTCCCCAATTAAAGATTAGTTATAAGGGAACACGGTTTGTTCGAAAATATCTCACAATCGTGAAAAGACACAAACAGCACAGGTAACATCGCATTTGAAATTTAGGCTGTATGGCTACTCCATGTGCGAAATCTGTGTTGACTTATTCTCATTTTTTCTCTTATATGGGACATGCTTCGCACATCTTGGTGATTCTTTCCAATAAAGACTAAAATAAAGTCTTTACACACTTGCACCATAATTTATTGAGCTTATGGGAAAAAAGTGGACTTGTCAAATAGTGGCTATTTTATCCACAAAGAAAAGGATGGAAGATCCAAACCTTGGACTTAATTCCATCACATATGAACGGAGGGAAAGTCCAAACCAACAATTTCCTCCCACTACCGACTATGTGGGGAAACCGCCAATACCCGAGTAAGCGATCATCAAATTCTATCAACTTCTCTTCGCAAACTTTAGTCATCATGTCGAGTCCATTATTATTGGTTATGAATTATTTCTCAGTTCAGTTGAGATCCAAACATTTCTCGAATCCATGAATACCTCACATCAATGTTGTTTTTATAGGGGGGGGGGGGAAAGCCGGGAAATACAATTGGGTGAGGAAATTTATGTAGATTCTTTCGAAGTGATAATAGTTACTTTGAAACTGTCGCATAACAGCACATACCTCTCTGAGACAAACCAAGTTCCCCAAATAATCTCTTCACCAATCAATTTCTTTCAAGCATTACAGCTGCAATAAGCTACTCCGTACTAGATAAAGCAAACATTTTGCATACTAGTATTGCCCTAGACACGAG
Organism: Solanum lycopersicoides; assembly: GCA_022817965.1. Classification (NCBI taxonomy): domain Eukaryota; kingdom Viridiplantae; phylum Streptophyta; class Magnoliopsida; order Solanales; family Solanaceae; genus Solanum; species Solanum lycopersicoides. The sequence goes on along the minus strand of CM040623.1, from coordinate 8,658,451 downwards.
CTCTCCTGCAAAATTAATCAAGTAGCTGAAAGTTGACTTACGAGTAATTCAACATCACATCATGTATTGTAATGCAGCATAACCAAAGAATAAGGTTTCCTATATTCCCAACACAAACTCAGGTACGGAAGTGCTCAAAGAATATCTCAATAATCCTTTACAGGCATTCCATGTTATACTTCCGATATTAGAGGGGATAATCGGCTAACAATACCAACACTCGGCAATTATAGTGTTTGTACACACCATATGCATACATCAACAATACAACGATGAGCATAGGAACTTGCTTCATATAGTTCCTGTCCCTATCACTGGAATGTGTGGTCTTTTGTTCTTATTTTATATCTTCTCATTTGACAGAGTGCATAGTAAGCTGTTTTATCTTAATTCATCTCCCTCATTGGTCCATTAGTATTTTCTGAATTTACTTCCGTTGTGACAAACCAACACATTTCTGGAATCTCTATCAACTCGGACAACACTGACATGCAAGAATTATTGGTCCCACGTCTTTCCATAACAAAAGACCCTCATTCAATTCTCTGCTTCAACTCTTTAAATCCTGCAAGGCATTACTACACCTACAAACAACATGTCATCAACATCCAAGCCAACGTAATAAGTCTATATCAGGATTTTTCCACCATAAACAATAATCTGAAGAAGTCTTCTTGAAGCCTTGCTGATTCCATAAAGAACCAAAGCTTCCGTTTACATGGACTTGTTTTAACCTAACAACGTCTCTTATGCAATTTACAAAATAATTCTCGTGACTTTCCCTGACTTCAAAGCCTATCGGTTGAGCATCCATATCAAATTTCTTCATCCATAGTCAGACATGAGAAAAGCAATTTTATCCATCACATCTTGTCAACCTCCATGATTCAAGACTTGACGACAAGCCTAATTAATCAAAACCCGAGTAGCATGAATATCGATGACATTTTTACAACAAACTGGATAGAAATATTCATCAAAAATCAATCCCTTTTTCTGCGTTAAAGCCTTTCACACAACTGAATATTAGTCTTGTACCGATATGAACCGACGAGTTCACATCTTCATGTCACCCTAAATATCCAAACCAGTCTTCAAAGCCTTTTCGGATTACTTTAGGTAACATAACTAGAATCAAAAGGTATTGATTATCATTGTAGCAAATTCATGTTCTAACCTCCATAGAATCAAACCAACAATATTTCTTCTTACTTTCCATAGCCTCATCAGACCTCTCTGGTTCATCCCCCGTCAAGTCAAGCAGACCTATAACTCACTTGGCGAAAAGAGATAATACGAGCATGAAGGATGATATTTCTCATCTAGTAGTCTCTCTGAGAGACACTCCTCATGGGACCACAGCTCATCAATAGAGTTCCTCACAACTAACGTCTTGCATGGAGCATCAACGGAATCCTGATCCTTTGAGTATGATCACCATCTTCAACCTCAACTTGTGAATATTTTCACCTGGTGAATAGTCAAAGGAACTTTGGCTAGATCACAGTCAACTTGGGCTCTCTCATGGTCTTCGAAAAATCAACATTCTCAGCTTAATTTGTTCAAAAGAACTCTCCAGTGTTTAGGTATCTCAATAGACCAACCATCACCGGTGAACTCTACACTCTCTTCTTCTCAACTAGGATCAAAGAAACGATAGTTCAAATTCATCTGACCAATGAACCACAAAAATTACAGTTCCTCAGTTTCTAACATCACAAATTTTGACCTCGCATCCTAGAATGCACAAAGGCTTTAACCCTCAAAAACTTTAAGATGATTCATATGAAACATTCATTGACCATACTTGAAATATTTCTGACGCAACTTCCAAAAGCGACGATAAGCAGGAGATAAAATTGATCAACCAGACAGGCAGCCAAGTGATTAATGCTTCTGCCCTAAAAGAATTGCAGAACATAGCATCTGAAGCATGTTACATCCTAATCTCTCCAACACAGAGTTCTGCTTCAATCTTTCTCCCTAAACCATTTAGTGAGGGATTTATTTAATGGCACATCACCCCATATCCTCCCCTTCGCTACCTCTCACATACCTGTTCAAAAGGACCAAATATATCATAACCCATTATCTCAAAACGGATTGCGACTTCATTCTCTTCCGTCTGTTCTTCAACCAGCCTGAAAATGTTCTTGAACACATCAAGCAAACTAATCTTTTGGACTTTCAAAGGGATCAAAGTTTGCTATCAGTGATGCTCATCAATAAATTTTCACAAAAGTTAAAGAATGCATACACACCATGAGACTTAACTCTAAAAGGAACCACACAATCAGATGTACAACTCTCTCAGCAAATATTCAAGCTTTTGTTGACGGTGGATGAACTTGAAAAAAACATCTTATTCTGTTTATCGGCTAACAGTGAACCATGATTCACTTTGCTTGCTTCTACTCCGAAAGCAAAATTTATTCTTAGCAATTGTCCATCCCCTTATTTCGCATCATTTATACTCAGTCTTCTATGCCATTATTAATGATGTACAGGTATTCATTTCTCACCACATTGACTGAGCCTCTGAGATTGGCAGCCCTGGAATATACAGTTAGAACAACTTGTCACCCGGCCTCCACCACTTATCTTGTAAGCTTACACTGCCTAAACTGTCAGTAAACCAAGAAGTGTAAAATTAACTAACCCCTCAGCATCAAGGTATCCAACAGAAAATCAATTCACAGGAATACTCTAGTAAGCAATAGTATTGACAATTATTGAGAAACTAGTTTGAGACCTTTTAGCTTTCCAAACAAACAGTACCCAATACCAAGAACCTCAACACTAATATGGGTATTACCCATCTTCAAAACTCCTAAGATTACCTGGAGTATAAGAAGAAATAATTCTTCATGGAGATGAATGGAAGTAGCATCCGAATCCACAACCATTAGACTCATCACAGACAAGAATTAATACTGTTTCATCACAAGAACAAAGAGTCAATCGTTGCACAGCCGCTCAACGCGCATTTTATTATCACCTTACTTATTTTGTTGTATTCATATTCTCTTATGTACTTAGAAGTATAGAATTCTGTGGATATTGTCCTTGCTTGTTGGTAAATAGTCAACATGTTAAACTTCTTGAAATGACTTTGCCTTTATCTTACTTTTATTCCTCTGTCATTTCTGACCTTAAACTTGTTTCTCTCCTCCTGTCTTGCAGTAACCAAATCGTGTGGAGTGTGAAGTAGAGATGGTGAAGCACTTTGAAATCCTTCATCTTTCTCATAGCTCTTCATTTAACAAACCACTCTTTTAGCATATTCCCATGGTCACAACAAACCCTAGGGTAGCAGAATATAGTCAAAGAAACTCGAAGAGTTTCAAGATTTTAGGCAGAGTATTAAAGCCATGTCCAAATTATGAATTTCTTATCGAATTTTTACACCTATTTCGGACAAGCTTCAAGTAACCCCTGAAAACTATAATGATGATCAGAACAATGAAGTGCACTTTATATACCTGTGTCCTCAATTGTTAAAGTATAACATTTATTGGTTTGCCAGTCTTTGAAGCAAATTATTGTCTCAGATTTGAGTGCACAAGTCTAGACATGGATCTCATTACAATGTGATTTCTAAAACATTATCTTCAACCCCATTATCCCTGACCTATTAGCCACAACCTGTAATTTCGCTCAAATATTCCCAATTTCCCTCAATACATTCATAGACTCGGTATTGGTTAGAAGCAAACACGCGAGTAAATTGACATTTTCTTCTGACAAATATAGACAGATTTGCAGTCTTGCATTTCCAATATAGACTCACATTACTCATTAAAAACCATCTTGATCATATTGGATCCATCGATCCAATAGATATACAACAACAACCTCCATGCTCTGATACCACTTTGTTGACGAAAGGCCAAAGCAACAAAATAGATACTGTTGCACGAACACAAAGACGATAGCGAAAATCCAAGTCCAACACTTCCATTTATTTAACCAAGGAGAAAGAAAAATAATGCAAGAAGACAATAGTTTGGGACAAACTAACCACCAAGCAAAAAATATAAGTCATACATTGAAGAAGACGTCAAATTTAACGATAGACAAACTCTTTGGTGTGAAGGTGAACACAAGCCAAAAGCTCCTATAATCATCGAATTACAAAATGTACCTCAAAATGGTCACAAATACAAGTGCCCAAACAATGCCGAACACACACTACAAGTTAGCACCAAAACTAGAGAAGGCAAAGAGAAGCAACAAAACACACAACCGCAGCTACTGTTCACGAGGCTAAAATCTGGATAAGCATACAGGACTCAAATCACCATCTGATCAGTTTCAATCAGATTATTTTGATTGAGAACATGTTGTCCGCAAATCGCTTAATAAGACAAAACGAGCACTAGAATCGCGATTTGAACATTGGCTGCTTATTGCTAGTCTGCGAAAAATCTGCACTTCTCATTTTCTCTATACATACTTATATGGAATCAACTGCTACTCAACCTTGTGAGTTCTCTTCCAATAGACCTAAAATAAAGTCTTACATTGCACTCTACATATTGAGGCAACTTATGGAAAAAAGTGGACGTTGTCAAATTTGGGTAATATTTAATACCCATCAGAAAAGGATGGAAGACCTTAATAAATTTTGGCTTTAATTCATACTCATTAGAAGGAAAAGGCCAAACCCACAGATACCACATCAAGAGATTGTTTGACTGTGTGTCCATTTTTGTCTCTGCATTTCCATGATTTATTCACTAGTTCATCTACAGCACCATTCTCGATGTAGCATAATTTTTTCGAGAAATACACTAAAGAACTTTAGACTCTTTAGAAGCTTCCATGAGTTCTTTTGGATTGATCGCATACTCTAGCCTTTTTCATCTATAATTTAGTGTATATTCCCCTGTTATTCAACTCAGTTTACTTAGCAAGTGCCCGGTAAAAGTTTTTTAGAGTATCTTCACCTATAAAAACTTAGAAAATTAAAACTTACTTTCCTGAGGGGATACTTGTGGAGTACTCAAGAGAAGAGCCATGGATTCACTTAATTTGTTGAAATTATAAGAAAGAAAGAAGTGTGTAGGATTGATATTAGGATAGTGAGTTGAATAAAGAAAAAGTCAACTAGTTATGTTGTAGCATTGAATATAAATAAAGAAAGTAACTAACATGCGTTGTGGATGCCCTGATGGTATATTACTATGTTTCATCCATTAACTAGAGATTTTGGGATCGAGCACGGGTGTGAAGGAAATCTGTGGGAGCTTCACCACCAATAGGTCTTATTGCAGTGCAGCGATCCAATTTTCGTTGATAACTTTACAAACTATATAAGTTTTTATTCTAAAAATGTCAATTAATATAGAATATTTTGCTAGAGAAAGACCTTGTTTCAATATCCTCCTTGCTTTTTTTTGTCAAATTAAAAGACCCCACGGAGGTTGAAAAGTCAAATCAGTCCAACAACGTGTAAACAAAGGTAGTGAGCCTTATCCACCCGACTTGCCTTTATCATCAAATTATCTATATATATATATTAACTGCGAAAGATAAAGTAATAGATTATATATTTGCTATATTAAACTTAATTTAATGAATTATATTAATATTAATTTTTTTTATTTTAGTTTATTTATTATGTAAGACAATGAATAATCATTAATAATCTATATATAGTTAACATGCTGTTATATACTTTCAGTTTTACTTCCCTATACTAAATTACAATTAAATAATTAATTAAAATATTAAATAATAATTTATTATACTTATTTTGAATTATTGTTATTTATTAGAAGACTATGAAAGCAAATTATTATTATTATTAGTTACAAGGAAATGTTTACTTACTTATCATTTTTACTCTATTATTATTATTGATTGTATAATTATCTCATCATTTAATATTATTATTTTTTATACACACTATTCCATTATGTTTAGTTTGTTTGTCATGGTTTTATTTTTAGAGTCAAATTAAAAAAAATTGACTTACATTTAGATGTATTTATATTCTCTATTATAGGCAAAACAAATTGGCCAATTTATGTATTTATTAGTTTTTAGAATATCTTAATTTTTTTGTGTTTAATATTTAATTTAATGATATTAATTTTAACTTTAAAAATTTTAGTCTCACAATTGACTTTCGAAATCGATATCTAATAGCAACAATACCGGGAGGGTAAGATATATCAATGAATTGTTCTGTACCTTTTTAAAATACACGGCTACTCTTTTTTATTCCAAAATAATTAATTACATAAAAAAAAGATAACACAAACTGTAAGATCACTTTTCTAATATTCATATATTTATTTCTTATCTCATTTCTTACTGAAGGATTATGAAGGGCAAATCAAATCCAAAGATGTGTACTTTGTATTTACAGCGAATTGTTGATTTTATTTCTTGGAATTGCTCAATAGTTTTGATCACTGTGCCAAAATAGTCTAATATATTATTTGTTACAATACTAGAAGTCTTATTTATGTTGTTGTTGTATTTGATGCTAGGTCGCTAGATTTTTTTTCTCTTTTGCTTTCATCACGTTTTTCTCTCCTACTTTTTTTACGTTCAAATGCAAAAATACTCACAGTGAGTCATTTAAGGAGAGATGATTGATTCTGCCTTTCATTTAAAAGGATTATCTAAATTAATAATTATTAATTAATTAATAGGTATAACAAATCGAATCGATCGGGTCGGTCCCATTGAGTGAACAAAACCTTACATATCCAACTTCCATGGTGGACAGCACCTAGGTTAACATTAATATCAGTTCAAACACACAAATTCATTTGACAAATAGTTGTAGCTCCTCGTGAGCATGAAGAGCTTACTCCTAAAAATTTAAGCTTAAATAAGATCT
>CM040623.1:8624123-8651570 GCA_022817965.1 Solanum lycopersicoides | reverse complement strand
ATCCAATCACATGTAGAAAGAATTCACTACTATTTTAAGGACATTACTACTCACCATACCCCAGACGTCATTCATACTTCAATAGTTACTTATTTGATCCTCAACCTCTTAAAGAGGTGAACTCGAGTTCATGTTTAACTTTATACACACAATTACACTCGAGTGTAATAGTTGGCTTATGTATACAAGTTGAATTATTCATTTAATCATCTTCCCTTTCACTCGAATCTATCTGTTCCATATCAACTACTTTCCTAGACATGTACTGCATCATATCGCTCATGGCTATTAGTAAATGCTAAAGTACCAACATCGATTTGAAACTTTCAGAAAATAACAAAGGTCAAGGGTATTTCGTTGAAAAGTGACTTTAACTTTCAAGATTGTTGAATAATTAATGTTTTGTTGTAAATATGTTATATTAATGTAGATGTCTATAATTTCAAGATGTAATTACACCATTATGTATAACAAACTCACACCTCCACCGCCGCCTCTTTTATCTTCCACACCCCTTAATATTCCCCACATTCTCAAGAATTAGTGTCATATTTATTGTTATTTCTTTATATGTCTTTATGTAACAATATAAATAGAGGTCTTGAGGATTATGTTATGCACTTGAAGATTTGAGAAACACTTGAATATACTTGGAAGAATAAGAAAGCTCTTCTATCTTTATCTCTCTACATATTTTGTTTACTTTCTTACTTATATTATTACTTCTTTAGCTTAATTTGAAATATGTTTTGATTCTTGAATAGTCACATCTAATTGCCTTTACCTTCTAGACTAGAAATGATGTATTAATACTTTGTAATTGTTCAATGTAATATACGATGAAAATTTATCCTCTCCAAATAAGTATGAGATTTGTTACAAACGAATTCAAAGAGACAAAAATCTACGTGAAGACTATTGCTATTAAATATTATTTTGGTAATAAACTGCATTTTCAAGGTAATAATTTGCGCACTTCTTTCTTTATTGGTTGTTTTAGAAGTAGTATAAATATGCAATAGTGTGAAAAATGTTTCGGAGTTTCAAAAATATAAAATATAATACTATTCAAGTATTTTATCTTTTATTTCCTTTTTTCAGTTTGTCTTTGATTCATTTAGTTGAAGAAAAAATTGACAATGATTTAAATTATCTTTATGTCCAATGTGATGGACAGGAAAAGTAAACCTACACTAAGGTATAAAAAACATTTTATTCTTTGCATTTTTTTTTCTTTTATATAATATAAATGCATAATTATTTTATACTTTTAATTTAAGATTTTGATATGTATTTATACTTCCGAATGCAATAAGTTTGAGTGGGTGATTGTTTCCTGTGTTTAATTGAGACTTTGATGTGTGAGTTTTCGTCATGCAATAGCTTTTGTATGCTATTTCTTTGCCTTTATTTTTTTTCTTAAATAGTTTCTTTCTAATTTTTCATGATGTATAATTATTTTCTATCAATTCTTTTGACTTTATAAATTTTCATCAAATGATATGAGTGACTAAATTTATATTATATTAATCTCATAACGTCTTTTTTCTAAAAAGTTTTTGATTTCTTTTCATGTGTTCTTTCATAATACTTAAAAACATTTTTTTTTCAATAAAAAAACTTGCTTTATTCATTCAATTTTCAAAAAGAGGAAGGAAAAAATCTAACAATACAAAAAAATCAAAAGACGAATGATTTCAGGAAGAAAAAATAATTGTCAAGACAAAAATAATGATAACTCTACCCCATCTAAACCATCATGGTCTTAAAGCTTGATTTGTATTAGAACGGTTATGCCAACAAATATTCAATTAATTAATAAGGCATTAGAAAGTCTATGTCAACACATCAAATCATATATTTATACAAAAGAGAATCTAGGCATGTCTATGTGGCGTCATCACAAGTAAAAAATTCCTTTTAAATTTATTTATTTTCAAAAACTAGTCTTTTTTTTCATGAAAAGATGTGACTTTTATGAAAAGTTGCACTTTTATCAAAAGTTGTGACTTTTATCAAAAGTTGTGACTTTTATGAAAAATTGCGACTTTAATGAAGAGTTGCGACTTTAATGAAGAGTTGCGACTTTATGAAAAGTTTTGACTTTTATTAAAGGTTGTGAACTTTTCGAAGGGTTGTAACATTTTCAAATAGTTGTAACCTTCTGATAAGGCATAATAAACATTTGTTGACACTACTCTTTGTTGTCTATAAATAGAGGGATTTCCTCTCATTTTAAAACAACAAAAATTATGATCTTCTTCTTCTACTTCCGCAAAATTAAATATTCGTGTACTTTTCTCCTGTTGAATGACTTACTGACACTACTGTTTTTGTATCAATAAATTGGTGCATAAAATCATTTCATCCTTAGAGGATGTAATTCTTTAAACCTCTGGTATTGAAGGGGAATAGTTTTTTCAATGGGACATTGTGCATTCAGTGAACTCGATTTATTCCTTTCTATTTCATTCTATTTTTACATATTCTGGTATATTCTTTTTACACTCATTAATTTATACTTATGATATAATATTTTGTTTTTTAGTACATGTTTTAAACTCTGTTGTTTATGTTTGTACAAAGTTATTGTCTCTGGTTATATGAAACATAACATATAACACGTTATTCATTATGCAGAAAATAATTATTGTACTCAGTTCAAAGAATTCATATTTTGATATTCTATATGTAGGAATATTTAGAGGAATCAACAACGAGATGTGTACCTTGTAATTCACAGCGGAAGTCATCGATCTGCTTCTTTGATTGGTTGGTGCTCAAGTCTAGGGTGTACTTTGGGTCGTTACAATTACACTCAAGTGTTATTGTGTGTATAAAGTCCATCTTTGAATCACTAGGAAACAAAGATCTTGCTTACAAACTAGAAGTCTCTTTTTGTGTATGATGAATTGGTCTTTGTGTGTGATGAATTGGTCTGAGAAACTAAATGCTTTGTTTTTTTACTGAACGCTTGGTTTTTGATTTTCTGTTTCACACATTTTCCTCTCTCTTTTCACGTTTAGCATTCCACTTCTCACGTCTCACGTCTCGCGTCTCATAGAAAGTGCTCCCACTATGAGTCTTTTAAAGAGGGGTTGATCTTATCTTTTAAAAGAATTTATCCTAATTAATTGGATAAGACATTAAAAAATAGATTGGGTCGGGTCGGTCCACATGGGCGACCCACGATCCAAAATTTACATCTCCCATTCTGCACATGGTGGACAAGACCCAATTTAACATTATATCAATCAGACACACAATTCATACGACAAATAGTTCGTGCGACCTGTGAGTATGAAGAACTTATTTTTAAGGTTTTACAAGCCCTATGTATGAATTCAATCACGTGTGGAAAGGATTCACTACTTTTAAAGGACACTATTACTCACAATACCCCGGACGTCATTCACTACTTCAGTAGTTACTTATTCGATCCCTCAACCTCTTAAAAAGGTGAACTCGAGTTCATGTTTAACTTTATATACACAATAACACTTGAGTGTAATTGTAACGACCCAAAGTACACCCTAGTCGTTACCGGCGTCGTCGTCCTCGAAGAGGACTAAGACAAGCCTCTTAGCATTCGTCATAGCAAATCATAAGTCAAAATCGCAGAAAAAATAAAACTTTTTGCTTATATAGCAAGGAGGTTTACATAGACCTCTACATAGGAAGCATACATAGGCTTCTCGCAATAGATCACAACAACACATAGGAATTTAATCTAATACTTTGTCTCATATCAACCATCTATAGCGAAGTCAAACAATCCGAGCAAAGCCCTTATACAAATCCATACCACATAGGGCTTACATCAATATCTTCAACAATAGGAAATAAATGAATATCTACTAGAAAATACAAGTACTACTAAGATAGAGTGTGTGGTAGCATCCTCTAACTAGAAGGCATACCAAAACTTGGAGAGTATAGTCCAAGCCTTCTTGCTTTACCCTTAATGATACTTCAATGGCCCGAACCTACAATGTTTTGGGAAAAAAGGGAAGAAATATGGGTTAGTACAAACCACATGTACTAAGTATGGTCCCTATGCATAAAAATCATTACTGCATGAGAAAAGGCACAATTCAGTCAAAACCATGCACAATGACCAACAATTCAATATACACATATAAGGAACATCATAATCATATCAACATATAAGTAACTCAAGCAACACTTGTGCAATGCCACAAATACGGTCCCATAACCCTATTCAACACTAAGTATCACATTAAGCAACCCATTTCATACTTACAACATATTCTTATATATAATATGCTTCATACATCAATACTAATCATAAATTATCCACACAATCATAATCATAATCATAGTCATAAAAGAACACTACTAGAATCATCCTATAGGATCCCACATGTGCAATGTGTAAGAGAAGTCACATACCCTCCATCACACTATGTAGTAACTTTAAGACAACCCTAATAAGGGTTCACATACATGACTTGTTCATTAACCGACATGAGACCATGTGAGCTACATGGAATCCGGTGTTTTACTCCAATACCGAAAAGAGAGGGTTAACAATTGCCTAAGGTGCAACCATTCGTACGTAGCTATCTAGGTGGATCCACTAATTTAGAGTCCTATGTGGGCACATAGTTAAGGGTCAAGAAGATGGTTTCTAGAAATCTTGACTTACTAACGTGGAGGTTTTCATCTCATGAGACAACACATAATTCGGGAATCCGGACTTACTAACGTGAGGAACCCATGTGGGAGGCCGGACTTACTAACGTGTGACCTCCATCTCATTTACATGCCCTTTAGGTTCTAAGAAATTATTCCCTTTAGTAATCATCATATATCATCATACAAGTTCACATTAGCCTCTTCTAGACCCTTAGGTGAACATCTTATCATAATAGCTCATAGGTGATCATAAGTTAGAACTATCCTTTCACTTTTAGACCCAACATTATAATCATGAAAAACTACGTTCAATCATATAATGATCATACCATAACATAATTACATACTTCATAACCAATTCATAGATATAGGGTTAGGGATGAGGGATTCTTGTCACCAACATCACAGAACACAATTAGCTATAGAATTTCTATCACATAAGTAGATTTCACCTTGCATAATTTAGATCAAAGGAGAATCAAGGTCATACCTCATTGCCCTTTATGGGACTTCATAATTCAATACCCAAGAAATCACAATCAACATATGAAATAGGGCAATTCATGAAGTACTAACATAACTAAAATCAAAGTAACCAAGTGACATATTCATCACCCTCAACAATTCACCTTAATCAATCCAAGAAATTAGGGAATTGGGGGAAAGTCCTGGGTAAAGGGAAACTCATAGGAATTCATCAATTAACCATTAATTCATACTTAAACAACATTACTTCATCATATTTCATCACAATTGAATCACAATTTCGTTTTAGAAAGAAGACCCATGTGAGGAGAAAACCCTTATTTTGGGGGATTTAGAAATCATCTTTTGAAGGACCTCTTGGGGAAAGGAATCCAAAGAGTGAAAGAAACCATACCTTATAGATGAGAAATCCACGAAATTAGGTTGATAAACTTCAAGGCTTGATCTTCTTCTTGGAGCTCTTTTGGTCTTCAATGGAGTTTTGGAGGAGGAGATAATTTTGGAGAGAGAGAGAGAGTGATTTTTGATTTCAACTTGTGGGACTTGATTTGAGTGATAAAATTTACCTAAAACTGACCCTAATACATTATATAGTCACCCATTAAATTACTCAAAAGACCCCTCACTTAAATGGATTTATATGTGAAGTCAAAACACCCAAAATATGACTTTTACGATATCTGGGAAGTGTCTCCGCATCGCGGGGCCAGCACACATTTTATTTTCCAAAAATAATTTGAGTCAATGTGGTCCGTGTTGGCTGCGCGTCGCACAGTAGCCCACCGATTCTTGACTTTCGTAGACTGATTTGGCAGCCTGCCCACCCATGTTGGGGTCCTTCCCAAGGACCCTTCCGGTGGTTCTTGGGGTGTCGTTATCGTACAATTAGACTATATATACTACACTCTACCTGTACAAAGTCTTTTTAAAAGTTTTAGACTTCATTTGACCCTCCGAAACCTTTCCCAAACAGAGGGACGTCAACTAGTTAAATTTTGCTAGTTTCCGGACGTTAAGGCCTTTCTCTAATGCTATGGCTCCGAAACTTCTCAAACAAGTTATTTACACTTATTTAGAACTAATATCATTATTACTTAAAATTTTAGTCTATAGTATAGGTCATGTAATTTGAGGGGTGTTACAGTAATACCCGACTTATGTATACAAGTTAAACTGTTCATTTAATCGTCTTCCCTTTCTACTCAAATCTATCTATTCCATGTCAACTGCTTTCCTAGACATGCACTGCATTGCCGAATCACTCATGTCTATTAGTAACATGCTAAAGTAGCAACACCTATTGAAACTTTAAGAAACAACAAAAGATCAAAGGGTATTTCATTGAAAAGTTAATTTAACTTTTCTAGGTCTCACACAATGAAGAAGCAGGGAATATTCTTTCATTGCCATTGATCGCTAGACACACGTGGTATGAAACACGTTCTACGATGTTTACACCTTAAATTGGTGCATGTGCCTTATTCTATTGATTATTCAACATCGTACAGACCTTGGTCTAAACATTTCCAAATGTTTAACCCTAGTTTCTCTCTTCAGTGATTTTTAAGATCGTTGATGTACCGTGGTTTGACGGTACTTTCAATGCTTTTTCCTTAAGTTTTGTGTGTGTATAAGGCATTTTCTGTAGTAGTTTTAATGTATTTTTCTTTATGTTTACAGGAAACACTGTCCATAATGAAAACGCTGAAGATGTGCTAAAAATTGCAGAAAAGATGACCTACGGAGCCATCGACGGTCCGTCGACCCATCGACGGTCCGTAGGTGGCAACCGTCGCCATGAAGATGTTATGCTGCCAAGGAAAGATCGGGGAATTCTGACCAAGTGTGGGGCTACGGAAGGGATGACGGTCCGTCGTCTCATCGACGGACCGTCCTGGTGATCCGTTGGTGTAAACAGAATGTAGCCCCAGTACCCAATTTGAAAAGATTCTAAGTGTGGAGCAACGAAGGCCATCGACGGACCATCGTCCTGTCAACGGACCGTCGTCTTGGTCCGTCGATGGTAACAGAGAGTTGGAGAAGAAAGCAGATGAAAATAGAGTTGAACTATGTACCGACAGAGGCGTCGATGATTCGTCGTTTCCTCGATGGTCAGATCGTCGACACGAGACACGTTTTTGGACAGATTTTCCTTATTTAGGTTTCCATTTATGTTTAGGTTTCTTTTATTATAAATAGGACCAAAAACCTCATTTTTGGGGTTAGACTTTGTTAATTTTCAGATTTATATTGTTGGTTGTTGAACTTTGGATTCTGGAAAATACTTCACTTTTCCAGATTTGATCTTTACAATATTTTGATTAATTCAAGTGATTTTCTGGATTTTCTTCAAACTTGTTAAAGTAAGTACATGAATTCTTGTCTAATCAATATGAATTGTGTAGTTTTTAACATGGGTAACGAAATCCACAACTAGGGTTGTGGGAACCATGGGTAATTAACAAAGTAGAAATAGCTAAAATAACAATTCTAGAGTAGTGTCTTGCATGTATTGATAATTCTTTTGTTTAGAAGTCTTTTTAACGGTGGTCAACGTTAGAACTCGCCTTGTTGCTACTTGCCGGACCAAGGAGATAGATAATAAGAAAAGAATTATCAACGTAGATTTAGTATACACTATCTAATAGGCTAGTTTCAATTGGTGCGAAGTAGTAACTTAACCATACATTGAATATGATGCTTAATATGAGGTAAAAGGTAAGGTTTAATAAAGTATACACACGTAGCCGGATCAAGGTGCGGAGTGAAATTCACTAGTTGACGGACCAAGGAATTAGGGATACATAACTTACCACTTTGCATGCAAGATACTAGGAAAGAGTTGTTATAGCTAGGGTTACTGCGTTATGAACCTATGGGGAACACTTACACCCTAGTTTCTCTCATTACTTGATAAACATCAAATATTTGAACTTGCTATTTGTTTAATTAGGCTAATTAAGTACTTTTGTTACACAAAACCCCCCTTTTAATTGTTTGTTTTAGGAAAGAACTTGACTAAATAGAAGTAATCATAGATTAAAGTTAAGTATAAATCATTTTCCTCGTAGGATCGACCCCAACCTAACATTTGGGTTCTTTACTTGATACGACCACTTATACTTCTTTAGAAAAATTTAATTTGAGCGTATCAAATTTTGGCGCCGCTGCCGGGGATAGTGACTTTTAGATTAACTTTAAGCACATTACCGAATTTTAGTCAATAATTTCCTGATTTTACTTTTTTTTTTGTTTTTGTCTCTCGCAGGTCTAGCTTTAGTGTATGCGAGGTACACTGAGTCGAGGAGAACCAATACTTCCGCTTGATCCACAACTAAAGCGTACACTTCGCAGAATGAACATTCAAAATAATCTTGCTTATTTCGAGGATGAGATCAATCCTCCACCTCCCCCGCCAGTTGATGCTCATAATCAAGTGATGGTTGATAACCCTGGTGAAGGTGATTCGAGGAGGCAACCTCCTGCCCCACACCCTCAAGAGTACTATAGGGGAAATGTTAACATCACTAACTCTGATGGGCCACTTGTCCTACCTCATCTACCACATGGTCATACGTTCGTGGTAACTAGTAGCTTAATGCAGATGCTCACAGCTAAAGGTCTGTTTTTGGGGCTACCATATGAGGATCCACATGCTCACATCACCAAACTGAGGTCGGTGTGTAAGAGTTGTGTAGGGAGGCCTGACTTGGACATGGACATCATTGGGCTAAGAGTGTTCCCTCTCTCACTGAAGGGAGAGGTTGCTATATGGTTTACTGAGCTTCCCTATAACTCAATATATACATGGAACCAATTGAGAGATGTGTTCTTAGCTCGTTACTATCCGGTTTCAAAGAAGCTCAACCACAAAGATAGAGTGAACAACTTTGTGGAACTACCAGGGAAGTCGGTAAACAGTTCTTGGGATAGGTTCACCTCTTTCTTGAGAAGTGTTCCAAATCACCGTATTGATGATGAGTCGCTGAAAGAGTATTTCTATCGGGTGCAAGAAGATAATAATAAAACGGTGTTGGATACGATTGCGGGTGGTTCTTATGGGGAGTGTACTAATGCAGAGATCGCTGAGAAGTTAGAGAAAATCTCCCGAAATAATAAAGCTTGGAGCACTAGGAAGTCGGATACTCAGAGAAACACTTTTGCAGTGCAATCTACACACAACCCAGCCGCAGATGATATTCGTGAAGAAATGGCTCAAATAAAAACTGAGCTTGGGTTAGTGTTTAAACATGTCACTGGGGTGCAGAGAAAGTGAATGCGGTGAATTATTTGACTAAGCCACCACCGCCGATAGATGAGTTTTACTATGAGGAAGATTTTTATGCAGTGAATGAGCAGACGGGGGGTTTCCGACCGAACGCCCAACGCTCCAATCAGGAGAATTGGCGCCAAGGTCAAGGAAATCAAGGTCGGAACTATGGAAATTACAACCGAGAGGGTCACTATGTTCGTGAAGAAAACTACAACCGCGACAACAACTTCAATCGGAGTAATTATGGAAATAGAAACGATCGAAGTGGGCCCTATGTTCCACCTCAAAATCGGGAAGTTGCTCCTAGGGATGGTGGAGGTAGTATGGCGCGAGTTGAAGACATGTTGCAAAAGATGATGAGGAGGTTTGACGCAAGTGATGAGCACGCCAAGGAATTGAGAGGTGATTTGGATAACATTGGGCAAAAAGTGGATGCACATGCAGTCTCAATCAAGCATCTTGAGATGCAAATGGCCCAATTGTCGTCTACTGTGAACCCTCGTCAACCGGGTACTCTTCCTAGCAACACTGTTCAAAATCCGAAGAATGATGGACATTGTATGGCAGTCACTACTCGAGGTGGTAAGCAAACCACAAATCCACCTATGCCGTCTGGCGTAGAAAATAAGATGAGAAGAGAAGATGAGATAGCAGAAGCTAGTGGTGAGTTGGTAGATGAAGCGGGAAAAGAAGCAGAGAAGCACCAAACGGTGACTCCCATTCCAAGACCACCACCACCATTCCCGCAAAGGTTGGTGAAAAAGACTGAGGATGGTAAATACCGGCGTTTTATTAATATGTTGAAACAGCTTTCCATCAATGTTCTTTTGATAGAAGCTCTTGAACAAATGCCCGGTTACGCTAAGTTCATGAAAGATATGGTCACTAAGAAGAGATCGGTTAGTTTTGAGGATGATGATATGATGCAACATTGTAGTGCTATTGCTACAAGGTCTCTAGTGCAAAAGAAAGAAGATTCGGGTGCTTTCACTATTCCATGTACAATCGGGCTGTTACATTTATCTAAAACATTATGTGATCTTGGGGCAAGCATAAATCTCATGCCTCTATCCATCTACAAAAAGTTGGGTTTGGGTGATCCAAAGCCCACTGCGATGCGGCTACTGATGGCCGATCGAACAATGAAGAGGCCTATTGGGATACTCCACGATGTGTTAGTGAAGGTGGAGTCATTCATATTTCTGGCCGATTTTGTGATTCTTGACTGTGAGGTGGATTTTGAGGTGCCTATTATTCTTGGTAGGCCATTTCTTGCTACCGGTCACGCCTTGGTTGACATGGAGAAAGGGCAGATGAAGTTTCAATTAAACAATGAAGAAGTGACTTTCAATATTTGTAGGTCCATGAGGCAGAGTGGTGAGCTCCAATCGGTATCTGTGATATCCTACAGAGTTGAGAGTTTGTCAGAGGTCCAAATAGAAGAACGTCTTGGTGTTGAGGCACTAGCAGCAGTGATTATGAACTTTGAGAGTGATGGTATTGCAGAGTATGGGTCATTGGTTGCGGCACTTGATCGAGGTGATGTTCGATTCAAACCCAAGAAATTGGAGTTAGATATGATGCATCGCGAGTCTTCACCTGCGAAACCATCTATTGAGGAGGCTCCAAAATTAGAGCTTAAGTCTCTACCACCTCATCTGAGGTATGTATTCTTGGGGAAAGATGATATTTTGCCGGTAATTATTTCGTCAGATTTAAAGGTGCAACAAGTAGAGTGTTTGGTTGAAGTGTTGAAGAGGTTCAAGAGAGCTATTGGGTGGACTATTGAGGATATTATTGGGATCCCTCCCGGTATTTGTTCACATAAAATCCAACTCATGCCCGATCATAAGCCAAGTATACAGCACCAGAGACGCCCGAATCCACCTATGCAAGAGGTAGTGAAGAAGGAAATTATTAAGTGGTTGGATGTCGGAGTCATATATCCGATCGCTGATAGTAGTTGGGTATGCCCTGTTCAGTGTGTGCCCAAGAAAGGGGGAATGACTGTGGTCCCCAATGAAAAAAATGATCTTGTTCCGATGAGGACGGTGACCGGATGGAGAGTGTGTATGGATTACCGGAAACTAAATGCATGGACTAAGAAAGACCATTTTTCTATGCCCTTTATGGATCAGATGTTGGATAGACTTGCAGGCAAAGGGTGGTACTGTTTTCTTGATGGCTATTCGGGTTACAATCAAATCTCTATTGCACCGAAAGATCAAGAGAAAACCACTTTTACTTGCCCTTATGGAACTTTCGCGTTCAAGAGGATGCCCTTTGGGTTGTGTAATGCACCAGCTACCTTTTAGAGATGTATGATGTCCATATTTTCCGATATGGTGGAGGACACCATTGAGGTATTCATGGATGATTTTTCTGTTGTTGGTGATTCGTTTGATCATTGTTTGAGTCACTTGTGTGAAGTTCTCAAAAGATGTGAAGAGTGCAACCTTGTGCTAAACTGGGAAAAATGTCACTTTATGGTGAAAGAGGGTATTGTATTGGGCCACCGCATCTCAGAGAAGGGTATAGAGGTTGATCGAGCTAAAGTCGAGGTTATAGAGAGACTTTCTCCACCCATCTCTGTAAAAGGTGTGAGGAGTTTTCTTGGACATGCGGGTTTTTACCGGAGGTTTATCAAAGATTTCTCAAAAATTGCACATCCTTTGTGCAAGCTGATTGAGAAAGAGTGTAAATTTTATTTTGATGAATCTTGTCTGAAGGCATTTGGAGAGTTGAAAGAGAAGTTGGTATCTGCGCCCATCATTATTTCTCCGGATTGGAGCAAGCCATTTGAGGTGATGTGTGATGCTAGTGGGGTTGCACTAGGTGTGGTATTGGGACAAAGAAGGGATAAAATCCTTCACCCCATTTACTATGCTAGTAAATCCCTTAATGAAGCCCAAAAGAACTACACTGTGACTGAACAAGAGCTCCTTGCGGTTGTCTTTTCTTTCGAGAAATTTCGCTCCTATTTGCTTGGCACTAGAGTTATAGTGCATACTGATCATTCTGCCTTCAGATATTTGATGGCAAAAAAGGATGCGAAACCGAGGTTGATTCTTTGGGTTTTACTATTGCAAGAATTTGACTTTGAAGTGAAAGATAAAAAAGGGACCGAAAATCAAGTGTCCAATCACTTGTCCCGATTAGAAGATGAAGCAATGCGAGAGTTAGGTGAAAAAGCTGGAATTGATGATACTTTCCCTGATGAGCATGTATTGGCTGCTTCTCAAGTGAAAAAGCAATGCGAGAGATATCACTCTACTACCTTACCTACTGGATCATCCAACAGTGAGCATGGCAATCCAATGGAAGTGGATAATGAGTATTTAGTTGCTGAGAAGGTGCCAAGCAAAGATGTTACAGAGGGAGAACTGAAACACACCGGTGATAGTGCTGGACTAAGTCATCAGATCCTGGGTGGATCTTTGTCAGGTATAACTCTATCAGTTTTGTGAGTGTTTGTCCAACTTTGCTCCCTTAGGGTAAATTGACTTCTTTTTCATTTGGTCTTGAACATCAATTACTATCCTCAAACATATTTTAAGTTAGTATTTTGAGAAAATGATATTAGATTAAATTGTGTCTATGTGAGTCCTGATCAACAACAACCAGGTCAAACGAAATGGAGCATAAGATTTGAAGTGGACAGCATAGTCGTTATCTTCATAGATGATTTATTAACTGATATAACATTCAGAAAGCCATTCATTTCTCTGTCTCTTCATCTTCATGGTCTCAGTTGCAAAAGTTCTTGCTTGCTAGTATCAGCATATGTTGAATCCAGTAGCTTTTAATTAGACCCTGTATTTATATTAGGATTCATTACATTTGTATAAATATTAATTATGAAACCAGTTACCTAAAACAAGCTATCGGTTCAATGGCAAGTTCAGAACCCATAAACTTATACTATCCCCGCCTTTGGTTGAGTTAGCTATTGCTGTCTTTGAGTCGCCTGTTAGTGTTTATTGGATACCATTAGCACTTGATGCCCTGCCATGGTCCAAATCTGTTATTACCTCCTTATGATTGGATGCCCTTTTGGTGGGGATGGTTGGAAACTTTCAAGTTCAATTGCTCTGCATAGTGTCTTTTCCTTCAGATATTTATCTTGTATTGTTGTGTTCTTCTGATGAATTTTCCTTTTAGTTTCTCCCTAAAGCTTAAGCTTTAACGCTTCCATCCATCCTTCTTTGCAGGGAATATGAAACGTAGGACATCTTATCGGCCTTCTTTGTTTCCTTTCAAACGCTTGTTGACTCGCAGGCCTTCCACTTTCAGAGGCTGAAGCTCACGACTTTGTGCGGTTTGTCTGGTTGTTTATTTAAGTCAATTGACCAGTGTAGTACCATTAAAGAAGCAATTATACGTTTAATTCTCTTTTGCTGGCGTAATGCCCTCTTGGATTCGATGACAAGTACATTTATGTGTGTAGTTAAAAATCCGGTTATACGTCGAGGGGACATTTAACCATTTTCTCAATATTATATCTATTAGCAGGATTAATTAAAATCCTTTCATAGCACCTATTGTACTTGGCTAGTTAGTTCCAGCTATATAGATTAGATTTGATATGCATGTGGTAAATCAATACTTAAAACTACTTTGATCTAGAAAATTGGATCAGTTTGAAATATTGCAGATTCATAATTTCTTGAAATATATTTCACTTTAGGTTTCTATCTTTCAAGTATTCTTATATTATGTTGCAAAACAACAAATGTTGCAAATAGTTGCTCCTTCTCCTGCATGCTCTGAGCTTAGAGGTTGAAGCAACTGCCTCGCCAGCCTTGCTAGCTAACATTTTCCTGCTGGCTGTTATGTTAGTTGTAGTGCCTCTTCGACTATTCTCTCAATCTGGAAAGATAGCTTTGGATGGTTAATGCAGACAGGATGAAACATTAGGGACAGAGAAGTAATTTTTAGCACATATATATAAATAATGTGGACCAAGTATATTATTATATATATGAGGAAATCAAAGGAAAATCAAAGTTTCATAAGGCTATGTTGTATCCTTAAAATCGAAACCAAGATTTGTCATTATTTCTAAGCTTAAATGTATTTGCTAGTGATTCTGGTTCCTGCTGCATGTGCTTGTAGAAAAATTGAGACCAAAGTTGTTATTGTTTTTCGGGAAAATGCACGAGTATTCCCCTAGACTATGACCGAAATCTCATAGACACACCTTAGCTAATCTAAGGTCCTATTACCCCTTCAACTTATTTTTTTTGTAATTTTATACACATTTTGTCTTACGTGGCACACGCTGTGACTCCACACAATTGAGGCGCGTGGGAGATATTTGGATGTCACGTAAGCCAAAAAGGTGCAAAAAAATTACAAAAAAAAAGTTAAGGGGGTAAGAGGACATTAGTTTAGTTAAAGTGTGTCTCTGAGATTTCAGTCATAATTTAGGGGATACTTGTGCTCTTTCCATTGTTTTCAATTATACCCTTAACATTAAGCAAGTATTTTTTTTGCTTATTTCTAAAAAAATATCTAATAAATAAGGGTAGTTTAGTAAAGGAATAATTACGCGGTTAAGCAAACTTATAGTAATTAATTACTCATCATAGCTATCATTCACGACTAACATTATACTTCGAGTTTGTATAATTAACTACGTTTGTATATGTATAATTCGCCAGAATATACATATGTATAGTATATAATTATCTAACCGATATATATATATATATATATATATATATATATATATATATATATATATATATAATTCACCTCTCTGCCTTCGCTCGTCTCTCTCCCCCCTCTCTCAATCTCGCCCGCCTCTCTCCTCCATCTCCCTCTCCCAATCTCACTTGCCATATATACAAATACATATGTATAATATACAATTATCTAACCGATATACATATACAATAGACCTCTCTCCCACTCCTTGCCCTCTCTCGTTCGCCTCTCTCCTCCCTATAACATGTAGCTACAAATTGTAATCATAAAACTATAGCTATGGAGAATTATTAGGCTATTTTTGAATGGCTATATGTGAAAGTTTCTCTTTTAGGTAAATTATACCTCATAGAGTATTTATTATTGTTCTTAATGGTCATGATAAGAAAAGAACTAAACTGACAGTTACTATGGAGCATATATATTCATAGGTGTTATAGTGAACATGTTTTTTCCCATTTGGTTACATCGCGACTTAAAGCTCTTTCAAGAGGAATTAAAGATCTATTGACTACTTACAAAAACATAAAAAGTGAGTGTGAATCTTCACCCCATCCAATTTGTACTGACAAAAAGTTCTTTTTTTTCTTCTTCTGGTTGCTAATGAATTTTATTAATCACCAGGTGAAGCATTACATATCTATACCCAATCAACACAATTAGTTATCTTTTGAAATATGCCTAACCAATTGACTAAGGCAGAGAGAAAATTAAAACATGAATTGGTGAGCATTTAATTATTGGTCAGGCTTTCCTATATACAAGCTTTGTCTTCCCCAATTGAGCACAAATCATTAAAAATTTCCTTCTCAGAGTCAGACATGATGGAAGTTGATTCGAACAAACACTTTTTGTTTCGTATGGTAGCTACTCGGCTAACCATAAATTCGATTGAAACCTCTTTCTGTCATGACTACTCCATAGGTCCCTCTTGTAGTGATCTGACTCCGGATCCTTCACCTTGTCCCATAACTAGCCAGTCTCTCCCAAAGCTCCTTGCGCGTTTGCGCCGATGCTATTTAAGTTAGTATAATTGGTATCTTTGCAAAAAATGTAGACCAGGAATATATACATTCGATTGCAAGGTTAACCTCAAGAAATTAAGAGAGGAAAAAGAAAAAGGAAATGTTACCATGAAATAAGAAAATAATAATACAATAAGGGATGAATGTTAATTTAGCATAATGAAGTGATGAGAGTTTATTTATATAGTCTAAATTAATTCATAATTGAACATGTAAATTTAAAAAGAAATATGAGTTTGAGATAGCGGTGATAATTTTTTTAAAAGTCCTTTGTTAGTTTGGTTTGACAAATATAGAGCGTTTACACTTCCAAATAATCATAACAAAGTGAAACGAGAGCATCAATAAAGATTCCGGTGTGATGAATAAGATCTTTTCATCCTTCATCAAATTTTTGGGTATGAAACGATCAATCTCATTAGGAAGAACATTTTCTTTTACATGATGCAAATCTCGATTAGTTGAGACCCCAATGCGAGTGTTAAACATCGAGGGAAAAGACGGTGACATTATGTTGTATGATTGGTTTAAGACAAACAATTTCATTAAGCTAAAAAATATTAGATCAAACGTTTGAATAGATAAATTCTCAATCAATGAGACATGCATGAACTTTAAACTAAACTTTTCTTTAATAATATATAAAAAATACTTGAACTCCTAGTACAAATTTGGAAAAATGAAAATTCTAAATCTATAGGCCAAGTAGAATCTAAACATTATTGTAAATAACTTGCAAAATCATTAAGTAATTGAATAAAGAGCACTAGAGCATTCGTTTAGAAATCCCCGATTTCTCCAATCTAGCTTCGAGTTGATCTTCTTTGTCCTTCAACTTTCAAAGTTCAGTTGTTGCCTCAAATCTTTCTTTCCTGGTATCAGTTCGCTGGTCTATCTCTTGTCTCGTATCTACCAGCTTCTCCCAGTTCTCAATTGATTTTCCTTTTGAGGTAGACATTCTTGCTTCAATTTGGTGTGAAAGTACTAAACAAAGTATCAAACTAGCTCGAACAACTATAAATGCAAAACTAACAAAGTTAATGAAAACCAAATTCAAAATAGCGCACATAATTAATGTAGATTCTTTTCTAATAATAATATTTAAAAAAGAACATTTAGTATCAATTTTGTGACCATGAACTTACATTGAGATGATAAAGTGTAACTCAATTTATTACTATGCATTTGATTTGTTTATATAGACATCAATGACTTACTTTTTCCTTAAATTTTGCTCTCCTTTTATTCATGCAAATTAATGTAAAATATTACCAAAAATAAGAATTGCCATATTTTGATAGAAAACCACATATGAAAACATTGGAAAATTGGAAAAGTGATTAAACTCCAATAACTGAAATAAGGAAATATAACATATTGGAAGAGAGTTCTTCTTGTTTATTTATTTATTTTGGGTTTGTTTCGCTCTTTTATTTAAAAACAAATCAAGTTAGGAAAAAACTAGAAGAAAATTAAGTACCATCACTACAAGAAAAATGACATTTAACGACCAAATTTTAAAGAAACAATATAATTCCGGTCGTTAAAAGTATATTTATAACGTCAAAAAAAAAATCAGTCGTTAAAAGACTATTTTAATGTAATATTAGTAAAGCAACAATATCCGCACCTCAAATTTTTTTATACCCGGACGTTAAGTATAAAAATATTACACATATTTTTACTTTAATATTTTTTTCTTCACAAAAAGACTTATTACCCCACCCCCAACTGATGGTCACACCCCATTACCCTTCATTCCATAAGAACATAACAAAACATCCCTTTTTCCACAGCACAAAACCAAACTAAGAACGTTAATCCAACTCCTCAATCTGCGACAAAAGAGCTACATGCGGGAGTGAAGAATTTCAGAATCGTGACTCAGAGTCCCTTAATTCCAGCAGAGAACTGATTTGTTGGAGAAAAATCAGCAAAACAAACAACAATAATGGTGGTACAGTTCCTAAAATTCAGGTTTGTTTGCAAAAATTAAGCTATAGATCTCTATTGAAGGTCTTTATAAATGAAATCAAGGGCTTTTTTTTTAATTTCATAAGTCGCCTCTTTCTTTTTCCTTTAAATTTCAGTTGAGTTTTCTGCTCCTTGCTGAAATTTCACCTGAGTTTTGCTGGTGTTTGCTGCGGGTGATTGTAAGTTGACATATTCTTGGACTTTCATTCCCTTCAAGGTTAGCTTAGGTTGTTTTGACCATAAATTTTTATGTGGGTATTCTGATTTTGACCATAAATTTATGTGGGTATTCTGATTTTGACCATAAATTTATGTGGGTATTCTGATTTTGACCATAAATTATTATGTGGGTATTCTGATTTTGATCATAAAATTTATGTGGGTATTCTGATTTTGACCATAAATTGTTATGTGGGTATTTTGATTTTGACCATTTTTGAATTTATGCTGTATGATTCATAAGTTTTTCCACCAGTAGGTTATTGATCCACATGCTCTTAAATTATGTAATATGTTTGTGGGTATGCAGGGCAATGTATTCTTGTAAAGGGGTGACTGGGACTGGGTTAGAACCAAATAATCAAATTTGAACATGTTTTGTTTCTGATCCACCAGAATCTGTTGGTTTAGGTTATAGATTGGACTTGTCTTGGCTTCAGAGTTCTTCGTATTCATCGATATATAGTTTTGGAGGTAATGAAGGAGATCCTATATGAAATGGGAGTTTGAGAATTCTTTGTTGTATAATGATTCATATTTTTCTTGATTGAACAAACACACTTTATCTCCAAACTTACAGAACCCAGTTACAACAAGCTAATAAGAAAAATAATAATAAAACAACCTAGTCAATCCTAAGCATTTCCAACAGCTACAACTACACATTCACTATTTATATAATTGCTCTATACCTATCTTTCCTTCTATGCTTCCTCTTTAGTACTTCAATGATTCTCACTTTACTGTCAAGTTGTATTTTTTTCATTATCACTTGTGTTCTCTGTATTCTCTGCTTCCAGATTGCATCATTCCTCTTCTTCCATATATAATACACTAGTGCAGCCAGTATTGCCCATATAAGTCCTCTATGGATTTACCCTGTTACGTTCCTTGTTATTCCTGTCGATAGTTCATGTGGTCCCATGTTCCTTGGTTTAGTGTTTAGCCAGTTCAAAATATCATCCAAGCAGGTGTTGGAGTAAACACATTCAAAATATAAGTGAGGGTAGTGATGAATCTTCTGATTTTTCTGGTGCAGATGAGTCTTTTTATTGCAACTGTAGGAGTGGTGTCCTAGAAACGTATTCAGCCATTTCTTTGTTAAGCAATGAATAACTCATGTTCTGATAGGAGTGAAAGAAACATCTTGATGTGTCTATATATGAATGTCCTTGTTTATATCATTACTAGTATATAAAGATAAACATCATTGTAATCAAATCATTAGTTGGAATTCCCCTTTCCTTTCAGGCCAGCATCTCAAATCTCTCTATTTTTCTTCATTTCGTAGCTTATTTTGTGTAGTTGTTGCCTTGCCCTTTTAAGAACTACTTTCAAATGTTGTGTTTCGGTCATCCTTTGAAGCAATTAGAACACTGCTAGAAGTGAGGGTTGGTTATCTAGATTTCCTATGTTTTATTGGTTGGGCTGAACAACCTCTGAAATATATGCAGTTGGTTTACTTCCAGCTGCACTTCAGGTTCGACACTTCTAAAGTCACATTTGTAATCTCAGTTTGCTTATATATCACAATTCACTGCTTTAAACTTCCCAAAGTTCTCGACACAATTCTAGAAGAAAGAATATTTCATGCAACTTTTACAAGTTTTAGAAATTCCAATTCATTTGTGTAAATGAATGTGATGATTGGTGTGATATTGTATTTATCAAATTAACTTTTATACAACCTTTAGAACTTCTAAGACTTCTACTTTTACCCAAAACACATGCTGGAACCATTGGTGTGATATTGTCTTTTTAACAGTTGTACTTTGCTGACTTGTTTTGGACAAACATGCACAAGATTGTAGGGGTGTAAAAAACGTTTAATATCTCTCTCAGAACAATTTTCATTTCTATGATTATGTGATCACATAGTAGCTCCCCAATGTGATCTCTGTAGTTCTTATCCTGCAACTATCCTTGCATACTTTAATAACGCTCTGTTTGCTGCAAGTAGTTTCAAAAGAACTATAATTTCTATGTTGGTAGTTATAAATATAAACTGGAGTACAAATACATTTACTTTGCAACACAAAGCATCAGGTCCTATAGAATTCATGGCCAAGAAATGAGAAAAAGGAAATTCCTGAAGTCTTATCTTTGATAAGGCAAACCTTTTTCTGTACTGAGATTTCTTAGTCGGTTTCATTCAGAAATCTTTGTGGATGATTTCTTATTTTTGATCTCCCTACCCTTTCCTGTACTGATGTTCCTTATTCAATTTTATTCGACTATCTTTTTGGATAATACTCCTTTATACTTAACTGCACAAAATAGTCTCTAGTTTTATCTGTAGAACATGTTCATTTCTAAAATTCTATTACAGAGAACTAGAGCTAAGAAACAAATGCCCCAAGATTAGAGTGATATTTTTTCTTTAAGGAATATAAAAATATATTAATGTCAGAACAAAGGATGTGCTTAAGCCATATTTACAATTCAAATGGCAAAGTGCGAAGTAAAGTGAAGCTGTATTGCTTTTTTGCAGTGAAGTGAAATTATGGCAAAAAAAAAGCAGGTGTTGCAGTCCAGAAGCGGGGAAGCGATTTCTCGGTTTTCTGCTTAACTATGGTTGATAGTAACTAGGGATTTTTTTTATTTCGTAAAAGCATTTCGTGCCTTCTTTCTAATCATTTCCCTCTATTTCACTTCTCATGCTATGACACTCTTTCAAGTGACTGCAAGTTAAGTTTCTCATCTTTTCTTCTTCTTCTTCTGCTTCTTCTTTCTTTATGTGCTTATTTTCTCTGCTTAATTCTTTGGCAACAGTTATTGTTTCAACCCTGTTTGCAATTTTCCATGTTTTGTTTTTTCTTGTTTATATTGAATCATATTTGAATTTTATGTATCCTCTAAATCCAATATGTATGTGAGACAACTCAGTTGGTGCTGTAATTTAGGCTTAACTTTTATGAAAGTAGCGATACGATAAATAGAAAATATAAAAGGGAAATACAGAGACATGGCGAAAGCAGCATATAGTATCACCTGCATATAGTATCATTGAAAATGGATGAATTCTTTGAAATAGGAAATAATAATATTGAAAGACTATACTGAAATTATGTCTATATAATTTCATGTGGCTTGTTGATTTTTGTAAGGTCTTTGTTGCATTTCATATTTTCTTTTCTGTGAAGTGTATCTCATGTTCACATATTTCTTTCTTGGTTGTTGTAGTATTTGGTTCCAAATCTTTCGGTGGATGTGCTTACTATTATTGTTGAAAGTGTCTCCAAAACTATTCTTTTGAAGGCTTTTTGTTGATTTCTTTTTTTAAGGTACGTTTTTTTTTCTAAAACTTTCTTCTTTACTGATGTATTTTTGAAAATATGTCAATTATCTGTCTCAATTTTTGTGGCCATTTGTTTTGCTATGTTTTTTAATTCAGTTTAATTGGCTATTTTCTAAGAGGTATTGTTGGTTGCGATCTTTTACTGTGTTTCACCGATTTTTGAACTATGGTATGAGCATCATAAAATGTTAACCTATCAGACACTATCAAAACTTTCATGTTCTCAATATAGGTAATAAGAATGTGCACACCTGTAACAAAATTTAAATGCTACAAACAAAAAAATATAAAATCTTTCACCTGTTTTCTTAAGACTTTGAATTCTCTTATTTTAATATAATCAGATTAGATTTTAGGAGTTCTCTAACCTGTACATATAATTTTATAAATTAATTGTGAACTTGTTTTGTATATTCAGTTCATAATCATAAATGTAAAAAGTATTTGGTCTTTTACTATTGATGTTTAGAATGTACCTGTAAAAATTATTATTTTGAAATATTTGGTCTTTTACTATTATATGTTGGATTTTCTTGAATTGCTAGGGTCTTTTGTTATGTAATTTGGACTATCCCAATTTTTATAATCTTTTTATTATGATCTTGTGAATATTTATTTGTGTTTCTTGTTGAAGTACAGATAAAATGTTTTTTTCTTGATTTTTTGTTGTAATACATACATAACTATATGCATCTAGTGTGTGTGAATCTATAACTCTAAAATTTTATATCTAATTAAAACTACTTTGATGTTATACTAATGTATTATTATATATATTTTACATGCATGGAGATAATGGCGCCTAATAAACAATGGATGGAACTCATTAAAGATAGACTTGCTATTGCTTATATAGATGGGGTTGAGACTTTCTTGGATTATGCGTTTACAAAATTAGGAGACCCGCAGTTGATACGTTGTCTATGTATTAAATGTGGTAATGCAACTTCTAGAACACGTGTTATGGTTAGGTCACATTTAATAGTACATGGGATAATACCAAGTTATACTTTTTGGTATCACCATGGGGAGATGTCAGGTGAAGAACAATAAAATTTTGAAAAAATAGATGATAATGACATTGAAGAGGATGCTGGTGAGGATGAAATCGATGGTTTGCTTAGAGATTTGTACCCCGATATTAACGGAGATAATATGAATAATAGTGGTGATGATTTTTTGGAGGAGGAACCAAATGTTGAAGCAAAAAAGTTTTATAGGCTATTGAAAGATCTTGATCTACCATTATATGAAAGTGCAAAAGTTTCTAAGCTCTCTACTTTGGTTAAATTGCTTCACCTTAAAAGTATTGGTCATTGGAGTAATGAGTCATTTACAATGTTGTTGAAGTTTTTGAAAGATGATCTATTGTTGGATGGAACAAACTTGCCGGATTCATATTATGAGGCAAAGAAGGTTATTCGGGATCTTGGGCTTACTTGAAAGAAGATTGATGCATGTAAGAATGATTGCATGTTATATTGGAAGTATGATAATTGTCTTCAATCTTGCAAAGTTTGTGGTGCATCTAGATGGAAGGATGGTAAACATAGTGGGGAAACAAAATTGAAAGAGGAAAAAAAGATACCATGCAAGATTTTACGTTATTTTCCTCTAAATCCAAAGCTTCAAAGGTTATTTATGTGCTAAAAGATATCTCCTTTGATGTCATGGCATCATGACAAAAGAGTTGATGATGGAATAATGAGGCATCCAGCTGATTCAATGGCATGGAAAAAATTTGATGAGCTTCACTCATCTTTTGCTTTAGAGCCACGTAATGTATGACTTGGACTTGCTAGTGATGGTTTCCAACCATTTGGAATGTCGAAAAGTCCGTACAGCATTTGGCCCGTGGTACTTATTCCCTATAATTTGCCACCTTGGCTTTGCATGAAGCAAGAGAACTTTATTTTGTCAATGCTTATACCTGGCCCTGAGAGTCCTGGTGATGCAATTGATGTTTATCTGCAACCTTTAATAGAGGAGTTGAATGAATTATGGGAAAGTGGAGTCAAGACATTTGATGCATCAACTAGAAAGAATTTTACGTTACATGCATCTTTGTTGTGGACCATTAATGACTTTCCAGCATATGCAAATTTGTCAGGATGGAGTACAAAAGAAAAACTCGCTTGCCCATGTTGCAATAAAAAAAAACCATACAAGGCTAACAAATGGCCAAAAAGAGTGTTATATGGGCCATAGACGATATCTTCCTCTTAATCACAAATGGAGAAATGATAAAGCGTCATTTGATAACACTATTGAGCACAGGCTACCGCCTGAAATGTTGTCCGGTGATGATATTCTTGATCAGGTTGCTGACTTAGATGGGTTACAATTAACAAAGGATCCACAGAAGAAGATTAAAATATCACACAAGAAAAGGGGTGATAATTGGAATAAGAAGAGTATATTCTTTGATCTTCCATATTGGAAAACCTTATTGCTGCGACATAATCTTGATGTGATGCACATTGAAAAGAATATATGTGATAGTATTTTGGGGACAATATTAGATGTCTCAGGGAAAACAAAAGACACCTTGAGCACTCGGTTGGATTTACAAAAAAATGAAAATACGAAAAGAATTGCATCCGATACAAAATGGAGATAAATATGAGTTGCCAGCAGCACCTTACACATTATCTGATGAAATAAGCAAAAAAATTTCAAATTTTTGAAGAATTTGAAGGTCCCAGATGGATTTTCCTCAAATATTTCTCAATGTGTCAACCTTAAGGATAAAAAATTCTCAGGATTAAAAAGTCATGATTGTCATATAATTCTACAACATTTACTCCCTCTTGCCATGCGTGGTATGCTTTGCAAATCTGTGTCTGAACCTCTCATTGAGTTGTCTATTTTTTTCAAAGTGCTTGGAGCAAAATGTTTGAGCGTAGAGGATTTGGAACAAATAGAAGCTCAAATAACAAAAACGTTATGCAAGTTAGAAAAGGTGTTCCCTCCTGCATTTTTTGATGTCATGGTGCACTTGTCTATGCATCTACCTGATGAAGCTAAGATTGCTGGACCAATTCAGTATCGATGGATGTATCCAATAGAGAGATACCTACACTTTTTGAAGTGTTTTATTGGTAACATGGCTCACCCTGAAGGTTCAATTGTAGAGGCATATTTAGCAGTTGAATGTATGACTCTATGTTCAAGGTATTTGAATACAGTAAAGACAAAGTTTAATTGTCCGGAGAGAAATTATGATGGTGGTGTAATTGAATCTGATGGTGGTTTGGCAATATTTTGTGAACCTGGAAAAAGTTTAAAGGGTAGCACACCAGACAAACTTGATTCAAACGATTTGGAGGACGCACACTATTATATTTTGAAGAATTGTAATGAAATTCAACCATTCCTCGAGTAAGTATTGATTTAATCTAATAATGTATTTATACCTTGTGGATATGTTTAATTTAAAATAACATGTAAAACTTCAATTCTTTGTTAGAGAATTTTCACAAATTCATAGTGAGACCTCTCAACAAAGTTCAGATGTGGAGTGGAATAGAAAATTCATTAGTTGGTTACAAAAAAAGGTTAGTAGAAATTAACTGGTTTTCTTAAATCAAGAATGCAATTAAATATTGTTTTCTAAAAAGCTATTTGATGTTGTTAGGTTGCAGGATTATACAAATATGATGATAGTAAGAGAATGGAAGATTTACTATCTTTATCACGTGGCCCTATGCCATATGTCACAAGATTCAAAGGTCATATTGGTAATGGATATAGGTTTCATGTGAAAGAGTATGATCAATATCTAAAAACTCAAAATTCTGGAGTGGTTGTAGTAGGTGAGACCGGTGAAGAACAAAACCATATGAATTATTATGGCGAGTTAACTGAGGTTCTTGAATTACAATTTGTTGGGGGAAGAAAGTGATTTTATTCCGATGTATATGGTTTGATGTGTATGATCAAAAGAGGGGAGTTAAGATGGATGAATATGGCTTTGTAAGTGTTAACCGTCGGCGATATTTGAAAATAAATGAGCCATTTGTATTAGGTAGCCAAGCATCACAAGTATTTTATGCTATCGATCATTCCAATAAAGGTTGGCATATAGTGCAAAAGGTTCAACCTCGTGATTCTTTTGATAATTTGGAAAAAAAGATGATGACTTAGAAGATTTAGATAACTCTACACAAGTGAAAAGAAAAAGAACTCATTAAGGTTTGGAGCTTTGTCATGCTTTCATTTACTTTATTAATTTTTTTATGGTAATGATTATTTATAGCATTTATATGAAAATTTGTTTAATGCACTTGGTTTTTAATTTCTCCTTCATCTTACCTATTTGAACTTTTGTTTTCAAGACTTCACTCTTATTTTTTTAATTATTATCTAGGTTGACATGAATCCCTCAAGAGCTCTGAAGTATGAAATGGGACAAGCTTCAAAAATTCCCAAGCATGAACTCATTCAACCAGGTGCCTTAGCAAAAGGTCTAGGTCAAAGTTTGAAATCTATGAGCACTATCAGAGTTAATGCTAAACAAAGGACTCCGATTATCAAAAATAGAAGTTACTATACAGCTACTTCTAAGTTGAATAAGCTAGAAGATAATAGTTTCCATGTGCATCCTTGTTTTGAGGAAAAGGAAGACAATGCTCCCCTCCATCAAGAAGCTGAAATGAAGCAATACACTTTGACTAGTCATGCAAAGGGTCAGGGACAAAGGCTAAGGATTCATGCTGAAAAAAGGACTACGATTGGCGAAAATAGATTAACTACACCAACTTCTAGTCGGAATAAGCCAGTAAAGAAAAGTATCCCTGTGCCTCCTGCTTTTTATCCAATGGAAGACAATGACACCCTCTTTCCAGAAACGGAAGTGACTCGAGATACCCAAAGAAGTGATCATTTGCAAAAGAGTTAGTTTGGTTAATCTGTTTGATCAAGAAATTCTGCTTAACTTTCTCTACTTTATCTCCTTCGTATTATTTTTGTTACTAATTGAAATAAACTTCTTATTTTTGTTGACTTCCATCAAAATTTGCAGGTCCATTTGAATTCGATACGTCCAAAAAAGTGATTGAAGTGTCTCGAGTTGGCCAAAGAAGTGATGCTGCAATTTTATTTTATTTGTGCAACTTTTTTTTGTTAGTTGAGTTGAAGTCTTGATTGTTTTTTACTTGCACTTAAATTTGCAGGTCCATTTGAATCTAGAAAAGCAAAAACAGTGGTTGGAGTGACTCGAGGTTCTAAGGGAAATCAAACTAGTAAGTATTTTCTTGTTGTTACATGTAAAGCAACAAAAAGATTATCTATGACTTGCTTTCCTAGGAAATAGTTTTGTTAGCATATGGCTAGCATTTTCAAGAATAAGGACCTTCGAAATAAAGGGAATATTAGTAGTTATTTGTCTCAGTAACTCTCCATTCTGGAAAATTGTATCCTGCTTCAACAACATCTTTCTTAGATGTTGTCCATTCCCCTTTTTGTATCACATTTTATTTTTTGTGGGGATTCTACATTTGTTGTACCTGCTTTGTCTAGTTGTCCCTTGGTTCAGAACTGTGGATTGGTACCTCTCAAAGGCGAAGGAAATTTAGTGATCTGATAGCATGGTATTTTGGATAATATGTCTTACAATCTTATACAGTAAAGACCATTATATTGTATACATTAAAAGTTTTAGAACTTGACACCTAAAACATAACTACTAGATCATTCTCCAGATTCTTTCGATTATTTAGCGCTAATGATGAATTTATATTAAAGAGCATAGTTGACTTACTTTAAACTGTGCAGGTCCAGCTGGATATGATAAGGCACAAAAA
>CM040623.1:8528953-8623123 GCA_022817965.1 Solanum lycopersicoides | reverse complement strand
GAAAAGATGCATATCTCCTATTGAATGGTTTGAAGTTGGTGAATCAAGGTTGATAAGACAAGATTTAGTTGATCAAGCAATGAAAAAGGTGAAATTGATTCAGGAGAGGTTGAAAACGGCACAGAGTCGTCAAAAATCCTACACAGATGTTAGGAGAAGGTAGTTAGAGTTTGAAGCAGATGATTGAGTTTACTTGAAAGTTTCACCCAAGAAGGGTGTTATGAGGTTTGGTAAGAAGGGGAAACTTAGTCCCCGGTATGTTGGACCTTATCGAATATCCAAGATGATTGACAACGTAGCTTATGAGTTAGAGTTACCCCAAGAGTTAGTAGTGGTTCATTTGCTATTCCATTTTTCCATGTTGAAGAAGTGCATGGGAGATACTTCACTTATCATACCGATTGAAGATATTGGTATCAAGGATAACTTATCTTATGAAGAGATTCTGGTCCAGATTCTAGATTGCTAGGTTGGCAAGTTGAGCACCAAGGAAATAGCATCAACAAGAGTGCTATGGAGAAATCAATTGTTGAGGAAGATATTTGGGAAGCTGAAGAAATACCCCCATCTCTTTGTATCCGAAGAAATTCCAGATCAAGGTACTAATTTTCTTCTTAGTATCCTTTAATTATGAGTTGGCACGTTGTATTTACATTATGTGTTGGGTGTTTGAAATGAATGATTACATATTAAACCCTTAGCCGAGTAAGAGTAATGTCATTCGAGGACAAATTTTCCCAAGGGGGAGATATTTTAACATCTCGCAATTTGAAATAACTAGGAAGAAACTAAGAATTGAAAATAGTGAGTTTTTTTGAAAGAACAAAAATATGGAAATTTTGTAAAGTTACAAAAAGTTAAGTTTTGGTCAAATTCGAATGGCAATAATCTCTAGCTCAATATGAGTTAGATGTACTTCTAGATATGGTTGGAAAGCTCTTGGGATATTCTTACCAACATTGCCAAGTTTGCGCAATTCCGAGTTCGTATGAGTGAGTTATGTCCTTTGGAAGTTCGGATGTTGGAATAAGGAAAGTTTGAAAAATGTATTTTAGAAGGGTAGTTTGGTCTTTTCTTTACTCAACTTAATTAATTTGTTTTTAGGAGTTTAATTGGTGTAAAGTCGGATTTTAGTCAGTTTAGAAAGTGAATTTCACGCTAGGGCTTGGAGAGAAAAGAAAAAAGGAGAAAAGGGAAGAAAGTCCAAGATTCGTCAAGAACATTCAAGAATCGCTTGTGGATTTCATCAAGGGGCGACCCCTACGAGGCATGTGAGCTTCCATAGTGTTGGGTTCATTCACCCACACATCAATCATGATTTATTCAGCGTAATTTCGTTCTTGAAATTTAAGGATTTAAGTTCTTGATGAATTCTTGATAAGTGTTCTTGAAGTTTCCTCATCGATTAAGTTTTGATGTAAGATTCTACTTGGGTCAAATTAAAATGACCATATCTCTTAGAATATAAGGAATTACGTGATTTATTACCTATCCAATTAAAGATAATTTAATCTACTTTCAAACGCCGCCAATTTTGCGTCAATCTAATTTTTGAGTAAAAAGTTATGACTATTTTAGTAACCTATGAAGTGCTATTACGAATTAGCTGATTGGAAAATATTAAAATAGTTATTTTTGTCATTTTACCTCCAAGAAAACCATAAACAAATTTCTTGACTTGTAAAAGGTTCAAAATAATCAGATTTTCATCTTTACTAAAGAAAATCATAATGCTTGGCTAATTCAAGAATCTCAAGAAAGGTTTTCTTGATCACTTATCTTCAAGCTAGGGCTTCAAGGTTTCTATTCAAGTTCTTATCCAAGTTTCTTGGTGTTCAAATTGTGAAAAGTCTCAAATCGTTGGAGAAAAAGGATTTGATCAAACACTTGTCTGAAGAGTCCAAATATGTACTCATTTTCATTAGCATAAATATATTTTTGCAACAACTTCTACTTGACACGAAGTTCAATGATTTTCTTTTGCACAAACTACAACTTGGTGTTCAAGTTGTGAAAAATCTTATACTGTTAGAGAAAAAAGATTTTATCAAAAACTTGTTTGAAGTGTCTAAAGTAGATTTAGTAAGTAATCCTTTGTTTCCAATTTATTTATTGTACTTTTATTTATATTTAGTTTAATATGAATTTTCTTTTTTCTTGGTTGTTGGGGGTGCATTTTTAAGACCACAAAGTTAAAAGACATTTTTATATATTATACATATCCTTAAATTAAAAGTCTTTTTTATTAGTTAAAATTTCATATGAAATTAAATTAGAAAAATCAATATCTATCTTTTTTATCTTCTATACTAACTTAAAATAATGAATTACATAACTTACCGACAATTAAGTTATTAATTTTTATTAAAAATCATATTTACCGACAATTAAGCTATTAAATTTTGTCAAACACATTTTTACTGTAGTGATAATTTTTTGTTTTGATAAAGTTTTTTTTTTAATAAAGAAGTAACAACTCTTTCTTTTGAATTATTTCAATTAAATTTGTGAACTGTAAACTTGGATACAACCTGATAGACTATTTTTGAAAAATATGTTTAGCAACATGTCTTTTTCTTCTTGATTGCTACGAAAGTAAGATTGTTTTTAGTATCATTTGTGGATGTTTGTGAGTTCAAGTGTTCACAAAATTATGCTGTGAAATTTTAATATGTTATGTGTCAAAAAAATCTGTTTAGAATGTCTAGTAGTGAACAGTTCCGTTAAGATGCCACTTGTTGCTTGGTTGATAATTGCATTAATTCTTTGTATTTGCATACTATAACTATGAAAATAATTGTGGTTCCATTCAAATATGTTGGGGTCGGTGATATGAAACATAAGAAATAGTAATGACTATTCTGAGACAATGAGGAAACACATCAATGATACTAAGAATTGTAGGGTCCTTTTTAACATATACATGATACATCATATACTATAGTAAAAACATATCGATTGAGGTTCTTAAGATGGGAGATGAAGGTTTTAACGGCATGATTTCTTCGTTATGCAAAAGTCAATGAAGAAAGAATTGGGGCCAGAAATATTTTTGGTAGTAACTTGGAATTTCTCAACCTAGTCCAGATTTGAATGAATCAGAGACATTAAGGTGTAGGAAAATATAGTAATGAATGATAGATCTAATTGTGAATTTTATAACATGATTGGATTGCTAAGATGATAAGGAACCCATACCACTTTACGAAATTGAATTCAGGAGAGTAGAACTCCCGGAAAATGATTTTTTCGTGAATGGGTACATTCTGTTTCCGTCGAGGCCGCTGGATTGGGATTCTGGGCACTGAAAAGGCCTCACTGTAGCGGGCCAAACGCGACTTAAAGCTGCTAACAAACCCCTAAACAATCATATTTGGTATTTTTCGACTTTTAGGGCTAAAGAGGCGACCCCAAACGAGTTCTTAACAATTTTTCATCATTCTTGAGGCTAAAGGTAAGGATTTAACACCTCGAATCCATTTTTTTGATCCGTAGAACCTATTTTCTTGGGTTATTATCGATGGATAAGGGTTTTGATCTAAGAATTATGGTGGATAAATCCTTAATTTGGGTATTAGGATCTTGGGTTGATCTAGGGTTATTGGGTTTACTATAATCCAAATAATAAGACCTTTAATTGTTGTAGACCTTAACAAGCGGAAAGAATCCGGAAAGGGAAGATTCAAGCGCCTTAGGGGATTCAAGCTTGGCTTCGAGGTAGGTGATGGTTTTGATTTCATGTTGGTGTGGTATATATTTGTAATTGCTTCGTTATAATGCATATATATATGTGAATCTTGCATTATTGATCACCCTAATCGCAAATGATGATAATTGAATAATTTTATGCCATGAATCACCTCATGTTGTATGATCTTGATGATGTACTTGTGATTGTGATTGTGGTGTGTGAACGGGGATCATATTGCAATATTCCGACAAGCTAACTTGGATCAAATTGCCACGTTCTAGAATAAATAATGGATTGGGTTTCCACGTTCTGGCATCCGACATAAAAATGGGATCAGATTGTCACGTTCCGGCAAGCTAATATTTTGAGTGTGAGTTCCATGAGAGGACCATTGAATTGGGTTTCGTGAGAGAACCATTGAATTATGTTGTGTATATTCTTGTGATGATTATGTTCGTACCTAATGATGATGTATATTGAAGGACTAATGGTTTCTCTAAAATGATTTAATTGTATATTGTTGAGAATTGTGAAACTGTTCGTTGCTGTGAATTATGATGATATTGTATATGTTTGGTATATGCTTGTTTTTATAATTTTGTGGTTACTTATATATGTTTCACTCAGTGGGATAGCCGCGTGATTCTACCAGTACACTGTGGTTGTGTACTGATTCTGCACTTTCTTTTATTTTGTTGAGTACAAGGCATCTTCCATTGGTTATTGATGGACCTCGTTAAGAACATCAGTGACCATTCGAATGCAAGGGTGAGCTAGTTATTTCGGGCTGCCTTGAGTTATCTTTGTTTGAGTCCACTCTTTTCAGACTCAGACTATTGGTTAAGTTGTTGGTAGTTTCGGGGTTGTACCCCTTGTTCTTAGATTTGTCTTTGCTAGAGCTTTGGTACATTGACTTTCAGGTTTTAGGTATTTAATTTCGCATTTGTTTAGTTAATTCAACTTGTTTTTGTAACTTAACTGCTTTAGTTTATGTCTAGTTGCTTAGTTATGATTGTAGTAGTGGTTCTCCCACCGGATGGTTAGTATGGGTGCCAATCACGACGGTTTGGGTTGTGACAAATTGGTATTAGATCCTATGTTCATTGATCTTATTGTACAAAAATGAGTCTAGTAGAGTCTTTCGAAATGGTACGGTGATGTCTGTACTTTTCTTCGAGAGTCTATAAGACTTTAGGAAAACTCACTTCTTTCTACTCCTTCGTATTTTGAATTGAATCCAATTGGTATCTGGGTGATACAAATTGATATCTTTCCTCCTTTACTCTATGGTTCCAGCTAGAGCAAAAAAATGGTAAAAACATCACTAGCATGAGAGGATGTGTATAGACTACCAACAGTTGAATAGGGTTACCGTTCGCAACAAGTATCCATTGCCTCGGATAGACGACCTTTTTGACCAATGGCAAGGTGCATCTATTTTCTCTAGGATTCATTTAAGGTGTGGTTACCATCCATCATCTAAAGAATGAGGTGGTTAAGAATGGGGTTCAACCAAGTTCTGTGATTGAAATTAGCAGTTTTATGGGGCTCGCTAGCAACTGTTGTTGCTTATGGTATGAGTTGAATCCAATTGGTAAACTAGATGGAACACAAACAAGACAATTGAAACTGGGAAGGTTCCAATTAATATCTGGCCTTAGGGATCGTATAAGGCATGGCTTACGGATGTTTATGGAATGAACTAATTAAATAAAAAATTGGACTTATGTGTGAATTGTATCTTGGAAACTTTGAACGCGTGCTTCTCTTATCTCAATTAATTGGGAATATGAAGATGTAATTGCTTGAATGTGATGAGGTGATTATGTGCACAATAAAAGTGTGCCTGAACTTTGATATGTACAATATGTTGGCCTGATCGTTGAAGTTATGAAAGTTGTAAGTACTTGAGTATCGTGAAACTCATTGTGAAAGGAAGATATGAACTAAGGATCATGTGAGTGTCTAGGTGTATCTAAGAGATGTGTGGGTTGTGGTGCCGAATTAACAAGAATGGAAATTGGTTCGTATATCGTAGGATTTAATTGGTATAGACTTGATTTCTCTTAGCTCAGAGAATTATCCTAAATTCGTTTGGCAGAGCTGGAACCTTTGGGAAAAATGAAAAAGAGAAAATCCCTAGAAAATTAGTTGGCCTAGGTCCTGTTTCTATTTTGGCCGATAGAGCGGGACTATTCCCACAAGGGCGATGCCGCTAGAAAAGGATTTCTCCCGCTAGAGAGTGACAGGACAAGACAGAATCTCAGCACTGTCTCCCTTTTTTTCCTAGTCATAATTATGAACCCCGAATTTTACCTTAGTGTTCAGCAATCAAATATAAGTTATAAGGTGTGTTAAAATTTTGGAGAACCAGGGCATGTGCGGGTCGGATGTAGTGATCAAAAGTACTATAATTGTTGTGACCGAATGGCTAATGTGTTATTTGATTCAGATTCTACTTATTTTTATGTGTTAGTTCGATTGACTAGGGATTTGATGTGGTTTAAGATATAATTGATGCCCTCCTCCACGTTTCTACCCTAGTCGAGGAGTCAGTCATAGTCACCCATGTGTATCGTGTTGTCCTGTTGTCTGGTGGATTCTCACATTTGGGTTGATTTTGTTATGCTAGATATGACTGACTCGATATAATCTTAGGCATGACTTGGTTGTTCCCTTATCATACTGGGCTTAATTGAGATGCCAAGATGGTAACTCTAGAGATCCCCGGTAGGGAAAGATCAGAGAGGGAAGGGGTCTCTACGAATTGAAGCGAGTATAATAACCCAACAAAGGGTTGGGGTCGTGTCCCAAGGGAGTGGTAGTGAAAATAATTGTTACACTAGAATTTTGTTCTAATTAGTGGTAGTTCAAGACATTATCGAAAAAAAATAAAGGAAATTCAATTTGTGATACCAAAGTGTCAAATATCAAAAAGGGTTTTGTCACAAGTAGTAAAAACAATTAAAATAAAAGGGAATCAAGTATCGGGGAAAGTTCTTGGGGTGTAACCCCAATAAATGTTGACATAAATCAATGGGTACTCGCTTCTGAAAGGGAAATTTGCAAAATAATGGTAACGAGGCTAATCTTTAGGTGAAAGTAAATTCCCTTTCAAACAATTTACCCCATATCAAATGTGTTCCTCTCGGACACCCACTCGTCTAATGAAGACCAACCTACGCCTTATCCACACCTGCTGATGAATAGTGCTTAGATATGAAACTAGGGTTCACCCTCTCGGGTGGAGCCTCTTGCCACCTCACTCCTTAGGACATCAATCTAGTGGTCTTGGTTTCGCGACCTCTCTCTCAAGCAAGATGAAAACACATAGGTGGTTTTGTATTTGCAACTACAAACCCATTAATTTAAACCCCAACCACTAGGTGAAATCACCATTAAAATACATCTAATCCAATCAGCAAGCAAGAACCAACAATAATATCAACACATATTTGATAAATCACACCCCAAGAATGGAGGTTTTTAGCCACACATCAAGCAATAATCAAAAACACCTAAAATGATAAAGGAATCAATTTGGTATAAGAAATTAAACCTTAATATAAGCAAAAGAAGAAGAATGGAAAAGACCCACTTCCAATTTGAGGAAGAAGAACCTTTTTCGTCAAGTCTCCCACAAAACCCTCTCAATACTTGAGAAAAATATTAAAAAACTAAGTTCTAAAAGTGAAAATTAATAATAATGTTCGGACTATCTAAAAATAATAAAGATTTAGTATTTATAGACTTCAGATTAAGTGCTAGCGAATTCGTTCAGCGAATTTAGTCGTGAAAACAAATTGGTATTTGATTTAGTATTTATAGAATTCAGATTAAGTGTATGGTTGGTCATATATCTCAAGGAGCATATGATGTCTAAAGATTGTAATTTGTGTATCTTAAGCATACGAAAATTATGTTGTGAGGTGGAGATGTTGATAAGAACTATGATTGTTTGGGTATTATGAGCGTGTGTTGGTGGATTTAGGTTCACCTCTAATTGTGGCAACTTTTGATTTTGGATTTTATCATGGTTATGTGAGAAGGGATTAGTCTTGATGATTGTTTCAAGTTCCTGGTAACATGTTGCAGACATGTGTATGATCAACTGTGGTGGTTATTGAAATTCGTTTTGTTGATTAGTTAAGTTACATACAACAATATTTATCGGTCGAGTGTTGAGATGACTTCATTGATGCATGGTAATGGAGGATGTGTAGGCATTAAATTTGTTGGTTTGAGGTTGGAGATGTGAAACTCTTAGGGGGTAATGAGATTCGGTAAGAAGGGAATGCCAAACAAGTATCCCTAGTAATTTAACGTTTCAGATACTATTATACCATTATTTTACCCAAGTCTTTCGTAGTTGATCACTCGGGGACGAGTGATGAGTAAATTGACATCTATTGTAATGACCTGATTCCGCCATTATGAAAAGATCAATGAAGAAAGAATTGGGGCCACAAAAGTTTTTGGTAGTAACTTGGAATTTCCCAACCTAGTCCAGATTAGGATAAAATTAGAGGCATTAAGGTATAGGGAAATATAAAAATCAATTAGAGATCAAATTGTGAATTTTATTTCATGAGTGGATATCTAAGATGATAAGGAACCCGTACAACTTTACGGAATCAAATTCGGGCGAGTAAAACTTTCGGAAATGATATTTTCGTGGATGGGTACATTATGTCTCGATCGAGGCCACTGGAGCGGGATTCTAGGTGCTGGAGCGGTGCCGCTGTAGCGGGATGGGTCCGCTGTAGTGGGCCATACGTAACTGAAACGTGCTAATAAATCCCTAAATGACCATATTTGGTATTTTCGACTTTCAGGGCTAAGGAGGTGACCCCAAACGAGTTCTTGACACTTTTTCACAATTCTTGAGTCTAAAGGTGAGGTTTTAATACCCCAAATCCATTTTTTGATACGTAAAACCTATATTCTTGGGTTATTATCGATGGATAAGGGTTTTGATCTAAGAATTATGGTGAAAAAGCCTTAATTTTGGTATTAACATCTTGGGTTGGTATAGGATTATTGGGTTTGTTATAATCTGAATAATTAGACCTTTGATTATTGATCCTTGCGTATATTAATTGTTATAGATCTAGAAGAAGCGAAAAGAATCTAGAAAGGGTAGATTCAAGCGCCTTAGGGGATTCAAGCTTGGATTCAAGGTAGGTGATGGTTGTGATTTCATGTTGGTGTGATATATGTTTGTAATTTCTTAGTTATAATGCATGTATATATGCAAATGTT
Source organism: Solanum lycopersicoides (assembly GCA_022817965.1). NCBI lineage: Eukaryota > Viridiplantae > Streptophyta > Magnoliopsida > Solanales > Solanaceae > Solanum > Solanum lycopersicoides. The sequence goes on along the minus strand of CM040623.1, from coordinate 8,614,170 downwards.
GTATTATTGATCACCCGAATCGTCAATGAGGATAATTGAATAATTGTATGCCATGAATCACCTCTTGTTGTATGATCTTGCTGATGTACTTGTGATTGTGATTCTGGTGTGTGAATGTGGATCAGATTGCTACGTTCCGACAAGCTAACTTGGATCGGATTGCCACGTTCCGACATACATATTGGATCGGGTTTCCACGTTTTGGCACAACTGTGGGATCGATTTCCACATTCAGATATAAAAATCGGATCGGATTGCCACGTTCCGACAAGCTAACAGTTTGGGTGTGGATTCCATGATAGGACCATTGAATTGTGTTGTGTATATACTTGTGATGATTAAGATAGTACCTAATGAAGATGGATATTGAAGGAAAAATTGTTACTCTAAAATGATTTAATTGTATATTGATGAGAATTGTGAAACTGTTCGTTGATGTGAATGTTGATGATATTTTATATGCTTGGTATATGGTTGTTTTATAATTTTGTGGTTACTTATATACGTTTCACTTAGTGTCATAGCCGCGTGATCCTACCAGTACATTGTGGTTGTGTATTGATACTGACTATCTCTTATTTTGTTGAGTAGAGGGCATCTTCCAGTGGCTATTGATAGAACTCGTTTTGGAGATCAGTGACCGTTCGAATTCAAGGGTGAGCTAGTTCTTTTGGGCTGCCTTTAGTTCTTTTTGTTTAAGTCTACTCTTTTCGGACTCAGACTATTGGTTAAGTTGTTGTTAATTTCGAGGTTGTACCCCTTGTTCTTAGATTTATCTTTGGTAGAGTTTTAGTACATTGACTTTCAGATTCTGGGTATATAATTCCTCATTTGTTTAGTTAATTAAACTTGTTTCCGTTACTTAATTGTTTTAGTTGCTTAGTTTGGGTTGTATAGTGGTTCTCCTACCGGATGGTTAGTGTGGGTGTCAATCACGACGATTTGGGTCGTGACAAAGGTCTTCCATTTGAGTTTAGTTAATAATGTTTCTGTATGGACGTGATGTTCCACTTTACTTGGGATTGCCGTCGTTCGAGGCTTTTTGGTATCTTCTTTAACGTCTGGTGTTGTTATTTATAACTTTTTTAAATTTAGCAAATTTTATTACATTTGACCAACTATTTCTATGAGAATTTCGTAGACGTCTTTCTTATACTTAAAATCTCTGTATGACTCATAATTTTCTATGAATAAAATATAACACTCTAAGATTTCAGAGAAACACTTTGCCTTAAAATAAAAAATGTTCTTGAAAATATAGTGTATACATCGAAAATATGAATATTATCAAATGATCATATGTAATCTTAATCAAATAGTTCAGTCCCGTGCGAAGCACATGTAATTTACCTAGTTAAAAATAATGTAAATTCTCGCACATAAAACGTGAGAAGGTAAACAATGTTTTCTTAATTTCTTCTATTTGTATGAGGTGAAAAAGAATAAAATAAATATTTTAAAATATATATATATATATATATATATATATATATATATATATATATATATAATTTTTTTATCATAAATAATTAATTTTTTATAAAAAAATTTACATATAAGTTATTCTCAATAAACATTTGAGAACCCTACATGCCTTATTTTTTTTACACTATAGAGCCGCCCCTGCATATAGCAATTCCAAGAAGTTAAGGGATGCATACCAATTTTCAGGCAAATTGAAAGATACACTTTTATCAACTCCGTGATGGTAGAACTCCGAACCGCAAATATGAGGCCCGCCTATTTTTACAAGGGCAGAATTAGAATTTATCAAGCATTGAACCCAAATTCTCACAAAAGGGCTGAAAAGAGGCAGCATGGATTATCATTGAACAATTCCAATTTCAAATTTGAAGAGTAATTCATCTTTTAGCTTAGATCTTGAGAGAAAAATTGTAGATTTCTATTTGGGTTGAAACACCCAAGGCAAGTTACCTTACATTTCAATTGTAGATTTGAAGATTGTGCTCTATTTTGTAAATCTCTTATTCCCTTCTACATTTCCTTTCTCTAAATTGCTAGATTTGAGGGTATAATTGCTAATTGGAATTGAAATTATATGCTAAAATAGATAATTTATTTGGGTTTTGATTGTTCATTCTAATGATTTCGTATGTGATTCAATGTTTTCATAACTAGGTTTTGATCTATTTCTCTTGCTTTATTTGATGATTTGAGAGTGAACGCTTGAATCTAGCTTCGGATCTTCATGGGTTGCTTGAAAAATAATTCGTGAAATGGAGAATTAGATTGATAATAATGTTTGACTTTGATTCCTAGATTTGAGAACGAAAGAAGATAATTTAGGTTTACCTTGTTGAAAGCTAAACTTGCTAGAAATAGAGGTTTAGATTAAGGTATTGGATTGTACTGTTGTTGAACACGAATGAAACTGAAAGGAGATTTCATGAGAAATCACATTCAGATCAAAAGGATTAAGTGTTATTTGACGATTATCTAGCCTTCCTTTGTTTGATTTGCATGTGTTGAGATGGCAATGGACCGTTGAGTGAGTGTTAAGTTCTTAATTTCCTAAATCACAGTTATCCCTTGCTTCTTATTTCCTTTTCCTAAATTCTTTGCTTAGTTAGAAAACTCGCTCTTAATTTGATAGTATTGTAAATTCAGTGTTTAGGTTCAAACTTGTAACTCTTGATTCTTTGTCTTTTCGATTGCCAACAAATTGTTCCCTCTAAGATTCGACTCTGACTCTTACTTAGTTTTTTATTGATGACGAATTCTTACTCTTGGACTTTTTTTAGGGTAATTTGTGTGTTATCACCTATCTCTTCATTCTCCATATGACGGTAGCAACGAACTGCACCAAACAGATGGCTAGCTAGCTACCAAATCGTCTAACAAATGTACTGATGTAATTCCATACAAATATGGCTACTCAGCGAACATGAGGTCCCACTCACTATTCATGGCCAGACAAAAAGGGACCACTAGTCTAGAGAATCAAATAGGGAATAGGCTTTGAGTTCCAATCAAGTAGAGATCGATTGGCCTGCTAGAGATGGCATTAGAAGACTGAGACCCACAGCACCAAGAAAGATGGACGACATAGGATCAAAAGTTCAGGATGATGTGATCCAAGTCACTGCAGGTTTGTCTATCTCACATGTTGGTTCTGGTACTATTTTTCTCCCTGCAAAAAAATTTCATCTTTCTAATGTTTTATGTGTTCCCTTATCTAAAACCAACCTCATATATGTATCACAATTCTATACTTCAAACAAAGTATTAATTGAATTCTTTTCTGATTATTTTCTTGTGAAGGATCAATTCACCAGGGAGATTCAGTTCAAAGGCGCACTTGATCAATTTTGAACAAGTTTTTGTCCTCTGCAGTTTCGAACAAATATGTCTGCTTCAGCATTCAGGTTTCTTCATAGTCTTGGAATCAATTTCTTGGTCATCCTAATGCTAGGATCTTTAATTTCATTTTCTCCAAGTTTTAGTTACCAATATCTTCTATGAAAGCATCCTTTTGTAATCCTTTGGTGATTATCCTCTAACAAGCAGTAGACTTCATGGCAATCGGTTGATGGGTTTCGTTACTGTATTATCTTTGTTCACCATTACATTAAATATATCTGTGTTCTTTCCTTTAAAGGCTAAATCATATGTGTATACAATTTTTCCACAATTTCAAAAACTTGTCAAAAATACCTTTAATGTCAAGATAAAATGAATATACACTGATGGGGTGGAGAATATGTTTCACTTAAAAAAATATTTTCAATCTTATGGAATAAATCATCTACAAACACCACTTCACACCCCACAACACAATGGGGCTGCAGAAAATCACCATTGTCACTAAGTTGAAACTCGTCTTACATACCTCCATTCTTCTGTTTGGTATTTTGCATTCAAAAAAACACATACTTCATTAATCATCTTCTCACACCACTTCATCAATTTTATTCTCCCTATCAAAAGCTTTTTAATCATTCTCCAAATTATCAATTTTTGTGTGTCTTTAATTTCATGTGTTATCCTTGCCTTCGTCCTTGAACCAAGTCAAAATTTGATCTCAAGTCTGTCCCTTGCATCTCTCTTGGTTACTTTTTACATGAGAGTGCATATGTTTTCTATGATCTTAAGTTTTAGAGGTAAATTACCTCACACAATGTTGTCTTTCTTAAAAGTATTTTTCCATATCAAACGCATCCTTCAGATTCTCAGTCCAATTCAAATTGGTATGGTATCCCTTCTACTGAATCTTCTCACACTATAATTCCATTCTAATCATATTCCTTTCCTACTTCATCCTCGCTTGACAATCATTTTGTTGAATAATTGTCATTACCTTTTGATCCTTCTCCTTCAATGGAGAACACTAATCTTTCTCCTTCAACTGTGAATACTGATCATTCTCCTCGAACAAAAAATAACAATCCTTCCTATTCTCCTCTCATGGTCACTCGTTCCAAAATAACATTTACATACCTAAATTTGTTCACCACGTCCCCGAACATCCTTTACCGGAAGTATTAGAACCAAAAAAATATGGACAAGCTGTGGCACATCTTGAGTGGCTCTCTGCTACTTGGATTCTTGTCCCAATAGATTCTGAACAAAATTTAGTCGGTTGTAAGTGGATTTTTAGGGTCTAAAGGAATGCAGATGGTTCACTTCAAAAATAGAAGGCTTGGTTTCTTGCAAAGGGATACGACCAACGACCTGGAATCAATTTTTGTGAGAAATTCAGCCCAATGGTTAAACTGGTAACAATTCGTGTGGTTCTTACTTTAGCTGTTAGACATCCATGGCCTTTGTTTTAATTGAATGTAATTAACGCCTTCTTGCATTGTCCAATAGTAAAACATGTGTTCATGAAACATCCCCCGGGTTTCGTGATCTAGCCAAATAACACCATCTCTATAAATTAGTCAACTCTCTCTAGAAACTCAAGCAACTCCTATGGTCCTGGTACCAAGTGCTACGATCATTTGCCTTGAAGGAGGGTTTTTGGCAATTACAAAGTGATCACCCTCTTTTCATATATCGTAAAGGTACCACATGTTGCTATTTCTTAGTGTATGTAGATGATCTCACAGGTAACAACTGATCCTTCATCAAATAGTTTATTGAAGCCCTTGGAGTCTGGTTTTCATTAAAGGATCCCCATGAATTGTCTCTCATTCTTGGTGTTGATGTATATAAAACATCAAAAGGAATTTCCTTTCTTGGGGTTTAAGGAAGTGTCTGCTCCAATTTCTACTGCACATTCTTTACTCAATTTCTACTGCACATTCTTTAGTTGCAATATCTAAGTCTGACGAGACCTGATATTGTCTTTACTTTCAACAAACTCTCCAGTTCATGCATTGTCCTAATCATCATCATTGGTTGGCTCATAAGAATCTGCGACGATATCTGAAATCTACTATTGCCTTGGTCTCAATATTACTCCAAAATCTGCTTTAAAGTGTCATGATTTCTCTGATGCTGATTGGGCTGGTGATCCATCAGATAGAACATCAACTTCTGGGTTCTTTCTATATTTTGGTCATATTCCAATTAGGTGGAGTTCCATAAAGAAGACGATAGTTGCTATATCATCCACTGAAGCTCAATACAAGGTCGTTGCTGCAACAACTGCCGATGTTCAACGGGTCAAATCCCTTCTTCAGGAACTTGGTTATTCAGTTCCACCTCCCACAGTATACTGTGATAATATCTCTACCATATACACATGTGAAAATCCAGTTCTTCCCTCCAAAATGAAGCATCTGGACATCTCTTCAAAAGATCAGGTCGCTGACCTTCTTACAAAGCCTTTGTGCAAGAATCAGTTTCAGCCCATTAAGTCCAAGATTGGTCTCCTAAATGAATCCTCTATTTTGCGGGTGGTTGTTAAGGATAATCCTATCCAACCAAATTCAAAAACAAAAGGATAGCTTAACATTATTGTTACGGAATCAGTAGTGTTGTGCAATATTGTATATATTGTAGTGTAGCTGATTTGTAGGGATTTGATTGTTTATTCACCATAACTAGTTAGAGTTGGTGTAATATACCACGAATAATAAAAAAATACAAGTGAAAATAAAATTGACAAAATCAAATAAACAAATATTTTGGCTGAGGCACAGATATCTTGCTCTCTTTAAAGAGATTAAAGCCCACTGCGACATAATTTACACCAATCGAGCAGTATCACTCTTGACTTGTCCCCTCTAGGATACACCTAACCAACAACGTTGTAAACCTCAAGCAACTCCGGATTATTTGAAGAGTCCAAATCTCCACAAAAAGAAAACCTTCCTTCAACGTATAAATATTCTCTTTTATATAGTGAATATTGTTGAAGACTTAGAATATTTTCTTTGTCTCAACTCTCTCTTTCACTACTACACACTATAATATTATTTCAAACTCCTTATTTTTTATTTTTTTTTGAAATACTTCACAAAGGAAGAAACACCACTATTTATAGGTATAGAAGTATTCCATATAATCAATGCGTAGAATGAGGAGTAGTAATGGGGTAGATGAATGCGATAGATATGTTACATAAGTTACAAGAAACTAATGGTCATATGAGCCATAAGAAACTAATGACCATAGGAGGTACAAGAACTAATAGTCATATAAGTTACAAGAACCAATAGTCATCTTCTACCACAATTTATACTCACTAATATATACATTTCATACACTAATCGGATATTCCCTTAGATCAGCAACCAGCATACCCATACAATCCATAAAAGGGCAATTGGTGAAGCCAGAACTTCCGTTAGTCGAATGGCATAAGGAAATCAACTGGCATTGTTGAATCTATATATAAAATTCCATTGCAATCAGAAGAAGGGCACTTCATAGAAATCATCTCTTGGATATCCTTATTACTTTTTTTTGCCTATATGAATTTTTTGCATTCTTCAGAATAACGATAATTGCAATTGGTGCCCCGCATCATTTTGTTTGGCAGAGGAAACACATTTTGACAAATTTCACAAAAGTACACGAAAATTCCCCCTTTTTAGAAGTACTTTTCTTTAGGTTAAGTGAATTTGGAATAACTTAATACTCAATTTCTACAGTTTTTTTTTACCAAAACCGTGATTAGAGCTTGATTTCAAATTCTTACCTGAATGAAACTGAGCTGAGTAATAGAGAGTTTTTTTTAGCTCCATATCATTATTTTCGCTATCGTAACCATTTTCATTTTCGATGATAACGATGAAAACAAAATTCAGCAAGGTGGGATCAACTTCGATTTCACTGGAGTGCAAGATGTGTAAATCTGTTGATTCCATTTCATCTTGATTCTGCCGTCCATGGGGCCCCATATTTCTTTCCCAATATTTGCATATAGGTTGTATATGTACTATTTTTTCTTCAGGTTCTTGTATTTATTTTACTTTTTAAGGTTTAGAATTAATTTGGATTACACCAAATTTAAAATAAATTAATGCAATATGTGCAATTTTGTATGATGTGTCAAAAGACATGTCGGCCAAGTGAAACAGTCAATAAGACCATGCCACACATCGAAAGTGATACAACATGTCTAATTAAATCAAACACATATGAAAACACGCCTCGTGTACACTGGTGTTTTTGAACCATTAAAAAACACAAACTAACATTTATTTGTTCAAAACAAATCAGCCTAATCACAATACTTCCACCTCAATAGAACTAATATATTCAAACTAATCAAATATCATCATCCCAACTTCAGCCTAATCGATCAAAAAATAGGCTGTTTTATCGATTAGACTGAAGTTGGGAGGATGATATTTGATTGGTTTGAACATGTTAGTTCTATTGATTTGTTTTGTCCAATCAAATTTTAGTTTATGTTGTTTAATAGTTCAAACACATCAGTTGTACATGAGGCGTGTTTTCATACGTGTTTGATTTGATTAGACACGTTGTATTACTTTCCACGTGTGGCATGGTCTTATTGACTGTTTCACTTGCCTGACACATCTATCGAAACGTCATACCCAAATTGCGCATATTGCATCAATTTATTGCAAATTTTGTATAATCCAATTTAATTCTAAACCCTAAAAAGTAAAACAAATACAAGAACCTGAAGAAATAGAACATATATACAACATATATGCATATATTGGGAAAGAAATATAGGGTCACATTGCCGGCAGCGTCAAGTTGAAACGGAATAACAAGATTTACAAATCTTGGACTTTGGCGAAATCGAAGTTGATACCACCTTGACAACTTTTGTTGTCATCCTTGTCATCGAAAATAAAAATTGTTACGAGAGCGGAGATAATGATATCGAGTTGCAACAATTTCTCTTCTACTCTGCTCTGTTTCATTCATGTAAGATCACGGAATCAAGATCTTGTTTTAATCGAAAAAGGGTATTTTAAAGAGTTTTCGATTTTTAGAGTCGCCACTTAATTTTGAGAAAATTAAGAAAACTTTTTTGTTTTCAAAAGACTTAAACAGAAAAAAATCAATTGAAAACTAATTTTAAAGGGGTTCGGGGATTCCTATTAACGTCTTAGGAAGGTTTAAAAGCACCTAAAACGTCCGCTAACATGCGGCTATCCGACAGCTAATTTATTTGGCTAGGGTATCTAACTTAATTTTAATAAAGAAGTTGCTTGAAACAAAGTAATATAAGTAAAATTGATTTGTAAATTTAGTTAGTTTTTACCATAAAATTAGTTTGAAGTTAATTTTAAGCAGATAAAACATTTACGGCGTTTGCGGGGATTCAGATTTTCCTAACTTTTAAACTAACGACAAAATAAAACAGATAAATTAAAGCAAGTAAAGAGAGAGAGGGAAAGAGATTTGGGTCCAAATCCAGGTTATCTGTCCGCCTTGACCGGTACTTGGATCCACCTGTTTTTCAGGCTTTTGACCCATTTATCTTTGTACCTGTCCTAGACTAAGCAAATAATTACACAAAATAAATAAAGTAAAGTAAAAGACGACAAGGGCTTATGCCCGAAAATAAATACAATACGAAATGCAAAAAAATAAAATGGGTCTTCTAATCCATGTTCTCCGACTTTCTTCAATCCTTAAATTTCGGGACCCGTCCGTCGTATTTTGGCTTGACTAGATGAAATGGAAAACTTGAGACCAAGGCTCTTTCAAAATTACAACGAAATATGATGGCAGTTCGTGATGAACTCGGGTGAATTTTACATGCAAATACGGAGAAAAATAGAGGATTAACACTCATTCATAGCATAAAAAAAATTATGTTAGATTTCATTATTGGCAGAGGGTAAAAAAAAACTACTCCATAGCATGTTAGCAACAAAAAAACGAACTATCATTTTTGATAAGATTTTACAGTTAGAGGAATGGATAAGACGTAGAGAAACAAACACACCCATGACATCTATGTGTAGGCATTATACCCTCAAGTTAAACGCATGCTACTGATTCCTATTACGAGGAAAATCAGGCTATCAAAAAGAAACAAAGAGGGCAGGTTTCACATGCTGCTTTCACTGAAATGGGATGAATAAATATAAGAAAACATTTACCATACTAATAAATGATCCCTAGAATAATCAAACGAAACGGTCTTAAGCCTCAAAACCTATATAAAAATAGGACTAAACATGCTTACAGTATGATCACAAGGATGATTCTAGCATGATTTAAAATTTATCTAGCCAAAACAGAACATCCCTCCTAAAAAAAAACATGAGACATTTGTCGAATACTTAAATCAAAAGACGAGAACGAGCTAAATAATTTACTCTTGGACAGCAAGGAAGTAGAATCTAACATGTCTCGATATGAAAGACAAGAAGGCCAACTAAACAAAAAAAAAATGACTTGCACACGAGTTAATCTCTCATTTTAAGTAGGCAGTCACGATTCAGCCATGACGGATAGCAAAACAACAGTCAAAATGGCATTCTCGAAAGGGCTTAAAACCTGAAATACTACAGGAAACAGGTAACAGACAAGTTGAGAAGAGTCAACACGAGATTATCAAAGCTTTTGACAACTCTAAACGAGGGGTTTAGGGGGAAAACACTCCCCATCCTGAGTATACATTTTTAAAATGAAAGCATACAGACGCGAAAAGAAAGGCAGCACAGAACAGGAAAGGAAATTAACATGACCAACATCAATGCACTTAATAAGTGAACAAGCCAAAATGAATATGAGCAAGACTGCCAGCGACTCAGAGAAGAAGAAACAAAACCATAATCATTGAGGAAACATGCTTAAACAAGTGATAACATCTTTAAAACAAAATACACACTATTGCCCTGAGCGATGGGAAACAAATATACTCCAACAAATCTTTCGAACTCAACTCAATATCAGCAACAAACAAATTTCATTCGACACTAACCAGAATACAAACAAAGAAAAGAGCAAAGTAAAATCTAAGAGTCGATTACCTCGTTGTGAGCAGCGAAATGAGACAAAGCGAGTTGAAGACTGACTTCACCACAAATGAAAAATCGATGATTTTAAGGCACTTTTAAACACTGAACGAAAGCGGAAAATAGAATCCACGAAACTCGAAATCGCTTGAATTCTATCTATGGAAAATTCCCTTTGGAATCCCAGCTCTCTGTAAACTAACGAAACCTCTATATTGTTCAAAAAGATTTCGCTCTAAGATTTCTCTGCCCCTTTTTTTCCCGTCCCTTGTAGAAAACAGTAACGATATATATATACCTAGAGGAATTAGGGTAGCAGATGAAAGCAGTGGGCGGGGGAATTTTCTGGAAAAAAAAAATCTGGGGTAGAATTGGAAATCTACGTCCCCTTTTGAATTCCAAAAACCTTTTCCCAGAGAGGATAAGGATGTAGCTGTCACTAGTACGAACCTGGTACAAATTTCCCAACGGGAAGAGGGTGAGGTTCGTCCAATTCGGCTCTAGGACGAGCGAATCGTTAAGATCTCGACACCTTTCCTATTTGGCGCAGAAAAGAGGAAAATGCGTGAAGGTTGCTGGAACAAGAAGATAAAACAAAAGCTGTCGATTGCTGCTGGACGTCGTACGACTTGAGAGTGACGTGCGACTGCGGTTGATTCGCGATTCATGGGAGTTGCTCTCGTTCTCGTCTAGTCACGCTCGCTTCAGTTCTTCCGATGAAGAGGGAAATCGAAAGTAATGCGACTTACGCGTTTTCTCCGAATTGACGCGCGTGGTTTCATCGGAGAATAAGATACTATTCTGGGGTCAAATTAAAGGGATTGGCTCGGGTTATCGGATGAGTGAATGGGCTGGATATTGGAATTAATTTGGGTTGGGAAGAAAAAAAATTGGTGGACCTCTTGTGACTTCAATTGGACCGGGTAAAGGAATAAGGGAGTGGGCTGATTTTTAAAGCAACTGTTGGGCTGGGATGATTTTTCCAATGGTCCTTTGAGATGGGACATTGCATTGCAGAAAGAGGGAAAGCCCTCATATAGGTCTATTTTACGGTGGGTTCGGAAATGATTGGACAAATAAGACCCCAACAAAACTGGTTATAAAAAAAAAAAAAAAAGACGAATCGAGGTAGATTTCATCAACGAGCTTCCTAATCTTGATGTCACAAAATAATTAACTCACATATAAGATAAATAATTCAAAACGTAAATTGCCATATAACTAAACTAAATAATTGAGTTTCAAGCGAAACTAGATTTTATTATTATTATATACATATATATATATATATATATATATATATATATATATATTTTAGACAGTTTTCGAATATTCATGAAGTATACTAATTATATATAATCATGCCAATCATATATATTATCTAAAATTATTAAAAACCGAGGAGATTAATTAAAAATAACTTGAAACAATTTAAACTTTATGAAGTCTATTTATCTTGAATCATTTAGAATTAAGAAGCTCGTTTTTATATCGTCGAGGGTCAAAATTGGGTGTCAACAACTGTCCCTCATTTTACTTGGATTGATGCAAGAAATTTGAGGAAAATGAAATTGACCAAACCAATTTTGACCAACCACACATTCATCTTTAAGCAAGGAAATTGGTACGGACTTTAGGAATTATGGCCGAACCCCGAAAATGGATTTCTTACATATCTCAGGCTATATGAGAATTCAGGCCACTTGTAGTTCGGTAAGCTTGATTTAACACACGATTTGAGAAAATTCAAAAGTCATCTCGATACCGGATTATGAAGGGATCGAAATGCTCGGGAACAGGATTTTAGGGCGAATATTAGAATACAGTCGAGTTTTCAATATTGAGCCTGCCTACATATCCTTAAATTTTAGGAATCAGGCTATTTGTAGTTCGACTCGATCGGTTGAAAAGGAAATCTATTATGTTAGATAACATTTGGTTCTGGATAAGTGACAAATAAATCGAGTATGAAAAGGAGGCTTATAACCTCTTAGCCATGAATGTGGCGTGCTTCACACCCATGCTTAAGAACTTACACGGACATAATTTCCAAAGCTCTTGGCGCATTGTCACTTAGATTGGAAACTTGACTCCGGCAGAACCTAAATTTCCGGATGCGAAACCGAAACTGACAAATCGAAAGAAAAGCCCACATGCCTTATGATCGGGGTGTGGTTTGATTGTGGTGGAAGTCGCTCCTCTGCTCGCGTCCTAAGAGTTTGACACTCCTCTTTGGACTATGTCCCAGTTCGCTGCTAAGAAAAAGTTCCACGTTGTGCCGCATCCCTTTTGATGCCGTCCGCACCTGTGGTTTGTTTTGGATAATTCATCCTTTCGGATGCTCTCAACAAAGACTGAGATAAAATCGTCAGCCTAAAAATGCAATTTAAATGGGAGACAGTGTCTTTTACCGTATCGACACTTAATTATTCTCCTCGACATTTGACGTCAACTCAATTGGGTTTGACGTAAAGCAAATAACGCTTATGTCTTATGCTTGCAATATAATCTTCAATGTACATCTTGATTTGATGTCAAAATAAGTAAATGCTAATGTAGTGTTGATATTTTCTTCGTTGTCGTCTTCGACAGTTTACTTTTATCAAAATAAAAGAATGCAGTTGATGTTGAGGGGTAAATACTTCACTTAAGATGCACGATTCCTTCTCTGGTAGTGCACGATTTCTGGCGGGGCATGAATATCTTCACGCGATGCGTGATTTCTTGCGGGGTATAAAATCTTCCATGCATAAATTCTGTTAGGCATGAAATCTTCTCGCGATGCAATAAATTCTGCAAGGTATGAAATCTTCTTGCGATGTATAAATTTCTGCGAGGCGTGAAATCTTCTCAGGATGCATAAAATTTTGCGAGGGATGAAATCTTCTCGCGATGCATAAATTCCGCAAGGTATGAAATCTTCTTGCGATGTATAAATTTCTGCGAGGCATGAAATCTTCTCGCGATGCATAAATTCAGCAAGGTATGAAATCTTCTTGCGATGTATAAATTTCTGGGAGGGATGAAATCTTCTCGCGATGTATAAATTCAGCAAGGTATGAAATCTTCTTGCGATGTATAAATTTCTGCGAGGGATGAAATCTTCTCGCGATGCATAAATTTCTGTGAGGTATGAAATCTTCTTGCGATGTATAAATTTCTGCGATGCACGAATATTGACTCGCGATGCATGATCTTCCGCGATGCATGAATATTAACTCGCGATGCATGATCTTTCGCGATGCTTGAATATTGACTCGCAATGCATGATCTTCCGCGATGCATGGATATTGTCTCGCGATGCATGAATATTGACTCGTGATGCATGGATATTAACTCTTGATGTCATCCTTGGTACCAAATGAAGATAGTGCTTAAATCGAGCACCATAGCGATCTTCTGGGTGCCTTCTGGATAATCATATCGTCTCAATTGACGATAACGGTAAAATGACTTTCAGATACTATATCATCTTGATCGGCAACAATATAAATGACCCCTCCGGGTAATGTATTTTCTTGATTGATAATAAAATAAATAAACCTTCCGGGTAATGTATAATATCATATCTGACATTATAATGCAAATGACGTCCTTTACAGAAACCGTAAACTCTTCCTCGCTTGATTCACCTTCGAATCTGGCTGGACGTTCTTTATAGACTTCATGTTGTTGGAAATTGACTGAAATAAACAAATCATATTCCCAAGTCCCTGGTATAAGCAATAAAATAAATCTTGCGTCTACAGGAACACCGTTAATTTGGGAGAGATTTCTCCTCCCTTGACTCCTCCATATTCATCGATCAGAGGAATTTGCTGATTTCTGAGCAATTTTATGAGCCTGCATCCATAGAAAAATCGTTAGTTTTAAAATGGACTGATCTGTGTCGATTCTTCATTTGTCTGCTCCTTGTCCTGCTATCTCCGATTGATCTTCCTGATCTCCCAACTCTTGATATATAAGACAAAATATTTTATGCCAAAACAAATGAAACATGAAAGGAAAATCTTTAGAAAAATAAATTTTCGAGAAGTAATATTTTGAAAAGGGTCACTGCCAAATGTCATGTCACGTCAGGCTTAGCGAACTTCTTTGAGTTTGGGTGCTCAAAAGTTTATTCGCTGGGGAGTATTCACAATCACTCCAGACTGTCGACAAATCCATGTTTGAAATTTTGAGGCCTTCCTCAAAATTTTCTCCCAGTTACGAGTTTTGGCTTATCTTCAACTGTCGATAAGTAAATCATGAAATTTTCGAGATCCTCTCAAAAATTCTGTCCCAGTTGCGAATCTCGAAACCTCTTTGATTTTGACTTGCCGAGAAGAAAAAAAAAATCTTCTTCTCAAGAATTTTTGAGACCCTCTCAAAAATTCTGTCCTAGTTTCTACTGTAAAGAAAAATAGAAATCTTACGGGACATATGACCGAACCCTTGTGGCGCCTACGTATTCCGTTGAGGCAGGAATCAGGTCAAATGTAGTTCCCCTCAAGGTTAACCACAATAAGAAAATTACAAAGAAACCGACCGAGGCCGACATAGGCCGCCTACGTATCTCATTCTTGAGAATTCAGGTCGAACGTAGTTCAAATACAAAGAAATATTTAAAAAGGATAAATGGGATGACCGAGGCCGACATAGGCCGCCTACGTATCTCATTCTTGAGAATTCAGGTCAGACGTAGTTCATTACAAGAGGGATAAAATTTAGACAAAGCAAATAGAACAATTTCAAGTAAATGACAGAAATACAAACTGAAGCTTCACACGTAGTATCTCTTGACAGCATATGAGTTGATCGGTTTCGGCCTTGTGGTGCCATCCATCTCCGACAGGACCAACGCACCTCCAGATAATACTTTGCGAACCATGTAAGGACCTTGCCAATTTGGTGCAAATTTTCCTTTGTACTCATCCTGATGAGAAAAAATGCGCTTAAGTACCAACTGACCAATTTCAAAAATTCTGGCTCTTACTCTCTTATGGAAAGCACGAATCATTCTCTGTCGATATAGTTGACCATGACAAACGGCAACCACTCTCTTTTCGTCCATCAAAGTTAAGTGGTCAATTTTCTTGCTAACCCATTCAGCATTACTCAGTTCAGCTTCTTGGATAATCCTCAGAGACAGTATTTCCATTTCGGCGGGTATGACTGCTTCTGTTCCGTATACTAGCAAATACGGAGTAGCTCCAGTCGACGTTCTGACAGTCGTTCGATAACCCAACAAAGCATATGACAACATCTCATGCCAACTTCGGTGATTATCAATCATTTTCCTCAGAATCTTCTTGATATTCTTATTGGCAGCCTCTACAGCTCCGTTCATTTGAGGACGATAAGCGGTTGAGTTTCGGTGAGTAATCTTAAACTGCTCACATATCTCTCTCATTAGGTGACTATTGAGATTTGCACCGTTGTCAGTAATGATAGATTCTGGCACTCCAAATCTGCATATTAGATCGTTGCGAACAAAATCAGCTACAACTTTCTTGGTGACCGACTTGTACGAAGCTGCTTCCACCCACTTGGTGAAATAATCAATGGCGACCAAAATAAATCTGTGTCCATTAGAAGCGGCTGGCTCTATCGGACCGATGACATCCCTGCCCCAAGCTACAAATGGCCAAGGTGAACTCATAGCATTAAGTCCGTGAGGCGGCACTCGGATCAAATCACCGTGTACTTGACATTTATGACATTTCTGTACGAACCTGCAGCAATCATTCTCCATAGTCATCCATAAATAACCGGCTCGAAGGATTTTCCTCGCCAAAGTGAGCCCATTCATGTGCGTGCCACAAGCTCCAGCATGTATCTGTTCAATAAGCCTTGCGGCTTCAGCGGCATCAACACATCTGAGAAGACCCAAATCTGGAGTCCTCCTATAAAGGATTTCTCCACTTAGAAAGAAATTGAGAGCCATACGGCGTATCGACTTCTTTTGGTTGGATGTTGCATCTTCAGGATAATTCCAGACTCCAAATACTTCTTTATATCAAAATACCATGGCAAACCGTCTGGTTCTACTTCAACATGTGAACAATGGACTGGATGTTCTTTCAGCT
This sequence comes from Solanum lycopersicoides, assembly GCA_022817965.1. Taxonomy (NCBI): domain Eukaryota; kingdom Viridiplantae; phylum Streptophyta; class Magnoliopsida; order Solanales; family Solanaceae; genus Solanum; species Solanum lycopersicoides. The sequence continues at coordinate 8,597,738 of CM040623.1, read as the reverse complement.
CTATATCCAGAGGATCAATATAATCAGTATCTGGATGTTTAATCATTGATGCCATTGTGGCAAGAGCATCGGCCAACTCATTTTGTATTCTGGGAGTATGTCTGAACTCGATCTTGCGAAATCTCTTGCACAACTTCTGTACATACTGTACGTAAGGAATAATCTTCGGGTTCTTCACAGCCCATTCTCCTTGAACTTGATGAATCAAAAGATCTGAATCTCCAATAACCAACAACTCGTAGACATTCATGTAGATGGCCATTTTCAACCCAAGAATGCAAGCTTCGTATTCAGCCATGTTAGCAACAAAGGACTCCCTTCTCGCGGAGGAACCAATACTGGCGGATTTGACAAATAGTTTTTGATAGCATCAAAAGCAGTCTGACACTCTTCAGTCCACTTTGTCAGAGTGTCTTTCTTTAACAGCTTGAAGATAGGCTCACACACCACGGTTGATTGAGCTATGAATCGACTGATGTAATTCAACCTTCCTAAGAAACTCATCACCTCTTTTCTCGTCTTTGGCGGAGGTAACTCTTGAATTGCTTTAATCTTAGAAGGATCTAGCTCAATACCCCTTCTGCTGACTATAAACCCCAATAACTTGCCGGCTGGAACTCCAAAAGCACACTTAGCGGGATTTAACTTTAAATTGTAGCGACGCAAATGATCAAAGAATTTCCTCAGATGCATCAAGTGGTCCGAACTCTCGCGGGACTTGATTATGACATCATCCACATATACCTCAATCTCCTTATGAATCATGTCATGAAATATGGTCGTCATAGCCCTCATATAGGTAGCACCAGCATTCTTGAGGCCAAATGGCATCACCCTATAATGATATACACCCCAAGGTGTAATGAAAGTTGTCTTTTCTGCATCTTTCTCGTCCATCAAAATCTGATGATAACCTGCGTAACAATCCACAAATGACTGCATTTCATGCTTAGCACTCGATCAAAATGTGAATATTTGGCAACGGAAAATTATCCTTAGGGCTAGCTTTATTGAGATCTCTGTAGTTGACACAAATTTTAATTTTTCCATCTTTTTTGGCGACCGGAACAACATTTGCCAACCAAGTCGGGTATTGTATCACTTCCACCAATCGAGACTCAATTTGCTTGGTGATCTCTTCTTTAATTTTTAAACTCAACTCAGGTTTGAACGTTCGAACCTTTTGCTTCACCGGATCGACCCCTGGATTAATCGGCAGTTTATGAGATACGACATCGGTACTCAACCCTTGCATGTCACCGACTTCCCAGACGAACACATCAATGTATTCGGTGAGTAAGTGTATTAGATCCTTCTTCTGAGTTTCATTCAAGTGAACGCTGATTTTGGCCTCTTTAGCGCACTCTTGATCCCCCAGATTTACAGTCTCAGTTTCCTCTAAATTCGGCTTGTGCTGATTTTCATACTGCAGAAATTCTTCAGCAACATATTCCGGTACCTCATTTTCCTCTTCGTATTCATCAATCTCGTCACCACCTGCCTCACTTTGTTCGTTCAGCCCATGACATGACACTACATTGGCGGGTTTAAAAGTTATATTACTGAAATCATAAATAGACAAAGTTAGACAAATAAAAATAAGCAAATAAGTAAATAAACCAAATTTAAGTAAAAGAGGCTTTCATTCGAAATGGGAAATAATGCAAACTTTGGCTATGGCAAAGGCCATGTTGCCTTTTACGAACATCACGAGGGAAATTTGAAATGCACGCAATTAAGAAAATGCAAAATTGTGGGTCTCGGGCCTCTTCCGGACTACCACCGATTTAAATATGCACGAAATGGTGCCCTTCTACCAAAGAGTTCGGGGAATCAGAATCGGCGTGGAGGTCCAGTTCCTCAACATCTCTCCAGGCTCAGCATCACGTAATCCTGTCAACTCGACCTCGTCCTCAATGACAGTGTCAATCTCTTCGAAAAGGCCACAGATTCCTTCCCCAAGGTCCTCCTCCTCGGCATGCTCACGAACTGGAAAGGATTGATACAGATGAGGGATTGTCTTGGCCAATGCTTGATCATTCTTCTTCTTCATCTTCTCATCGTCATCTGTGGGGACATACCCTAATCCATATTTTGCTCCCTTGGCAGGAACATGAATGGGCTCAACAATTCCTTGGGAATTCCTTCCCAACCCAAAACCTGGTTCAAAACCACCTTGCAACATCACAGTGGCAATCATTTTATACATAGAAGGCATGAGAGGCTGTGGGGCCAAGTCTTCACCGGTGGCATTTACCAACTCCACTGTGTAGAAATCTCTACCTCACGATACTTCATCAATGATTGGTGCTTGTCTGCCGGAGTGACTCCCTTCACCATGAATAACCAACTCTTTGTTTTTCCAAACGAGCTTCATCATCTGATGCAAAGTCGAAGGCACAGCTCCAGCCATATGAATGAAAGGCCTTCCCAGAAGAAGGTTGTAGCTTGTATCAATATCTAAGACTTGGAACTGTGCGCTGAATTCTGCCGGACCCATTTGGATGACTAGATTTACCGCTCCCAAGGTATCTCTTTGGACCCCATCAAAAGCCCTCACGTTGACTTGGTTTTGCTCCAACTTCCCCAAGTCAAAAAGTAACTGCTTCAATGTCGACAATGGACAAATATTCAAACCGGACCCATCATCCACCAAGACGCGATTTATGACCTTTTCACGACAGACCACAGTGATGTGCAACGCCTTATTGTGCGACTTCCCTTCAAAAGGCAACTCATCGTCACAGAAGTTGATGCGATGTCCTCGAATAACCTAGTGGATCATGGCGGACACATTATCGCTGCTTGTGCCCGCGGGCACATATGTATCATAGAGTGCTTTCATCAGATCTTGCCTATGTGATTGAGAACTCATCAACAGAGCCCACACAGAAATCTGGGCTGGAGTCTTCTCCAAATGCTTAATAATAGAATAATCTTTTGGTTGCATTCTTCTCCAGAACTCCTCCGCTTCGCCCTCACTTATTGCCCTTTAAGCCTGATCCTTCTTTTGACCTCCGAGAGCAAGCTCCTCAGGAGTATAACATCTACCAGATCGGGTATCACGAACTTAGACTTGATGAGAGTTTTTGATGGCACCAAGGCAACAGCCTTTGCGGGTGTCAATATAACAAACTCTTTTTTCTCTTTGATAGTTAATGAAGCCACAGACTTTTCCAACTCGTCAGGGACGATTGGAGTTATCACCTTTGCCACACACCAATCGTCGTCTGTATCTATCATATTCACGTTGCCGCCTCCATGATTCGGCAATGGGTTGGTGTTGACATTTGGTGCCGCTGGTTGAAGAGAGACTATATCTTGGTCAATCAGATTCTGAATTTTATGCTTGAGGTTGATACAATCCTCAGTATCATGCCCAACACTGTTGGAATGATAAGCACATCTCTAGTCAGGTCTGTAGAATTTTGAATTGACATCCACGGGTTTGGGCCCTACAGGGTGGATGTATCCGGCCGCCGCCAGTCGCTCATACAGCTTCGTTCGACTTTCCGCGAGCGCGGTGAAATTCCTTGCAGGTTTCTTCTCGAATCGAGGTCGAGGGGGATCATAACTTCCTTGTGGGGGAGGCATCTGTTGATAACCTCGGTTGTTCAGACGTGGAGCTTGATTTCTGGGATATGGATTTGTTTGGTAGTTTGGCAATGGAGCTTGGTAATTTGGGTGGGGTTTTTGATATGGTGGAGCTTGGACTTGATATGCAGGAGGGGGTTCTCGGTAGCTCGACTGCACGTTAGCACAGTTGGGAGCGACACCAAGATAATGAGGAGATGGAGCTTGGTAGAGTGAAGGGTGATTTGGATAAGCGGGAGATAGATTTTGGTAATTTGGGGGTGGACTTTGGTATAGTGGAGCTTGGACATTCGGATTAATGGGGGTAGCATTTTGATATAATGGAGGATTATAGGGATGACTAGCTTGCGCGTAGCGAGCTTGATAGGAATTTTGGGAAGGTCGAGAACGACCTCGGGAATATGACGAACTTCTGGGGGTTTTCTTCCCCTCATATGAAACAACAACAATTTCTTCTCTCTTCTTCTTTAACAACCCTGAAGATCCGTGTGACGCGGCTACACGGGCTATCTTCCCCGTTTTCAAACCGTCTTCAATAGTCTCATCGATTTTCACTATTTCAGCAAACTTTGCTCCAACGAGCAACATAATTCTGTCATAATATTCGGGTTCTTGCACCCGCACGAACACTTCAACGATTTCCTTTTCAGACATGGGCGGCCTCACCCTCGCCGCTTCTTTCCTCCACCTATAGGCAAATTCTATGTAGCTCTCAGTAGACTTCTGCTTCATATTTTCCAAAGAGTAACGATCAGGAACGATATCTACATTATAAGCAAATCGCTCGATGAAGTCCTTTGCCAGAGCATTCCAGCTGGGCCATTGTCGGGTTTCGTGCGAGGTGAACCATTCAAGAGCTTCTCCGCACAGGCTTCGGCTGAAAAGCCGCATTAATAGAGCTTCATCCCTACCAACTCCAACAAGTTGGTCGCAGTAGGCCCTCAGATGAGCCATAGGATTGCCCACCCCCCCGAAAGTATCAAACTTCGGAATCTTGAATCCTTCGGGAAGGTCATGATTTGGATGGATGCACAAATCCTCGTAATTAAGACCAGCGGTATCAGGGATGCATTGAAACTCTTTCATAGCCCTTTTTATCTCTTCCTTAATATCCACCTTTGCGTCCTCCTTGGCCCTCCACTCTCTTTCCTGTTCCTCGTAATGGTCCAACTCAGAACCATGCACCTCATGCTCAGTAGGGACGGGAATTTGGAAAGTAGTCCTCTTTAGTAGGGGTGGGGCTAAAGAAGGACTTTGGGCGTTTTGAGGGGTTTGGTAATTTTGTGGGTAATTTTGAGGGTTAGTATTCTGGTTTAATTGATGGTGAGATTTTGGGGGATTAAGAACGTTCTGGCTTTGATTTTGGCTCTGATTTAGTGGGGGTGGAGTGGTTTGAGGCTGGGTGTTTGGAGGAGGTGGCATTTGAGGATGGTTGCTTTGAGGAGGGGGTGGAGCTTGGTAGGAGGCGGAAGCATTTTGTGGATTCTGGGTAGTTGGGTCCATAACAGGGGGATTCTGAGCGAGCGGCACACTCTGAGATGGACCCATGTTCGAGGAAGGGAAGTAGATAGGAGGCCTTCCCTCTACGGCATTAGTAGCAAAACCCGGCGGGAGAAAATCTTGTCTTCTTTGCATTTCCATTCTCATTTCTGCGATTTGCTGCATCAATTGCAAAATCAATTCGTTTTGGTCTGCTATGGTGGGTTGAGCCACCACAACGTCAGTGAGGCTTGCTTCTTCGTTGTTATCCCCCATCGTTGTCTTTTCTTTATCTGAACTTTGTCTAGGGAAGGAATCCGCGAGCCCTTTTGATCTGTTGAAATAAGGATGATTAGCCAGCTTAATCAACACAGATCAGTTTTCAAAGTACCTGAGGAGGAAAACAACTCAAAGACAAATTTGTCAGTTTGGACTCAGAATACAAAACGCATAATAACACACATAGAGCAGATAAACACACAAGTTGCTATGTTTGAGGAATATCTTCAACCCACGAGTAAGGACGGAAACAAATTTTTTTTACAAGCAGGAATTTGCTTGCTCTTTTAGTTTGACACTATCTCAGAAAGGCCAAATCGCGTTGAGCTAAGGTTTTCTTGCAGTTGTTCTCTGACGTCCGTCGATCTGATCTTTGTATCCTCTTGTAATATGAAAGGGAAGAATGAAAAATTTTAAAGATAGGGGCCGGGCCCTGGAAGGCTGCCTACGTATCTCACAAGGAGAAGTCAGGCCCAACGTAGTTCGAGTAGAAAATAAAACATTGATTTTCCATTCATTCATTCGTTGGGATTACAAGGAAACTTAAAGACAATCGAAGCTTAAAAATAAGACTAATGACTCCAGCTCAGTCATTTTCTTCTCCTTATCATCTTAGTCACGGGAACAATCTCAACTTGAATCTTTTCCATGCCAATGAGGGATTCGAGATCGTGACGAAAGTCGAGACACTTTTCAATGTTGTGGTCTGTGGCGTGATGATGATAGGGGAAACGCTTTTGGATTTCATGCTGAAGAGAATATTGCATGTCCACATTCTTGTAGTAATGGGTAAAGACGTCATTCTGAACTAAATCCGAGTAGATTTCCCTCATTATTTTCTTGAAAGGAGTGAATGAACAATGAAAGAATCTGGTCCTCTCTGTGACCGGTATGTCAAGACGTGTTTCATCACATGCAAGTACGACACTGTCACCCCAAGTATTAGGAGTACTATCCATACCGAATAAACAAGGGATTGCGTTTTTAAACCCGATACACTCTTCTATTGTATGTCCTTTCTCTCTGGGATGACATTCACACGTCTTGCGGAGATCTCCTAATCCCACTTGGGGGGACGCTTTTTTAACGGGTCTTAGCAGGCCCCTAGACCGATAGTGTTCAAAAATGAAAGAACACGAGATGACCTCTATCTTCTTCCGGCCTTCGTGCGGATATGCCTCGAGAGAAATTTGTTGTCTCTGTTTGCCAGACGCCCCTCAAAAGAAGGTGGGCGGGCAAGTATCTCCTCATAACTTTCCTCCTCATAATTTTCTTCGTTAGTTTCCTCTTCGGGGCTCTCAGGAGGAAATAGTGATTTGTACAGACGCTTTCCGTGCTGCTTTTGCATCTCGATCCTCTCTTCTTCACTTGATTCAGCTTGAATATCCTTTCCTTTGTCCATTGCGGCGATTTTGCCTTTCCTGAGACAGTAAAGTAACGTTAGAATTTGTGGTATGAGAGATGTCTTTTGAGTGAGAAACTTAAGACTCGGGAAATTTTGGTCGGACATTTTGTAACAGTGACTTGTTTGTATTTTTTTTGGAAATTTCTGAAAAAGAGTGGGTTTTCGATATCCTCATTCACAGCAACACAACACATAAGCAGTTAAATAGCACATATATCGCGTCCTAATCATGCATGTGACCCTTTTGTGCCAAGGGTAGGCCTAGCGAATCTGAAGGATGTATTGCATCATTTGAAACATATTGTTGCACCCCCCAAAATAACTTTAATTAACCTCATAATGTTCATTACATAATTTCAATCAAACCGGGATACATTTTCAGGGAGGGGAATACAATGCGAATACAGATAGAAAACAATCTCACGCAGGGGAGTTAGAAGGTTGATGGCTCTGCTCCTCTTCTGGCTTTCTTTACTTCTTCGCGGATAATGCACTTGCTTGTAAACACGTACGGCTCAGTGAACGCAGCTTTGGAAGATGTTGGTATGACTTGTAGAGTGTTCATCTGCTCGTCCAGGGACGCATCCAAGCGCATCAGACAAGTCCTTGTATCAGCTAATTCTTGTGTCGTCCCAACCAAAACCCTCTGATTTTCTAACTCTCGGAACTGATACTCTTGCTCCTTTTGCTGAAATTCTTGCTCCCTTTTCTGAAATTCCCGCTCCCTTTGCTGAAATTCTTGCTCCCTTTGCTGAAATTCTTGCTCCCTTCGGTCCCATTCCTGCTGAAAATGATATGCATGGATTTGAAGCCTTGTTTGTACATCTTCAATTTCTCGACCTGCGCGTGGTGTTGGGTTCACTACACCACAGAGATCATTATTCAACCATGTCTTGTATTCATCAACATACCCAGCTTCATATCTGTTTTCAGCCATATCCCATTTCATGTTGACACGTCCGGCCCACTCTTGGAGGATGATCTTGGCGAAAGGTATTTTGCCGCTCTCGCTGTAATCGACAATAAAAGAGCTAGCATCCCCTTGGACGGGTATGATTTGTGTTCTACCAAATTGCCGCATCACCCTAGCTGGGTTGTAGGGCAGTAATCCTCTGATTCCGGGAAGGACTAAAAATGGAAGTTTGGCCCCTTGTACTGCTATCCTCTCGGACTTGAAGTTCGGTAACATCCACTGTATATCTCCCTCTTTCAAATCATAAAATACCCTTGCCCACGCACCCCTGGTGGTATGAATTGGAAATTTGCGGATGCTTAGGTAGAATTCATAATTATCAAAGGGACTCGTCTGGCTTGGCTTGACCAACTCTTGTGGTCGGGCACCGTCCCTTTTGCAGAGATGTTCAGTCATCCACCATTGAAGTAGAATGTTGCAACCTTGGAAAAACGGGAATCCGTTCTTGCACAAACTCAAAGATCGATAAATGTCGGCCAAAATGACCGGGGCCAAACTACAGTATTTTTTTTCATCTTGTTTCTTACCTATCCCTCTGAAAATGGCGTCCACTACCATCACGACTCGGGTGTCGATATCTTTTCCTTCATCTTTATGAAACACCATAGTTCCTAAAAGGCATGCGGAGAATGCAATGGCTTGAGTTTGCCTCCAAGTATTGTGATTATGGAATTCATTTGGAAATTGCTCGAAATATCTATCGTGCCCCCATATTTCGAAGAATCTCATTAGTGGTATACTCTGGGCGTCCAACCAGTTAGCTCTTACTAGTAACAATATGTCTCTCAATTCTCCGACAGTTGGCCTATCTGGCAGAAGGATGTGATGATCGGGACATTTTTTCCTCTTACCACATGTCCCAATAGAGTCCATACAATCTTTAATTTCCTCCAATGTTGGTGTTATTTCGACATCTCCAAATCGAAACACCATCCTTTCGTCATCCCAAAACCGAGTGATAACCTCGATAAACGTGGGCCAAACCTTAAAGTCCATTATCGAAGGTAAGTGACCCAGGTGAATCGAGATTTCTCTCCTTTGACAATCTTTGAGGTTGTTCCACCATACACAGAGAATGTCTGGCGTCTTGGTGACCATGTTGAAATGAAGAAACTGACTTGACATCTACAAAAACATACAACCAGTTAATTTCCACCCCCCCACGATACAACAAACATTTAAACACGCAATACATCCTTCAGAACACACAAATACGATCGTCCTATCGAGCCGTGGGCTCTTTGGAATCAAGGTGGTCTTTCTAATGGGCCCAACACTCCTTGGGTGTTGGGTCGTCTTAGGCCAATGCGCTATTTTCGGGAATGGGTTTCGCTCTATTTTAGTTTAACTAAGAGTGAGTTGTATTTATAGTGGAAAGGGTAACCCAAGCGGACTACTTGGGCTGGGTCAGTAACGATCGTTGACTATCAAGTAGCCAACTACACTCGTCAGGGTGCCCCGAGAAGATATTTGGTTAATGAACGACTACGAACCCGCATAATCGTCCTTTAGTGGAAATGAAACAATCATCGTTTGACGGAATTATGATATGCCATGAATGCAACAGTTCAATAAAGCAATAAATAAACAGATAAACAGTTAACTCACATAGCCAAAATACGTTAGTCTTAAGGTTAGAATCCTCCTAAATCCCCAGCGGAGTCGCCATTTCTGTTTTATCGAAAAAGGATATTTTAAAGAGTTTTCGATTTTTAGAGTCGCCACTTAATTTTGAGAAAATTAAGAAAATCTTTTTGTTTTCAAAAGACTTAAACAGAAAAAAATCAATTGAAATCTAATTTTAAAGGGGTTCGGGAATTCCTATTAACGTCTTAGGAAGGTTTAAAAGCACCTAAGACGTCCGCTAACTTGCGGCTATCCGACAACTAATTTATTTGGCTAGAGTATCTAACTTAATTTTAATAAAGAAATTGCTTGAAACAAAGTAATATAAGTAAAATTAATTTGTAAATTTAGTTAGTTTTTACCATAAAATTAGTTTGAAGTTAATTTTAAGCTGATAAAACATTTACGGCGTTTGCGGGGATTCGGATTTTCCTAACTTTTAAACTAACGACAAAATAAAATAGATAAAATAATTAAAGCAAGTAAAGAGAGAGAGGGAAAGAGATTTGGATCCAAATCCAGGTTATCTGTCTGCCTTGACCGGTATTTGGATCCACCTGTTTTTCAGGCTTTTGACCCATTTATCTTTGTACCTGTCCTAGACTAAGCAAATAATTACACAAAATAAATAAAGTAAAGTAAAAGACGACAAGGGCTTATGCCCGAAAATAAATACAATACGAAATGCAAAAAAATAAAATGGGTCTTCTAATCCATGTTCTCCGACTTTCTTCAATCCTTAAATTTCGGGACCCGTCCGTCGTATTTTGGCTTGACTAGATGAAACGGAAAACTTGAGACCAAGGCTCTTTCAAAATTACAACGAAATATGATGGCAGTTCGTGATGAACTCGGGTGAATTTTACATGCAAATACGGAGAAAAATAGAGGATTAACACTCATTCATAGCATAAAAAAAATTATGTTAGATTTCATTATTGGCAGAGGGTAAAACAAAACTACTCCATAGCATGTTAGCAACAAAAAAACGAACTATCATTTTTGATAAGATTTTACAGTTAGAGAAATGGATAAGACGTAGAGAAACTAACACACCCATGATATCTATGTGTAGGCATTATACCCTCAAGTTAAACGCATGCTACTGATTCCTATTAAGAGGAAAATCAGGCTATCAAAAAGAAACAAAGAGGGCAGGTTTCACATACTGCTTTCACTGAAATGGGATGAATAAATATAAGAAAACATTTACCATACTAATAAATGATCCCTAGAATAATCAAACGAAACGGTCTTAAGCCTCAAAACCTATATAAAAATAGGAATAAACATGCTTACAGTATGATCACAAGGATGATTCTAGCATGATTTAAAATTTATCTAGCCAAAACAGAACATCCCTCCTAAAAAAAAACATGAGACATTTGTCGAATACTTAAATCAAAAGACGAGAACGAGCTAAATAATTTACTCTTGGACAGCAAGGAAAGTAGAATCTAACATGTCTCGATATGAAAGACAAGAAGGCCAACTAAACAAAAAAAAAACGACTTGCACACGAGTTAATCTCTCATTTTAAGTAGGCAGTCACGATTCAGTCATGACGGATAGCAAAACAACAGTCAAAATGGCATTCTCGAAAGGGCTTAAAACCTGAAATACTACAGGAAACAGGTAACAGACAAGTTGAGAAGAGTCAACACGAGATTATCAAAGCTTTTGACAACTCTAAACGAGGGGTTTAGGGGGAAAACACTCCCCATCCTGAGTATACATTTTTAAAATGAAAGCATACAGACGCGAAAAGAAAGGCAGCACAGAACAGGAAAGGAAATTAACATGACCAACATCAATGCACTTAATAAGTGAACAAGCCAAAATGAATATGAGCAAGACTGCCAGCGACTCAGAGAAGAAGAAACAAAACCATAATCATTGAGGAAACATGCTTAAACAAGTGATAACATCTTTAAAACAAAATACACACTATTGCCCTGAGCGATGGGAAACAAATATACTCCAACAAATCTTTCGAACTCAACTCAATATCAGCAACAAACAAATTTCATTCGACACTAACCAGAATACAAACAAAGAAAAGAGCAAAGTAAAATCTAAGAGTCGATTACCTCGTTGTGAGCAGCGAAATGAGACAAAGCGAGTTGAAGACTGACTTCACCACAAATGAAAAATCGATGATTTTAAGGCACTTCTAAACACTGAATGAAAGCGGCAAATAGAATCCACAAAACTCGAAATCGCTTGAATTCTATCTATGGAAAGTTCCCTTTGGAATCCCAGGTCTCTGTAAACTAACGAAACCTCTATATTGTTCAAAAAGATTTCGCTCTAAGATTTCTCTGCCCCTTTTTTTCCCGTCCCTTTTAAAAAACAGTAACGATATATATATACCTAGAGGAATTAGGGTAGCAGATGAAAGCATAGGGCGGGGGAATTTTCTGGAAAAAAAAATCTGGGGTAGAATTGGAAATCTACGTCCCCTTTTGAATTCCAAAAACCTTTTCCCAGAGAGGATAAGGATGTAGCTGTCACTAGTACGAACCTGGTACAAATTTCCCAACGGGAAGAAGGTGAGGTCCGTCCGATTCGGCTCTAGGACGAGCGAATCGTTAAGATCTCGACACCTTGCCTATTTGGCACAGAAAAGAGGAAAATGCGTGAAGGTTGCTGGAACAAGAAGACAAAACAAAAGTTGTCGATTGCTGCTGGACGTCGTACGACTTGAGAGTGACGCGCGACTGCGGTTGATTCGCGATTCATGGGAGTTGCTCTCGTTCTCGTCTGGTCACGCGCGCTTCAGTTCTTCCAATGAAGAGGGAAATCGAAAGTAATGCGACTTACGCGTTTTTTCCGAATTGACGCGCGTGGTTTCATCGGAGAAGAAGATACTATTCTGGGGTCAAATTAAAGGGATTGGGTCGGATTATCGGATGAGTGAATGGGCTGGATATGGGAATTAATTTGGGCTGGGAAGAAAAAAAATTGGTGGACCTCTTGTGACTTCAATTGGACCGGGTAAAGGAATAAGGGAGTGGGCTGATTTTTAAAGCAACTGTTGGGCTGGGATGATTTTTCCAATGGTCCTTTGAGATGGGCCATTGTATTGCAGAAAGAGGGAAAGCCCTCATATAGGTCTGTTTTACGGTGGGTTTGGAAAGGATTGGACAAATAAGACCCCAACAAAACTAGTTATAAAAATAAAATAAAAAGACAAATCGAGGTAGTTTTCATCAACGAGCTTCCTAATCTTGACGTCACAAAATAATTAACTCACATATAAGATAAATAATTCAAAACGTAAATTGCCATATAACTAAATTAAATAATCGAGTTTCAAGCGAAACTAGATTTTATTATTATTATTATTATTATTATATATATATATATATTTTAGATAGTTTTCGAATATTCATGAAATATACTAATTATATATAATCATGCCAATCATATATATTATCTAAAATTATTAAAAACCGAGGAGATTAATTAAAAATAACTTGAAACAATTTAAACTTTATGAAGTCTAATTATCTTGAATCGTTTAGAATTAAGAAGCTCGTTAATTAATTTATATCGTCGAGGGTCAAAATTGGGTGTCAACAGATCTAATCAAGGTGTTGGTTAAAAACCTGTTGAAATCAAGTATTCTTTTATTCCAAAGTCACTTAACTTAAAGAAAAGTACTTCTAAAAAGGGGAAATCTTCATATACTTTTTGTAAAATTTGTATAAATCTGTTTCCGCTGCCAAACACAATGATGTGGGGAACTAATTGCAATCATCGTTATTGTGAAGAATGCATACAAAATTATATAAGCAAAAAAATTAATAAGGACATCCATGAGATGATTTCTATGAAGTGCCCTGCTTCTAATTGCAATGGAATTTTAGATATCGATACAATAATGCCAATTGATTTCCTTATGCGAGTAAGAAATATCATTCGACTAACGGAAGTTCTAGCTTCGCCAATAATTATTGATTTCCCTTTTTCGATTGTATGGGTACACTGGTTGATAATGTAAGGGAATATCCGATTAGGGCATGTCCTGAGTGTTGGAATATTTTCTGTGTCAGTTGTAAATGCTTGCATTTGGGAATGACATGTGAAAATTATCAGTTTAGTAGGCAAATAAATTTTCTCTACTGGCAGCATCATTATGGAGGATATCATGATGAACAAAAGGAGGATGAGGAGAAAGTAGAAGAAGATGAAAAAAGAGAAGAAGAAGAAGGAAGATGAGAAGGGGAGGAAACTCCATGATAACAAACTTCAATGAATGTGAAAAAGTTCAAGTTTTGTTTCCTTGGAAATAAAATAGAAATTTGGATTCTTATTTACTTTATATGCAGTCTATTGTTGGTTAAAAAACAGTATGCCTGTTCTTTTATTGATTTCAATTATAGTTTTTTAGTTGGTGAAAAAATAATATGCAGTGTCTTTATGTTTGAATTAGTTATTGAGTCTGATTTGGATGGGCTCTAGCGATGGAGGCCTATTGTTCAATCTAAGTCTAAACCAAAATGCGTAAATCTCCTATTTTGGGGACAAGCTGTTCTATTTTATATAGAGTCCAGGTTCGTACGACCAACTATCAGGCTATATTTCTTTTATATTGAATCGCTAGTTCAAATTATTTTTTACTACACAGGGACTGGGAGACGGGACGGGACGGGGGACGGCGCTTGGGGGATTTGGCCGGTCGCGGGATTGGGGGGACAAAAATATGTCCCATCCCGTCCCACTATATAAACGTGATGGGACGGGGTTTGGCATTATTTTTTATATACTTATTTGTTTGTATTGAAATCATATGTTTTTATCTAATAAATAATACTTAAATTTTCATATTTCAATTTAACTTTCAAATTTCAAATTAAATTTTCAAATTTCAAGTTTCAAGGTTCAAGTTTCAAGTTTCAAATTTCTAGTCTCAAGTTTCAAGTTTCAAGTTTCAAATTTCAAGTCTCAAGTTTCAAGTTTCAACTTGTAATTTGAAATTCCAATACTTGATAGCAAATATGACATATATATATATATAATATATATATATATATATATATAAGAGAGAGAGAGAGATACTATGAACATTTTGAATTGAAAATTGAAATATATGTATTATAATAATATGAGACTTAAATGGAATAGAAATTAAAACTTAAGAATTAAGATTGAGATTTCAGAGGATATAGAAAATAGATGAGAGAAATGATAATAGATGATTTTGTAAGAAATAGTAAGTGATAGAGGGGTATTATGTAAGTTAAAGTGTATTTATGATAACTTGAGGGTTTAGATTAAAGTATTAAAAGTAGGGGGTGGTATGGGTGTTGGGGAAGTGAAAAAAAAACAAAAACGTTGGGGGTTGGGGGTTGGGGGGGGGAGGCACTAGCCGTTTCACCAACGGTGCTAAATTTCGAATTTTAAAAAAATAAAGGGGATCCCACGAACCGGACGATTCGCCGGGTCGGGTCGACCGGGACCAAACGGTGAACCGACCCCTGGTCCCCTAAACCCCATACCCCTATCCCGTCAGAATCAACGGGATCGGGTCCAGCGAGCCAGTTCTCGAGCCGGTCGCGGGCCGACCCGATCCCCCTGCCACCCCTATGACTTTACAAATATCGTCTATGCCAAAATACCTATTGAATCTCTATTAGATAATTAAAGCAAGCGAGACCAATTTTTGATTAAATTATGCTCCGACTTTGAGAGTGTTCGCTCTAACTTGATGAATCGTAACTCGTCTCTCACTTTGGATGTTTGCTTTAGGGAATTACTTCGTGAAGAGCAACGTCTTGTCACACAAAATGCTTTCAAGAAAGAAAATGATGTCACTATTGTATTTGCTGCTCAAGGTAAAGGAAAGGGTAGGGTTATGAGTAGAACTCAATGCTACAGTTGCAAGAAATATGGTCATATTGCTAGCAATTGTAGCAAAAAGTTCTGAAATTATTGTAAACAACAAGGACACATTATCAAAGAGTGTCCCACTCGCCCTCAAAATCATAGGATCAATGATTTTCAAGCTAGGCTAAGTATTTCCACTAATGATAACTCATATTCAGGACAAGTTCTTACTCCTGAAATGATATAACAAATGATCGTGTCAGCCTTTTTCACCATTGGGATTAATTACATCTAATTTTTGGATTGTTGATTCAGGTGCTTTCAATCATATGAACAACTCAATATGCATCCTAAAAAATGTTTGTAAGTATCAAGGTCCATCACAAATACAGATTGTCAATGGTAGTAATTTACCTATTACCAAGGTTATGGACATTACTTATGTTACGACCCGAGAGTACACCCTAGAAGTTAGGGCATTCTCGAATCGTCACTAGGCGTACTTGACCTCTCGGGGGTCTTATATATGCCCTTAGATATCATTCATTGCATACATGTATGAAAAGTAGTGCAGAATTAAAACTTTTCACACGAATAATATCTCAAAACATCTTTCATATAAAACGATAGAAAATACTAAGTCTCAACATACGTGAATCTTAGACTCAAGAATACTTGGGACACGGCCCTTACAATACAAATATAGAAAATTTAGTCTATTATAATACTTTTAATGAAAGAAACATAAAGATAGTAGTGTCCTCGAATCAAGTGAGGACAAACCCCAACATTGCTTGAAAGAGTCCTAGTTTCCAAGCTTTGCTTCAAGATGCCTCTCACCTTTCACCTACAACTTTAGATATAGACAAAATGTACGGAATTAGTAAAATGCATGTACTAACTATGGCATAATGCATAAAATCATGAGAAACGGACATTTACATGAAACATGCTCTTTTACAGTAAAACATTATATCATAAGTATAAGAAACCACATTAACACCAATGAGCACATATAAGTCACATAACAAGTAATCCCACATAATAGAATACAATGTGACACTCTCCTCCCAAAGGTCACCCCAAGACATACTTAAGTAATTCAAGAAGAGACCGCCTATACACCCTCTTCAAGCTTACCTAAAGAATCCTTAAGACTACCTAAGTTTAGATTATGCCCATTTCATCAATTAGCTTTACTATCTAGAGTTACTCTTAAGACTCCCCTAAGTAAGACATGAAGAGATCATTCATATACCCCATCCACACCTTAACTAGGAAATCCTTAAAGCTACTCTAGATAAGTACTCATTCATTTACATGCTTTTAACTCAAGTCCTTATCTCCAGTAGTCCATTTAAGAGACATTCAATAATCAAGGACATTCATATAATGGTCTTGGAGAAGACCTAGGGTACTCACACACTAACATCTTCAAAGCCTAATTGTGCAATGTCTAGATAGCGTCCCATTCCACTACCTAAACTTCATAGTACTTATCCAACACAAGCATGTACCCCATATGATGAGAATAGGGAATAACTGACATAGACCATACTACCTAGGCATGGAATCCAGAGTCATAACCTACTCCGATAAGGGTGTGCTACTTGCCAATGGTAGAATTAGGATACATCCGATGTAGGCACATGGTTAAGGAATATCAAGGGTTCCTTTGTTCTCTAATGTCATCTTAGTTAGAGCAACTTCCCAAGCATACTCACTCGGTGCTAGCCTTTGTTCTCATAGAGTATTTCAATAAAGGAGCATATGAAAAGGTTCCATATCTTGTTCACAACCCAATCACATTACACCTTACCAAAGAGGGTCCACTAAGGCTACCTACAATGGCTTAAGAGGATACCTCAATGACTTTCCGAAGGGTTATTTCATGTCGTTCCATCCAATCAAACCTAAGTCCACCATTCACACAAGAAGGATATCATTACGAATTTCAACTTCAAGGATATCATAACCTTCCATCTAGGTTAGAGGTTGCACATAATGACCTTCTTAAATATGGTCAAGGTCACATGTCAATCACACATACAAGACTAAGAAGCTTTAGCATAATAAGTCAAGAATCCATATTCACATTCTACATGTATCAAGTAAGGGACGCAAGTCTACCAAAACAAGACACACACATACTTTACCATATCACATATAGCATATCATTTCAAGAAGCACATAGGGACAACCAATGTCAACTATAGGTCACCCTATTCACTACCATAAATCATCAACCTAAGCTATCACAAGTCTCCTATAATCCATCAAGAAGCATCGTACTTCAACATAAAGTAATATACATAAAGACTTCACTATAGACTAGTAGAGACAAATATCATCAACTACAAGAACTCATGCTTTGACTTCAAATATACACATAAGTTATCAAGACCTTCACAATACTCACATATTCAAGTTATAACATGATAAAACCATAATTCATAAAGTAATCTAGACAAGGCCACATTATTCACAAGTATAACATATAAGCACCGCCACCATAAGTGGACTATACCAAACATAATCACAATCTAAGACCTATACTATACAATATAGAGAAGGTTATGTCAACATACCACCAATCCCTTCACAACATCTCCAATCCATAGTCAATTCAACCAATTCAATCCATATAGGCTCTTACTAATAGTCATAGTCACCAATTCAATTCAATAATCACAATGTATAATGATTCAAGATAAGACAACATGAATTCAACAATTTAGGACAGCCTACATATAATTCTAACATGATTCTTTCATAATTCAATAGACCAAAGTAAACTACACAATTATTCAATAGTATATAGATATGATCAAATCACCCATAAAATAGTCAAAACTAGGATTTCATGATTTGCATGGGTTAATATATATTTTAGTCTAAAATTATCAATCTAACATCAATTCAATCATAATACAGTGATTCAAAATGTTTTATGCAAGAACTCATGGCTAGAATTCAATTTAGAAGTTCATCTTTTGAGAAGTATTTGAAAAACACTTTGAAGCTTGACTCCTTGAAGAAAGAAGATTCAAGGATGAAAGTAATACCTTAATTAATGCTAGACCACAGAATTTGAGAACATTTGATGGAGAAATCACCCTCCAAGCTCCAAGCTCCCTTCAAGCTTCAATGGTGTTCTAGAGAGTTCTTTAGGGGTTTTGAATTTTGATTTTGAAATAATGAATTCATATAAGTGTTTAAGACTTATAAACCCACTTGAAATACCCAAAATACCCTTAAGAAGCCACTCGAATAATTTTACGGAGGCTAGGTGAAATACCCATTATTGACTGAGACACCTGCAGAAAATGTGCAGGTGTCAATCGACGGTTGGGACTGACGGTCCGTAGACCTGGAAACGGCATGTACTGGTGCCTCGTCGTCTTGGTCTGAGACCCAAAACTGGGGGCTTGATCTACCCACTCTAAGTGTGGACCTACGCCCCAGTCGACGGGGCGTCATCCACTCTACGAGGAGTAGACTCCCCTCCGTAGATGGTGGCAGTTTTGGACATTTTTGGCTCACACGTTGAGTCCTCCTCAAGGACCATTTGGTTGGTCGTTGGGGAGTTTTTCCGGGAAGTTTCCATACCAAATATACTCAATTTTATCCAATACGAACACGTAAAACTTGACGAAACACACTAAGGCACACAAGCACGTTTCAAGGAAACCTTTCGAACGTCATACACGTTTGACCTTCAAACATCACTTAACTTTAGAAACTTCCTATAAACATCATTTTAAACCATTTTAGGACTTTAGAACCTCATGAAACAAGTTTTAGGCTCTAGTTTCACCTAAGTCGTTTTAGAGGTGTTACAACTTCAACTTTCAAGAATGTGTTTGTTTCACCAAAGCTCTCAACTAGTCTTATTTCAGTTGGACAATTGGTAGATAACAATTGTGATGTGAATTTTTCATAATAGTTGTCTTGCGCAGAATCAGGTGTCAAGGACTATAATCGCGAAGGGAACTAAAGTTGGACGATTGTTTCCTATACACTTTTCCATTCCTCATGTTTTATCCTTTGCTTGTACTTCTACTGCTAGTAAAATTGAGATTTGGCACAAGCTTCTAGGACATCCAAGTTCTGTTGTGTTGTCTCATTTATCAAATTCTGGTTTATTGGGAAGTAGAAATAAATTTGCAGTTGCTTCCATTGATTATTCTACTTGTAAATTAGGAAAAAGTAAAACTCTCCATTTTCCTAATTTTGGTAGTCGTGCTACAAAGTGTTTTGATGTCATTCATATTGATGTTTAAGGGTATTTCACCAATTATTTCTCATGCTAATTTCAAATATTTTGTGACATTCCTAGATTATTATAGTTGGTTTACATGGGTGTATTTTCTTCGATCCATATCTGAGGTATTTTCCATGTTCAAAACATTTTTGGCTTACATTGAGACTCAATTTTCTACATGCATCAAATTATTAAGATCCGATTTTGGTGGAGAATATATGTCTTATGAAATCAAAAAATTCATGCTTGACAAAGAAATTGTCTCACGACACTCTTTCTCATATACACCACAACAAAATGGAGTTGCTGAACGAAAAAATTTCCATCTTTTAGATGTCACTCGTATTTTATTGATTGAGTCCCATGTACCATCTAAATATTGGGTGGAATCTTTGTCTACTGATGTCTATTTAATTAATAGATTGCCATCTAAAGTGATAAATCTAAAGTCTCCATATTTTCGTTTTTATCACCAAAAACTAAACTATAGTGATTTTCATACATTTGATTATGTTTGTTTTGTGCATTTTCCTTCTTCGCTGCACAATAAACTTTGTGTACAGTATAGTAAATGTGCTTTTATGGGTTATAGTACTTAACAATAAGGTTTTATTCGCTATGATCCATGTTCTCACAAATTTCGTATTTCTAGAAATGTTGTTTTCTTTTAGAATTGGTATTTCTTTCCTACGATTGTAGATTCATCTTCTACTTCTCCTCCTCTTCCTACTTTTGAGGATTTATATTCCTTTAAGAGGTTCAAACCTAGATTTGTTATGAATGACGTCGGTCGTCTTTATTCTATCCCAACACAGATCCGCCACCTAAAACTATACCACAACTAGAATCTGAGAACTCTTCAAGATCTGGTCCTCTTGAGCCTACTTGATGATCTACCAGAGTATCTCGTACTGCAAATTGGTATGGCTTTTTCTCTACTTTATCCAACATATCAGTTCCATCTTGTTACTGAGAAGCTTCAAAGCATTAATGTTAGCAATTAGCAATGGGTGAAGAAATTTTGTCTCTTAAAGAAAATGACACATGGGACATTGTTTCATTTCCTTCAAATGTCCGCCCTATTGGATGTAAATGGGTTTACTCAATCAAACTTCATTTAGATGGAACTCTTGACCGGTACAAAGCTCTATTGTTTGTTCTTGGTAATAAACGAGATTATGGGGTGGACTATGAGGAGACTTTTGCGAACTATTATCACCACCTGGTTTGTTCTCATCGCCTTCATCAGATGTATGCAAGTTGAAGCGATCTTTGTATGGATTTAAACAAGCTCCAAGAGGTTGGTTTGATAAGTTCTGGTCTACTTTGCTACAATTTTCTTTTTACCAGAGCAAATATGACTCATCTTTGTTTCTTCGAAAAACATCTACGGGCTGTGTAATTCTTTTGGTGTATGTAGATAACATTATTATCATAGGGACTGATTCTTCACTAATCACTAGCCTCAAACAATAGCTTAAAGATTCTTTTCATATGAAATATCTTGGTACTCTTACTTATTTTTTTGGTTTGGAAGTTCATAATTTTACTTCAGGTTTGTTTCTAAACCAACAAAAATATACTCAGGATCTGATTTCTTTGGCTGGTCTTCAAGTTTCCTCCTCCGTAGATACTCCACTAGAATATAATGTCAAGTATCATCGTGAGGAAGGCATTCTTCTTCCTGATCCAACTATATTTTGACAATTAGTTGGGAGTCTAAATTACATAACTATTACTCGGTCTGATATCTCTTTTGCAGTTCAACAAGTTAGTCAATTTATGCAAGCTCCCCACCATCTCTACTTGTTGGTTGTTCGTCGCATATAGGGACATCTACTCATGGAATGTTCTTTCCAAGTGGTTCTCCTATTCTTCTTAATGTTTTTAGTGATTCTGATTGCGCGTGATATCCTGATACTCGTCGTTCAGTCTCTGGTTGGTGCATGTTTCTTGGAGAGTAATATCTTGGAAGAGTAAAAAGCAAGATCGTGTGTCAAAATCTTCAACAGAGGCTGAATATCGATCCTTGTCTACTGCTTGTTCCAAGGTTGTATGGTTTTGTGCATTACTTGCTGAGATTGGATTTCCTCGATCTCATCCTACTCCTCTCCATGCTAACAATACAAGTGTTATTGAGATTGCTACTAATCCAGTTTTTCATGAGAGGACCAAATACATCAAAGTGAATTGTCATTATATACGAGAAGTTGTAGATAAAAGAGTCATTACTCTTCCATATGTGTTCAGTAATCTTCAAATAGATGATGCATTTACAATATCCATGGCACGGCAACGCCATTAGTTTCTAGTAGGCATATTTATGCTTCTTGATCCACCAACATAAAATTTCAGGGGGATGTTAGCATGATTGACAACTAAATGGTTGTATATATTAATGTAATTATATTGTGATATAAATTAGCATGATCATATACATTTGTCGTAGAATCAAAGAAATAAATATTGTGATAGAATAGCTGATTTTGAGGGATAGCAAGGCAGATTTCGAGGAATTCAATAGAAAATTTGTAGAGATAGAATAGTTGATATTTAGGGATAGGAATGGTGTATCTTTAGCATGTGTAATCTTTATTTTCTCTATATAATGAAAATACTCTAAAAGAGCATTCAATAGAAAATTGACAGCAATATCCTTGGGAGTCATTTCCAGAAAATTTTAAACCTCAAAGGATTGTTTATCTCTATCTCAGGTGGAGTTTAATGTATGATTTATGCACAAAAAGAAAGGTATTGTGCTATTGAGATACATTTTATTTTTGCTTCTCCTAGAATTTGATGTTTGTATTTAAATTGAATAAGATATTAGTTCCATAAACTCAAATTAATGTCTGTTTGTTGTGAATAGGAGTTTTTGTCGTGTCTACGGTGGCTAGATCTGATCTTCCCTAGAAGACTGATGCAAACACCAAATATTACGGGGATGACAAATTTGGAGGGTTTGAATCTGGAGAAATTAAATGTAGTAGTCTTAAAAAGGTTTACTCTTCCCAGGGTTATTGCAAAAAAATTCATTAAGTTAAATTTGTATCGTTGTACAAGCCTTGAGAGTTTTCCATGTGTTAATGTGAAGTCTCTTGCACATCCGAATCTAGAGGGTTGACAAAGTTTGGAGAAATTCCCAGAAATCATTGGAAGAATGAAGCGGGATTTAGAGATAAAGGTGAAAGACATTGGGATAAGGGAAATACCGTCATCTATTATTCAGCACCAAGATCATCTTACGGAGCTAGATTTGTCAGTTATGAAAAAACTTGTAGCTCTTCCAAGTAGCATTGGCATGTGTCGTAGTGCCCAAAATTTCAAAACTTGGAGGAGCTTGATGCTAGTTGAACTCGAATTTCACAACCTCAGGTGAATGATGTGTTGTCTCTAGTTTTTCTTTGCTTGTATTTTTGCTGTTCTTTCCTCCTATTAATGTTGTAGTGAATTATTTAAAACATCATAGCTTCTTCTAGTGTTGAACTGAACAAAAATCAACAATGGGGGAGTGATTTGTATCATATATCATATATCATATCATTCATATTCATGCATATTCATTCATATTCATTCATTCGTTCATATTCATATTTATTCAATTCAATTCATATTATTTGGGAAGATTTTAAGTTCAAAGTTGGATTACGAAAATGTCCTTCACCAATTTTTAAAATTAAAAAATCTTTTATTAATTTTTAAAATTAAATCAATAATCACAATTAAACTAGACCAAATACATGATTAGATGTTACAACTTATCATTTTCCATTTCTTAATGAATTTGATTGTTAAACCTTTTAGCTTCTACCATTAAACACATTCATTCACAACCTTTCATGTACTTAATTTTTCCCTTTATAAATTGGCTAAAAAATATTAATCCACTACACTTTGTGTTTCATCATCTAAAAGTTCTTATGTAATATTTTTTTTATTGGTCACTCTTTTTCTTATTGATTGTGCCTTCACTCATTTTATTTTAATGATGGAGAAACACATCATCTAATAGTTCTCATGTAATATTTTTTTATTGTCACTATTTTTCTTGTTGGTTTGTGCCCTTCGTTCATTTTTTATTTTAATGATTGTTGGAGTATTTATGTCCCAAGAAACATCAGCCTTGGGGCCTTTGGAGTTAGAATTTTTGAGTGATAATTCTAATTGGTAAAAATTGTTCTAGCCTTAGAAGTTGATCATTATCCCCCCAAAAAAATTGTTGATATTTAATAGGCAGAAAATATACACTAAAAAGAGTTAATTGTGTATGCACAAAAACACAGATAGGAGTCTTCAGACAATGTTGAGCAATTTTATATCAACAAGAGTTGAGCCTATATAAATTATAACAGTAACAAAGGTCAAACGTGCAAGGCACGTTTTCAGAACTAGTGTATGAAAAAGAGGAAAAGTGAGGCAAACCAAAAAAAAGTGGTCCTTTTTTGCAACCTGCATCCTATCTTGGTCTTCCGTCTAAATTTATTTTTGATTTTGTTGTATTGTTTTCACCGAGTTATCATTTTCAAAACTTCTTAACATGTCAGATGTAATCTCTGATTTATATACAGATATCTCTCTTTCTTATGCATGGAAAAGATGAAACAATTGAAGATGGATAAGTTTTTAGGGGAAAATGTTAAATGTAAATGACAGAATACTAGTTATGGTCGCTCCTTTTTGGATTATGAAAAAAATTTCAATCTTACAGTCTACCTCCTTGTTGGTAGCATGCAAACAGAGAAGAAGATGGTATTTTGACAACAGAATCGGGGAAACTGCCTATGAAGGGAACATATCTCTACTACCTAAGAAAGAGATTCACAAAAGAACTTCGGTAAGCAATAATTCGTTCTTTAAAAATTTCATTTTGAAATATAATCACATTTTCCATTCGCTGACAATAACTGGCCTAAAAAACAAATTGCAGATTATAACTTTGCGAAAATGTGTGGATGAAAGAAGCTTAGGGGCCGGGACTATTTCCAATGTAGCTCCAATGCTCGAGCTCAATAGTGTCTCCCCTACTGAAGAAGCGTAGTCTCCATTGACATATTTTAAAATCAAATAAGAAAGCTCATAAATTGTTGGGTTACATGTTTCGTTTATTTGTTTTACTTAGATAATTTTCATAATTAATGATGTAGTAACCCAACAAATTCTAAGCGAAGGTTCGAACCATTCTCCGTGTATAAGTCAAAACCCGATAATTTATAATTGTATATATGTGTTAAGATCAATTTCTAAGTGTTTTAAGTGTATTCGATTTGAACCTCTAGCACTAAGTCGAGTTCAAAGCTTTCCTACCGGCTAAGTTTTCGCATGAGCTCATATAAGAGTCAACTTCAAAAAATCATATCTGTTAGAATATGAAGAGCAAGGTAAGCCATGACCTATCACATTAAAGGTGTATGAGTCTTCTTTCCAACTCCACCGACCGTTTGTCAATCCATGTCCGGAGTAAAAAAGTTATGATCGGTTTATCAAAGACACTGCAAATTGTCAGTGTGTGATGAGGTCTGTGAAGGTCCGTCACACTTGCGCAATGTATTTAAGCAGTAAGGTCATTTTTTTGCCAGTTTTGACGTCTTGAGTGACAACTCATCATCAGGGCCGACTCAATAGCATTGGGGCCTAAAGCGATATTTAAAAGAAGGGCCCTAATTTTTTTCCGTCATATATACTTTTATTCAAAATCAACTTTTCTATCTATTTTAGATATGAAGTCATTAGATATTGTTTTATAATTTGTTTGTTTTAATAATTCCCTTTCAAATGATCATATAGCTAATTTATTCGATATCTCTTACGACACTGATGATCTTAAGGAAGATTTTAATCAATTTTAATTTCGAGAAAACTTCTTTCGGCTGAGGCAACGGTTACAAAAACTATTAATATTATTCAATAAGCAATTTGTTTATTTGGAAAAGAATCAAGTCTTTTTAGTTGATTGAGTATTTTCATTATATCATTATCTTCTTTTTGAATTATTTCCCTTAACACTTAATTCAAAATATAAATTTAAAACATCAATATCAGAATAATTATTACAAGTTAAAGAAAGTTTAAGGTTAAGACAATATTTTTTAAATTCTCATTATCTAGTGATCTCAATATTTTACCACTAAATAAGAAATCAAAAGTATTTCCATATGCTTCAATTGGTGCAAATCTACTTTGAAGTGAAAAAATAGTTTGATGTACTCTCTATATATAAAACAATCAACTCTAAAAGATTCTTCGAAGGACTTTGTGATTTTTATCAAATTGTTTCTTACGAAATTCAGGTTTATTTTCATCTCATATGCAATTTCCTTAGTATAAATCATAACACTCATAGTACATATTTTTTTTTTAAAAAATAACTCATATGTAATTGTTTTTTTTTAAAATGGGGCCCCATAAAGTGACGGTCCGTCACTCAGAGGACGGTAGAACAATAAATATTATCAATTTTGGGTTTTAAAGAGTATTTTTTCTTAAAAAACGTTTTCTCGATGAGTCCTTCTCTTTTAGTGTAGGTTACTACCGTGTACTGGCCATAGGGAAGTGAGATCGTGCTCCATCGCAGAAGGCTCTAATGGCGCAGGAAGCAACAACAAAAGGATATTATCTAAGGGGAAAAAAGGCACAACAACTTGAAGAGTGGTGTAAATCAATTTGTCTGAGTAACATATAGCCAAAGGGCGGCTCAACATATGTAAAGGTCTAAAGCGAAATTTCATTATTAGTGACCTAAAATCTAAACGTGCCTCTAAAATCTAAACAAACTTCATATGTATTTATTTAAAATTTACTTTTGTTACACTTTGTAGATGCAAATTATTTAATTAATGTCTTTTTATAAATGATTTCTTCAAATATTTATTTAATGTTCTTTTTATAAAGGGAGAATGCATAAGTTTCCCCTCAACCTATGTCTGAAATCTCAGAGACACACTTATACTATACTAAGGTCCTATTACCCCATGAACTTATTTTATAAATAATTTTCTACCCCTTTTCGGCCTACGTGACACTAGTTTTAAAAAAAATATCAACACACGCTGGGCCCACAAGATAGTACCACGTATGACGAAAAGGGGTAGAAAATTATTTATAAAATAAGTTCCGGGGGGGGGGTAATAGGACCTTAGTATTGTATAAGTGTGTCTCTGGGATTTCGGGCATAGGTTGAAGGGGTACTTGTGCATTATCCCTTTTATAAATGATTTCTTCAAATATTTATTTTTCACTTATTAATTTAGGTGATAATTCATATGTTCAATGTTGGAAAACACTCTTTCAGTAATATAATCATTATATGAATTGTTAAAAAAATTCTATGAGTAATAAATAACAAATTTAAAATAAAATTAGGTGTTAAAATCATATCAAAAAGTTGATAACTTGGTCCTTACCTTATATGCTTGATGTAATCATGAAAATTTAAGAAGATATATATATATATATATATATATATATATATATATATATATATATATATCAAAATAAATAATAATTTTCTTATAAAAGATTTACATATAATTTATCCTCAATAAATATTTGAGGTCCCGATATGCCTTATTTTTTACACTATAGAGCCGCCCCTGCATATAGCAATTTCAAGAAGTTAAGGGATGCATACCAATTTTCAAGTAAATTGAGTAATACACTTTTATCAACTCCCTGATGGTGCATTTGTGAGGCCCACCTATTTTTACAAGGGCAAAATTGGAATTTCTCAAGCATTGAACCCAAATTCTCACCAAATGGCTGGAAAGAGGCAACATGGATTATCATTGAACTACTCCAATTCCAAATTGTAGAGTAATTCATCTTTTAGCTTAGATCTAGAGAAAAAAATTGTAGATTTCCATTTGGGTTGAAAAACTAAAGGAAAGTTGGCTTACTTTTCAGTTGTGGATTTAGAGAATGTGCTTTATTTAGTAAAACTCTTATTCCCTTCTTCATTTCCTTGCTCTAAATTGCTAGATTTGTGGGTGTAATTTCTAATTGGAATTGGAATTTTATGCTAGAAATAGATAATTTATTTGGGTTTTGATTGTTCATTCTAATGATTTCGTATGTGATTCCATGTTTTCATGACTAGGTTTTGATTTCTCATGCTTTAATTGATGATTTGAGAATGCACACTTGAATCTAGCTTCCGATCTTCATGGGTTTCTTGAAAAATAATTCGTGAAGTGGAGAATTAGATTGATAATAATGTTTGACTTTGATTCCTAAATTTGGGAACGAAAGAAGATAATTCAGGTTTACCTTGTTGAAAGCTAAACTTGGTAGAAATAGAGGTCAAGATTAAGGTATTTGATCGTACTGTTGATGCAAAGGATTGAAACTGAAAGGAGATTTCATGAGAAAGCACTTTGAGATCAAAAGGAGTTAAGTGTTATTTGACGATTATCTAGCCTACTTTTGATTGATTTGCATGTGTTGAGATGGCATTGGATCGTTGAATAAGTGTTAAGTTCTGAATTTCCTAAATCCCAATCATCCCTTGCTTCTTATTGTCTTTTCCTAAATCCTTTGCTTAGTTAAAGAATCACTCTTAATTTAATAGTATTGTAAATCCAGTGTTTAGGTTCAAACTTGTAACTCTTGATTCTTTGTCTTTTCGATTGCTGACAAATTGTTCCCTCTAGGATTCGACTCCGACTCTTAGTTGGTTTTTTTTATTCATGACGAACCCTTACTCTTGGACTTTCTTTTAGGGTAATTTGTGTGTTATCACCTATCTCTTCATTCGCCATATGACGGTAATGACGAGCTGCACCAAACAGATAGCTCAGGTACTATTTTTCTCCCTGCAAAAAAAATTCCATCTTTCTAATGTTTTATATGTTCCCTTATCAAAAACCAACCTCATATATGTATCACAATTCTATACTCAAACCAAATGTTAATTGAGTTCTTTTCTGATTATTTTCTTGGGAAGGATCAATTCACGAGGAAGATTCAGTTCAAAGGCAAACTTGATCAATTTTGAACAAGTTTCTCTCCTCTGCAGTTTCGAATAAATATGTCTGCTTCAGCATTCAGGTTTCATCATAGTCTTGGCATCAATTTCTTGGTTATCCAATAAAACTCATCGTCAATCCTTTGGTGTTTATCATCTAACAAGAAGTAGACCTCTTGAGATATTATACTGTGATTTATGGGGTCCTGCCCCTGTGCAATCAGTTGATGGGTTTCGTTACTATATTATCTTTGTGGACTATCATAAAATATATATTTGTTTTTTTCCTTTAAAGGCTAAATCAGGTGTGTATACTATTTTCCACCATTTCAAAAACTTGTCGACAATAACTTTAATGTCAAAATAAAATCAATTTACACCGATCGGGTGTGAATTATGTTTCACTTAAAAAAATATTTTCAATCTTATGGAATAAATCATATACAAACACCAGCTCACAGCCCACAACACAATGGGGCTGCAGAACGTCGTCATTGTCACTTAGTTGAAACTGGTCTTTTGCATACTGCAAACAACTTCCCTCCATTCTTCCGTTTGGTCTTTTGCATTCAAAAAAACCACAAACCTCATTAATCGTTTTCTCACACCACTTCTTCAATTTTATTCTCCCTATCAAACACATTTTAACCATTCTCCAAATTATCAATTTTTGCGTGTCTTTGATTGGCTATGTCATCCTTGACTTTGTCCTTCTACCAAGTCCAAATTTGATCTCAAAGTATGTCTCTTTCTCCTTCAACTGTGAGTACTGATCATTCTCCTCCAACAAAAAATAGCATTCTTTCCTCTTCATTTCCAAGCACTCATCTCATGGTCACTCGTTCCAAAAAAAACATTTACAGACCTAAATTTGTTCACCATGTCATCGAACATCCTTTACCAGAAGTACTAGAACTAACAACAAATGGACAACCTCTGGCCCATCTTGAGTGGTGCTCTGCTATGTCAGATGAATTCAACGCATTAATTAAAAATGGTACTTGGATTCTTGTCCCGTATAGATCCTCAACAAATTTAGTCGGTCGTAAGTGGATTTTTAGGATCTAAGGAATGCAGATAGTTCACTTCAAAAATACAAGGCTCGGTTTCTTTCAAAAGGATACAACCAATGACCTGGAATCAATTTTTGTGAGAAATTCAGCCCAATGGTTAAACCGGTTGTTATTTGTAAGTTTTGATGATGTGACAAACTCAGGGACCTTGTAAAGGTACCAGGTTCCCAACATGAACAGCCCGTTGACTGCCAGCTGGAGAAAGTACAAAAGTTGGTGCACAGTCTCCAACAGTGGCAAAATTGGCAGACGCGGCAGAAACGTCAGAACTTTCCAACCAATGGCATGGGTTTAAGGAAAGTGACTTGTCTATACAATGTAATCTTTCCTTAAACTTTTTTTTTCCAGTTTTTGCAACTTGAAAAAAAGGCAACTCTCAAGAACACTTGCAAAGGCTATAGAAAATCAAAGTGAAGAATTATTCAATAACAACTGAAGAACTCAGAAGCATATCGTGTGGTTGTTTGAGAATATATTCTTGTGGTCTCACATTGTAAACTATTCCTAAATCTATAAAGGAATCAGTGTGGTGGTGTAGAAATTCTAAGTTGTCTAGAAAGGATAGCTTAGTGAGTAGAATAATTTCTACTTAGGCTTATCAAGCAATAGAGGTACTGCTTGATCATGAGATTAAAAACTTTTTCTCATATTTGTGTAATTGGTTTTACTTTTGCTTGCGAAGATTAGTGAAACAGTTGTGAAAGTCCTGTGAGACAGGTCGTTGGTTTACTCCCTTGAGCAAGGAGGTTTCCACGTAAAATTGTTGTGTTGTTAAACTGCATTTACTTTCTGTTCATACCTGTTTGTGTGTCAAGGGACCTGGTCCATTGACAGTTAAGTGGACGCATAGATTCTAACAAGTGGTATCAGAGTAGGCACTTTCTATCTGGTTAACACCAAGAAAGTGACGTCTGCTCCGGGATGGCTGCTCCACTTAATCTAGAAGAAGGTCAGTCTTCAACTAGACCACCTCGTTTCAATGGACACTTCTATAGTTGGTGGAAAGTCAGAATGCATGATTTTCTTATGGCCGAAGATAGTGAGCTATGGGACATTGTCTTAGATGGACCATTTATACCAATGATTGAAGAGAAAGATGGAGAAAAAACTAGGCTTGTTCCAAAGCCTCGACAAAAATATGATGAAGCTGATAGGAAGAAGATCGAAAAAGGTTACAAGGCAAAGACACTTCTTGTCTGTGGGATAGGGCCAGATGAGTTCAATCGTGTCTCAGCCTGTGAGTCTGCAAAAGAGATCTGGGATTGCTTAAAGACAGCTCATGAGGGAACTGAACAAGTAAAAGAGTCAAAGATTGATATGCTCACTTCTTTGTATGAAAATTTCAAAATGAAAGAAGGTGAAACCATTCATGAGATGTTCACCAAATTTTCATCTATCACAAATGAGCTGAGAAGCCTTGGAGAACCTATCAGTATGAGCAAGCAAGTTAGGAAAGTGCTTCGAATCCTTCCCAAGTCTTGGAAAGTAAGGTTGATGCTATCACTTAAGCAAAAGATCTGAAAGTGTTAACAATGGATGCTCTCATTGGAAATCTGAAGACTCATGAGATGAATCAAAATCATGATCAGTCAAAGAAGGATGTCAAAAAGGATAAGTCCTTGATGCTAAAATATAAATCTGAAGAGGACTCCAGTGATGATGATATGGCTTATCTCATCAACAGATTTAAAAAAATCGTGAGAAAGAACAAAGGTTTTAAAAGGGGAGTAAATGGTCCTCGAACTGCCACTCAAAATGATACATGTTACAAGTGTGGAAAAGCTAGGCACTTTATAAGAGAGTGTCCATTACTCAAGGGTGAAAATAAATAAGATCAAAAATCAAGAGGTGATAAAGAGAAAAGAAGGGACCTGGTACCCAACAAAAATGATCGGAAAGCTGCTGCTGATTATGTGGTCAAGAAGGCTCTTGCTGCATGGGGATATTCTTCAAGTGACTCAGAAGACCCTGATGTACCAAATGATGTGTCAATGGTGGTGGTTCATGAAGAGGAAACCATATTCAATGAGATGTTTGCTTTCATGGCACATTCAGAAAATGAAGATGAGGAGGACAAGGTAACTCTTCTTGATATAAAACATGATCTGAATACTTATTCTCTTAAAAAATTGAGAACATTAACAAATGTTATGATTGATTCAGTAATTGAGTTAACCTCTGAAAGAGAAATCATGAATGCTGAGCTTGACAGTTTAATTGAAAACAAAGATAAAATGGAAGAGAAAATATTGACAATGGAAGATAAAATGGCTTCTCTGGAATCTGACAAGACTGAACTTAAAAAATAGTTGTATCAGAATAATGAAGAAGCTGAAAAACAAAATGGAAGGTCAAATGGTTTGCAAGTTGAAATTGAAGAAAAACTGAAAACCTCTGAAGAAAATCTTGGGTTGGCTTTGGAGAAGAGCAACAACTTAGAAAAGGATATTGTCAAACTTAAGGAAGAGCTTGAAAAATCTCTTAAGTGGACAAAATCTTCTAAGTTGCTGTCTAGTGTAACAAATCAAAGCAATTTCAATAAGAAAGATCTAGGAAGTTTGAATATTACTCCTCCCTTTAATCCTCACAGCAAGTATGTTTTTGTGTCTGACAATTTATTGTGTCTTCACTGTGGTAAAAATGGGCATTTAAAAGAAAAATGTACTGGGTGGAGGAAGTCTCATGAACGACTCTCTAAGTACACAGAGAAGCAAAGAGCAACAAAAGAGAGACCTGGTCCCCCAAGACAATTTTCAACTAAAAGGTTTTCAAAGAAAGGATCTGATTCTGCTCCAAAATCCTTTGTCAGAAAGAGTCAAAAACTACCCCATTGGACTAGAAACAATCTGATCACTCCCTTGTCTGCCTTATCGGAACTCAAATTGAAATGGGTTCCCAAGCCTAACAAGTGATTCTTGTTGCAGGTGAGTGAGAGGAGAAGCAGTCAATGTTGGTATATGGACAGTGGATGCTCTAAATATATCACTGGTGATATCAAAAATTTCCTCTCACTCAAGACACTTCAAGGAGGAGGTGTCTCTTTTGGTGATGGAAAGAAGGGGTATATTTTGGGAGTTGGTAAAGTAGGTAAATCTCTTGGAGAATCAATTGAAAATGTATATCATGTTGGTGGATTGAAGTAAAGCCTTTTGAGTGTATCTCAAATTTGTGACAAGGGAAATGAAGTGAAGTTTACTTCTGAGAAGTGCACTGTGTTTAATCTAACCACAAAGAAAGTGATTCTTACTGCCTTTAGAAGTAAAAACATGTATGTGGCTAACTTAGAAACGTCTCACGGAGATGATCTGACATGTCTTAGTGCTCAAAATGAAAATGTTGATCTGTGACATCGAACACTAGGGCATGTCAGCTCATCTTTATTGAATAAACTGATTTCTAAGGACCTGGTCCTAGGTTTGCCAAAGTTAAAGTTTTGTGAAAACAAAATATGTGAAGCATGCGTCAAAGGAAAACAAATCAGATCATCCTTCAAGTCAAAGAAGCAAGTAACATCATCAAGAGTATTGGAGCTGTTACACATGGATTTATGTGGACCTTTGAAGGTTCAAAGTAGAAATGGTAAGAAATACATTCTGGTAATAGTTGATGATTACTACAGATACACATGGACAAGATTCCTAAGATCAAAAGCAGAAACACCTGAAGAATTGGTAGTGTTCTTCAAAATGATTCAAACAAAATTGAATCAAGTGATTGTTGGAATTAGATCTGATCATGGAACTGAGTTTGAAAACTCAAAACTTGATCACTTCTGCATGGGGAATGGTATTAGTCATAATTTTTCTGCTCCAAGAACTCCTCAACAAAATGGAGTAGTGGAAAGAAAAAACAGAACCTTGGTAAACATTGCTAGGACAATGATTATTGAGTCAAATCTTCCTCAAAGTTTCTGGGCTGAAGCTGTCAACACAGCATGTCATTTTACAACAGGTGTCTGATAAGGTCTTTATTGAATAAGACTCCCTATGAGTTTCTCAACAACCGAAAACCTATGTTGAGTTATCTTAGGGCTTTTGGTTGCAGATGTTTTGTGCTGAACAATGGAAAAGATGATCTGGGAAAATTTGATCCTAGAAGTGATGAAGGAGTGTTTGTTAGATACTCTTCATCAAGTAAAGCATACAGAATTTTCAACAAAAGAACCCAATGTATTGAAGAAAGTATTCATGTTGTGTTTGATGAAGACGGAAGTGTGAAAAGTGATGCATCAAATGATGAAGATGAGTTGATTAAGTTGTTTAATTCACAGAAAACTGAAAGAAGTGAAGCTGGTGCAAATGATCAGTTGAGGAATGACAATGATAATGATAATCATAGTCTATCCGAACAGACTGATGAAGTTGAAAAGTGTGATGAGGGACCTGGTGCTACTCTGAACTCCAGTCAGAATACCTCAAACTCTCCAGAAAATGATGAGCTCCTTGAAGAAGAAGAACATGCTGATCAGCTGAACCCGTCGACTTTGAGACCAGGATGGAAACATAGTTCATCTCATCCTCTTGATAATCTGATTTCTCCCTTGAGTTCTGGAATTCACACTAGATCAAAAACAAGAAATCTAGTTGCATTCTCAGCATTCATATCATCTATTGAGCCTAACAATGTGAAACAAGCATTAAGTGATGCAGATTGGATTAATTCAATGCAAGAAGAACTTCATCAGTTTGAAAGAAGTAAGGTGTGGTACCTGGTTCCTCGACCTGTTGGCAGAACAGTGATAGGAACCAGATGGGTTTTCAGAAATAAGCTTGATGAAAATGGTGTGATTACTAGAAACAAATCCAGATTAGTTATTCAAGGATACAATCAGGAAGAAGGAATAGATTATGATGAAACTTTTGCACCTGTTGCAAGGATGGAAGCTATCAGAATTCTAACAGCGTTTGCAGCATTCATAGGTTTCAAGCTGTATCAAATGGATATCAAAAGTGCGTTTCTAAATGGAGACCTGAAAGAGGAGGTGTTTGTTAAACAACCTCCTGGGTTTGAAGATGCTGAGCTACCAGATCATGTGTTCAGATTGAATAAGGCTCTGTACAGTTTGAAACAAGCCTCTAGAGCTTGGTATGAAAGGCTGTCAAAGTTTCTGTTGAAAAATGGGTTCAAAAGAGGAAAAATAGACAACACATTGTTCTTATTAAAAAGGGAACAGGATCTCTTATTATTCATGTGTATGTGGATGACATAATTTTTGGAGCTACATCAGAACATCTGTGTGAAGAATTTTCATCATTAATGGGAAAGGAATTTGAGATGAGCATGATGGGTGAACTGACGTTCTTTCTGGGACTACAAATCAAGCAATCATCAAATGGAATCTCAATCAGTCAGGAGAAGTACATTAAGGAGCTGTTGAATAAATTCCATATGTTTGATTCAAAACCTATTGATACTCCTATGGGAACAAACTCCAAGCTTGTAGCAGATGAATCTGATTCTCTTGTGAATCAAACCATGTATAGGGGAATCATTGGTTCATTATTGTATCTGACTGCCAGCAGACCTGACATTGTATACAATGTTGGAATGTGTGCTATATTCCAAGCATGTCCTCGTGATTCACATTTGAAGGCTGCAAAACGTATTCTAAGATACTTGAAGAAAACAGGGGACCTGGTCCTCTTCTATCCAGCAGGTGACACTTTTGATCTTGTTGGTTTTGCAGATGCTGATTTTGCTGGTTATCAAGTTGACAGGAAGAGTACTTCTGGAATGGCTCATTTCCTTGGATCTTCACTTATTTCTTGGGGAACTAAGAAACAGAATTCTGTAGCTCTCTCAACAGCTGAAGCAGAATATATAGCAGTTGCTGCATGTTGTTCACAATTGTTATGGATCAAGCAACATTTAGAGGATTTTGGTGTAATCATCAAAGCTATTCCTCTTATGTGTGACAATACTAGTGCAGTTAGTATGGGAAAGAATCCAGTTCAACACAAGAGAACTAAGCACATTGATGTAAGGCATCATTTTTTGAGAGACAATGTTGAAAAAGGGAATATTGTGCTTACATATTGTCCAACAGAGGAACAAATTGCAGATATCTTCACCAAGGCTCTCAATAAAGATCAATTTGAAAGAAATAGGTTGAAGTTGGGCATGATGTCCTCTAACTGATCTCCAGAAACTCAATAGTTGAATTCCTTTGATGGTTAAACTTGCAGTGCAGGTATCCTTTGTGTCAATAATATATTATCTGAATTAGATCATTTTGGTACCTATTGTAGGTATACATTCAGGAAGGACTAGCTAAGCAAAGACATGGCTAGAACAGTTGAGGAATGATGATCAAGCCGTGTTATGGGACCTGGTCCCAGTCAAGGTTAGCATTTTTACATTAATTTTAAATTGAAAAAATATATGACCGTTGATCAAGCCACGTGTCAGCCATCGGTCATTCTGACCGTTAGTTCCATCGCTTATTCTTCAAGCGACGCGTCAAATCAAGGGACCTGGCACCGTTTCAATCTTTTAAAAACCCTCCTTCTCTCCGTTTTAATTCATAAATTTGTCTTCCAACATTCCTCCACTAAAAGAAAGAAAAAGAAGAGAAAAGTCGAAATCTGGTTTCTTCCCTTTTTCTTTGTCTTCGAAAAGCTGCTAGTTTTTCTCTTCTTCAGGTCAAAGATGTCTGATCCTTCATCCACCTCTAAGCGAATGCTTACTGCTCTTAGTGAGATTGAACCCACTGCCTTCTATTCTCCTTCAGCAGTAGGGTCTAGGTCTAATGTTCCTTCAGGTTCTCCCCAGGATATTCCTGAAAATCCGTTTTACTCGATAGATCTGAACAGATCTAGTATCCCTACTGGACCTGGTCCTCATCATGAAATGCTGCCAGATGCTTTGTTTGAAGGAGATTTTCCAAGAAATAAATCGTCTGAGTCAAACATTCTCGCTGCAAGTGAAGACCTGGTAATTGAAAGTCTTGCAATGATGAGAGAAGAAGTCAGGGTAGAACAAAATGAACCTTTTGGAGGTGAAGAGATCAGAGAAACTCAAACCATTTTTGATAAAACTCCTGATTTTGGGAGGTATCCATCTTCTAACTCCTCTGACTCTGAAAATAATGATGCATCTATCCAATGGAAGGTTGAAAGGAGGGGTGGTAGTGTGTCAAGAAAGGGAAAGGAAAAGGTAGTAGAAGATGTGCCTAGAAGGAGACCTATTACTAGATTGATGCTAGGAAGTTGCTAGTTGATGCTTTGAAGCTAGTGCAAGGTCTACAGCAGAAATCAGGAGTGCTAGAACATTCAAAGTGTAAACTTCAAAATGCCTAAATCTGGAGTCATAGAGGTGCGGCTGAAGAAACAGAACAGAAGTGCAGGAAGAAAAAGTCTAGAAAAACAAAGTCAAGAGATTCCAATAAGGTGGAGAAAACAAAATCCACAAGGGAGATTTCTAAAGGAAAAAGGAAAAGATCACAGGGACCTGGTACCCACGAAAAGTTGAAGAGGAGGTCAACAAACAAGAAACTGTTGACAACTTGAGAAAGCAGTCTGTGCTGGCTGGGAGAGTCTTTGACATGGGAATAATCAATCTTCCTGGAATAGACTCTCTTCATGATATGGTGGAGATTCAGTCATGGATGCATCTCTTCAACAAAAAATCTCCTATTCTTCATGAAGAGGAAGTGCGTGAATTATACTACAACATTCAATTTAAGGAAGATGGGAGTGTCCATACCAGAGTGAATGATATTGCAGTGCATCTGGATGAGGTTCTGTTGGGAAAAAATTCTTAAGTACCTCGAGAGGGTACCAGGTCTGTGATTGGGAAAATTTGTTCGACTGAGTTTGTGGCATTGGTCTCAAAGCTTCCCACAACAAAGTGTGCAGGGTTTTCAAGAAGGTGATGAAAGTGAGTATCAGTTCGTGTTTGAATTGTAAACAAAACCCTTCTTCCTCGAACTGAAAAGAGGACCTCAGCTACTTCTGCTGATTTGTACGTGATGGAGTTGATGTGCAAACTTGAACCTGCTGAATCTCCCAGGGCTCATGCTTGAACACATGTACAAGACTGTCATCGAGAGGAAAGGAATACATGGAATGGGATATGGAGACTTTCTTTACTGAAGTATTCAAATATTTAACATTCCTTTGAGCGTTGGCAAGGTTGGTACAGTGAAACAAGCTTTTTCAGAGACTACTCTGGTGAATGTGAGTGCATTGAAGGAAAGGGAATCCAAGAGCAAGATGGCTCAACTCATAGAAGACTAGAAACCAACTCAAGCATGAAGTTGAAGAATTAACTATGCAATTGAGTGGAAAAGATGCTGAAATTGCTATACTCAAAGCTGAGCTGATCACTGCACAGACAGAGGGACCTGGTACTTCTGTGGTTCAAGTCCTGGAAAGGGAAAATGGCAGAGCTGAGGGCCAAGGTCATTGCCTTACAAGAAAAGGCAATAAAGGATAATGATGCTGCAAATGACAGACTCACTCTCATTATTCAGTCCCTTTCTGAGGGTATATTTTGGGATTGGTAAAGTAGGTAATCTTTTGGAGAATCAATTGAAAATGTATATCATGTTGGTGGATTTGAAGTAAAGCCTTTTGAGTGTATCTCAAATTTGTGAACAAGGGAAATGAAGTGAAGTTTACTTCTGAGAAGTGCAACTGTGTTTAATCTAACCACAAAGAAAGTGATTCTTACTGCCTTTAGAAGTAAAAACATGTATGTGGCTAACTTAGAAACGTCTCACGGAGATGATCTGACATGTCTTAGTGCTTCAAAATGAAAATGTTGATCTGTGACATCGAACACTAGGGCATGTCAGCTTCATCTTTATGAATAAACTGATTTTAAGACCTGGTCCTAGGTTTCCAAAGTTAAAGTTTTGTGAAACAAAATATGTGAAGCATGCGTCAAAGGAAACAAATCAGATCATCCTTCAAGTCAAAGAGCAAGTAAATCTCAAGAAGGATTGGAGCTTTGTTACACATGTTTGATGTTGGACCTTTGAAGGTCAAAGTAGAAATGGTAAGAAATACATTCTGGTAATAGTTGATGATTACTCCAGATACACATGGACAAGATTCCTAAGATCAAAAGCAGAAACACCTGAAGAATTGGTAGTGTTCTTCAAAATGATTTCAAACAAAATTGAATCAAGTGATTGTTGGAATAGATCTGATCATGGAACTGAGTTTGAAAACTCAAAACTTGATCACTTCTGCATGGGGAAGGTATTAGTCATAATGTTTTCTGCTCCAAGAACTCCTCAAACAAAATGGTAGTAGTGGAAAGAAAAACAGAACCTTGGTAAACATTGCTAGGACAATGTGTATTGAGTCAATTCTTCCTCAAGTTCTGGGCTGAGCTGTCACACAGGCATGTCATTTTACAACAGGTGTCTGATAAGGTCGTTATTGAATAAGACTCCTATGAGTTTCTCAACAACAAAAAACCTATGTTGAGTTATCTTAGGGCTTTTGGTTGCAGATGTTTTGTGGCTGAACAATGGAAAAGATGATCTGGGAAAATTTGATCCTAGAAGTGATGAAGGAGTGTTTGTTAGATACTCTTCATCAAGTAAGCATACAGAATTTTCAACAAAAGAACCCAATGTATTGAAAAGTATTTCATGTTGTGTTTGATGAAGACGGGAAGTGTGAAAAGTGATGCATCAAATGATGAAGATGAGTTGATTAAGTTGTTTAATTCACAAAAACTGAAAGAAGTGAAGCTGGTGCAAATGATCAGTTGAGGAATGACAATGATGAATGATAAATCATAGTCTATCCGAACATGACTGATGAAGTGAAAAAGTGTGATGAGGGACCTGGTGTACTCGAACTCCAGTCAGAATACCTCAAACTCTCCAGAAATGTGAGCTCCTTGAAGAAGAAGACATCTGATCAGCTGAACCGCTCGATTTGAGACCAGGATGGAAACATAGTTCATTCATCCTCTTTATAATCTGATTTCTCCCTTGAGTTCTGGAATTCACACTAGATCAAAACAAGAAATCTAGTTGCATTCTTCAGCATTCTTATCATCTATTGACCTAACAATGTGAAACAAGCATTTAAGTGATGCAGATTGGATTAATTCAATGCAAGAAGAACTTCATCGGTTTGAAAGAAGTAAGGTGTGGTACCTGGTTCCTCGACCTGTTGGCAGAACAGTGATAGGAACCAGATGGGTTTTCAGAACAATAGAGCTTGATGAAAATGGTGTGATTACTAGAAACAAATCCAGATTAGTTATTCAAGGATACAATCAGGAAGAAGGAATAGAATTAGATGAACTTTTGCACCTGTTGCAAGGATGGAAGCATCAGAATTCTAACAGGTTTGCGCATTCATAGGTTTCAACTGTATCAAATGGATATCAAAAGTGCGTTTCTAAATGGAGACCTGAAAGAGGAGTGTGTGTTAAACAACCTCCTGTGGTTTGAAGATGCTGATCTACCAGATCATTGTGTTTCAGATTGAATAAGGATCTGTACAGTTTTGAAACAAGCCTTCTAGACAGCTTGGTATGAAAGGCTGTCAAAGTTTTCTGTTGAAAAATGGGTTCAAAAAGAGGGAAAAATACACAACACATTGTTCTTATTAAAAAAGGGACAGGATCTTCTTATTATCATGTGTATGTGGATGACTAATTTTGGAGCTACATCAGAACATCTGGTGAAGAATTTTCATTCATAATGGGAAAGGAATTTGAGATGAGCATGATGGGTGAACTGACGTTCTTTCTGGACTACAAATCAAGCAATCATCAAATGGAATCTCAATCAGTCAGGAGAAGTACATTAAGGAGCTGTTGAATAAATTCCATATGTTTGATTTCAAAACCTATTGATACTTCCTATGGGAACAAACTCTCAATTGTACCAGATGAATCTTGATTCTTGTGTCAACCACCAATGTTAGGGGAATCATTGTTCATTATGTATCTGACTGCCAGCAACCTGACATTGTATACAATGTTGGAATGTGTGCTATATTCCAAGCATGTCCTCGTGATTCACATATTGAAGGCTGCAAAACGTATTCTAAGATACTTGAAGAAAACAGGGGACCTGGTCCTCTGTCTATCCAGCAGGTGAACACTTTTGATCTTGTTGTTTTGCAGAATGCTGATTTTGCTGGTTATCAAGTTGACAGGAAGAGTACTTCTGGAATGGCTCATTTCCTTGGATCTTCACTTATTTCTTGGGGAACTAAGAAACAGACATTCTGTAGCTCTCTCACAAGCTGAAGCAGATATATAGCAGTTGCTGCATGTTTTCACATTGTTATGGATCAAGCAACATTTAGAGGTTTTGGTGTAATCATCAAAGCTATTTCCTCTTATGTGTGACAATACTAGTGCAGTTAGCTATGGAAAGAATCCAGTTCAACACAAGAGAACATAAGCACATTGATGTAAGTCTAGAAAGGATAGCTTAGTGAGTAGAATAATTTCTACTTAGGCTTATCAAGCAATAGAGGTACTGCTTGATCATGAGATTAAAAACTTTTTCTCATATTTGTGTAATTGGTTTTACTTTTGCTTGCGAAGATTAGTGAAACAGTTGTGAAAGTCCTGTGAGACAGGTCGTGGTTTTACTCCCTTGAGCAAGGAGGTTTCCACGTAAAATTGTTGTGTTGTTAAACTGCATTTACTTTCTGTTCATACCTGTTTGTGTGTCAAGGGACCTGGTCCATTGACAGTTAAGTGGACGCATAGATTCTAACAAGTGGTATCAGAGGCACTTTCTATCTGGTTAACACCAAGAAAGTGACGTCTGCTCCGGATGGCTGCTCCACTTAATCTAGAAGAAGGTCAGTCTTCAACTAGACCACCTCGTTTCAATGGACACTTCTATAGTTGGTGGAAAGTCAGAATGCATTATTTTCTTATGGCCGAAGACAGTGAGATATGGGACATTGTCTTAGATGGACCATTTATACCAATGATTGAAGAGAAAGATTGAGAAAAAACTAGGCTTATTCCAAAGCCTCGACAAAAATATGATGAAGCTGATAGGAAGAAGATCGAAAAAGGTTACAAGGCAAAGACACTTCTTGTCTGTGGGATAGGGCCAGATGAGTTCAATCGTGTCTCAGCCTGTGAGTCTGCAAAAGAGATCTGGGATTGCTTAAAGACAGCTCATGAGGGAACTGAACAAGTAAAAGAGTCAAAGATTGATATGCTCACTTCTTTGTATGAAAATTTCAAAATGAAAGAAGGTGAAACCATTCATGAGATGTTCACCAAATTGTCATCTATCACAAATGAGCTGAGAAGCCTTGGAGAACCTATCAGTATGAGCAAGCAAGTTAGGAAAGTGCTTCGAATCCTTCCCAAGTCTTGGAAAGTAAGGTTGATGCTATTACTGAAGCAAAAGATCTGAAAGTGTTAACAATGGATGCTCTCATTGGAAATCTGAAGACTCATGAGATGAATCGAAATCATGATCAGTCAAAGAAGGAAGTCAAAAAGGATAAGTCCTTGATGCTAAAATACAAATCTGAAGAGGACTCCAGTGATGATGATATGGCTTATCTCATCAACAGATTTAAAAAAATCGTGAGAAAGAACAAAGGTTTTAAAAGGGGAGCAAATGGTCCTCGAACTGCCACTCAAAATGATACATGTTACAAGTGTGGAAAAGCTGGGCACTTTATAAGAGAGTGTCCATTACTCAAGGGTGAAAATAAAAATATCAAAAATCAAGAGGTGATAAAGAGAAAAGAAGGGACCTGGTACCAACAAAAATGATCGGAAAGCTGCTGCTGATTATGTGGTCAAGAAGGCTCTTGCTGCATGGGGAGACTCTTCAAGTGACTCAGAAGACCCTGATGAACCAAATGATGTGTCAATGGTGGTGGTTCATGAAGAGGAAACCATATTCAATGAGATGTTTGCTTTCATGGCCCATTCAGAAAATGAAGATGAGGAGGACAAGGTAACTCTTCTTGATATGAAACATGATCTGAATACTTATTCTCTTAAAAAATTGAGAACATTAGCAAATGTTATGATTGATTCAGTAATTGAGTTAACCTCTGAAAGAGACATATGAATGCTGAGCTTGACAGTTTAATTGAAAACAAAGATAAAATGGAAGAGAAAATGTTGAAATGGAAGATAAAATGGCTTCTCTGGAATCTGACAAGACTGAACTTAAAAAACAGTTGTATCAGAATAATGAAGAAGCTGAAAAAAAATGGAAGGTCAAATGGTTTACAAGTTGAAATTGAAGAAAAACTGAAAACCTCTGAAGAAAATCTTGGGTTGGCTTTGGAGAA
The DNA here is from genome assembly GCA_022817965.1 of Solanum lycopersicoides. NCBI lineage: Eukaryota > Viridiplantae > Streptophyta > Magnoliopsida > Solanales > Solanaceae > Solanum > Solanum lycopersicoides. Next base: position 8,554,992 of record CM040623.1, on the reverse strand, counting down.
GAGCAACAACTTAGAAAAGGATATTGTCAAACTTAAGGAAGAGCTTGAAAAATCTCTTAAGTGGACAAAATCTTCTAAGTTGCTGTCTAGTGTAACAAATCAAAGCAATTTCAATAAGAAAGGTCTAGGAAGTTTGAATATTACTCCTCCCTTTAATCCTCACAGCAAGTATGTTTTTGTGTCTGACAATTTATTGTGTCTTCACTGTGGTAAAAATGGGCATTTAAAAGAAAAATGTACTGGGTGGAGAAAGTCTCATGAAGACTCTCTAAGTACACAGAGAAGCAAAGAGCAACAAAAGAGAGACCTGGTCCCCCAAAACAATTTTCAACTAAAAGGTTTTCAAAGAAAGGATCTGATTCTGCTCCAAAATCCTTTGTCAAAAAGAGTCAAAAACTACCCCATTGGACTAGAAACAATCTGATCACTCCCTTGTCTGCCTCTGGGAACTCAAATTGAAATGGGTTCCCAAGCCTAACAAGTGATTCTTGTTGCAGGTGAGTGAGAGGAGAAGCAGTCAATGTTGGTATATGGACAGTGGATGCTCTAAACATATGACTGGTGATATCAAAAATTTCCTCTCACTCAAGACACTTCAAGGAGGAGGTGTCTCTTTTGGTGATGGAAAGAAGGGTATATTTTGGGAGTTGGTAAAGGGTAAATCTCTTGGAGAATCAATTGAAATGTGTATCATGTTGGTGGATTGAAGTACAGTCTTTTGAGTGTATCTCAAATTTGTGACAAGGGAAATGAAGTGAAGTTTACTTCTGAGAAGTGCACTGTGGTTAATCTAACCACAAAGAAAGTGATTCTTACTGCCTTTAGAAGTAAAAACATGTATGTGGCTAACTTAGAAACGTCTCACGGAGATGATCTGACATGTCTTAGTGCTCAAAATGAAAATGCTGATCTGTGGCATCGAAGACTAGGGCATGTCAGCTCATCTTTATTGAATAAACTGATTTCTAAGGACCTGGTCCTAGGTTTGCCAAATTTAAAGTTTTGTGAAAACAAAATATGTGAAGCATGCGCCAAAGGAAAACAAATCAGATCATCCTTCAAGTCAAAGAAGCAAGTAACATCATCAAGAGTATGGAGCTGTTACACATGGATTTATGTGGACCTTTGAAGGTTCAAAGTAGAAATGGTAAGAAATACATTCTGGTAATAGTTGATGATTACTCAGATACACATGGACAAGATTCCTAAGATCAAAAGCAGAAACACCTGAAGAATTGGGAGTGTTCTTCAAAATGATTCAAACAAAATTGAATCAAGTGATTGTTGGAATTAGATTTGATCATGGAACTGAGTTTGAAAACTCAAAACTTGATCACTTCTGCATGGGGAATGGTATTAGTCATAATTTGTCTGCTCCAAGAACTCCTCAACAAAATGGAGTAGTGGAAAGAAAAAACAGAACCTTGGTAAACATTGCTAGGACCATGATTATTGAGTCAAATCTTCCTCAAAGTTTCTGGGCTGAAGCTGTCAACACAGCATGTCATGTTACTAACAGGTGTCTGATAAGGTCTTTATTGAATAAGACTCCCTATGAGTTGCTCAACAATAGAAAACCTATGTTGAGTTATCTTAGGGCTTTTGGTTGCAGATGTTTTGTGCTGAACAATGGAAAAGATGATATGGGAAAATTTGATCCTAGAAGTGATGAAGGAGTGTTTGTTGGATACTCTTCATCAAGTAAAGAATACAGAATTTTCAACAACAGAGCCCAATGTATTAAAGAAAGTATTCATGTTGTGTTTGATGAAGATGGAAGTGTGAAAAGTGATGCATCAAATGATGAAGATGAGTTGATTAAGTTGTTTAATTCACAGAAAACTGAAAGAAGTGAAGCTGGTGCAAATGATCAGTTGAGGAATGACAATGATAATGATAATCATAGTCTATCCGAACAGACTGATGAAGTTGAAAAGTGTGATGAGGGACCTGGTGCTACTCTGAACTCCAGTCAGAATACCTCAAACTCTCCAGAAAATGATGAGCTCCTTGAAGAAGAAGAACATGCTGATCAGCTGAACCAGTCGACTTTGAGACCAGGATGGAAACATAGTTCATCTCATCCTCTTGATAATCTGATTTCTCCCTTGAGTTCTGGAATTCACACTAGATCAAAAACAAGAAATCTAGTTGCATTCTCAGCATTCATATCATCTATTGAGCCTAAGAATGTGAAAGAAGCATTAAGTGATGCAGATTGGATTAATTCAATGCAAGAAGAACTTCATCAGTTTGAAAGAAGTAAGGTGTGGTACCTGGTTACTCGACCTGTTGGCAGAACAGTGATAGGAACCAGATGGGTTTTCAGAAAAAGCTTGATGAAAATGGTGTGATTACTAGAAACAAATCCAGATTAGTTGTTCAAGGATACAATCAGGAAGAAGGAATAGATTATGATGAAACTTTTGCACCTGTTGCAAGGATGGAAGCTATCAGAATTCTAACAGCGTTTGCAGCATTCATAGGTTTCAAGCTGTATCAAATGGATATCAAAAGTGCGTTTCTAAATGGAGACCTGAAAGAGGAGGTGTTTGTTAAACAACCTCCTGGGTTTGAAGATGCTGAGCTACCAGATCATGTGTTCAGATTGAATAAGGCTCTGTACAGTTTGAAACAAGCCTCTAGAGCTTGGTATGAAAGGCTGTCAAAGTTTCTGTTGAAAAATGGGTTCAAAAGAGGAAAAATAGACAACACATTGTTCTTATTAAAAAGGGAACAGGATCTTCTTATTATTCATGTGTATGTGGATGACATAATTTTTGGAGCTACATCAGAACATCTGTGTGAAGAATTTTCATCATTAATGGGAAAGGAATTTGAGATGAGCATGATGGGTGAACTGACGTTCTTTCTGGGACTACAAATCAAGCAATCATCAAATGGAATCTCAATCAGTCAGGAGAAGTACATTAAGGAGCTGTTGAATAAATTCCATATGTTTGATTCAAAACCTATTGATACTCCTATGGGAACAAACTCCAAGCTTGTAGCAGATGAATCTGATTCTCTTGTGAATCAAACCATGTATAGGGGAATCATTGGTTCATTATTGTATCTGACTGCCAGCAGACCTGACATTGTATACAATGTTGGAATGTGTGCTATATTCCAAGCATGTCCTCGTGATTCACATTTGAAGGCTGCAAAACGTATTCTAAGATACTTGAAGAAAACAGGGGACCTGGTCCTCTTCTATCCAGCAGGTGACACTTTTGATCTTGTTGGTTTTGCAGATGCTGATTTTGCTGGTTATCAAGTTGACAGGAAGAGTACTTCTGGAATGGCTCATTTCCTTGGATCTTCACTTATTTCTTGGGGAACTAAGAAACAGAATTCTGTAGCTCTCTCAACAGCTGAAGCAGAATATATAGCAGTTGCTGCATGTTGTTCACAATTGTTATGGATCAAGCAACATTTAGAGGATTTTGGTGTAATCATCAAAGCTATTCCTCTTATGTGTGACAATACTAGTGCAGTTAGTATGGGAAAGAATCCAGTTCAACACAAGAGAACTAAGCACATTGATGTAAGGCATCATTTTTTGAGAGACAATGTTGAAAAAGGGAATATTGTGCTTACATATTGTCCAACAGAGGAACAAATTGCAGATATCTTCACCAAGGCTCTCAATAAAGATCAATTTGAAAGAAATAGGTTGAAGTTGGGCATGATGTCCTCTAACTGATCTCCAGAAACTCAATAGTTGAATTCCTTTGATGGTTAAACTTGCAGTGCAGGTATCCTTTGTGTCAATAATATATTATCTGAATTAGATCATTTTGGTACCTATTGTAGGTATACATTCAGGAAGGACTAGCTAAGCAAAGACATGGCTAGAACAGTTGAGGAATGATGATCAAGCCGTGTTATGGGACCTGGTCCCAGTCAAGGTTAGCATTTTTACATTAATTTTAAATTGAAAAAATATATGACCGTTGATCAAGCCACGTGTCAGCCATCGGTCATTCTGACCGTTAGTTCCATCGCTTATTCTTCAAGCGACGCGTCAAATCAAGGGACCTGGCACCGTTTCAATCTTTTAAAAACCCTCCTTCTCTCCGTTTTAATTCATAAATTTGTCTTCCAACATTCCTCCACTAAAAGAAAGAAAAAGAAGAGAAAAGTCAAAATCTGGTTTCTTCCCTTTTTCTTTGTCTTCGAAAAGCTGCTAGTTTTTTTTTTCTCTTCTTCAGGTCAAAGATGTCTGATCCTTCATTCACCTCTAAGCGAATGCTTACTGCTCTTAGTGAGATTGAACCCACTGCCTTCTATTCTCCTTCAGCAGTAGGGTCTAGGTCTAATGTTCCTTCAGGTTCTCCCCAGGATATTCCTGAAAATCCATTTTACTCGATAGATCTGAACAGATCTAGTATCCCTACTGGACCTGGTCCTCATCATGAAATGCTGCCAGATGCTTTGTTTGAAGGAGATTTGCCAAGAAATAAATCATCTGAGTCAAACATTCTCGCTGCAAGTGAAGAGCTGGTAATTGAAAGTCTTGCAATGATGAGAGAAGAAGTTAGGGTAGAACAAAACGAACCTTTTGGAGGTGAAGAGATCAGAGAAACTCAACCCATTTTTGATAAAACTCCTGATTTTGGGAGGTATCCATCTTCTAACTCCTCTGACTCTGAAAATAATGATGCATCTATCCAATGGAAGGTTGAAAGGAGGGGTGGTAGTGTGTCAAGAAAGGGAAAAGAAAAGGTAGTAGAAGATGTGCCTAGAAGGAGACCTATTACTAGATCTGATGCTAGGAAGTTGCTAGTTGATGCTTTGAAGGCTAGTGCAAGGTCTACAGCAGAAATCAGGAGTGCTAGAACATTCAAAGTGTTAAACTTCAAAATGCCTAAATCTGGAGTCATAGAGGTGTCGGCTGAAGAAACAGAACAGAAGTGCAGGAAGAAAAAGTCTAGAAAAACAAAGTCAAGAGATTCCAATAAGGTGGAGAAAACAAAATCCACAAGGGAGATTTCTAAAGGAAAAAGGAAAAGATCACAGGGACCTGGTACCCAACGAAAAGTTGAAGAGGAGGTCAACAAACAAGAAACTGTTGACAACTTGAGAAAGCAGTCTGTGCTGGCTGGGAGAGTCTTTGACATGGGAATAATCAATCTTCCTGGAATAGACTCTCTTCATGATATGGTGGAGATTCAGTCATGGATGCATCTCTTCAACAAAAAATCTCCTATTCTTCATGAAGAGGAAGTGCGTGAATTATACTACAACATTCAATTTAAGGAAGATGGGAGTGTCCATACCAGAGTGAATGATATTGCAGTGCATCTGGATGAGGTTCTGTTGGGAAAAATTCTTAAGGTACCTCGAGAGGGTACCAGGTCTGTGATTGGGAAAATTTGTTCGACTGAGTTTGTGGCATTGGTCTCAAAGCTTCCCACAACAAAGTGTGCAGGGGTTTTCAAGAAGGTGATGAAAAGTGAGTATCAGTTCGTGTTTGAATTTGTAAACAAAACCCTTCTTCCTCGAACTGAAAAGAGGACCTCAGCTACTTCTGCTGATTTGTACGTGATGGAGTTGATGTGCAAACTTGAACCTCTGAATCTCCCAGGGCTCATGCTTGAACACATGTACAAGACTGTCATCGAGAGGAAAGGAATACATGGAATGGGATATGGAGACTTTCTTACTGAAGTATTCAAATATTTTAACATTCCTTTGAGCGTTGGCAAGGTTGGTACAGTGAAACAAGCTTTTTCAGAGACTACTCTGGTTGAATGTGAGTGCATTGAAGGGAAAGGGAATCCCAAGAGCAAGATGGCTCAACTCATAGAAGACTAGAACCAACTCAAGCATGAAGTTGAAGAATTAACTATGCAATTGAGTGGAAAAGATGCTGAAATTGCTATACTCAAAGCTGAGCTGATCACTGCACAGACAGAGGGACCTGGTACTTCTGTGGTTCAAGTCCTGGAAAGGGAAAATGCAGAGCTGAGGGCCAAGGTCATTGCCTTACAAGAAAAGGCAATAAAGGATAATGATGCTGCAAATGACAGACTCACTCTCATTATTCAGTCCCTTTCTGATCAACCTCCCCCTTCTTAGTCTGTCCAAATCGTTTTCTGTGTCTTCCTTGTGTGGCTTGTCTTGTTGTCGTTGGATTCTCAGTTTGCTATTAATGTATTAAATGTTTATCTTGGAATGCTATTTATATTATTCCTCTGGTGTTCTAGCTACTATCTGTTGTGAATGCTTTCTTTTTTGTTTGATTGCTATCAAGCTTTGGTCTTCTCTGATATTATTGTTGATACTACTGGTTTACTGTATCTCTTTTTTATGATGCCAAAAGGGGGAATTATAACTGATAAGTGGCAGCTGGACGATAAGTGGTAGCTGGATATGTTTGTGAACTGATAAGTGGTAATTATAATTATAACTGATAAGTGGTAGCTGGACATGTTTGTGAGGGGGAATACAGTCAGAAGGATGGACGAGTAATTCAAGGTGAACTTGTTATGAAGTCGGAAGAGTGTCTGGAGCATTGTTTGTCATCATCAAAAAGGGGGGAAATGTTATTTGTAAGTTTTGATGATGTGACAAACTCAGGGACCTTGTAAAGGTACCAGGTTCCCAACATGAACAGCCCGTTGACTGCCAGCTGGAGAAAGTACAAAAGTTGGTGCACAGTCTCCAACAGTGGCAAAATTGGCAGACGCGGCAGAAACGCCAAAACTTTCCAATCAATGGCTTGGGTTTAAGGAAAGTGACTTGTCTATACAATGTAATCTTTCCTTAAACTTTTTTTTCCAGTTTTTGCAACTTGAAAAAAAGGCAACTCTCAAGAACACTTGCAAAGGCTATAGAAAATCAAAGTGAAGAATTATTCAATAACAACTGAAGAACTCAGAAGCATATCGTGTGGTTGTTTGAGAATATATTCTTGTGGTCTCACATTGTAAACTATTCCTAAATCTATAAAGGAATCAGTGTGGTGGTGTAGAAATTCTAAGTTGTCTAGAAAGGATAGCTTAGTGAGTAGAATAATTTCTACTTAGGCTTATCAAGCAATAGAGGTACTGCTTGATCGTGAGATTAAAAACTTTTTCTCACATTTGTGTAATTGGTTTTACTTTTGCTTGCGAAGATTAGTGAAACAGTTGTGAAAGTCCTGTGAGACAGGTCGTGGTTTTTTCACGTAAAATTGTTGTGTTGTTAAACTGCATTTACTTTCTGTTCATACCTGTTTGTGTGTCAAGGGACCTGGTCCATTGACAGTTAAGTGGACGCATAGATTCTAACACCGGTAAGAATTCGTATGGTTCTTACTTTAGCTGTTAGACATCCATGGCCTCTATTTCAATTGGTGAATAACGCCTTCTTGCATGGTCCATTAGAAAACATGTGTTCATGAAACAACCACCAGGATTCGTTATCTAGCCAAACAACACCATCTCTATAAATTAGTCAACTCTCTCTACAAACTCAAGCGAGCCCTAAGGTCCTGGTACCAAGCGCTATGATAATTCTTAACTCAATTTCTACTTCACATTCATTAGTTGCAATACAAAAATCTTACGAGGCCTGATTGTGTCTTTATTGTCAACAAACTCTCCCAGTTCATGCATTGTCCTAATCATCCTCATTGGTTGGCTCATAAGCATCTGCTACGATATCTGAAAATTACTATTGCCTTTGGTCTCCATATTACTCCAAGATCTCCTTTAAAGTTTCACGATGTCTCTGATGCCGATTGGGCTGGTGATCCGTTCTGGGTTCTTTTTATATTTTGGTCATATTCCAATTAGTTGGAGTTCCAAAAAGAAGACGGACAATTGCTAGATCATTCACTGAATCCGAATACAGGGTCGTTGTTGCAACAACTGCCGAGGTTCAATGGGTCAAATCCCATCTTCAAGAACTTGGTTGTTCAGTTCCACCTCCCACAATATACTGTGATAATATCTCTACCGTATAAGCATGTGAAAATCCAGTTCTTCACTCCGAAATGAAGCATCTGACAATTGACATCCCTTTTTTTAGAGATTTGGTTCAAAACAATGTTCTTTAAATATCTCACATCTCTTCAAAGGATCAGGTTGCTAACCTTCTTACAAAGCCTTTGTGCAAGAATCAGTTTAAGCCCAACTAGTCCAACGTTGGTCTCTTGAATGAATCCTCCATCTTGCGGGTGACTGTTAAGGATAATCCTATCCAACCAAATTCAAAAACAAAAGGATAGTTTAATATTATTGTTACAGAATCATTAGAGTTGTGAAATATTGTATATATGGTAGTGTAGGGATTTGATTGTTTAGTCACCATAACTAGTTAGAGTTGGTGTAATATTATACCACGAATAATAAAAATTACAGGTGAACATAAAATGACAAAAAAGAATAAACTAATCTATAGGCTGAGGCGTGGATATCTCACTCTCTTTAAAGAGATTCAAGCCCAATGCGACGTAATCTACACCAATAAAGCAGCATCACCCTTGACTTTCCCCCTCCAGGATACAACAACACAACAACGTCGTACAACTCAAGCAACTCCGGATTAGTTGAAGAGTCTGAATCTCCACAAAAATAACACCTTCCTTCAACATATAAATATTCTCTTTTATATAGTGAATATAATTGAAAACTTAGAATATTTTCTTTGTCTTTACTCTTTCTTTCACTACTACACACTACTATATTCTTTCCAACTTCTTATCTTTTTTTTTTTTTGAATACTTCATAAAGGAAGAAACACCACTATTTATAAGGGAAGAAGTATTTCATATAATCAATGGGTAGAATGAGGAGTAGTAATACCGGTAGATGGATGCGATAGATGTTACATAAGTTACAAGAAACTACTGGTCATATGAGTAACAAGAAACTAATGACCATGAGAGTTACAAGAACTAATGGTCATATAAGTTACAAGAACCAATAGTCATCTTCTACCACAATTTTTACCCACTAACATATACATTTCATACACTAATCGTATATTCCCTTAGATCATCAACCATTGTACCCATACAATCCATAAAAGGGCAATCAATAACTATTGGCGAAGCTAGAACTTCCGTTAATCGAATGGCATCTCTTACTCGCATATGGAAATCAACCGACATTATTGAATCGATATCTAAAATTCCATTGCAATTAGAAGTAGGGCACTTCATAGAAATCATCTCTTGAATATCCTTATTAATTTTCTTGCCTATATTTTTTTTTTTTGGCGTTCTTCACAATAACAATGATTGCAATTGGTGCCCCACATCCTTTTGTTTGGCAGCAGAAACACATTTTTACAAATTTCACAAAAAGTACATGAAGATTCCCCCTTTTAGAAGTACTTTATTTTAGGTTAAGTGAATTTGGAATAACAAAATACTCAATTTCTACAGGTCTTTACCAACACCGTGATTAGAGTTCGATTCCAAGTTCTTCCCCTGAGTGAAACTGAGCTGAGTAGAAGAGAATTTGTTGTAACTCCATATCATTATCTCCGCTCTCGTAACTATTTTATTTTCGGTGATAACGATGACAATAAAATTGAACGAGGTGGGATCAACTTCCATTTTGCCAGAGTGCAAGATTTGCAAATATGTTGATTCCATGTTAACTTGTGATCTGCCGTCCATGGGACCCCATATTTCTTTCTAAATATATGCATATATGTTGTATACATATTTTTTTCTTCAGGTTCTTGTATTTATTTTACTTTTTAGGGTTTAGAATTAATTTGGATTATACCAAATTTGAAATAAATTAATGCAATATGCGCAATTTGGTATGACGTGTCGACCAAGTGAAACAGTTAATAAGAACATGCCACACATTGAATGTGATATAATGTATCTAATCAAATCAAACACGTATAAAAACACGCCTCGTGTACACTGATGTGTTTGAACCTTTAAGAAGTATATAAAAATAATGATTGGTCAAAACAAATCACCCTAATCACAATACTTCCACCTCAATAGAACTAATATATTCAAACCAAACAAATATCATCATCCCAACTTCAGCCTAATCGATCACGAGGCATTTTTTGATACATGTTTGATTTGATTAGACACGTTGTATCACTTTCAACGCGAGGCATGGTCTTATGGACTCTATCACTTGGCCGACACATTTTTTGACACGTCATACCCAAATTGCACATATTGCATTAATTTATTACATATTTGATATAATCCAAATTAATTCTAAACCGTAAAAAGTAAAATAAAATACAAGAACCTTAAAAAATACTATATAAATACAACATATATGCATATATTGGGAAAGAAATATAGGGTCCCATTGACGGCAGAATCAAGTTGAAATTGAATCAAAAGATTTACCAATCTTGGACACCGGCAAAATCAAACTTTAATCCCACCTTGATGAATTTTTTTGTCATCCCTATAACTGAGGACAAAAATGATTACGAGAGTAGGGATAATTATATCGATCTGCAACAAATTCTCATCTACTCACCTCAGTTTCATTCAGGTAAGAACTTGGAACCAAGGTCTAATCATGGTGTCCGTACAAAACCTGTAGAAATCAAGTATTTTGTTATTCCAAAGTCACTTAACCTAAAATAAAACTACTTCTAAAAAGGGGGAATTTTCATGTACTTTTTGTGAAATTTGTAAAAGTGCTTTTCCGCTGCCAAACACAATGATGCGGGGCACTAATTGCAATCATCGTTATTGTGAATAATGCATACAAAATTATACATGCAAACAAATTAATAAGGATATCCATGAGATGATTTCTATGAAGTTCTCTTCTTCTAATTGCAATGGAATTTTAGATATCGATTCAATAATGCCAGTTGATTTCCTTATACGAGTAAGAGATGTCATTCAACTAATGGAAATTCTGGCTTCGCCAATTGCCCTTTTATGGATTATATGGGTACACTGGTTGATGATCTAAGGGAATATACTATTAGGGCATGTCATGAGTGATGGAGACTTATATGTATTAATTGTAAATGCTTGCATTTGGGAATGACATGTGAGAATTATCAGTTGAGTAGGTAATTAAATTTGTTGTATTGACAGGATCATTATGGAGGATATCATGATGACCTAGAGTAGGACGAGGACAAAGTAGAAGAATATGAAGATGATGATGATGAAGATGGAGAAGAAGAAGAAGGAGGAGGAGGAGGAGGAGAAGGGGAGGAAACTCCATGATCAGAAACTTCAATGAATTTGAAAAAGTTCAAGTTTTGTCTCCTTGGAAAAAGAATAGCAATTTGGATTCTTATTTACTGTATATGTAGTCGATTGTTGGTTAAAAAACAATATGCATGGTCTTTTATTTGATTTCAATTGTAGTTTTTAAGTTGGTGAAAAAAAAATATGCAAGATCTTTATGTTTGAATTAGTTACTGAGTCTGATATGGATGGGCTCTAGCAATGGAGGCCTATTGTCCAATATAAGTCTAGACCATAATGTGTAAATCTTCTATTTTGCAGAAAAGTTGTTCTATTTTATATAGGGTAGAGGTTTGTATGACCAACTATCAGGCCCATATTTCTTTTATTTTGAATCGCTTGTTCAAATTATTTTTTACTACATCACTTATTAGATCAAAATAGTTCATCTTGCAAGTGATATTTTTGTTTCGCGATAGAACCACCCAACTTTAAAACACACCCTAAAGTGTATGATCTTCTTACTTATCATGTGTTTTTGTCTATCTGGAATTCTTATCCTAAGGAGATGTGTCACAAACACCCTCTCTTATGGACTCAACGTCCTCGCTGAGGTTTGCACCACCATTGTGATTTTCCCCACCACTTGATATTTGTAAACACCTAGCAAAGATATTTGCCTCACCTTATTGGAATTTGGCTAAACTCAGGTTAACTTTAGCTTCCATCGACACAGTTAACACAAAAGTTACTCTAATACCAGTCTAACCCACTAGTAATAATGTTTTATCTCGGCATAGACCTGCACAACTTTTGAAGGCATCATTAAAGTACAAGGTCTACTTACTTATATATATTTGACATCTCTCATGTGTTTGGCTTATGTGTTACTTCTAATCCTAAGTTAGGGTGTAACACATACAACCTCTCTCCTGATTTTCCAAAGCAAATTAAATCATTTTTTACTTTAAAAACCATGTATGAGATGAATTCTTTAATACTTCGATCTAATAAGTGATGTAGTAAAAAATAATTTGAACAAGCGATTCAAAGTAAAAGAAATATGTCCCTGATAGTTGGTCATAGAAACTTGGACTCTATATAAAATACAACAACGTGTCTGCAAAATAGAAGATTTGCGCATTTTGGTCTAGACTTACATTTGACAATAGGCCTCCACCACTAGAGCCCATCCAAATCAGACTCAATAAATAATTCAAACATAAAGACCCTGCATATTGTTTTTTCACCAACTTAACAACTACAATTGAAATATAAAAGACCATGCATACTGTTTTTAACCAACTATAGACTGCATATAAAGTAAATAAGAATTCAAATTGTTTTTTTGTTTCAAGGAAACAAAACTTGAACTTTTTCACATTCATTGAAGTTTCTGATCATGGAGTTTCCTCCCCTTCTCCTCATCTTTCTTCTTCTTCTCCTTCTTCTTCATCATCATCATCTTCATCTTCATCTTCTTCTTCCTCCTCGTCCTATAACACCCCTTAGTCTAGTAGGCCGCCTAGGGCTAAGTGAGGGGGGGGGGTTGCAACAAGTCTAGACTAGAGGGCAAGAGCCAAGACAAAGGGGCAATGCCCAAGCAGGGGCCGCTCTGCCTTATAAAAATTAAGGCACTTGCCTTAGGGATCCAATTTTGGAAGGCCTCAAATTTTTACCAACAACAAATTATGTGTTATTTTGTATCAAAAAATTAATTATTCATAATAAAAAGTATATATTATATATTTTTATTACATTCCTTTGCTAACATTTATTTATTTTTTAAAACTCATTTTTGCTTCAAATTTATCAACTTGTTACTTATAGAATTGTATTAACAATTCGTTTAATGATTGCTTTAATAAAATAATATTTTACAATGTTGAATTGATAAAATCTTACCTACAACTAATAATTGTAAATAAAAAGAACTCGAAAAAATCATCAATAAAAAAATATTAAGTAATAATTTGTATATAAATAGTTAGAAAAATACATTTTAAAATAAGTATGTATGGAATTTGTTAAGCGTCAATTGAAATTTCGCTTTAGGCCCCCAATTACGTTGAGCCGCTCCTGGGCCTAAGCCAAGGGCTAAGGCTGTCCCAACCTTGGCAAGCACTGCTTCCTCTTCACGACCACTACCACGGCCAGTGGTGAGGACCACGACTCATGGAGTGGTCCGTGGATCTTGGGCAATAGCTCTCTAAAAGCTGCATAAAGTTGGCACATCACCACGAGCCACTTCACGGTCAATGGTGAAGACCACGACCCGTGGGAAGGTTCGTGGTCATGCCTTAGACTTGTGGGGGCCAAGTACTTTTGTCCTAGCTACTGGACCATGGACCACGATCAGGCCCACAGCCATTGGTGTGGACCACGACTCGTGACCCCTGTCATGGTGCCTGGCACCATGTTGCCTAAGTGAGGGCAAATTAGGAAATTCCTTTTTTAGTTAGTATTAAGTAGGGTCATTTTGTATAGACTTTATATACCTATATAAACTACTAGTATTTGGACACGTGTCTATGTGCATCTTTATAGATTCATTAGAACAATTAAATTTTATGCAAATAGTGTGAAGTGAGTATATGTTTTTATGTGCGCCAAGAAACATCTAATGAGGGGCACTTTGTAATGTTTAAAATCAATTCCTTTGAAGCTACCATCGGTAAATCAATTCCGTTGAAGCTATTATCAGTAATTTTTTAACTTTGTTTAGTTAACACACTTCAAATAAAGTCACAAGACTAATTTGAGCCAAAAAATAATACATACTTACGATAATGATAAAAAAATTCATAAAAATTAGATTGGTGAAGTCTAATAGAGAAAAAAAATAGAATGAAAATAAAACATACACATCATTAGCAAGACTTAATTCATATAGATTATAGATAGAAAATAAATATAGAATCAATAAGTTATCCATATTCAGAATTCGGAAGCTACAACTTTAAAGAGGAAAAACAAAAGGCAGCAGGCCATGAGAGAGAAGTAATTGCACTGACAAATCCTATAATTTGCAAATTCTGTATAACCGAGTATTCATCATATTTTTCTCCACAGTAAGATAATAGTTAAAAAAAGTAGAGACAAATATATCTTATTCGCAAGATAATAACAACATAAAAAAAAAGTGCACTAACCGAAACACCATAAAATAATTTGTGGTAGGAAGCAAAATAAAGACTATACAATCTTCTAAGTCTAAACCCTTCGAAAAGTAAGAGAACACTCCACACCATAAAATAATTCTGTAGAAAGCTCAAAACTTATGTTGGAGAATGGAGAGACATTCTTAAAATGCGAGACATTCTTAAATGCCTTTTAAAATACCTTTTCATCTTAACCTATGACCGAAATCTCAGAGACACACCTAAACTTAACTAAGATCCTATTACCCCCTGAACTCATCTTATTTGTATTTTTGTGCACCTTTTGTGCTGATGTGGAACCTTCGACCACCTAAGTTGATTGTATTTGTACACACTCGCCCACCATGTGTGTAAATAATTTTTTTTTTTAAATTAATTTTTTAAAAAATTAAAAAAATTAAAAATATTTCTTAATTTTTTTAAAAAATATTTTGGATTTTTTTTTTTTAAATTTAAATTTTTTTAAAGAAAAATATTCTTATTTTTTTTTATCTTGTATTTAAAACAAATTAACATTTTTTTACCTTTGTATCGAAACTATTTTTTTTTACTTACATTAATTTTTTTTCTCTTTTATTTTTCTATTGAGTTTATTTTCTTTGTCTTTCGTTTTGATTTAATTTCAAATTTCTTGTACTTAAAATGAGTTATTTTGAACAGATATCAAAATAAGTGAAGAAAATCAAATAAAACATTAAAATTAAAGGACACTTTTAAATTATTATTTTTAAAGGGAAAAGGGTCAAAAATGCCCAAAAACTATGAGAAAGGAACAAAATGCCCTCAGTTTATAGTTTGACTCAAAATTGCCTTTGTCCAATACTTTGATTCAAAAATGCCCTTATAGTCAATACTATGGTTCAAAAATGCACCTATAGTTATTAAATGGGTCAAAAATGTCTTTTTCCGAATAACTATATTATTTTTTTCTTTTAAAACACATTTTCTTCTTAATTAAATTATTATAAAAGAACCACTTTGTTGTTTTCTGTCTTCTAAAATCACTTTAAAAATAAAAATGTAGGAATTTTTTTTCATAATCTCATCTTATCAATTAAAAATCGAATAACTTCATGAACCGTTTCAACATATAATATATGTCATATATACAAAATCATTGTATATCCATCATTAATTTATATTTATATAACGATAAAATATAATTTTAATAAATAAGAAATATTTTTAATTTTTAATTTTTTTCTGAATTGAAATAAGATAAACATTTGCTAATTTTAAAAAAAAATATTAGTAGAGATAGAATGTGTTAAAAAGAAAATAAATAATATATATTTGAAAAAATGAGCATTTTTTATCCAAAATAACAATAAGGGCATTTTTGGACCAAAGTATTGATGAGAAGGGCATTTTTGGACCAAACTATAAACGGATGACATTTTTGTTCCTTTCTCATAGTTTAAGGGCATTTTTTACCCTTGTCCCTTTTTTAAATACACACAATTTATTGAAAATATTTAAAAATGAAAAGATAATAAATTAGTCGGAAAAAAATTAAAGTGAAAAGAAATTAAAATAAATATTTACAAAGAAAGAAACAAAAATAATTAAATATACATAAGTTTTATTATCAATAAATATGTGTACTAACTAATTACAAAGTGAACAATTAAAAAATGACATGTGTCCAATTTGTGCACTCATCACTAGCCTTCAAGAGAGTGTGTGCACACTCTCTATGACATGTTAGCGTTTGTAGTGTATTTATTACATTTTAAATTAGTTTAGGGGGTAATAGGACTCTAGTTAAGTTTATGTGTGTCTCTGAGATTTAGGTCATAGTTTAGGGGCCGGGGGTACTTATGAATTTTCCCTTTAACATTTAATTACTTATATATTTATAACATTTTGAATTAAGATAAGGGTAAAATAGCATTTCGCCTTTTCCTTTTGTGACTTTCCACTTTTGGTAACATTTCATAGAGAGGTGGTTTATGTCACTTCCCAGCTTAGTATAAGAACTCTACATCCACAAAACACATGAGAGTTATAAGGTATAAAAGTTATCAGACCTCTTGACACTAATCTAGTGACGTTTTAAAAGCCTTGTGGGTCTAGACTCAAAGCAAACAATGTCACTAACAAGTTGTATGGTGGAAAAAGGCGGTGCAAATAACAATCTGAAGGGATTGAAGAATTATATTGTTGGATATAATTGAATCAATCTCGGGCATGATTTAGTTGTTGGCTCTTCTGGTTTTCATTTCATTTTCTCCTCTGTTGGTGAAAATTCAACTTGAAAGGAAAAAGTACATTATTGCAGGTGAAGTTGGCAGGTGCTTGTTTGCTAATTAATTTGCTTTTCTATTCCATATATTGTGTTTTGATTTTATTTTAATCTATGATTAATAACTAAACAGTTGAACCTAATTGGTAATAATCCAACCGATAACTTGCAGTTCTTGAAAGCTAATTGTTTTCTTGAGATAGACAAAAGATTGTTTTTTCTTGAGTACCTTGGATGTTGGACTAGGTAGTTTCTTATCAACAAAGGTATATTATCCTCTGATCAAAACAACGGAGTTACAGAGGCATTGATATGGGATGCTGTATTTTCAAAGATCAGTTTGTTTCTCAGGTAACGCCATAGTGTAATGTCACACAACTCCAGTTCGTGTATATATATATATATATATATATATATATATATATATATATATATATATATATATATATATATATATATATATATTAGTTTCTGATAACGTGCGTCGCATGTTTTTTCTTTAATATTATGATAATAAAAAAAATTCTATAATAGTTTTGAGTTATAAAATGGAAATATTGGTGGAGTTAGGAGTGGATTTTTTTTTTAGAATTGGTAACATGTCGGGAGTGAAAATTTTTAGGCACTAACTAATAATCTCTTTTACTGTTTATATGTTATTTTCGAATTCAATTTCTATTATATTTTTTTCTCTTTTAAGATTATATTCCTCTGTTCATATTTTGAAAGATAAAATTTAAGGTAATTCATATTTGAATTTTAAGTACTGCCTTTATATTAAATTAAATTACCTCATTTGTTTAGAGTTTTTCTCGATTTCTTTTGCGATGTTGTTGAGGGAGAAGGGAAATGTTATGCTGATGGGAAATGCTAAGAAAAATAAATGGAGGACATGTCCAAAGTGCAAGTGTTATATATGTTGTAAAGAGTGATGGATGCTTGCAACTAGCTTGCCGGTATTTTTCTCATTAGTTAATCGTTCTCTCATTGAATTGTCGTTGGTAAAAATTTATTTTAAATTTTTGCAATAATAAAATAAGGATCGAAGATTTGATGTTTAATGCTTATTAACCGTTAATATATAAATATATGTAATGAACTTCTTATCGAGTACGTTGGCCAAATAAGCACAACTTCTTCTCAACACTACAAGGCCTACAATTTAGACCAACAAAAAGGATATAAATAAAACAATAAAAAGTGGAAACATATGGAAAATAGCTTGAATCTTCTCATCCTCTTCTCAAATTCTTATTACATAGAGACCAAACTGACTGGATAATTGATGCGGTAAACAATGAAAAATGTATATATTTTTCTATTAATGTATGTTAAAAAGTGTATATATTTATCATTTTACATAGAGGACAAGCAAAAAACTGAACGTAGGGAGTAGTTGATTCATAACATGTCTCCACATGATAACTTGAAAGTAAAATAATAACTATAGTTGGAATGTCAACTTGCTCTTTTTGTGTTACAATATAATGAAGATACTAACAAATAATTGATACTCTAATAGAGTTGTGCTAATGGTTTTGGGAATAAGGCAAGAAACAATATACACATTGAACTAACAATATACATAGTATTTATTGAATATCCAGTTGAGAAAATTTTGAATCTATGGCAGGTGTGGACATGATTTTTGCTACCGCTGTGGAATGGACCATAACTCTCAACGAATTTGTCCTTCAACTTAACTAAAAACCCATTATGGTCAACTTTTTTTTTCATGCATGCAACTTGTGCTTTTAATGATCGATTTCAAGGATTCACATATTGCAATTAGTTCAGAATATTATTATTAATTTTTAAGTTTATTACTTCTTAGAAGTTTGTATTTATTCTATCTTAAATTTAAATGATTATTCGAGTTATCATTATTAACTTTCCTTTGCTTATAAATCTGTAGCGTAAATCCTTTTTGTTTACTTCATTATTTCCCTTTTTTTCTCGATATATTTTTCATATATTTTTCTAACAAAGCATATGGTAGTTGTATTTTTGTTTTACCTTTTCTTTTTATATTGGGAACGTTCCTTTCACAAGTCAACGGAGTTACTTAACATAAAGTATGAGAACATAACAGTCTTCATACTTGGTGAAAAAGGAATGAGTGGTAGACAATAAAGTTCATGCCAAGTAAATAATAAGAATGAAAAATATTTATGGTATTGTATTTAAGTATAATTGGTGTTATAGTCTCTAATAATCCTTTATCCTTCCCTTTAAATATAAATTTACGGACATGTGTTTTTAATTTCGAATTTATGTTGGATTTGAACCTGATTCATCATAAATACTTTGATGGACAAAAATATGTGAATATAATTTTTGAACACCTTGTATTTGATATGCCTTCATTAAATATGTTTTGAATGTCTAAATATTTAGTATGCATTCGTTCTTGATCTTTATACAGAACTTATAACATTTGAGAATCATTTTCCTTGTTAAATTATGAAAATTCTTATTATAGTAGTATGTTGGAACAATTGTGACAAGGACAAACTCTTTTTAACCATATTGAAGTCGACATGATGATATTGATTGACTCAAGCATGTCACTTGTGTCAAGATGGAAGAGATGAAAAACTCTTCTCGACCAATCAAATTGATACTCTCATGACGATATTTGAATAACTAAAATATGCCACCTCTGCTAGGGTTGAATACATATTATCAGGACAACTTTTTTTAACCTTATTTTGATTGATATGATAGTATTTGATTGGATGAAACACATCATTTGTGCTGGAAAGAAACAGAGCAGTCAGGTATAAAAGAAGTTAACAACAAAGAAAAATCTATGGAAAACAAAGAAGAATTGACAAACCTACAGAAACAGGTATACTTATTTTCATTTATGAATAGCTAAACTGATTTATTCCTAATAATCTCTTATTGATTATACATGTTTATTATGTTTTAATAATGTTATAATAACCATCTTTAGAAAGTTTGCTACGGAAATATTCTTAGAGTAAGTATGCCCAGACTATGCCATCCTAAAGTTGAAACCATTAGGCAAGAAGGCCAATTAGGGGAGTAAACAGAGTTGAGGCGCTGTTAGGGTAACTAATCAAAGAAGAAAACCATAGTAGTGACTAGACGAGATGATTATTAAATTATTATTATTACATAATAAATAAGTATAATATATTAAGAGGTTAGAAGGAATAAAATTTTAGCAAAAACATGTTAAAATGAATTCTTATTTATTAGAAGATGATGTTAACTACAAAATATTAATTCTTTATATATTAAAAGATCTTAATACCGATATAAAAAGAACAATTTATGAAAAATTATTGACATACGAGATAATCGAAGAAACAATTCAAGGTTGGGCAGAATTAATTATACCAGATGATTTTGAAATAGATTTATGTGATGATCTAGAATTATTCATAGATCAATGATAGATTATTTATACTTACAATTTTGGAGAAAAACTAAAGAAGAAATAGATCTACTTAAAAAATTATTAATTGAAAATTTATATAAATATTTAAGAACTAGAGAAAATGAATATTTAGAATATATAGAAAACAACGCTAATGAAATACAAAGATTAAATCTAATTAAAAAAGAATATTATGAAAAAATATTTTATTCTTGAAACCATGAAGAATAATCCACCATCAAATAAAGTGACTACTATAACAAAAACTAAGATAGAAAGAAAAGTACGAAAGACACAGAAAAAGTTAAAAACCTTATACATAGAATATGAACTATTACAACTTACTAAAACAGATACTAGCAAAACAAACTTTTTGATAAATATAATTTCTAAAACAGAATATAAATATGTTTGTTATCTGAAAAAACAATATGAACAAAGAAATATATAAGCAACAACTGATAGAGAAAATAATTGAAAAAAGACAAGAGTTAAAATATAGAAAAGAAAGACTAGAAGAAAATATGTTAGCAGGAGTATGTAATAAATCAATATTAGCACAAAGAAAGATTATATTTATGCTAGAAATACAAATAAATTGCCTAGAATATAAATTACAACATGATATAAGTTACAATATGAATTATAATGAATAAAGAAGAATTTGCAGTAGACGAGAAAATATATGAAAATCAAGATGGATTAGTAATAAAAATAATATTTTCAAATTTAGGAAGACGATATAAAAAAATAGGAAATAACTTGTATTTAATGTTAGAAAAAGAAACAGCAAAATTAGAAGATAGTTTAACAGTCATGATAAGAATAACAAAGGAAAACGAAGAAATAGATAAATCAAAAGAGATTGAAAAAATAAAAATACAAGCAAAGCAGGAAGTACAACATCTAGAAGAATTAAAAAATATAAAAATAAATGAATTAGAAAAAGAATTAGCTAAGCTAAAATTATTATATGAAACCAAACAAAAAGAGAAACAGATAGAAGAAGAGAAAGAACTTGAATTGACCAATGAAATAAATAAAATGAAACAAAAATTAAATGAAAATCTTGAAATAGACGAAATAGACTAAATGAATGAATCAGATACAATGAATGATCAAAAATCAGAAATAAGTGATATAAGCGAAACATACACAGAAATTCTAGAACAAGTAAATAAGCCTAAAAAATTAGAAATAAATACAGGAGATATAAATCAACCTAGTACATCAAAAGTTAAAACACCGGATAATAGTCCTAGAAGCAATCCCAGACGGACAACACCAACTTATTATACAGATAATTATGAAAGATCAGATAGAACAAATGCAATATGGAATAGTAGACTAAATAAAAAATGGACGCCTAGACCAATAACTGAACAATATAACTTCTTAGATTTAGATTGTGTTATAGATATAAATAAAGTAATCTTACTATGGGTAGGAAATATATCTAAACAATTAATTGATAACAAAATAACAACAAAAGAAACGCCAGGATATATAGAAAGAACATTTGTTGGAACAACAAAATTATGGATAGAAAATTTACCCCCAGAAAGTTTAGAAACACTTAGGAGTGATAAGAAAATAGATGGATCTCCATCAACAACAAATATAGACATACTAGATAAATATGAATTAGCAATAAGAAATGAATTTTGTGGCATGACTACAGAAACAAAAGAACAAAATAGAGAAAAAATAATAAATAGGCAACTTATGACAAAATTAACTATATGTAAAATGTGTTATATAGAAGAATACACATGTGCATTTAAAGAATATTATTACAAAGCAAGATATGATATAAATGAAGCAAAAGAAATAAGACAACAATATTTTACAAAACTACCAGAACCATTTAGTACAAAAATAATTAAAGATTGGAATAATGAAGGATTAACAGATACTTTAGGAGCTAGAATAAAATTTCTACACCAATGGTTTGTACAATTATGTGAAAACCAAAAAGAAAAAATAAAAATGGAGAAAGTACTAATTAAAAATCTAGCATGTTGTAAAGATAAAACAGCACCACAGTTTGGTTGTACAAATAAATATTATAAAAGACCTAAACAACACAAAAATTATAGAAAAACCAAAACTAGATATAAATACAAAAAACCAAGACAAAGATATTATGTAAAAAATTATAAAATAAAAAGACCGTATAGACCAAAGAGAAAACTATCAGATGTACTTGTTATAACTGCGGAAAGATAGGACATTTAGCTAGAAATTGTAAGTTACCTAAAAATCTAAAAGGAAAACAAATTGCAGAAGTAATTATAGATAATGAAGAATACATGCAGATAGATTACATAGACTATGAATTAAGTGAAAATGATAGTATATATGAAGTATCGGATATAGAAACTGAATTAGAAAATGAAGAAATAGATAATGATGTAATGAACGAAGAAGTCTAATGTCTGAAGATGATATAAAAATAATATCCAAAGAAGAATATCAAAATGAAGAATTAGCAGAACAAAAAATTATATTTGATAATACAATCTTTGAACAAATAAAAGGAAAAGAATTAGATTTAAGTGTTGAAAAAGTACTTGAAATACCTATTATAAGAAACTGGTTTAAAAGACAAAAAGATGAATATTATGTAGTTAGCCAAAAAAAACACATTATAGATTGTAAATATACAAAAGGAAAAGCACAAATACCT
This sequence comes from Solanum lycopersicoides, assembly GCA_022817965.1. Lineage (NCBI taxonomy): Eukaryota > Viridiplantae > Streptophyta > Magnoliopsida > Solanales > Solanaceae > Solanum > Solanum lycopersicoides. The sequence continues at coordinate 8,532,351 of CM040623.1, read as the reverse complement.
ATATTAAATAAGAGAATAATAAATAAAGAAATACAAGATATAAAAGCTAAAACACCCATAAAGTACGTACACTTAGGAGGAACAGAAATATTGATAAAAGCCTGTTTTAGAGAAGGAATAGATACACCTATTGAAACATATTTAGCAGATGATAGGATTATATACCCTATAGAAAAAAGCGTAATTAGTGCAGTAAAAGGGAACTTAATATACCAAAAATTTAAATTTATAATAAGTGTCAATTACTCAGTGGCATTAACAGATAGAAACATAGATAAATCATTAGTTCTATATTGGAAAATGTCTGGAATAGAACTAGCACCAGGCAGTAAAATATTTACAGCAAGATGTAAAAACCTATACATACTAACAACAAAACATAAAGTAACGGCAAGAAATAAAATTGATAAAATAAAAATAGAAAATCCTTTTGAAAAAATAATTACTATAATAGACAACAATGATTATAGCTACAAAGAAATTGACATAGAAGAAGATTTAGAAATTGTAAAAGAAAGATTGAGTACTTCAAGTGTACCAAATACATTAACTAGAACTACCTCATCAAGAACGAGCACAAGGAACTATGAAAACTCACAAAATTTATTAAATACAGAAGAGATAACACCATACCACTATTTTATAACAGGAATAATAGACCAGAGAAAATATAAAATTTTAATAAACACAGGACAAGAAGAGAATTATATAACGAGAGAATTAGTATTAGAAACAGAAATTATAAAAACAGGACACTTATGCCCTGGATTACCTAGTGAGATAGTAAACACAAACGAAGAAGTAACAGAAAAAAAATAATTATAGGAGGAATACCAATAGTAATACCATTTAAAATCTACCAAGGAAGTCAGAATATTACCCTAGGAATAAAATGGTTAGAAAAAGTTAAACCATATAATATAGAGAATGAACAATTAATAATAACTTACCAAAATAAGAAAATAATTATTAAAAGAACAAAATGAATAATGAAAATATATCTACTTGCAAAAATTATTGTAGAAGGATACCACAACAGATATTATACCCCATGATAGATACAGGAGCAGAAGCAAATATATGTAAATATAATTGTTTACCAGAAGATAAATGGGAAAAATTAAAAACACCTATGGTAGTGACAGGATTTAATAATGAAGGTAGTATGATTACATATAAAGCAAAAAATATAAAAATACAAATATGGGATAAAATACTAACAATAGAAGAAATGTATAATTTTGAATTTACAACAAAAGATATGTTATTAGGAATGCCGTTTTTAGAAAGATTTTACCCACATATTATAACAAAACACATTGGTGGTTTACTACACCATGCGGAAATAAAATAGAGCAAAAAGAGTAAATAACAAACAAAGAAACCCAAGAATGGATAAAAGGAAGTGAAAAAATAAACCAGGAAATGGAAAATATAAGTAAAAACCAAATAACACAATTAGAAATTATCATATTTACAATAGATAAGGTTAAAATAATTAACGAACAACTAGAATTATTATATAGTGAAAACCCATACAAGGATGGGAAAAAGCATAAGATAAAAGTAAAGATTGAATTAATAGATGAAAAAGTATAATAACACAAAAACCATTAAAATATAATTTTGATGATTTAAAAGAATTTAAAATGCATATAAATGAACTATTGAAGAATAATTTATACAAGAAAGCAATAGTAAACATACAAGTCCAGCATTTATAGTTAATAAACATAGTGAACAAACGAGGTAAAAGTAGAATGTCATAGATTATCGCAACTTGAATGCTAAAACTAAAACATATAATTACCCAATACCAAATAGATACTAAAAATAAGACAGATACAAGGATATTATTCAGTAAATTCGATTGTAAATCAGGATTTTATCACTTGAAACTAGAAGAAGAATCTAAACAACTAACAGCATTTACTGTACCACAAGGATTTTATGAATGGAATGTTCTACCATTTGGATATAAAAATGCACCAGGTAGATATCAACATTTTATGGATAACTATTTTAATCAATTAGAAATTGCATTGTCTATATAGATGATATATTATTATATTCAAAAACACAAGATGACATATCAGGTAGTTTATTATATCCTGTAGTGTTGGGTTATACTAATTTTCATTTGGATTTTGGGGGTATCTTAGCTCTGGGATTTTAGATATAAAGTTTGAGTATTTTGTCGTATATTTTCCTAGCTATTTACTCCTGGGTCAATATAAGTTGTCACGAGCACATGATTGTTTAGTGAGTGCACACGCGTCCAGGTTTCTGTAGGGTAGTTTCACTTGCTGAACGGTACAATATTCTTTTTTGGGTTATTTCTGGAAGGTATGTCGGTTTTGAAATAGCTTGTTCTATTGGTATTTGTGTATTTGTCTTACATCTTCCTTTTTTGTAGTTGATCCTCCTGTAGATGTGCTACCTGCATATATCATTTGTTATGGTTTTAAGGTGTTTCCCAACGTACTTCTAGCTCCGCATGTTTTGAGTCATGCTGCTGACTTAGCTCCACATGTTTTAGTCTAGCTGCTCGACTGTTAATTGTTCTTTTTAGTATTTTACTTCGCTTTCTATTTTTTCCATTTTCTGACAAAGTATTGTCATTGTAGCTAGTATTTTTCCATTGTATTTGCTGTGGAGAGATATCTGCAATGAGATTTTTGTTAGTCTTGATTACTTCAATGTAAATGGTAAATTTAACATATTAATAATCTCCTTTATTTCTTTGTTGTAACTGAATCTTGTACCTTTTGGTTATCCACCACTTTACTTGTTATTGTCTGTTCCTCACAATAAATTTATTGTAAACAATATATAGTTCAAATGCTAATAACATTTATATAGTGCAAATAATTCTTTTTCTATTTATTTCCCATTTTATTTGTGCTTCTGTATAGATCCTAGTGGTTCTGCAATGGTGTTCTATTTTTTTTTGTCATATCTATATTTTAGACTCTCGTAACTGTGATTGCTCGAATCTGTTTCAACAATATAGTAAATGATTTATTTTCATTGGGAAATATAGTTTTGGTAGTTTCTTGCATAAGTTTTTAATATGTCTTATATGTTCTTTATCTTTATTGTCAAAATGATATTCGACATCTTTCTTAAGTTTTTTGTGTAATGGTTTAAATATTCTGATAATTTTTGTATATTTCTTACTTGGTTTACTAAGCCTAGGAAGGATTGTAATTTCTTTTTGTATCTATATTTTCATAAATGTGATTATTTTTTGTACTATGTGGGTTTGCATCTTTATCCCATTTTTATCTATTGGTATTCCTAAAAATTCTATCTGAGGTTTCATAATTTTCTGCTTTCTTTTTACTTAGGCTTATCCAGAATGTTTAATTATGTTGTATAAATTTTTCTAATACCTG
>CM040623.1:8509650-8528928 GCA_022817965.1 Solanum lycopersicoides | reverse complement strand
TCAACACTTAAGCTCACTCACGGGCTTCTCTCACCCTCTTATAACACAATTCTATTGCACGATTTAGAGTATGAAAAAGAGAAACTTTTCTTAAATGAATGTAGTCCCCATATTCATAGAAATGAGGTTCCTCACAAACCATAATAAGATCCTACTTGAAACGGCTTCATAGACCCTTAGGATACTGAACTTTGTGCTTTTCGATAACAGGTCTACCTTTTCTTCATGTAATAAATGAAACATTTGGAATACTTTACGCTCCTTATCTTTTTCAACTCCATTTTACTTCCCAAAAAATTAGTTTAACAAATAAATTTTGTTTTTTTTAAAAAGAATTCTCTATGAAGGAAGGCTATCAGCTTTCAACTAGCATATACACGTCGTCCAAGTTTGCACAACGATTAAGATAGCGAGACGAATACTCAACAATTAAACGCTTCTCTATGAGATAAGCATAAAAAGATCGAGCAGTTAGACATACTAACTGATCTCACAAACCAGAATAAGACATGTGGTTCTTGGATCCATTGCCAGGCTGCCACAAACTGTGCCATAATTATGTCTCCCAAATGTCTGATTTTCCTATACAACAATGATCTTGTCTCTCTTTTCGTTGAATCAAAAAGGTGAATTCTCAATTATCCACTGGGTTACACCACACTTTCAGTATATTGTCATTGACGCTCTATACCTATAGGATCCTGGAAAAATATAACCGGGACTAGTTCGCCAATACCATCAATGAGCCAAGAACCAGACCGCAAAGTGAAACTAAATAAGTACAAGTGTCAATGAAACAAACTGATTATGGAGTTTACTCACAAAAATCTTTATCTATAACATCAATCACCACATTTGTAATCACATAGTAACATGAATTATTCAGAGACCATTGTCGTCATCCCAAATCTTTGCTTCACTATATCGTCTTGTATATTTGCTTGTAATCTGTCTTATAATATTTGTGCCAAAGAAAAAATGCGTTTTTCAGCTGAAAACAAGTTTGATCTATCGGACCCTCTTTCAGGTGCCAACGCTATTTCATGTCGCCGCAATTGAATTCAGATCATATTACGTAGTGCATTCAAACAATTATAGAACAACTCAAAAGATTAATTTGGGAAGAGCAAGAATGAAAAACCCTTTCAATCGTTCGCCAAAAGTCTGCAAAGAAAAAATACGCACACAAAGCAAATGGTGTGCTTACTAAAACACATAACCCGGGGTCATCAGGACATTCAATATCCTTGGAGACACCCAAGAAGTTATAAACTGAAACACCAAGTCTTACAAAAACCAAACAATAAAGGCACAACGAAACAAACAAAAAAATCACAAACTAAACGTCTCTTCAATCTCCATCCACTTTTTGGGCTTTCTTTTTCCTCCCAAGTCTCATACAATTCAGCAACACACCTGCGCCCAGATGGGGAAATCGATATACGGAAACCGTGCTTGCTCAGCCACTTCTTGATTATTCAAACGCAAGACTGAATCTTAAAAACGAGTATGCAGTTTGACTCTACACAGTTGATGAACTTGACGAAGGCCTGATCGCATTATCCTATGTTGTCTGTTTGTAAACTAGGTCACTTAAACCAAGCCTGCATGCAACAACCAAAGATTTGTTCCTACAAGAGCAACTACACGCCCTTTTGCGCTTCAATGTTGATGGAGAAGTGTGCTCTCTCATAATGATCATTCTGATGCCCTACTCTTCCAATATTAGGGATGTCAACACAAATTGGGCTGATGTTTCTCCTTGGAGCATTCTTCTAAACTGAATAGAGCATCCAAACACAACATTTCTTTCTGGATATTCAAAAGAATGCACTCTTATTCATATGAATCGTGCGTTCAAGCTAAAAGAGAGATGTATTCCCTTCTTTAACTTTATTCAAGTGAGAACCTTATGATGGGAGCGTGTTTTAGAGCTTGGGTATTATTTCACCTGAAAAGATAGTATGAGTTGTTATGTTATAACTAGTAATAGTAAAAGTGCCTAGAGTAAGAAGAATGCACGCAGAGGTATAGTAATGTCAAAAAAGAATATAATGATGAGGCAAATTATGTTATTTTTTTTGGTTACTATCTTTTATATTAATTACCAGTAGCAAAATATTAAGAATCAAGCAACTATCACAACATGCTTATTTCTCAGAATTGCCTCTCTTCAAACTAAAGCTCTACCTTACCTATAGCTAGAAGGTATAATCATCAAGAATAACTTTTATATTAGGCTGGGATCTAATAATAGTTATGTAAGCTATCTCTTTGTCCACATTTTCTACTGTTCTGCTCTACTGCACAAAAAATCTATTATTTCTCTCAAACCATATTCCATACACACATTCCACCATAATGATCTTAAAGATGTGAGCTGATGTAGTCTTCCCTTTGGAATGTTGTATACTCCAGTGCAGAAATTGATCCCAATTATTAGGCAACATTTCAAGCTGGTGCACCCATTTTAGCAATCTTCTCCACAACCGGATGGCAAATTGACAACTAATAACCAAATGCTCTATGGTTTCCTCCTCGTTCTGGAACATAACACACCTCTTTGATACCACCATTCCCCACTTTGTTAGCCTGTCTGCAGTTGGAAACTTCTTATGTAACATGAGCCACATGATGAAATAAGCTTTTGGTCTCACAACATTCTTGAGCATAAGTCATTTCCAATCAATCCTCTGTTGTTCACCTATCAAAGACAAATAAATTTTCCTTATCTAACTTCCTTTCTTGCTCCTTAGTTGTTGTATGTGATCAACTACATGCTTGCCATTCATAATTTTCCTGATCATCCGGCTAGCTTGTTTGGACTCAGGCCATGGATTTTTCCCCTTTATGTAGAAGTTATGGACCCATTTGATTCACAATTCATCTTCCTTATGAGCTAGATCCCAACTTAGTTTGGCCACTGATGCCTTGTTACACAATTGCATATTAACTTAACCTATTCCACGCACTGATTTAGGACTGCACACTCTATCCCAAGTTACAAGAGCTTTTTTAGTAATATGTCCTATACCAAACCATAAGTACCTTCTACACAACTCCTCAATCAACTTGATAATCTTTGCAGGTATGATGAAAAGTTTTTCCCAGTATTACTGACTCCAAATAAAACTGTTTGAACTAGTTGAGATCTTTCTGCATATGATAACTTCCTTGAGGTCCATGAGTTCATTCTTGCCATGAGTTTTTTAATAAGGGGGTACCATTGAAGTATGGAAAGAATCTTTGCAGACAAAGGTATCCAAAGTACTTAAAAGGTAGCTCCCCTACTTAGTATCCAAGTTGTTGGATGATTTGTTGCTTATCTCATGTTGCCACTCCTCTAAAGTAAATGGAGCTCTTAGTAAGGTTTGCGTGCAGCCTTGAAGCTTGTGAGAATGTAGAGAAACACTTTTGGAGGGCCTTGATGGTTTCCATGTCTCATCTAGAGAAACTTAGCAAGTCATCCGCAAAGTTCAAGTGAGTTATACCCAATTTAGTGCATTTTTGGTGAAATTTAAAAGTTTTATCCTCTTTGAGTCCATTGAGAGATCTACTGAGGTACTCCATCGCAATAGCAAACAGGAAGGGTGACATTGGGTCACCCTGTCTGAGTCCTTTAGCAGCTGGGAAAACCTGAGAGGTCTGTCCATTCACAACAATAGCATAGCTAGCAGTCTTCACACATGTCATTACCCATTGAGTGAACAAGTTAGGGAATCCAAGCTCAGTCATCACTGTTCCAGATAGGTCCATTCCACTGAGTCATATGCTTTCTGAAGATCAATCTTCAACATACTTCTAGGTGAAACATTCTTTCTAGTGTAGGCTTTTACCAATTCATGGGCTAAAATTATATTATCAGCAATCTTTCTCCCTGGAATAAATCTGGTCTGGCTATCACATATAACAATATGTATCACATCATGCAATCTTTTTGCCAAAACATTCTAGATGATTTTGTACAATAAAGTACAACATGCCATAGGTCTATACTCCTTCACAATTTTTGGACTCCGAACTTTTGGGATAAGGGTTACCAGAGTGCAATTTACATGGGCATACATCTTCTCAGTGGAGAAAAAACTCTTTACTACAACAATTATCTTTTCCTTTATAGTTTTCATGTATATTTAAAAAAGAAAGCATTATACTCATCAATTCCTGGTGCCTTGTCATTTCCAATTGCTTTCAATCCTGCATAGAAATCTTCTTCTGTAACCTCAGCACATAGACCGATTCTTTGATGTCTAGATATCTTGCTCCCTCTTCTCAACATCTATGGCTGGTATATTGTTGTTGTCCCCAAAAGGCCTTTGTAGAATTGCACAAATTCATCTTGGATTTCTGTTGGATCATATATCATTTGTCCAGAAAAGTAATACTCCTAATTGTTTTTTTGGGTTCTCTCTTTTATGATAGCCCTGAAGTATTTATTATTTGCATCTCCAAGTTAAATCCATTTAATCCTTGATTTCTGTCTTAGAACACTTTCTTCTATCATAGACCATTTCTCAAGATTCAATAAAATCTCCTCTGATCTATTTGTACATCAGTAGCTTGGATGGTGGTTATATTCTCTTGTATTCTATTTAACTCTCCTCTTGCCTTCTACATCTTCTGTCTAATAAATTTGAACTCCTTATTATTAAGTTTCCTCAATACAGGTTGCCTTCAGTTTACACCACTCTCTACATTTGACCAGTCCTATATTCCTTCTTCCATATATTTTCTACCAGCTCAGTGAAAGATAGATGTTCATCCCTAGTATTAAAGAACTTAAAATTCACCCTTGAGCATTTCTGAAGAGTTTGTAGTGTAAGCATCATTGGGCAATGATCAGATATACCAGGTTTCCCATATTTTGGAATGACATGTCCCATTTTTTCATCTATTCATAATTCTGAAATACTCTATCAATTCTGCTTGATATTTTATCCTCTCCATGTTGTTTGTTAGTCCATGAATAATAATCACCCTGCTATTGTAATTCAGTAACTCCCATAATTTGGATTTAAGTTGCAAAAGCTCTCACATCATTAAGGCTAATTAAGGCTTCTGTTAGTCTATCTTGTGGGGAGAGTAAAGCACTAAAATCCCCAACTATGAGGCATGATTGAGAGATCCCCTGTGCTAGTGTGTTCAATTCCTACCAAAGGCTTTTTCTCTATTTAATATTATTAAAACCATAGAGCACACTAAGTACCTGTTGTTGGCTTTTGATCCTATCCTTGATCAGACAATGTAAAACTTGAGCAGTGCTACTTATTACCTTAATCTTATACCAATTTTCATCCCATATCACCCATCTACCATTGGAAGCAGCATTATAGTTATTCAGAATTCCCCATCCCGGAGAAATCCCCCTAATTGTAACTTTCATGTTTTGCTCCTTTACTCTTGTTTCAATAAGTCCACAATGCTTATTTTATTAGCTTGTAGATAATTTTTTAAGCTCTTTCTGCTTGTATCTTTATTCACTCCTCTCAAGTTCCAAAACACCCACTTCATCACCAAGTTCTTGGGGCTCCACCTCTATCCACAAGCAGTGAAGACAACTTAATGTGCATAAGACTTGCAAAGTTATTCCTAGTAAGTATAGTTGCCAAAATGGGAAATTTGTCAGATTGAAATCCAGCCTGGTACCTCATGCATCTGGCCTTAGGTTAACTTGTCTTGTCTCTCCTGGGGTTTGTTTGTCTATCTCCATCTCTTGTTCTTCAATCGCAGTTTCATCTTTGTGATTTTCCCCTGCCTGATCAGCAGGTTGTTTCTGTGGCTGAATCATTGCTTTGTATTGCCATGTCTGAGCAACTTTTTTTTGTCTTCTCTTCCTTAAAGGTTCATCCTAGTAGTGTCAGCTTGGCATTGATGACCAATCTTTTGGAACTTATCGCAGTACTGAGGTCTCTATTCAAATACTACTTGTTGTGTAAAGATCTCTCCACTTGGATCCATGACAGTTATTTCCTGAGGGATTTCCTTAGTCAGATTCACTTCAATGAGCATTCTAGCATAAGATATTCTTGTCTGCTTTGTAGTACATTCATCAGCGAATAGTGGAACTCCAATCACACTCGCCATCATGCTTAAAAATTAAATGAGAGCTTTGGAAAGGTCACCCACAAGGGAATTTCTAATAAAAATTCACTTCCAAAATCAAAATCAGGGCTCCATTTCTTCAGTATGACAGGTCTGATGGAATAAGGTTCAGTATACATTATCTCCTTCGGATCACTAAGTGACTTAAACTTCACTATATAGTACCCTTTTTCATGTAGATACACATCGGGTTTTGCCACCATCGTCCAATTCATAGTTATGTAACTATGCATAGTATTCTACCCAGGGCACTCCCTAATTACATAAGCTATAATTGCACACTTCCATTTTCCCTCTTCCGTGTGGACATCTTCCTGCTCCAATTGTACCATTGATTTCTCATCAATAACTTGTGGGGGAAAGTACGTTAAGTTCATACCATTATTTGTTGCACGGTTGTTTCTGAAGATATTAGTCCAAGGTTCTTCAGTGATCTTTCCCTTCCCTTTAGCTTGCCCCAAATCTTCAATTCCTGTTCCAGCAACTACTCCCATTTCTTCGGCTACAATATTAACTGATTTCACTGTTCCATTGCTTCCAAACTCCTTTATCCACATTAATGTGCCCTAAATATGGGTTCTCATAAAGAACTACCATAGTTAGTGGGGTCTCACTCAAACTTAGTCTCTGCACCACTTCAGCCTTTAGAGGTGTCCCTGTTACTGTGTTTTCCTTCTTATGTAGTGAAAAGGCTTTAGATTGTGCTTGGGTTTCAGCTTCTCCTCCAACTTGAGTTCCTACCGTGCTTCCTAGTGTCATCAATGGAATTTTACGACCACGTCCCCATCCTCTACCTCTTCCTCTTGCCATAGTTATCTCCTCTGTGCATGTTAACTATCATGTGTTGAGAGCTTCAAGAGAGAGAAAATTTCGTCAATGAGTTGCAGTCGTGCATCCAGTAAGTTATTAGTGAGGACTTTTCCCTTATGAGTAAACTAAGAAGTGATGAGTTTGTGTAGATTTCATGATAGAAGGTAGAGTAAAAGTTATTTGTATGGATGAGTTAGAGTATACTTTAACTAGAAGGGAGTTTATGTCAATGTGACATTATGTTAGTGAAGGATAAGTATAGGTGTTGAATAAAAGAGCAAAGTAGTCATAAGATGCTAGATCTAAGCTAGGCTTATGATTCATAAGGGATAGCATCATAATATTAAGAAGGTTATCGAACTAATTAGGCAGTGATGTATAATGAATGAGTAAATAGTACTTAAGTTGCGAAATTGAATATGACGGTAAATTGTAAGTATGTAGACTGAGAGATAAAGATTTCCTACTTGTCATGTGATCTTAGTGGGCGAGTGTTTCTTACCTTCATCTAGTATTCATATGTTAGTACAGTATGTGAGAAATTCTATTTATAAATGTGTTTAGACTAGACCCTAAGCTTGAATTTGAGATGAGTGTTATGATAAAAAGGATGGAAATATGAGGGTGATGAAGTTAGTTTTGAGATCTAATCCGGTAGATTTGACATAAAGTAGGTAACGAATTGAGATGTTAGTTGCAATGCATGTGAATGGTTCAAGTATGATGTTATTATCCTTAGATGAGAGAAATGAAGTATGAATAAGTCATTAGATTAGTTAGAGCATTAACGGGTATATCCGAGATTGTATGTAGACCAGTTTAGAAATGATGGAATAGATCCATTATTTTAAAGTGTCATCTTCAAACCTAAGGGGGGAGTGATAAGATGAAAAATCGAGTTAAGTATTGAGAATTAGATAGTAATGTGTTCAGGAAGAGTTAAAGTGGTGTATCGATCTATTCATACTCTGACGTATTTTTTAAAGTCAGTCGTTACAACATCATGTTGATATCTCTTATATCAGAATTATGTTAATGACTTATGATCCTACACTTCAGACATATTCACATCTATGTTCAATTTCCAAATGAGGTACAAAGACTTTAGTCCATTGATCTCAATCTTACTCTATAAAGTTATGGATATTAGCTTCATGATATGAACCTATTCATATAGGCATTCATGTCTCATAGTATGCTTAGTCTCACAAATTCATGATTTGATCTCTATGACTAGCAAAATAATGTTATGTCATGCATAATCTTATATCAGAATTGTCAAATAAATCATGCTTATGATCTTCTGCCCTAAATCTCTTTCAAGTGATTCTTTTTAGTTAGAGGGTGATGATAGAAGGAGAATGTTGATGTTTATTATGCTGGTAGTTGTAGTGTGCTTATTCTATCTAAAGTAATAAAATCGGAGGAAGGATAATTGAAGTCTTACTATGAATATAGTTAGGTGACAGTAGTTGTTCTTGATAGTAATGCGTGAAATTTCCAATGATAGAGAAGACTAGAAGAGGAGAAATTCTTAGAAGGATTGGTTATAGGAGTTCACGAAGTGGTAATAGTACTAGGCTTGAATGTGGTGTTGTTAACATGTATGCAAAATGCATGATGCATTAGATTTTCTTGACATGATCTCAAGGTTGGTTTAATGTGGTTATAATGAGAAGTAATCTAAGATGAGATTCCCTATAGAGGAACGAAACCTGAATCTTGTGATTTAGATTAGTATAAGCATCTCATGTTTAACATCTTGTGATTTAGATATTTGTCTTGAACATAGTAAGAGCAAACAATTTAACTTAGACCTTGGTAAGAGTAGTCATAAACCCTTGTACGTAGGAGTTATGAGTTTCAGCTAATGAAGTGTGGTATTAATAAAGGAGGGCATGTTTAGAGGTGTTGCTAGGCTTGAAAGATATTTGTTGTATTGCATATGTCATAATAGTCCTATTCTTACTTTATGCTTAGGTTTCTTTGTTTCATCTATGATAATTTCATATAGAGCGTGACTATATTCAAAATATTATCGTTTTTGGCTTATGTACTATAGACAGGTCCAAACTCTTAGTATGAATCAGTTACGCTTATGTTAGTAGGCAAGTTCAGGAGTCGGAAAGATAGTAAGAGTAACTCCTTTCCTTTTTCATTCTCAGTCCATCCGTCATTTGAATACTAATGATCCCAAGGGGGAGATATTGTAACACCTCAAAAATTTCTAAGTTAAGACCCTAATCATTTGATAACACCTTGTAACTCTACTCTTAAAATTTGAATCGTTCGTGTAAAACCTAAATACTTCAAAAAGAACTAAGGAAGGGTACCAAACAAGTCCACGAACAAAAAAATGGACCATGGACCCTTCACGGCACCCTAGACGGTCTATTTAGGGTCCATGACCTGTTTAGGGCATGGTGGATAACTGTCCAAGGCTGCCAAGGTGGGATTACCTAGAAGGGACTCTAGACAGCCCGTGGTGACTTGTAGAGTCCATTTAAGGGTCCCTACAAGTCACCCACACGTTTTTAAGTTTTGGCTCAACTTAAAACACCCATATCTCTTAGAAAAAATGAATTAGGTGGACCATGACCTATAAATTAAAGGTCTTTGATTCCTCTTTCCAACACTGCCAAGTTTGCCTCATTTTAGGTATGGAGTAAAAGTTACGTCCATTTTAGTCAAGTTCAGTGATGTAGGTAAAGTTTCACGACCGACTATACAACCCATGATGTGTTTCACGTACCGTGAAGCCTTAAACAGTCTGTGAAACCTCCTTTTAAGGATCCTTAACAATTTAAAAGGTGGGGTCTTTTGGTCTTTTACCTATGCATTTGGTACTTAAATCACGTCATTTAAATCCTATTCTAAGCCTAAACCACAACGTTTTACACCTAATTAATGGCTTAGAAAGTTTTGATCAATTTTTTACGGTCATTAACACTTAAAGACATTAGACACCTCGAATCTACTCAACTCATGGATACTCAACTCAATGAACTAATAAAATAAAAATAAAGATGCAGTTTACATAAAACATTTAGAACAGTAGAAAGTATCTCAATGTATTGAAAAATATAACAATATCTTAGTTGTATGTAAGAATACAAATTAAACTTTGTTTGGATATATGAAAATACAAAGTAAACTTTATGTATATAAGAATTCAAACTATCTTTGTGGAGTTTCTCTAACCGACAACCATCACTATGAGCTATGTGTTGATAAATCTTCTAGCCCACGCTGCAAGAATTGTACTATACTTTGCCGGGGTATAGAACCTACCACTAAGTGGATCCATTAGTCTACGCTAAAAAGCATTAAGGAATCATCTAAAAAGTATGACCCTTTCTACCCACATTGGCTACATGGTTTATGAGGACATTGGTTATCTAAACTTGTTTCCATATCGGTGCTCAATACTACTCCCACAATGTAACTAGCTCATATATTTAAAAACATAACTCATTTTATGGTTTGATATTATTGCTCAAAATCTTTCTCATAAAAGAGATGATACTCAAAAATGCTCAAAACATCTTTTAGAAATCGGTGTTTCCTCTCATCTTAAATGTTAAAACATTTACTCTTCTGAATACTTAGTTCCCATATATCATTTTAAGGAAAATGAAATCAACTCTACTCTTTCTCAAACTCAAATGCTCAAGTCTTAAAACGAGTTTAAAACAATTGTAAAAGACTTATTAAAATGACTTGAACGAACTCTCAAGACTTGACTCTTAACTCTTCCTTGAATTTTAATTATGAATTCAAGGTTAAGATTCATCATATGAACAATCTTTCGATGTTTAGATGTAGTTTAGAGTGATTAGAATCAGTAGGGAGTAAATATATACTTTAGAAGAACTTAGACGGAGCAAACAACAGAATAGTGGGGGCAGGCGACCTTGGCGCAGGGCGCCAGCTCCTAAAGTTCAGAGACTACTTTTTGGCGCACTGTTGGCCCACCACCCCAGACCCTCTGGTGCATCTGAGCGTGCCGCGCCACCCTTCCCTAGAACTATTTACAACGAATTTTTTTTTTTTGACCCTAATTCATCTAGAATCGATTTCTTTTCTCAAATTATCCTTAGATTCAATTACCTAATACAAGTACACAAGAATCTACTAAAAATAACTCTCAAATACAATACGTTTATCTCAATAACTCATCAAACTCATCTTAATTCAAGAACAAAAACAATACTTTCAAGAACTCAAATTCTTCAACTTCAAGAACGAAATTTTGCTGATCATAACATGATTGGTGTGTGGGTGAACGAATCCAACTCTATGAGAACTCACATACCTCTTAGGATCGAATCCTTGTCGAAAACAACCTTCGATTCACAAGAGAAGAACGCCTTGACTTGATCTCCTTTTCTCCTCTTCTTGAACTTTTCTCAAACCCCTAAGTATGTTTTGATTATGAAAATTGACCCGAATCAGATTTGACCCAAAAAATAATATTAATTTCGAATTATCCTGATAAGGTAAGTAAAATATCAAAATACCCCTCACTGATTTGGGTAACTTTCCTTACCTGTATTGACAGAATTAAAATGGTCATATCTCCCTCATACGAGCTTGAAATTAGCAAACTCGGTGACGTTGGAAAGATGATTCCAAGATCTTTTAATATCTTATGAGCCACCTAACTCATCTTGTACAGAAAGATCTGGTCATTTGAAGTTGACCCAAAACTCATAACTTAACATACATACAAAATTTCATATTCTTGACTCTTTCAAAATTTGGTGCTTTCTAAATCTAGCTTGTTCTAACATAAACAAATGAAATATAAACAATATGATACATATGTTGTTCATCTTGTATTCCTAACATACTTAAAACAAAACCTTGAAGAACTTGGTAAGACTACAAAGTTTCAGAACATTTTCACAACTAGAAAATTAAAGCTAGTAGAGAAACTAGAATTAGAAATAGATTAGAAAAAAAAATATATAAAACATTTTTCTTAAAAAAGAATTTTTGTTAATCTATGTTTAAAGAATCTTACTTATTCCAACAAACTTTGCAGAAACACGAAGTTACCAAAGTTTAATGAACCGGTGAAGAACAGAAGAACATAAATTAATTCAAAAATCTAAAAATTTGTAACACATACCAGAATTTAGAAAAACAGGAAGAAAATCAAGCCCACTGAATGCACAGTGTCCCCTTAAGGAAATTATTCCCCTCTAGTATCCGAGGTTTGATTTGGAATATATCCTCCTAGGGTAAAATGATCTCAATCACCAGTGTATTGATACCTAAAACGCTGGTGTCAGCGAGCCACTCAACGACAGTAAGTACACTTAGAATACTAGATTTAGTAGTAGTAGAAGAAGTTCATAAATTCTATTTTTAAAATGAAAGGAAATCCCTCAATTTATAGAAAACAAAGGGTAGTGTGAAAAGGTTCTTATTGTGCCTTACCGGAAAGGTCACAAACCTTTGGAAAAGTCACAATCTTTCAAAAAGGTCATCACCTTTCATAAAAGTCACAACTTTCCATAAAAGTCACAATTTTTCATAAAAGTCGCAACTTTTCATAAAAGTCGCAACCTTTTATAAAAGTCACAACTCTTCATAAAAGTCGCAACTCTTCATTTTCCGTTCACACCTTTTAAAACCCAACAATCCCCCGCATGAATGGGGAATGACTCCAAGACAAAGAAACGGACAATTATGTGTACTTTACAAGCAAGAATTAATTGCATCTGGATAAGTAGGTTTCCCCTTGGACTTTCCGTAGTGAACATATGTCGGATATACTCGGTCAATCGGTAGATGCAATATCTTTGAACCGTCGAGCTTTGGTGTATACCTAGACAACCATATGTCACACAATTAATTCTTTACCATTTATGGTTCTTACGGTTGTGTTCGTTTTAGCCATCAACACCTCCTGGTTTCATGAGTGTATAGAGAGATGGGCTTTTGACAATCATCTTCGTTGAAGCGGCTTACACTTCACACTCACATAGGTGATTCCTAACCGTGTTATCGCGTAGATACACTATTTGGTCAACTCTGTCAAACTTAGCAAATCATTAAAACCATTAAGCTTTATAAACTCATTAACAAGTCTTAATGTTGTATCCTTGTCCCTGAGCATTGTCTTCATCATGAGAATGGATTGAGTTTGTTGACAATGCCGAACCGTCATTCACAACTTTGTTTTTCTCCTTGAATCTAGCTTTTGGGATCTCCAGTCTTCTAGATAGAGTTACCGCCATGATGACTTGTCCTAAGCCGTAAATCCATTGCCTTAGATGATCTTTCAACTTTCTCTCTAGTTAGGCCTTTTTGTAAGTGGATCCGACACATTATCCTTTGACGTTACATAGTAAGTTCAGATAATTCCACTAGATAGTAGTTTTCTAACTGTATCATGTCTATGTCATATATGACGAGACTTTCCATTATACGTCATGCTCCATGCCCTACCTATTGCATCTTGACTATCAAAGTGTATGCATACTAATGTCAATGGTTTGGGCCAAAATAGAATATCTATCAAGAAATTCCGGAGTCTTTCAACTTATTCACTGACCTTATCTAAAGCACCTAGCTTCGAGATCATTGTAGAGCGAGCGATACATGTCTCTTTTGAAATATTTCCAAGAGACTGCTCCTCTACCAATAGTAAATACATATCCACTCGTGGATTTTACTTTATTTATCCGATGATCCAATTTGCATCACTATATCCATTCAATACTGCTGGATATTGTTATAATGCAAGGCATAGTTTTAAGTATTATTTTTAATACTCCAATACTCTATTTATTGCCATCTAATGAGTTTATTTGGGATCACTTGTGAACCGACTTAGTTTATAATAGCAAATGTTATATCTGATCGCGCACACTTCATGATATATATCATACTTCCCAATACTCTAGCACAATCCAATTGTGAGTCACTTTTGCTTTCACTCTTTTGAAATGCAAAGCTCACATTTATTGGAGACTTGACAATATTGACATCCAAATATTTGAACTAGTCAAGTACCTTTTCAATGCAATGAGACAGTGAAAATGCTAAACATTATGGAGTTCTAAGGATTCTTATATCTAAGATCGCATCAAGAACTCCAATATTTTTTATTCCAAACTTGCTTTCTAGCATACTTTTAGTAGCATTTATGTCATTAGTGTCTCTATTGATGATCAACATATCTCCAATATAGAAACAAACAATGACCTTATGATTTTAATGTGATAACATTTATCACTTTCATCATTCTTAAATCCATTTGCCAACATGGTTTTTGGTCAAATTTCTTATGTCATTGTTTGGGTGCTTGCTTTAGTCCATAATGTGACTTAACAAGTTTGCATACTTTTTTTTATTTACCAGGAACCACAAAACCCTCGGGTTGTTCCATGTAAATTTCTTCCTCCAATTCTACATGTAGAAAGTTCTTTTCATATTCATTTGATGAATTTGGAGGTCATATACCACAACTAATAATTTTAGCATCCGAATGGATGTAATTCTAGTTACTAAAGAGTATATACATTGACAAGATCAAAACCTTGTTTTTGTCTAAAGCCTTTGACACAAAGTCTTGCTCTATATTTGTCAACAGTTCTATCCACTTTCATTTTTATTTTGAGGATTCACTTTGAACCCAAAAGTTTATTTCCTGGAGGAAGATCAACCACTTCCAATAAGATTGATCAAGATTGAACCAATCTCACTATTGACACCATTTGTCCAAAAGGACGAGTCTACATAAGACACAAGAAATGTTTACAAAATCATATTTGAAGGAAGTATATGTCCCTTGACATTTACTACGCCTCTAAATCTCTTTATTAAGTACATTCTCTTTTTGTTTTTTCCTAGGTCGTTTAGACCTTTCACTATACTACTCAAGTCTAATTTTATAGTCCATAATCTTAGGTCATATTTCAATCCTTTTAAGAATAGGAACTTGGACTTTGGCTCGACAACCCCACACTTTGAAATATTTCAAGTTGGATTTCCTTCCTTTCCATTTCTCATATGGAATAGATTGTGTCCTGAACAAACAAAATTGCTTTCTTTATCAAAAGACAACTTTTTTTTGTTGTTTCCTTTTGCAGTAAGGATAGTTCCTCCACAAAGTTTTGTGGTAAACCTGAACTTATAAATAATGCATCTATCATTTCTTTCAACGTTCAATTTTTCATTAGATTGAGGTGAATAGGGCAACAGTTTGAGGGATAATTTCATTTTCCAAACATATTTCTGCACAAGGAGATTTATACTCTCCATTCTTATCACTTCTTATCTTTTTCCAAACTGATTTTCAACTTCGATATTATATTTTTTAGACATTTCTGTTGCTTCATCCTTACCATTCAACAAATAGACATTCATTTCTAATGCAATTGTCAATAAAAGTTACGAGATACTTTTTTCCACCATGAGATGGTGTTAATTGCATATCACAAATGTCAGTGTAAATCAATTCTAAAGGATTAAAATTCCTTTCAACAGATTTATAAGAATGCTCAACAAACTTATATTCCACAAAAACTTGACATTTTTTTATTTATTGCACTCAAAGTTAGCCAAAACTTCTAAGTTGATAAGTTTTTCTTACAATGTTTTGTAATTGACATGCACCAAGTGTTCATGTCACAAACATTGACTCAAGAAAGTAAGAACAAATAAAAATATTGAGTTCGAAAAGCTCTTCGCGAGGTAGCTTTTTCCTTACTAATATTTTGTTCCTATTTCTTACAATTTTGTGTGATACAAACATTGTTTAGAGTTATCACCTTGTCAAATTTCCTTTTAAGGACCTTTCCATAACTTTCAATTAATTGTTATAGAACTACCAATGAACAAAGTTTCATCGGATTCAATAAAGGCAATATAGTCCAAATGTTACTTTTACAAAAACATAACAAATGACTATTCACCAATATTCATGTCTATGCAAATACTTTTATTATAATAGACATATCTTTTCATGAAAAATCAGAATTTTTTAAGTGATTTTTTTTTCCATAAAAGAACACAATTATTTTGAACAAGTATATATATAATTTGGTTGTTTCATACTAGTCACACTATATACTAGTAATAGAAAAACTCAACAACCACAATATCAAATATACTCCAAGAATTTTGTGGGTCTAACATAATACAAAAGTATCATTGAATTTCATATCTTTTGGTCCAAAGTTAAATTAGACACCAAGTCTAATCATAAGCAAAGAACCCCCACATTTTAAATGTGATCTCAAAAATATTTTTCAAGTATTTAAAAATAGTTTTTCCACATACTTCCCTAGACTTTCAAAATGTCATTGACAATAAGAAACCTCTTTTGGAAATATTATTCTTCAAAGAATTATACTCCTTCAATTCTCTTTGACAATGTTTACACAATGTCAAAGTTCATTCCATAGAGGCATAAAATCACAAACTCTAAGTCACTGATATTTTTCTCTATCACAAATGGACATACCACTTAGTATTCTAAATACTAACAATAAGGACAAAAAGAAATTGTACAATTTATTTCTATATATCATTGAAGTTTATAGAAAATCAAAAGTACAACATTGACTTATTATGTGAAGTTTTCATATTCTTCCAATTACATAGTCCAATTTATCTAGAGTAAAATCCACAAAAGTTTTTAGTTTACAAAAATCAAACACATTAACATTTCACATGGAGTACAAAACTACAAAAGTCTTTTTTTCCCTTCTCCAAACAGAATAAAACATATTCTTAGACCATCACATAGAAATGTTTTTCTTTTCAAATAGTCTTCCAACTATAACATTTTAAACATACTATTTATCAAACAAAAATATGCATATCTCATTCTGCAAACTAGTAAATTTTAAAGGCAACACTATTTGCCAAAACAAAATTCATTTAAAAAATATACGATTTGCAGAACTTTTTCCAAATACACACATGATAATGTCAAAATGTTAACCTTTAGAAACTATTTTCTTCCTTAGATAAACAATAAGAAGGTTACCGGGTGTAATCTTTAATCGGAATACCACCAATTTTTTCTGGTACATTCTCACTTTGACCTTGCTAAACAAAGCAACAAATTATGGAGAAGTAATGCATTTATCTTCTATTTCCATGATCAAATTCTCTCAATCAGTAGAATACAAGAAATACTAACAGTATATAATTTCCTTAAGATTGTTATATATCTTGTATTCCTAACATACTTAAAACAAAATCTTGAAGAACTTGGTAAGACTACAAAGTTTAAGAACATTTTCACAACTAGAAAATTAAAACTAGTAGAGAAACTAGAATTAGAAATAGATTAGAAAAAAAATATATATGAAACATTTTTCTTAAAGAAGATTGTTGTTAATCTGTGTTTAAAGAATCTTACTGATTCCAACAAACTTTGCAGAAACACGAAGTTACCAAAGTTTAATGAACCGGTGAAGAAAATAAGAACATAAATTAATTCAACAATCTAAAATTTGTAACACATACCAGAATTTAGAAAATAGGAAGAAAATCAAGCCCACTGAATGCACAGTGTTCCCTTAAGGAAATTATTTCCCTCTAGTATCCGAGGTTTGATTTGGAATATATCCTCCTAGGGTAGAATGATCTCAATCACCAGTGTATTGATACCTAAAACGCTGGTGTCAGCGAGCCACTCAACGACAGTAAAGTATACTCAGAATACTAGATTTAGTAGTAGAAGAAGAAGTCCATAAATTCTATTTTTAAAATGAAAGGAAATCCCTCAATTTACAGAAAACAAAGGATAGTGCGAAAAGGTTCTTATTGTGCCTTACCGGAAAGGTCACAAACCTTTAGAAAAGTCACAATCTTTCGAAAAGGTCTTCACCTTTCATAAAAGTCACAACTTTTCATAAAAGTCACAACTTTTCATAAAAATCGCAACTTTTCATAAAAGTCGCAACTTTTTATAAAAGTCACAACTCTTCATTTTCCGTTCACACGTTTTAAAACCCAACAACATATTTAGAAAACATTAGAATATTAAAAATAAAAATAAATTAAAAACTAAATAAATTAAAATGAAATAAATAAAAATAAAAGAAGGAAATTAAAAGTAATCAACTTATAATCACATCATATTAGTGGCGAAATCATGAATTTTACTAAGGGTGTTCAAACATTAAAAGGGTAAATAAATTATTTTAAACGAACCGCGTACACAAACCTTTGTTTTTCCGATGAGTGGAAGTAAAAAAAATAATTTTAGCTACTAATTAAATTTACTTATGTTTTTAATTACTAGTTGAATTATACTCCCTCTAATTCATATTAAGTTGATTGTTGAGACTTTTAATTTTTTGTTTTATTGAGATTCTTCATTATTTTATATTTTTTAGAAGAATAATCAAAATAATAATAGTAGAAAATATTTTTAATTTTTGTTCTTAAATATAATTGGGTCCAAAAGAACTTGTGTCACTTAATGAGTTACTTGTCCAGTAGAAAGATTTTGGCCAAGTTCATCCATAAATTATACCCCAAACTTAAAGTACATCATTAAAGAATCATTATTAGCAGAAAACATCCTTCAAGTAATTAAAAGTGAACAATTTTCATCCTTCTATTGAATGTATCTGAAAACTAACTGATCCCACAAAAATCAAATCGTTCCTTCGTAATTATTATTTTTAGATATGCCAAAAATACCATCATTCACTTTTTCGTAATGGAGTTTAGCTCATGCTAAATTTTTAATTTGATAGTTTTTGTCATTTACTTTTCATGTAATTTGATATTAAAAATATTACTAGTTGAATATTAAGGTGTCGATATTGCCTATTTTGTTTTCTACTTTCAAACAAAAAATAATTGAAGTTTTCTATTTGGAATCGTATGTTTCTTCTCAATTAAATATGCTAAACATGTCGTTTGTTAGAGACTTCCGCTTCTAATAATGTAGAATGAGACTCAAATGCGAGACGTAATAAATATTTTGATCACTTTAATATAATGGCCAAAAAAATTATTAATCTAAATACAGTTTTGCTTTGAAAAGGTAAGATAATTAAGCTTCAGCTTTGTTCCGTTACTAAATGAGAAAAACTCATAACATGTATTTCCTCACATCTTCCAAACATTTTTTTTGTTTCAGTAAGCAATGATGTCTAAAAATTTTAATAATTTTTTCTGAAACTTCTGTAGCAGGTAATAAATTATGTAGGAAGTTATTTGTTGATAATCACGTGAACTGCTCATATATTGTAGGATTGATTAGTTTTTATTTTTATGATATCTAACAGAAGGATTATAATTGTTCACTTTTAAATACTTTAATTTTCTTTAATGATACTTTAGGATTATTTTAAGTTGAGGTATAGTTTAAGGATGTTTTTT
>CM040623.1:8493066-8508739 GCA_022817965.1 Solanum lycopersicoides | reverse complement strand
GACCAATTCGTTTGGTATACAATTGGATTGTAGTAATTGACTTGTAACTTATATTTTATTTGGTCAGATAATTGGGACTGTAATGGAGTTTCGAACTATTTATAATAAAAAAAAACTAATAAAAGAAGGATTCTAATTAATGAAAATCTGTCCAAACGCGTCTGAGTCGACGGACTCGTGACGGACCGTCCGTGGGCACGACGGACGTCATGGGCACGACGGACCGTCATGGCCTCCGTCGTCCCATACTTCACAAATTCTTCTGTTGCTTTCTTCATTACCCTCGACGGACAGGTATGACGGACCGTTTCAAGCACGACGGTCCGTCGAGGGGCTCCGTTCCATAATACTTAACTTCTTGGAATTGGTACTGGACTACTCTCTGATCATCACGACGAACAAGCAGGACGGACGTCGTGGCTATGACGGTCCGTCATGAACTTCCGTAGTCCCACACTTGGTCAGACTTCCCCATCTTCCTTCAGCAGCTTCTCTCCTCACTACGATGCCACCTACGGACCGTCACAGCCTCGACGGACCGTCATAAGCTCCGTAGGTGGTCTCTTCTGCTTTCTTGCTCAAAAACTCCGCGTTCATCTTTGGACAGATTTCCTGCAAATAAGAGAAACCTACATAAAAATCAATACAAAAGGCTTTAGACACACACTAAACTTAAGAAAAAAGCATTAAAAGTACCGTGAAACCACGGTACATCAACACCCTCAACTTAAGTTCGTTGTTTGTCCTCAAGCGACGCACTATGACTCACTACAAAATCTTTTTACAAGAGTATCCACATTTTAGCTTTCGCAATCATTTGGCTATCAATCCCGATCATTCTCATTATGTTCATGCATGTTATCACTATTAGGCTTGAATTATGTGGAATCAGACCATGACACAGACTCACTATGCAATGACACCTATCCTCTTCAATTTCTCACCGAGGTGCTAATATTTCCGGTATTGCAACTAGTGTCCTCACTTCAAAATAACATCCTCATTTTTCACACAATGATTTCAGTTTGAGTATAAGGATTACTTTTCAACACTCACTCTCAGAACAAATTCACAACTCATTTATACATATTGCCATAAGCTTGCCCTTATTTTCACTGCTTTAAGTTCGCCATACAACTCTTAGGATCACGATAGGACTTTCTTAGCTTGTAACATAGGCTCAGGGTCAGGTAGGGTATATTTAGGTATACTTTAGTGACTTGTTGCCCTCCTTGACATATCGGCTAAGCGTACCACCTTTTTATCGTTTTATTTCGCCCTATTTCTCAATTTTCTTTCACCTTGCTGTTTTCCCTTTCTTATCCTTATGTGTAAGTGACTTTTCTCTTTTCTTGTGTTTATTTTGTTTCATATGATACTTTATTATTATTATTATTTTATTTTTTTTATAGTCACTTCTGTTTTGTTCTTTCTTCCTCTTCATTCTTTCAACCCCACTTTCCGGAGTATTCCTTATAACAGCCACCCTAACTCATGACTTTGCCATGAGTCAAGGTTCACAATACCCATGGTTGGGTCAGGGCCACGACAAGGTTGCTTTCTGCATTAGCCACCCTCAACTTATGCTTTTGGCATAAACTGAGGTGCACATGTCCAAGGAGGGACCAGGGCCAACACATTGTTCCCAGAGAAGATCAGTTGGGGTGAAAAAGAAAGATCTATTTTTAGGCTCAAATCATTTGGATCAATAAGGGATTAACTTCATTTGGTTTTCTGTTATTTTTAGGCTCAAGATTGACTATTTCGAAAAAGGCCTATGATCCTTTCCTAATTGTTTATTTTGGCTTACTTTTAGCAAGACTAACCAGGCAAGTTCTAGCTCAGTATCAATGGTGGATCATTCGAATTTCCTCACACTCACTTGACATTCATTACATTCCCAGATTATTAGACACCTAGTTCGAGTCTTAGAAGCAGGGTCATGCAGTAGTGTATCTCTATGTCATGTTTAGAGCCACACAATTATAAATTACTATGCCTAGTCATGCATCATTTTCATTATATCGGGATATCGTATTTGTTTTAGCCATCATGCTTCAGAGTTATACTATGTACACAAGATATAACATGCCGGTTCAACAATAAAAGTAATCAGTCTTTTGGGGAAAAAGAACACAGGCAAGAAAATCCCAAAAGAGGATCGTGAATTGGGCTACTCAGATTTCACTCTAGCACTCACTTTCCATTTACCCCATCCCCAACAAAAAGATATGCAATTGTCCCCAATGCATAAAAAAAACTAAAATACGAGAGTGGTAGGTGAAGCAAACCTGAGGCGCAAAGCGCCGACGATGAGCAAGTTGGTGGGTCCGGTTCCCTGGAACCCACTCCCTCCGTAGTCTGGACACCCTCAGTAGTGTCCTCATCAGCAACAACACTATCAGTCGTGCCTCCCACTGTCTCCACAACTCTGGAGCTAGACGCCCCGGCAGCTAACTCTACAGCCCTCAACGTACGGGCCTCCTCATCAGCAATCGAGGCTCTCCTCGCAGCCTCCATCTCACGCGCTCCTTCTTCTCGCCCTAGCCTCATCCTCCTCTCGACCCCTACGCCTCTTGGCATGCTCTCGTGGGGAGGTGGTGGAATATCAGAAGTGGCGAATAAAGCAGCCATCACTGTGTCCTCAGCAGGCTCTGCAGAAGGGGCCTCAGACTCAGGCACCCTAGCCTCTAGGATCGTATCAAGATCCGCTCGCAAACTCTCAACCGCAGCCTGAAGGGTCGACACGTCCACCGGAGTGGCTGGCCGGGCTAGCACCCGCAACTCAAAAGCGTCTAAGCGCTGATGAACCTCCGAGATCTTCCTCTCTGTGTGCTGTGCCATCTTACGCTCCATGCGCTCCTCCGCCTCAGCAATAGACCTCTGCATCCAAGGCTGGATGTGATGCAGAAGTGTGGCCATCTGAGCCTCTAGTTTCTGGACCCTAGCAAGTGGGACCAGAGCGGGGGAAGGGGCTGAGCGAGAGGAGCTCGGGGCAGTGCTACTACCCGGGATAGACTCGACCGGGGTAGTGTCATTGGGTGCAGAAGCAACCTGGGTAGCCGCTTGAGCATGCGCTACAGTATCTGCCAGGTTCTCACCAAGTGAAGGCACCTCCGGGCGGGCCCTCTGCGTGGAGCCAACTCATTGGCCTCATCCCTGATGAGGCCGATATCTACATTGCCCTGCGGGGTCTTGAGCTGATCAATGTACCAGATGGGCACACCTGCGGTCCTGCATAAGGAAAACACCATGCACGGAAAAGGGTAAGCAGTGGTGACCTTGAAAGCCCTCTCGTGCATGACCGCCTGAAGAAGCCAAGCGAAGTCAACCTCAAACCCTGCCATCATCGCTGCCATCAGAACTGCGCGATCCCATGTAACTATATTATCTGCAGCAGTGGGGGAGAGGCAGTGGCGGACAATCAACCATAGAAACTTAGCCGTGAAGGTCAAGTTAGCCTTCCTGATGGCTCCCTTCGGCTCCATTACCCAGTCAGCAGCCTCTCCATCAATAGATAAGTGCTGGGCCATCCACCTCTTGGTGGTCTCTCTCAGCGATGGCTCACGCAAGAACCGGCCCTCTTTAACAATTTGCCACCGGTAGTCGAACTCGGCGGTGATAGGGGTCCTGGTGGCATCAACATCCTCGTCGTACATATACCGATAGATGGCTGGCAGGGAGATGTCGACCTGTATGCCGCGGACTCTGACGTGATCAAGTGGGGCCTGTTTGGCGGGGGCAGCCCGCCTATAGATCTATGATCGGAGAGTAGCCACATAAGAGGCGTAAAACTCTCGGACCAAATCCTCACTGTATCGGCCCAAAGAACGAGCCGTCCACTCTAGCCGGTGTCTGGTGAAGAGAGTGTGGATATCCGGCATGGTAGGGAGACTTCCTGTAAGGACCCGCCTCTCCAGTGTAAGGGTCCGTGTCATGACGCCCTTATCATTTAGCATCTTGGCGTCTGAATACACTTGGTATTGCCTGTCGACACACCACTGGTTGGGCTGGTCGGCAACCGGGGCGGGAACTCCAGTCGGTGAGCCTGGAGTGGAATCAGTACTATCAGCCTCATCAGACGAGGCAGACTGTGCAGCTGTGGCGGGTGCAGAGGCTTCTGCGGACCCGGAGGCTTCCTCCGACCAAGAAACTCCTAAGGAGACAGACGCTCCTTCGTCTTGTGCAGCTGACCCAGAAGGTGTGCCGGTCAGTGTGCGCTCTTCATCAGACTGGGAGGGAGTGACTACGCCGGACGCCACCTTCTTGGGCGTGGCTCTGGTTGCACGTGAAGCTCGTGCTGGAGTGGCAGTGCCTGGGGGCACGTACTCGGGATCATGCTCATCATCAGAGCCTATAACCAGTCGGGCAGACGGGGCGACGGACTTTGAATGCCCACGTGCGTAAACTCGATCTTATTTCGGTGCCATGAGAGATAGTACTTGTAAAAAATCATTATTAGTACTAGAACGAGCAAACAAGACAAGCAAAATTGAAACAAAATACACATAAGATCAAAGCTGTAATGATATATCTGAAGTAGCAGTGAAACACGATGGACCAGTTGACGGCCCGTCGTGAGTACGACAGACCGTTATGGGGTCCGTAATGTATTACTTAAGCAATATTTATTTGGAGATCCTCTGAAGGAAAGTCTATGACAGTTATGACGGATAAGCAGGACGGACCGTCGTGATCATGACGGGCCGTCGTAGATGTCCGTCATGGGCACTTAGAAAAAGTATGGAGACCCTTAGGAGAGGGATCTCTGACCGTTATGATGGTTGTGCAGGACGGACCGTCGTGGGTACGACGGTCCATCGTATAGGTCCGTAATTGGACACTTAGAAAAAGTTGATATGAACGGAGACCCTTAGGACTGGGGTCTCTGACAACCATGACGGTTGTGCAGGACGGACGTCGTGGGTACGACGGTCCGTCGTATAGGTCCGTCAATGGACACTTAGAAAAAGTTGGAGACCCTTAGGAGAGGGATCTCTGATCGTCATGACGGTTGTGCAGGACAGACCGTCGTGGGTACGATGGTCCGTCGTATAGGTCCGTAATTGGATACTTAGAAAAAGTTGGAGACCCTTAGGACTGGGGTCTCTGACAACCATGACGGTTGTGCAGAACGGACCGTCGTACCCACGACGGTCCGTCGTATAGGTCCGTCAGTGGACACTTAGAAAAAGTTGGAGACCCTTAGGACTGGGGTCTCTGACAACCATGACGGTTGTGCAGGACGGACCGTCGAGGGCACGACGGTCCGTCGCATATGTCCGTTAGTGGACACTTAGGGAAAACAAATAGTGGGGTGTTTGACGGACCCTACGATGGTCCATCGTGGGTACGAATGTCCATCGGAGGGCTCTCATTCTGTCATTCAGTGACAAAACTGAGGATGCCACAATCAGCTCCTGTGAGTCCAAACTAAATGCTCGATAGTAACCCACATATTTCTAACCCAAATACCCAGGAAACTAGCAATGCTAAAGCACTATTTTCTCGAGTTTTAACATGTCAATTCGGGGGACTATCAACCTAGGTCAGACAAGTTTTCAAAAACATATACCCCCGCTTTGATTCGGTTAACCCACTACCCACATCAATTTTATTTATCAATGTGGGTCTTTAAAGCATGTCATAAGGTATTTAGCATTCAACAAGGAGTTAAAAATAAAAAACCCAACAAAAAGAAACAGGCCAATAGTAATTAAAAACAATAATCTAGTGTAAATGGGTTGAGATCAGAAACACATACCTGAGACCTTAAGAAGTGGAGAAGAAACAAACAGGTGAGGCACACAGCTAGATAGATCAGAAACATAGCAGAAGACTCCGACCAACAAATAGGAGATTTTGGGAAGGGAATATGAGAGTGTGGGAATATGGGGAAGTGATGGTGGATCAGTTGATATGGAAGAGGAAGAGAGTGGAAGGAAGTTGAAAAGGGATGAAATGAGAGAAAGATGGAAAGAAACGGTTTAAGTGAAGGGGTGAGGAGTTTAAAAGGTTTAAAACTTTTAAAATTCCCCAGCCGGGTCGGGTCGGGTTGATGGTTAATGATGCGACGAGTGCCCGACAATGATCCGTCACATGTGTGACGGTCCGTCGTGGGTTCCATCGCTGGTGCCCTAACTTTCAAAACAAATGACAAATGTACCTGGCACGATGGATTCATGCGACGTTCCGTCGCAAGTGTGACGGTCCATCGCAAGCGTGATGGTCCGTCGATGTATCCGTCAGGGAATGTAGCAGAGTAATTTTCTGTAGAATTTCCTGGTGATGTGCTACCTGCAAAATTAACACCCATTAGGTTATTCTTTATGTGCTTGACTGGACAGTTAGTGGACACGGACCCTAAACTACGCTCTAGCCAACACTTCTAAAAAAAAACAAGAGAAAATGCTACCATTACTAGAAAGAAAACTATAGTTGGCTTAGAGGATACATATTGGGTTGCCTCCCAACCAGCGCCTGATTTAACGTCGCGGCACGACGGAGGATACTCGATTACTTTGACTTCATCAAGATGGTATGACTCAATCACTTCAATCGCCGATTCAGCATGCCCTAAATAGATTTTTATTCGTTGTCCATTCACCTTAAACCGCACACCTTCCTTGTTTTCCAACTCAACCGCTCCATGAGGGAATAGTTGGGTGATCAAGTAAGGGCCAGTCCATTTGGACTTGAGCTTGCCCGGAAACAAGCGCAACCTAGAATTGAATAAAAGCACCAAATCCCCAACCATAAACTCTCGTTTATCAATCTTTAGGTCATGGTACTTCTTCATCTTTTCTTTGTAGAGGGATGAGCTTTCATAAGCTTTTAGGCGAAATTCATCGAGTTCATTCAACCCATTTAACCGTTGTTCTGCAGCTTCGTTCCAATCCATTTTCAACTTCTTCATAGCCCACATGGCTTTATGCTCTAATTCAACCGGTAGATGACAAGCCTTTCCATATACAAGTTGGTATGGGGACATACCTATGGGAGTCTTATATGCTGTCCGGTAGGCCCAAAGAGCATCATCAAGCCTTCTTGACCAATCCGTTCTACTAGCGTTCACTGTTTTTGACAAAATCTGTTTGATCTCCATATTTGACACCTCAACTTGCCCACTAGTTTGAGGATGGTAAGGAGTGGCCACATTATGGCGAACCCCATATTTCTCCAATAATCCCTTAAACAATTTGTTGCAAAAGTGGGATCCCCCATCACTAATAATTGCCCTTGGGGTACCAAATCGAGAGAATATATTCTTTTTCAAGAACGCAGTGACACTCTTCCCTTCATTGTTTGCGAGGGCGATAACTTCCACCCATTTAGATACATAATCAACCGCTACTAAAATATACTTCATTCCATGAGAACTCACAAAAGGACCCATAAAGTCAATACCCCAAACATCAAATAATTCAATCACAAGAATGGGGTTTAGAGGGAGCTCTTGCTTTCTTGAAATGCCGCCATCTCTTTGGCATCTATCACATGCTTTGGCGAACTCATGAGCATCTTGATGAATAGTTGGCCAATAGTAACCACATTGTAAGATCTTATGAGCGGTCCAGATACCACTATGATGTCCACCAACGGGTGAGGAATGGCATGCCTCTAAAACACTCAACATCTCAACTTCTGGCACACAACGCCGAATAAGCCCATCGGCACAACTCCTATATAAGTATGGTTCATCCCAAAAGAACTTCTTCACATCGTACATGAACTTTTTCCTTTGATGAAAGGACAAGTCCGATGGAACAATATCGTTATCCAGATAGTTCGCAAATCTACGAACCATGGAATCAAGTCTTGTGAGGCAGCTAATACATGCTAATCGGGGAAAGTATCATCAATATCAGTCTTATCCCCTAACTCTCTCATAGCTTCATATTCTAAACGGGACAAGTGATCAGCAACTTTTTTTGGTATCTTTTCTATCCCTCACCTCAAAGTAAAATTCTTGCAGTAGTAATACCCAACGAATCAACCTCGGTTTCGCATCCTTCTTTGCCATCAAATATCTCAACGCTGAATGGTCAGTATGCACTATAACTCTAGTACCTAGAAAATAGGAGCAAATTTTTCAAAAGTAAAGACTACTGCAAGGAGTTCTTGCTCAGTCACTGTGTAGTTCTTCTGGGCTTCATTTAGGGCTTTACTAGCATAGTAAATGGGGTGAAGGATTTTGTTCCTTCTTTGTCCCAATACCACACCAAGAGCAACCCACTAGCATCGCACATCACCTCAAATGGAATGTTCCAATCCGGAGAAATAATGATAGGTGCAGACACCAATTTTTCTTTCAACTCGCCGAATGCCTTGAGACAAGATTCATCAAAATAAAATTTGCACTCTTTTTCCAGCAATTTGCATAACTGATGCGCAATTTTTGAGAAACTTTGATAAATCGTCGGTAGAAACCAGCATACCCAAGAAAGATTCGCACCCCTTTTACAGAGATAGGTGGGGGAATTCGCTCAATTACCTCGACTTTAGCTCGATCAACCTCTATGACCTTCTCTGAAATGCGATGACCCAAAACAATACCTTCTTTCACCATGAAGTGGCATTTTTCCCAATTTAGTACTAAATTGCAGTCTTCACATCTCTTAAGAACCTCAGATAAATGGCTCAAACACCGCTCGAATGAGTCACCAACCACAGAAAAATCATCCATAAACACCTCAATAGTGTCTTCCACCATGTCGGAGAATATCGACATCTTACATCTCTGAAATGTGGCGGGTGCATTGCATAACCCAAACGGCATTCTCTTGAACGCAAAGGTCCCATATGGACAAGTAAAGGTGGTTTTCTCTTGATCTTTTGGTGCAATAGAAATCTGATTATACCCCGAATACCATCAAGAAAATAGTACCACCCTTTTTCGGCAAGTCTATCCAACATCTGATCCATGAAGGGCATAGGAAAATGGTCTTTTTCGGTCCATGCATTTAATTTCTGTAATTCATACACACCCTCCATCCAGTCACCGGTCTCATTGGAACAAGTTTATTTTTTTCATTGGGGACCACAGTCATTCCTCCTTTTTTAGGTACACACTGAACAGGGCATACCCAACTACTATTGGCGATCGGATATATTACTCCAGCATCCAACCACTTAATGATTTCCTTCTTCACGACCTCTTACATAGGTGGATTTAAGCGTCATTGGTGCTCAATACTTGGCTTATGGTCGAGCATGACTTGGATTTTATGAGAACAAATACCAGGAGGGATCCCAATAATGTCCGCTATAGTCCATCGAATTGCTCTTTTGAACCTTTTTAGCACTTTCACCAAACTCTCAACTTGTTGTTCATTCAGGTCTGATGCAATGATTACCGAAAAAGTGTCACTATTTCCTAAGAATTCATACCTGAGATGAGGTGGGAGAGCTTTTAGTTCTAACTTTGGAGCCTCCTCTATAGATGGTTTCGCGGGTGGAGACTCGCGATTCTTCATATCTAACTCATATTTCTTTGGTTTAAACCGAACATCACCACGATCAAGAGCCGCGACTAATGACCCATACTCTTCAATGCAATCGCTATCAAAATTCATTATCACTGCCGCTAGTGCTTCTACACCTAGACATTCTTCTATTTGTGTGTCGGATGACTTATCAACTTTGTAGGATATAGCAGATACTGATTGGAGCTCACCACTCTGCCTTATGGACCTACAAATGTTGAAGGTCACTTCTTCATTGTTCAACCGAAATTTCATCTGCCCCTTTTTCATATCAACTAAGGCTCTACCCGTAGCAAGGAATGGCCTCCCAAGAATAATAGGCACCTCAAAATCTACTTCACAATCAAGAATAACAAAATCGGATGGAAATATGAATGACTCCACTTTTACTAGCACATCGTGGAGTATCTCAATAGGCCTTTTTACTGTTCGATCGGCCATCAGTAGCCGCATCGCAGTGGGCTTTGGGTTACCCAAACCCAACTTCTTGTAAATCGAGAGGGGCATAAGATTTATGCTTGCCCCAAGATCACATAATGCTTTCGCAAAATGTAATAACCCGATTGTACAAGGAATAGTGAAAGCACCCGGATCTTCCTTCTTTTGCACTAGAGACCTTGTAGCAATAGCACTATAATGCTGCATTCTATCATCATCCTCAAAAGTGACCGATCTTTTCTTCGTGACCAGATCTTTCATAAACTTGGCATAACCGGGCATTTGTTCCAGAGCTTCTACCAAAGGGACATTGATGGAAAGCTGCTTCAACATCGTTATAAAACGCCGATATTTACCATCCTCAGTATTTTTCACTAATCTTTGAGGGAAGAGGGGTGGTGGTCTAGGCATGGGAGTCACCGTTTTGGGCACTTCAGCATCTTTTCCCATTTTATATTCTAATTCACCACTAAGCTCCACCACTTTATCATTATCTCTTATCACCTTTTCTGCATCAGACGGCATAGGTGGGTTAATGGTTTGCTTACCACCCCGAGTAGTGATCGCCATACAGTGTCCATCATTTTTCGGATTTTGGACAGTGTTGCTAGGGAGAGTGCCCGGTTGCCGTATGTTAACAGTCGCAGATAATTGGACCATTTGCAACTCAAGCTGGTTAATCGATATTGCATGTGTATCGACTTTCTGCCCAATACCCGCTAAATCACTCCTTAACTCTTTAGTGTGCTCATCACTAGCATCGAACCTCCTCATCATTTTGTGGAACATATCCTCAACTCGTGCCATACTACCTCCACCATCCCTAGGAGCAACTTCACGATTTTGAGAAGGAACATAGGGCCCACTCCTATCATTTCTGTTACCATAGTTACCCCTGTTGAAGTTGTTGTCGCGGTTGTAATTTCCATCTCGGACATAATGACCCTCACGGTTATAATTACCATAGTTCCGACCTTGGTTTCCTTGACCTTGGTGCCAACTCTCCTGATTGGAGCCTTGGGCATTCGGTCGGAAACCCCCCGTCTGATCATTCACCGCATAGGAATCCTCCTCAAAATAATATTCATCATTTGGCGGTGCTGGTTTAGACAAATAATTCACTGCATTTACCTTTTCTGCACCACCAGTGACATGTTTTAATACCAACCCAAGCTCAGTTCTCATCTCAGCCATCTCTTCACGAATCTCGACTGTTGCTGGGTTGTGTGTGGATTGTACTGCGAAGGTGTTTCTTCCAGTATCTGACTTCCTAGTACTCCAAGCTTTATTATTTCGCGAGCTTTTCTCTAACTTTTCAGCAATCTCAGCATAAGGACACTCCCCATAAGAACCACCCGCTATAGTATCCAATACCGCTTTATTATTATCATCTTTCCCCCAAAAGAAGTATTCTTTCAGTGATTCATCATCAATGCGGTGATTAGGGACACTTCTCAAAAATGAAGTAAACCTATCCCAAGAACTGCTAACCGACTCTCCTGTGAAAATTGAATTATAAGAAAGCTCAGTAAACCAAATAGCAGCCTCTCCCGTCAGTGAGAGAGGAAATACCCTTAGCCCTATTACATCCATATTCAAATCGGGCCTCCCTACACAACTTTTGCACACTGCCCTTACCTTAGCAATGTGGGCATGTGGATCCTCAAATGGTAGCCCTGAAAACAAACCTCTAGCAGTGAGCATTTGCATCAGACTACTACTTACCACAAAGGTGTGACCATGCGGTAGAGGAGGCAAGACAAGTGGCCCATCAGAGTCTGCGATATTATCATAACCTCTGTAGCACTCTTGAGGACGTGGGGCAGGGTTTTGTCCCCTTTGTTCATCTTCACCACGATTTTCGGGTAATAATCGACCATGAGCATCAACTGGAGCTGAAATGTCCTGGTTGGGATCATCATCGTTAATACCCAAGTTTCAATTCATATTTCGTAATGTACGCTCTAATTCGTGATCGTAGGAAAACAAAGGTTCTTTTCCTCTCCGCGTATTTAGAATACAAGGAAGTTAGTTATGCAAGAGACAAAAACAACAAATAAAGTAAAATTAGAAAAATATTGACTAAACTTTAGTATTAAGTTTTAAGTTAATCTCAAAGCCACTTTCCCCGGCAGCGGCGCCAAAATTTGATACGCTCAAACTTACTTCTCAAATAAGAAGTAAAAGCGGTCGTATCAAGTAGAGAACCCAACTAATGAGGTTAGGGTCGATCCCACGAGGAAAATTGTTCAGACTTAACTTTATTCGATTATTACTACTATTTAGTCAACTATTTTTCAAGAAAACAAATAACAGAAAGTTTTTTTTTTAAATTAATAAAAATGATTGACTAAATTGAAATAAACAATTAACAGATTCAAATATTGAAGTATAATCAGATGATAAAAGTAACTAGGGCTTAAGTGTTCCCCATAGGTTCCTAACTTGGTAATTCTAACTATAACAATTCTTTCCTACTATCTTGCATGTAAAGCGATAAGTTATGTATCTCTAAATCCTTGGTCCGGCATCTAGAAAATGTCACTCCGTACCTTGGTCCGGCTACGTGTGTTGCTATACTAACCCTTATCTTTACCTCATATTAAGCATCATAATCGATATTTGACTCAGTTATTACCTCGTACCAACCAATACTATCCTATTAGATAGTGTACACTAAATCTACGTTGATAATTCTTTTCCTATTATCTACCTCCTTGGTCCGGCAAGTAGCATTAAGGCGAGTTTTAACGTTGGCAACATAAGATTTATATGTGGCAACATAAATTTCATGTGTGGCAACAGTAGGTATATGTGTGGCAACAGACTATCCATATGTGGCAACATAATGTTATTATTATATTATAATGAATTATAAACTCTTAATCTTTTTTTATTTACCTTGTAGATGAAATGATACAAGAAGCTTCATCCATGACAACAACTCAATCTTTTATTGGTGTTGCTTCCTCTTCTAACATCAAATGTTCTTTTTGTCTATGCGAAGAATGTGAACATCAACATGATTATTTTATTAGTCGTGTTAAAAAATTTACTGATATTTTTAAGGAAATGTCTCATAATATTGATGTCCAAAGATCCAAAAAAAATCACAGCCTTTGAAGTGTTGAAGGTTGAAAAAATCTATTTCTCAAACACTTACTATAATTAGTGAGAAGAAAGAGAAGAAAAAGAATGCAAAAGAGGAGAAGACAAATGAGGAGAATGAGAAATTGTCGAAGGAGAAGGAGAAGGATAAGAAGA
The DNA here is from genome assembly GCA_022817965.1 of Solanum lycopersicoides. Lineage (NCBI taxonomy): Eukaryota > Viridiplantae > Streptophyta > Magnoliopsida > Solanales > Solanaceae > Solanum > Solanum lycopersicoides. Next base: position 8,495,552 of record CM040623.1, on the reverse strand, counting down.
AGGAGAAGCAAAAAGAGAAGGAGGATAAGAAGAAGGAGAAGTAGAAAGAGAAGGAGGAGAAGGAGAAGGAGAAGGAGAAGAAGAAGCGGAAAGAAAAGGAAAAGAGAAAATAAAGAGAAGAAATTCGAAGTCATCAGTTGTGATGAGAAGCGACAATATCCATTTGAAATGTAACATTCCAAAAACAAACTAGGTGAAACTAGAGCCTAATGTGTATGTCATGACCTTATAAGGTCTTGAGGAGAATGAGAAGGAGTCGAAGGATAAGGAGAAGGAGGAGGAGAAGGGGAAGAGTAGGAGAAGGGAAGTAGAAGGAGAAGTAGAAGAAGGAGAAGCAGAAAGGGAAGGAGAAGGACAAGAAGAAGGAGAAGAAGAAAGAGAAGGAGGAGAAGGAGAAAGAGAAGAAGAAGCAGAAAGAAAAGCAAAAGAGAAAAGAAAGAGAAGAAATTCGAAGTCGTCAGTTGTGATGTGAAGCGACAATATCCATTTGAAGTAACATTCCTAAAACGAACTAGGTAAAACTAGAGCCTAATGTGTGTGTCATGAGCTTATAAGGTCTTAAAATGGTTAATTATAGTGTTATAAGGCTTTGTGTTGACTCAATCTTTTATTGGTGTTGCTTCCTCTTCTAACATCAAATGTTCTTTTTGTCTATGCGAAGAATGTGAACATCAACATGATTATTTTATTAGTCGTGTTAAAAAATTTACTGATATTTTTAAGGAAATGTCTCATAATATTGATGTCCAAAGATCCAAAAAAAAAAAATCATAGCCTTTGAAGTGTTGAAGGTTGAAAAAATCTATTTCTCAAACACTTACTATAATTAGTGAGAAGAAAGAGAAGGAGAAGAAGGCAAAGGAGGAGAAGGAGAAGAAGGCAAATGAGGAGAATGAGAAGGAGTCGAAGGAGAAGGAGAAGGAAAAGGAGAAGGGGAAGGAGAAGGAGAAGGATAAGAAGAAGGAGAAGCAGAAAGAGAAAGAAGAGAAGAAGAAGGAGAAATATAAGAAGAAGGAGGATCAGAAAGAGAAGGAGGAGAAGGAGAAGAAGAAGAAGAAAGAAAAGCAAAAGAGAAATTAAAGAGAAGAAATTCGGAGTCGTCAGATGTGATGTGAAGCGACAATATCCATTTGAAGTGTAACATTCCTAAAACGAACTAGGTGAAACTAGATCCTAATGTGTGTGTCATGATCTTATAAGGTCTTAAAATGGTTAATTATAGTTTATAAGGCAGTGTGTTGAGTTTTTAAAAGTTTAAGTGAAATGTCCAAGAATGTCCAAGACGTTTGAAAGTTAGCCTTGAGACGTGTTTGTGTGTTCTAGTTTGCCTTTGCATGTTTTACGTGTTAGTTTGAGTTCAAATTGATGGGCGAGGTTCCTAACGTTTAGACAAACGTATTTAGGGTTGAAAATTCCGGGTAAGATTTTCTCAAGAACCACCCTAAGGGTCCTTGAGAGGACCCAACCTTTGGCTAGAAACTGCCTAAAACAATTGATACGCACAAACTTACTTCTTAAATAAGAAGTAAAAGCGGTCGTATCAAGTAGAGAACCCAACTAATGAGGTTAGGGTCGATCCCACGAGGAAAATGGTTCAGACTTAACTTTATTCGATTATTACTACTATTTAGTCAACTATTTTCCGAGAAAACAAATAATAGAAAGTTTTTTTTTTAAATTAATAAAAATGATTGACTAAATTGAAATAAACAATTAACAGATTCAAATTTTGAAGTTTAATTAGATGATAAAAGTAACTAGGGCTTAAGTGTTCCCCATAGGTTCCTAACTGGGTAATTCTAACTATAACAATTCTTTCCTAGTATCTTGCATGTAAAGCGATAAGTTATGTATCTCTAAATCCTTGGTCCGGCATCTAGAAAATGTCACTCCGCACCTTGGTTCGGGTACGTGTGTTGCTATACTAACCCTTATCTTTACCTCATATTAAGCATCATAATCGATATTTGACTTAGTTATTACCTCGTACCAACCAATACTAGCCTATTAGATAGTGTACACTAAATCTACATAATTCTTTCCGGCAAGTAGCATTAAGGCGAGTTCTAACGTTGGCAACATAAGATTGATATTTCATGTGTGGCAACAGTAGGTACATGTGTGGCAACAGACTATCCATATATGGCAACATAATGTTATTATTATATTATAATGAATTATAAACTCTTAATCTTTTTTTATTTACCTTATAGATGAAATGATACAAGAAGCTTCATCCATGACAACAACTCAATCTTTTATTGGTGTTGCTTCTCTCTCTAACATCAAATGTTCTTTTTGTCTATGCGAAGAATGTGAACATCAACATGATTATTTATTAGTCGTGTTAAAAAACAAAAAAAAGAAAAAAAAAAAAAAAAAAAAAAAAAAAAAAAAAAAAAAAAGAAATTTACTGATATTTTTAAGGAAATGTCTCATAATATATTGATGTCCAAGATCCAAAAAAAAAATCACAGCCTTTGAAG
>CM040623.1:8206194-8492197 GCA_022817965.1 Solanum lycopersicoides | reverse complement strand
TGGCTGGTTACTACCGCAGGTTTGTGGAGGGCTTTTCTTCCATTGCTTCCCCATTGACAGCTTTGACTAAGAAGAAAGCCAAGTTTGAATGGACGGAGACTTGTGAGAAGAGTTTCCAGGAGCTCAAGGACAGACTCACGTCAGCCCCGGTGCTTACTTTGCCTAAGTGTGGTGAGAATTACACTGTTTATTGTGATGCATCTAGGGTTGGTTTGGGTTGTGTTCTTATGCAGGTTGGTAAGGTGATAGCCTATGCATCCAGACAACTCAAGGTTCATGAGAAGAATTATCCCACACATGACCTGGAGTTGGCAGCTGTGGTGTTTGCACTGAAGCTGTGGAGGCATTATCTGTATGGAGTGCATGTAGATGTGTTCACAGACCATAAGAGCCTCCAGTACGTGTTCACACAGAGGAGTTGAATCTACGTCAGCGGAGATGGTTGGAGCTGTTGAAGGATTATGACATGAATGTGCATACCATCCAGGTAAGGCTAATGTTGTAGCTGATGCTTTGAGCAGGATGAGCATGGAAGTACAACTCACGTTGAGGATGAGAAGAAGGAGCTGGTGAAAGATGTACACAGACTGGCCAGACTGGGTGTGCGTTTGGTTGACTCCACTAGTGGGGATGTTTCAGTTCATCCTAGTTCTGAATCATCCTTGGTAGTTGAAGTCAAGCAGGGTCAGCATCTAGATCCTGTGTTGATGGAGCTGAAGGACTCAGTGCTGATGAAGATGAATGAGTCTTTCGCTTTGGGAGGTGATGGCATACTTAGATATCAGGACAGGCTGTGTGTGCCAGATGTGGATGATTTGCGGACCAGATCGTTGCAGAGGCCCATGGTTCCAGATATTCTATACATCCAGGTTCCACCAAGATGTATCATGATCTTAAGCAGATTTATTGGTGGGATGGCATGAAGAAGGACATTGCAGAATATGTGGCCAAGTGGCCTAATTGTCAGCAGGTTAAGGCAGAGCATCTTAAGCCTGGTGGTCTGACTCAGATTATTGAGGTTCCGACTTGGAAATGGGAGGCCATTAATATGGACTTCGTGGTTGGGCTTCCGAGGACTAGGAGGCAGCATGACTCTATATGGGTTATTGTGGACAGATTGACTAAGTCTGCCCACTTTATCCCTGTGAAGTCTACTTACAGAGCCGAGGATTATGCGAGACTCTACATTGATGAGATTGTGAGATGGCATGGGATTCCCTTGTCTATTATTTCAGACAGAGGATCTCAGTTTACTTCTCATTTCTGGAGATCTTTCCAGAAGAGCTTGGGCACGCAGGTGAAGCTTAGCACTGCCTTTCACCCTCAGACAGATGGGCAGGCCGAGCGCACCATACAGACATTGGAGGATATGTTGAGAGCGTGTGTGATTGACTTCAGAGGTAACTGGGATGACCATCTGCCTTTGATAGAGTTCTCGTATAATAATAGCTATCACTCCAGCATTGGGATGGCACCGTTTGAGGCACTGTATGGTAGGAGGTGTAGATCTCCAGTTGGGTGGTTCGAGGTTGGAGAGTCATCCATTTTGGGTCCGGAGATCATTCAGGAGGCCTTAGAGAAGGTCAGAATGATTAGGGACAGGTTGACTACTGCTTACAGTCGGCATAAATCCTATGCTGATAACAGAAAACGGCCCTTAGAGTTTGATGTTGGTGACCAGGTTTACTTGAAAATATCGCCTATGAAAGGGGTAATGAGATTTGGTAGAAAAGGGAAGCTGAGTCCGAGGTATGTTGGGCCATATGAGATCCTACAGCGTGTGGGTGAGGTGGCCTATGATTTAGCATTGCCTGCAGAGCTAGCTTCTATTCATCCAGTCTTTCATGTCTCTATGTTGAAGAAGTGCTTAGGTGATCCAGCATCAATTTTACCTGTTGAAGGTTTGGGAGTTGGTGAGGACTTGTCTTATGAGGAGGTACCTGTTGAGATCTTAGACAGACAGGTCAAGCGGCTGAGGAACAAGGAAATTGCCACAGTGAAAGTATTGTGGAGAAATCATCTTGTTGAGGGTGCTACGTGGGAGGCTCAGGCCGACATGAGAGCCCGCTACCCTCACCTGTTCAGCTCTTGAGGTTAGACTTCCTACTCTTAAACCAATGTTTCCTTATCTCTCCGTATTTTGCTGCTATTGATTGACTATGTATAGTGATTTGGTTATGATTTGACGGGAATTACAATGTGAAGTGGTAGTGTTATTCGGGGACGAATGTTCCTAAGGGGGGGGGGTAATGTAACAATCCAAAAAAAAAATGAAATAGGATCAAGACTTAGGGTGTCAAGATTTAAGGTTGATAAATTAATTTAATTAATTGATAATTATTAATTTGATTAATAAAAAGGAAAATCAGATTTTCTTTATTTATTTTTAGTTAATTAAAATCCTAACTTTTGACTAAGTCTTAAATTTAGTCTCCTAATCCTAAGACAACTCTCTCCTCACGTTTCTCAACTCTCTCACGTTCTCAATCTCTTTCACGTTAGTTCTTCCAAAAACAACAAAAATCAGAAAATACATCAAGAGTTCTTCACACTTGAAGAACTCACAAGAATTTTTTTAAGTAAAAGACAAAGTAATCAAAACGTCAAGGCTAAGAGAGTTCATCGAGTAGGGGTAATTTGAAGTGAATTGATCGTGGTTTGGAGGAGTTTCCGGGCAGCAGCTTCAAGCTTGAACAACGTCAAAAGGTATGGGTTTCTCTCATGGAATTCTTTCTCCAAGAGTGCTTTCTTTCGAATGTTCTTAAACTCTTGAAACTAAGGTTGTTCCCCTTCGTACGTCTTTGTCCTTAGCTCCCAAACGAATTCGTAGGATGGGTATGTTGTGCTGTTAGAATTAGGCATGATTTACATGTTTATGCTAAATGCGAACGTGTTTATGTGAAGAGGTTACGAAAACTATATTCAAAATACGATTAATAGTTGATGTTGTATGTGCATTGTGGGCAGTGGTTGTAGCCACTGTTTTGGCCTCAAAAATTCATGGTTTTTGGTGTATTTTATGCATATAATGTGATGTTTATTATAATGAAATATGTATGGTTGAATAACACCCTTTTAGCTAGGTAAACGTACGAAAGATGTGACAAAAAAATGGTGAAAGACAAAAAATTTTCCAGAAATCTGGAAAATTTCACTTTTAAAGAAGTGAGGCCACCAGGTTTCGAACCTGTGACCTCCTTCTCTAGTGCTGCACTTCGCGAGAAAAAGAAAAAAAAAATGGGGGCTGGGGAATCGAACTCGGACCAGCCCTGTCGTCGCAAGAAGAAGAGAAAAAATATGGGGGGCGGGGGATCGAACTCGTGACCGCTTGGTCACTGGAGTTCGCGAAAAAAATAAAAGAAAATAAGGGGGGAGCGGGGATCGAACTCGTGACCGCTTGGTCACTGGAGTTCGCGAAAAAAATGAAAGAAAATAAGGGGGAGCGGGGATCGAACTCGTGACCCTTGGTCCTGAGTTTCGCGAAAAGGAAGAGAAAATTAAAGGGGAGGCGTGGGATTCGAACCCACGACCTCCCAGTGCGCGCAAGAGAGAAGGAGAAAACAGAAACAAAAATAAATAAATAAAAGGGGGTTGTGGGGGTTCGAACCCACCACCTCACAGTCCCCCCTTCAACGAATTTAACAAAAAAATAAGGGGGTTATGGGGGTTCGAACCCACAACCTCCCCATTGTAGAGAAATTTTTTTAAAAATTTCAAAACTTAAAGAGGTTGTGGGGGCTTGAACCCTCAACCCTTTGATTAATTAAGAGGGAAATTAAACTAGAAAATCTATCCTTTGCTACAAATGTTGAGATTTAATTTAAAGTTTAATGTTATGAATATTAGAAATAAAATTAATAAAAAAAAATATAAATGATATCCAAGTGATTCAAGATTTGGGTTTCCTTGCCCAAAATTCCGTATTGATGCATAAGTCATACGTGAGTAAATTATCCAAAAATAATGCCATCTACTTAGATCAAAAAAATAATTAAGATCTTGGCATAATACAAGATACATAAGTATTGTACTACATAATTTTAGGAAAGTAAGAATCACTTAACGAATTATGAATGAAGCCCATGGCTTGTATGTATAGACACATAAGTCTAACATACGTTCAAAAGTAAGTGAACCTAAGATGTATGTAATGAAATGACGAACCCTAGAAGGGTTAAGTATGAATGTAAAATACACTAAAAGGCCAAGTGCATTGGCATATGATGAAATGAACATTCACGTAATAAGAGGTGAGTAACTATGAAAAGTAAGGTGCTAATAATGAAGAATGTGGTAACAACATGATGTGAGGCTAATGTAAATGATGAGAGCAATCTCAAATGAGTCTAAGTAAATGTTATTAAAGCGGACTCACCTATGAGAGTGTAGGATAATGAAGAGACCAGTCTCTATGAACACTCTAATGAAAGTATTGAGCTTAACACACTTAATACTAATTATGAGATGAGAAATCATCTAATGAGCTATAATGTCCTTATACTAGAAGCCAGCTTCCATGACGTATGAGATGAATGAAATGGAACTTTATACTGAGCACCGATAGACTAGCTATGAGCGGTGATGCCTTCTTTCGGGAAGGGCGAAGGTTCACGTAACTCTCATGAGATTAGACTGTCCGGCCTGCCGGGTATGGGTCTTCATATATCTCCTAGTCTTTGAACCTATACTGCCAACATAGGGATCTGGCGGGGTTAAATTCCCATGTACGCTAGCATGTTATTGGGTCACTTTGGCCGGTGATTCCACCTCTTTTTGGTGTGGGGGAGACACTGGATTTCATGATGCTCACATGATCTATGTCGGTTAAAGTTAAAGTTCCCAATGAATGAATGAGGCTAGCCTCAAATGAAGCACATAAAGAATTGAATGATACCGAAGGTGTTAGGATAGGATAATCAAGAGGTGAGCTAGACTCAGGTAATGACATTAGGTTATTCCTGATCATTGCACAGCAAACCCGACGAAAGTCTTAAACTACACCCTAGGTATAGCTGGTGCTCACACTGGCCTATGAATGAAATGCAATGAAGTACGTATGAATGAATGAAGCAGACTCTGTGTTTGCTAATGAAGACTCCCTAGTTGAGGTCCCATATGTTGAGCCCTCATTTTGGAAAGTCTTAATATTAAGTCCATGATATGTGTTATGATATGTGCTATATGAAGATGATATGTGTTGTGTGCAATGCGATATTTAATATGATGCATGTTACTCTCATGGCATGACCTTCCTAATCTCAAATTGTCAAGTCCACTGACTTGACTTCCAAAAATCATGTTGTTAGGAAAGAGCTATTCTTTCTCATGCATGTCCGTGGTGTGTGCTTGCATGTACCCATACTTAGTACAAGTGTGTACTAACCCCTATACATCTATACTATTTTAGGTGCAGGAACAGGTGGTCGATAGAGTTGCAGGATCATCGTTGCAGCTATCCGGACGTCAGCATTCATTCGGAGTTTGGTAGGTCCTCATGCTTCGAGGATACTACTGTTTTATATTCTAGCATAGCTTTAGAGTTGAGCTAGTGGAACATGTTCCACTAGCGTTTCTTTCCTGCTCTTTATTCAGATTTTGTATTTGGGCCATTTTGGCAATTATACAATTAAGACTTATGAACTATTTCTTTCAGTTGTTTATCTCTTTAATGTTAGATGGTTGATGATGAACGATTATAAAATTTTAAGAATGTTTGGCAAGCATGTTTAAAGAACAAAAAGTTTCAAATTTTCCTCTAAAATTAACCTATGTAAAGTAAGTATGACGTAAGTAGGCTTGTTTGCGACCTCTGAGAGGTCAACGACGCCGGTCTCGTCTGGGGTCTAGATTCCAGTCGTGACAAAAAGTAATTGTTTTTAATATGAAATAATATATTATAATATAGTATAAGTAAATACAATGTAATATAATTTAAAATATAGACGATATACTAAATTTGGTGTTTAAGTTGGGGGCTATATAATAATTTAACATTTAAGGTAGGCAGTTCATTATTTTAAGGTGATATAGATTTAAAAAGATCTCTCTCTCTCTCTCTCTCTCTCTCTATCTATATATATATATATATATATATATATATATATATATATATATATATATATATATATATAAATTTTAATTTTAATTTTAATTTTATATAAATTTTAAAAAATGAAGAAGACTTTAATTTAAGGATAAGTAGATTATATAAAGATGTGCCCCCGCCCCATGAAAAAAGAACATTCTATATTAAACTAAATAAAATAAAAGTGCAACAAATAATTTGGAAATAGAGGAGTATCTATTAAATCTAGTTTGGACTCTTAAAACAAATTTTTGATCAAATCATTTTTCTTCAACAGTTTTAGACTTTGCACAGCTTGAACACCAAGTAGTAGTTTGTGCAACAGAAAATCATTGAATTTCTTGTCAAGTAGAAGTTGCTGCAAAAGTATATTTATTTAGTTATCTACATAGACTTCTCGTTTGACGTTGAATATTTATATTCTCCTTATTCATCAAAATTTGTTGATCTATCTAGTTTACCCACATAAAAAATTATAATTGCATATAATTGAACAACTCTCACAATCTTCCTTGTTTTAAGAAGAATAATAGAAAACTTACAAAATTAATAGTTTAAAAGTGTGAGATCCTCTCTACTTATAGACAACAAAGTATAGTATGAAAGGTGTTTATTGTGCCTTATCACATAAGTTATAACCCTTCAGAAAAATCACTTTTATGAAAATGTCATAACTCATCGAAAAAGTCACAACCCCTTGAGATGCAAATGAGGAATCAATGGAAGGGAAAAAGGAAGCATGGCATATATATTGTTGCGGAAATTTCATGGATTAACTAGCATACAATCACAATCGAAGAAATTAAAGAAGAAAAATAACACTTAGATTTGAAGAGGTTTGGCTAGGTCTACTCCTCAAAGCAAAAGCAAAGAGAGTTTTCCACTTTGAAAGAAAAAGAACAACGCTAAAATGCTTTCAGGCATTTAGGACTACATTGTGTCATGTACAATAGTTTAGAATCCCCAGTTATATCCCCTATATATAGATCTCTAGTAGTTCCAAACCTATATGGAAAAAGTTTTCCATTCTATAGGACAATATATTCCTTCGTAAATCTTTTAAGACAAAGGGTCTACTAAACCAATAGAGATTATGAATTTCTTAAAATATACAAGGGAAAAGATATTCATGGTGTATCAACTCAATTTTTCAATGATTTTGAATCGAAATTGAAAAGATTTTTGAAAATTTGTTAGAAGAAATTTGAAATTTGAATTTTTGAAACTGTTATACTTCGGGAGAGATTGATTAGCACTGAAAACAACCTAATTACGTGATTTATGGATTTGATATGTAATTTTACATTTCTTTTCCTTTTAAAGCACAACATAAAAGATTTTGTTTCCATTTTTAGAGCAACAAAAGCATTTTTCTTGTACCAGAATTAATGTATCCGGATGGTGACTTAATGTATTCAAAAGTTACTAATTTTAAGGGATTATTCTAATTAGAAAAATAGTATGAATACGATATAATTCACCCTTACAGCTTACACTAGGTGATTTATGTAAGTTATACATAAAAGATTCAAACAGCCCAAATAGGCCCAACTTCTTCTCAACCCATATTTACAAGCACACAAGGCCCACAATTCAAACCAATAAAAAGGAAACAAACTAAAACAGCAAAAAAGTGGAAACATTAAGAAAATAGCTGGAATCTTCTCTTCTTCTTCTTCTCAAATTCTTATTACATAAAGAGCAACCGGACTTGATTATATTAGACTAATAATAATAGCAGTAATCCCTTTAACCTTTTTCACTTTTACTTTTTTATTTTAGACTTTGAACAAATGAGAATTTTATCGTAATATTTATTTTAATTGATGAATAATCTTTGATTTTCAAAATTAAGTACTTAATGTCACAAACCATGAAAAATATTTGTTTTTCTCTTAATATATGTTAAAACTGAATATATTTTTTAAATTTTATATAGAGGGTAAGCAAAAACTGAAAGTAGAGAGTTAGTGTTACTTGTTTCATAACATGTCTCGACATGATAACTTAAAAATAAATTAGTAATAACTATAATTGGAATGTCAAATCATTAAAATTACTTGTACTTAAATTTTGAATGATATCATTGCTCTTTTGTGTAACAATGAAATGATACTCCAATAAAGTTCTGCAAATAGTTTTTGGAGAATAAAGCAAGAATCACGAGTCGTAGATGATGTTCATAGACCAACTTCAGAAAAAGGGAAAATGGTATGTGATCTATGAGTAAGGTTTACAGTTCATAAACTATTTTGTCGTAGACTTGATCCACAGATCAAGTTCAGAAACTTTGATTTTAACCTAAATAATGTGACTCATGTTTATAGATCATAAACCCTTAACGGGTTGTAAATGGAATCATAGACAAGAGTCCTGAAACTCAATTTTTCTTCTCATTTATACGGACAGATTCTACAGATCGTAAAAGGGACTACTGTTGTAGGAGGCCTTAAAGAAGGTGCGGGTGATTCAGAATAGGCTCAGTACAGCTTAGAGTAAGCACCAAAGTTATGTCGATCATAGTTGTCGACCATTGTGGTTTCCAGCTAGTGACTAGGTATTCCTCTGTGTGTCACCCATGAAAGATGTGATAAGATTTGGGATGCGAGGAAAGCTCAACCCCAAGTATATTGGGCCTTTTTAGATCCTTTGGACAGTTGGTAAGGTTTCCTATAAGTTGGCCCTACCTCAAGCATTTACAACTATTCACCATATTTTCCATGTTTTAGTGTTACGCAAGTATGTTCCTGATAAGTCTCATGTGCTCTATATGATGCGGTTGAATTGGATGCTCGATTGACCTTTGTGGAGGATCTAGTTGTTGTCTAAGCCGAAGATGTGTGGTAGTTGCGTTCCAGATCCATTCTTGTGGTGAAGGTATGTTGGAGGCATCGTCAAGTTGAGGGTGCTACAATTGGGAGTCCAAGCATGAGAAGCGAGAGCAAATTTTTGGCTTTTTTAGCCTTCAGGTACTTCTTGACTCTTACTTTTGTGGATGAAAGTTTTGAAGTAGTGGATCTTGGAATGAACCTCCAGGTCATTTCAGTGCAAATTCTTTCTTGTCATTTAGAGCGTCCCTATAGTGATCCAAGTCATTTATGACTTGTTGGGACTGACATCTTGGTCACCTATGAATTTATGTGTTGCGGAGCTTTTGAAAATTAAACGGTTGACATTGGTAAAAATTTAAAGAAGACAGAAATGCAATTTTGGCTTTTCCATCAGCTCATGAAGGGTCATTTTAGGCTGGTGGCATGATTGGTCCAGACTTCAAGGCTTTTGGTGCGAATTTGTAACATTAAGTGTTTTAACTTTTCAGCTTTGGCCTAAGTTTGACCTCGTTCAATATTCTTGGTAAACATGCTTCGATAAAATATAAGTTAGCGCGGTTAGCACCAGAATATTGAGTTTGGTCAACAATTATTCTTTGTGTGGATCCCGAGGCTTTTGGACAATTCTGAGCCCCTCAGTAGATTTTGACTAAAAATAGAGTTTGGGCGTGGGAACCACTTTTTTTAACAAATTTAAAGGAAAGTTTTAACTGATCCTTTGAGTCTGAAATATCATTTTTTATAGGGTAGCATATCTCATTTGCATGCACGGGCTTCCGAAGAAATCCCGAGCACTGTATAGGAGGATTTGGACTTTCCATAAACGAGCGGATGTGCATCAGTTGGTGCAACTGAAAATGGTCTTTGCGTTCACGGGAAGTAAGTTGCATTCACAGAGACCAATGAACCTGGTAGTCAAATTTGCAGGGCCTCTTCCACGTTCACGATGGGTCGAGGCCCTAACCCTCTGCGATCATGGGGCCCCTTCCATGTTTTCGGGCCCCCGGTCGCATTTGCCTTCACGCTCGCAGGCTCCTCGCCGCATTCATGAAGGTTATTCTTGCTGAGCTTTTGCATTCACACTTAAACAGTTTGTTCTTTTAAATAAAGACCAGACTTAAATAGCACTTAATCACAAACTTCTTTTGGGGATTTTGAAAACTCTAGTGATCCAGTTGTGGTGATTAAAATATTGGTGCATCAATAATCCTCGGGGAAACATGGGTGATCACTCCAGGAGTGTTTAGGAGGCTTTGATTGAGGTAAAATTCAGTGTTTAATGGTTGCAATTGTAACACTCCGAAAATTTCTAAATCAAGACTCAAACCCTTCTTCATTGTTAACGGAATTTTTTGAGTGATTCTAAATTTTCTTAGGTGATAAGGTCACTAAATGTAACACCTCTAGATCAAAAAAGTACTAAAGAGAAGTTCGTTCAAGTAACTCATCATTTTCTTAAGTTTTTAGTCAATTTTGCACGACCATATCTTTTAGAACATAAAGAGTTAGGTGGCCCATTACCTATCAAATTAAAGGTCTTTGCCGTCAGTTTGCTAAATTTTGAGCTTCGAGTAAAAAGTTATGACTGATTTACCAACGACGCTCTGACCTGGCAGCAGCTACGCGTTACGTAGCCAATACGGACCTTGCTGTTTTCTAGAAAATTATCCCGACTTCCAACTCATTATTCATTTAAGGATATTTTAGTAGTAAAACCCTCAAGAAGTCATCTAAATTACCTAATGTGTAGAAAATTTAGTTTTCGTAATCAAACCGTCTCATTCACTCCTATACATATGTTTTTTAGGGAAGTGTTTTTTACTTGCCGCGAGACATTATAAAAATAAAAGTGTTATTTCTATTATATATGCTACGCAAGTAGAAAAAGAAATCCTAAAAATATATGTACATATCTAACAGAAAATAAAAAAAATATTTAATAATAATAATAATAATAATAATAATAATAATAATAATAAAAAGAAGTATAAAGAGCAGTGGATTAAATGAATTAGGGAAGGATTTTATTTTTAAAAAAATAAAAATAATAACAAATATTTTTTAGAAGGAGTGGGTGGTTTGGGGAGTTGGTGAAGTATGAAGTTTTAAAAATATTTTATAATAGAAATTTAAAAAAATAAATTTTAAGAAAATATTTTAAATTTTAGTTTTTAAAATTTTTTTTTTTTTGAGATAGTAATACTTTAATCTTTAACTTTTAATTAATATTAAAAGTTTATTTAATAGTAGTTAAGAACATATATTTATTAATTAATATATTTTCAAAAATAATATATATCTTAAATATTCGATTTAATATCATTTATAAAGGCTCTCACTTGTCTAATATAATTTTTTATAACCTTATGATTACACTTGTGCAATTAAATTTTACACTTGTAATTACACTGTAGCAAACAAACAAGTCATCGTAATTACTAGATTGTGTAATTACCAAGCTGGTAATTACTATTCAAGTAATTCCACTGATTCCAATTGCTTGGAAGCTTTCCAAACAGACCCTTCATGAATTTTCATCGAAGGTCTTTGGAGAATATTCTAGTTGAGTAGAATATTTTAGAGAAGGAACTTATTTGTTAATATGTAGATACTTGTTTAATAATTATTATTTACATCCTCTAATTAATTAGTATAAATAGGCAGGTATTTATTTGTAAAATCATTAAGCAAAAAACAAAGTTCTCTACAATACAATCCTTCGTAAGTGCTTAGTAGTAAACTAAGGATGTGACATTTTTCTTGCATTTTTCAATTTTCGTTTGTTAAAGTGAGACTAATACTATTAATATAACTCCCTCACATACATTAAAGGGGTGGGGTGGGGTGGGGTGGGGGAGGGGAGGGGGGACTCAAATATGTAGGGGTGTGAAAAATCGAATAAAAAAATGTTATTGAGTCATTACTATTGAATTATTGGGTCAAACAACTTTTTAATGTTTTTATAAAAAGTTTATTGGGTTATCGGTTGGGTATCAATTTTTAGTATCGGGTTATTGAGTAAATCGATAACCCATTAAGACGATAGTAAGTTACTACTATATCATTCATAAATATCAAATATTAATGACTTAACATAACTGACACTATATTAATACTCAACACTACGGTCAACACACTTCACATGTCGTAGTACTTCTACTTCACATAGGAAATTTCATAATATATTCTGATTGTAACGTGTTATTGTAACTTTTGTACTACATCTACTCTTATAATTGATGCAATTTCTCATTATATTTCTTGTTTCACTATACCAAAAAATTTACATCTGATTTGTTTGTCTCACTATATCGTGTCAAATTGTTAGAGAAGTGAGAAATCATATATTTAATTTATGAGCATTTTCTTATTGGGCGAACCAAAAATCAAACCGTTAATGACCATAAACCGATAAACAATAACTTATTGGTCTGTTATTGGTTTAGCATATTTAAAAATTGAAAAGTGATAAATTGAACCGATAATACAAAAAACCAAATCGAGCTAACCAATGCACGCCCCTACAAATATGCCATGAAACTTTGAGATAAGGTTCATCTATGTCATCCAATAAACGTTTGACTAATTTATGTCATCTTCGTTTGAGAAAAGACTCACAATTTCAATTTTATAAAACCAGTTTTGAACGTTTTCTCAAACAAAAATAGCATAGATGAACCAAACTTTAATTGATGATAGATGGACTTTTTCTCAAATATTCATGGCATATTTGAGGCTTTTTTCAACCAAACAAAAAAAAGCAATTTTGATGTAAATTCTTATTGTACACAATCATAGACTGCAAGACACTATTTTTTAATAGAAGCTTGATCTCATAACCTCTCATCCCTTATCACATTATATGTGTTGGAATTCTGACTCCCAGATTTTCCTAAGGAACAAGTATATTCTATATGTTCCCTTGCAAATTACAACAGTTACGTTTTGTGAAGCAAATAAAATAAAAACACAATATTTTATCGCGGAAAACCCCAACTCATAAAGGGTAAAAACAACGACCTACACCTCTGTAGGATTTAACTCCACTTTATTAAACTTCGAACATCAACAACAAATTACAAGCATATGTAACCTAAGGAATTATAAACTCTAATTCCAAGAGGAATTATAAACTCTAATTCCTAGATACCCAAGACAAAAAAACCCAGGTTTAAGTCTTCTATCGTCCGTCAAGTTTCTCAAACTTGTTAGACGAATCATACACACACACTCGATTCTAATCAAAACTCTTAATTACAATCTTACAATGTTTTCCTCACAAACTTGCAACACTCCCAAGTAACTCTCAAAACTCTTTCAAAACCTCTTGATCGTGTTTTGATCTTCTCTCTATGTAAGTGCGCAATTTTTCTCAAGCGAAACAATCACCCTATTTATAGATTTGGACTTCAATCAAAACCTATTTCAACTAGAAATCCTACTTGTGCTCTGCTTCCTTTTTCTCTTGAAACTTAGAAGCTCACGCGTAGGATTCCTACTTTGTGTGAAACTCCTACTTCAACTCGAACTTGTCTTCGCCACATCTTGAACTCCTTCTTCAACTAGAACATAACTTCGCCGCATCTTCAACTCGAACATCCTTGTCTTTGCCGTTGGAATATTGTTGCTGGAAAATTATCACTGGAACAAAACCTTGTAGCATTAAGACTTCTTTTTGTCTTCGCCGCAACCATTTATACGTTCTTCTTCAACTTGGATTAGGTTTCTACCCTCGCTGCTGCAACGTAATCTTCTTTAGCAAATTATTATTGAACTCGTCTTTACCAAGTAATAACACAAACCTTTCCTTAATTAAATAAGAGACCTTTCACAAAGCTTTCCTTGATTAAACAAGAAAACATTGTTATTTGCTTATTTTATCTTCAACTTAGATTTGTTAAAACGTGTTGTATTCCTTATGCAAACTGGAATTCGCTGGAACGCATTCACACTACATGTTGATGCAACTTTGCCATCTTTCAAAATACCATGAGTTTAACAAATTTCCCCTTTTTGATAATGACAAATAATCATATGCTTGCATCAAATAGGAATTTTTATCGAATAGGAAACACAACAACACGTTAAACACTTCATATTTCATATGCTCATATGCACGCGATCTTCCCCTTTTGACATTAGGCAAAAAGATAATAATCACTGCACAGAAAGAGACAATTCTGCGAAGATACATACAACCACATAGAGAAGACAATTCGATACTATGGCCACTGGCTATCATCTACTCAAACACTTAAAAAATCAGGAACTCATTTAGCTACAACAAAGAGTTTGCACAAACATAGGAGATAGACAGGAACCTGAAACTCAAACCCAACATTAGCATTAATCAAAAAGTATATACACCACAAATGTAATCAAAATTAAAGATAGAATCAAGCACTTGTGATGAGAAAAAAATTGGAAGTCAAGGGCTAGAGTGACTAGGTAATATCAAAAGATCAGGCATCAGAGGATAAATAAAAGCCATTTTTCAGCAAAAAAAATATCTTTTGAATTAACAAAATTAGCAGCCTTCTCAATTTCAAAGGTAGCTTTGGTCTATGCACGCTCAATCTTTTTTTTTTATTTCACTTTTAAGGAACTTGTTCAATCAATTATGTACCATCTGCAGAAACAATAGTTCACTCATCTTTAATTTCAATAGAGTGAGTAAGAGGAACAAATTTTCTTGAATATCATTTGTAAAGGAACATGTTCTCTCAATATGTTCCCTGGACGTGGTACTGTCAGGTGCAGCACCAACTACAATACATTTTGACATCAATCCGAATTCCAGTTTATATGGTTCCCAATAGAAGAACTAGGTTTGACAGATGGGTCTCCCATCGATTCCCCCTTACTAGATGCACCCAAGTTGAGCCTAACAAGTGAACTTTGTTCAAGTGTAGGGTCCCCAAAATATTCCCCCTTACAAGGTAAATCCTCCAAGACTTTACTCAATACAAAAAATTCTCCCTAAGAACCAGCACACTCTACTTAGAAGTTTGCTCTTGGCTACATCTGTAAGAAGAGACAACTCAACTGCTCAGTGGGGGAAATTGAGAATGAGGTGGAGATTAATGAGGGTCCTTATGAATTGATAATAGAAGGAGAAATCGAGCAGGAAATCCAAGAGGCTATGTGCTTAAGTGCACTGTCTGGAGGCAACAGAGGTGTGAATTCCATATTAGTGAAAGGTACTATGAAGAATATAAACCTTGTCGTGTTGGTGGACTCTGGGAGCACCCACAGTTTTATTGATGAGCATACTATGAAAGAAACTGGTTACCAGCCTAGTTATTGTGCCCCAGTTAGAGTCACGGTGGCCGATGGTAATTATGTGATGTGTACCTCTAACTATAAGGGGTTTATGTAGAAGATGAGAGACAAACCATTCCACGAGGATCTACTCATTATTCCTTTGGGAGGTTGTGATATAAAACTGGGAAATGACTGGATGAAGAAATATAATCCCACCAAGTTTGATCACGAGAAGAATAGTGTAACAATTGGAAGGAAGAATAACAAGCTAGTTCTACATGGAAATCCTGAAGGGGGTAGCTTAAACATGATTTCTGGGAGTTCAATGGCAAGGGTGTTAAAGAAGGGTCAGGCTCTTATTGCTCACTTGTTTATGGTACAAGTTGACACTAGTAGTGATCAAGAAGTCGAGAGTGAACAAGTTCATAGAGTGTTGGAGCAATATGAGGATGTATTCAAGGAACCGAAAACATTACCTCCAATTAGGTCATTGGACCACGCAATACCCCTCAAACCTGGAGTAGTACCAGTAAGCTTGCGACCTTATAGGTATAGCTATTATCAAAAGGAGGAGTTGGAAAGACAGGTCAAGGAAATGATGAATCATGGTATTATTCAACAGAGTCAGTCTCCTTTTTTTCCCCCGGCTTTACTAGTCAAGAAGAAGGACAACACATGGAGATTTTGCATGGACTACAGAGGGTTGAATGAGATCACTATTAAAGATAAATATCCTATTCCAATTGATGATCTGCTGGATGAACTGCATGGATCCATGATCTTTACAAAGGTGGATCTCAGGGCTGGATACCATCAGATCAGGATGAAGGTGGAAGATGTGCACAAAACTGCTTTTAGAACTCACATGGGCCATTATGAGTTCAAGGTCATGTCGTTTGGACGGACCAATGCACCGGCAACTTTCCAAGCACTAATGAATCAGGTTTTTCAACCTCTTCTCGGAAAATTTTTCTTGGTTTTTTTTTGACGACATTCTAGTGTACAGTTTGTCTCTTGAGGACCATATTCATCATCTTATTGCTGTGTTCACTACTCTTAGAGAACACTCACTATTTGCAAAAAGTCGAAGTGTTCCTTTGGTCTACCTAAAGTAGAGTATTTGGGTCATGTTATAACCAAGGATGGGGTATCTACAGACCCTACTAAAATAAATGCTATGATAGAGTGCCTACTCCCAACTCCGTTAGAGCTCTTAGAGGATTCTTGGGGCTAACAGGTTACTACTGGAAATATGTGGCAAGATATAGTACCATATGCAGACCTTTGACAGACTTATTGAAGAAAGATTCTTTTAAGTGGAATGCAGAGGCTGGTGAAGCCTTTGTTGCTGTGAAAACGGCTATGGCCACCACACTTGTACTAGCATTGCCTGATTATTCAAAGGAATTTGTAGTTGAAACTGATGCAAGTCACTGTGGTATAGGGGCCGTTCTGATGCAAGATGGCAGGCCCATTGCCTATATCAACAAGGTACTGGCTCAACAACACAGGGGTAAATCTATTTACGAGAAGGGGTACATGGTTCTATTGAATGCAGTCGACAGATGGAGACATTATTTGCAGTTTAAGCATTTTGTAGTCCGGACTGATCATCACAGTTTGAAATACCTTTTAGAGCAAAAGGTAACCTCGGCATTGCAACAAAAGGGTCTCACTACACTTTTGGGGTTAGACTATGAAGTTAAATACAAAAAGGGTGCAGAAAATAGAGTTGTTGATGCACTTTCTAGATAACATGGTCACCGGGTAATTATTGACAATCAGTGTCACAGCTCCTAGGTGGATGCAGGAGGTAGGATATAGTTATGTAGATGATGCCCTTGCTAAGGAGCTCATGCTGCAGCTTGCGGTGGACTTAAATGGTCCCACTATTTGGCAATTCACTTCTGGTGTTCTGAGAAATAAAAGGAAGATTATGTAGGTGGTACTGGAGATTTAAGGCAAAGGCTGATCTCTACATTCCATGCTTCTCCGATGAGTGGTCACTCTGGGCAGTTGGGTACTCTAAAGAGGTTGGTTTCACTATTTTATCGGCCCAACATGAAACAAATGGTGGTGCAACATGTTCAGAGTTGTGATGTATGCCACATGAATGAGGATGAGAATGTTGCATACCCAGGGCTACTGCAACCTCTACCAATTCCTAATCAAACTTGGAGTCATATCAGCATGGACTTTATCAAAGAATTGCCAAAATCCAGCTCCAAAGATGTGATATTAGTTGTAGTGGATAGGCTATAAAAGTATGCTAATTTTGTTGCCTTTGTCCCACCCTTTTACTGCAACCACTGTAGGTAACAAGTTTTGGAAGAAGGTACATTGCTTACATGGTACTCCTGAGTCCATTGTATCTGATAGGGACAAAAAATTTCTCAGCAACTTTTGGCAATACTTATTCAAACTATTGGGTACTCAACTACACTTTAGAACTTCTTATCACCCTCAAAGTGATGGTCAGACTGAGAGAGTGAATAGGTGCATTGAGAACTATTTGCGGTGCATGACATCGAACAGACCTATTCATTGGCGACAGTGGCTTCCTTCTACTGAATTGTGGTACAACACGAATTTTCACACTGGACTGCAGAGTACTCAATTTGAGGATCTTTATGGTTATTCACCACCCCAACTATCTGGTGGACCCCTGCTTGAGACTATTGTTCCTGCTGCTGAAAAGTTGTTAGGCAGAGACAACAAATGTTACAACTTTTGAAGGACAACCTCCACAAGGCTCAAGAAATAATGAAGTTGTATGCCGATAAAAAACGATTAGATAGAGTGTTGTAGGTTGGTGACATGGTCTACCTTAAACTTCAACCATACAATCAGACCTCTCTTGTTTTACGGAAGAATTTGAAGTTGAGTTCAAAATACTAAGGTCCCTATACAGTCTTAGCCAAGGTAGGCACTGTAACATTCCGTATCCAAACAGACCAAAAATCACCTTTTCAAAAAATCTGCAGGTGCAATCAATGATCACTATCGACGGACCGTAGTCTGATCTACGGCCCGTACAGCACATCCGTCGTTTTCCACTGAAACTCTCCCAAAACTTAGTTCTGAAAAATTGGCTACGTATCAACCCACGGACGGACCTATGTTCCGTAGGTCAAACTACGATCCTTATTCTGTGTCCGTGGATCAAGACCCCATTTACACCTGCCTCTGACAAGAACCACGATTGACCAGCACGGAGCGTCGTTCGATCTACGGTCCGTAGGTGGAAGTTAGCAGTCTGTGAGGGGGGGATGTTGTTGGGTCAACTTCAAATGGTCATAAATCTTATCACACAATGCATTAGGTGTCCCATGACATACAAAAAGATAGATAATTGAATTAGCTTTCCATAGCCACCGACCTTGCTAAAATCAGACCTCCGAGTAAAACGTTATGCCTGTTTTAGTAAAAGCCTGTCGAAAAGACCCAACCTACGAACCCAAACGACGGACCATCGATTGAACGACAGCCCTTCTGTCCAGGTCGTCGTTTGGTCTGACATAACTCAGGGGTCTTTTGGTCTTTTCCTACTTTGTTTAAACCCTAAGATATGTCGTTTTGACCCTAAATCATTAGATTTTAGTCAGTTTAAGCCTAGAAACATAACAAGAACTTACCTAAGTCAAAATCATAAATCAAAACTTAGAAAATTAGAAGCAAGAAAGGAGAAAAATAGTCAAGAACCCTAGTTCAAGAACGCAGCAAGGTTCCAGCAGTTCCAGCCCCGAAATCTAACTATTTCTCCGTGTATTTCATCACCATGTATGTGGGATTTCACTAGTGGGTTCCTTTCACCCATTAGATTCCTAGTTTTCAGTCAGTTCTGGATTCTCTTATCATGATTAAACCTAGGGTTTCTAGAATTACAGCAGATCCTCATACCAAATCAGATTGTAAATTTATTATTCAGTTTATCGCATGAATTTCAGAACCCTACCTGTGTATTTCTTTAGTTCTTGAATTACACATGCTAGGTTAGATATTTCAGTTACTTCAGATATACATGCCTCGGTTATTGATGCATAATTATCAGATTAATTATTGCACTCTCAGTTTGCATGTTCAGTTTTGAGCTATCCAGTATTTACAGAAATTCAGTCATAATGTCTTAATCACTTAACTCATTGGGAGTAGCATAATACCGAGTTGGACTAGGGTTCAACGTACCCAAATAGTCCCAGAACTACTAGCAGGTTGTAAGTCCCCTCTGTGGGCATCAGTTTAGTGATCACGCCAGCATGCCTTTATACCTCTGACAGGGTATATTCGATCCTCTCGATGGGGCGTATACATCGGACTCCACATTTAGCTCATGTGGTTTTATTATCGGTTATTAGTTGCTCCCAATGTTCAGTCAGACTCTATTGCATTGACCATTTATCAGTATATTCAATATTCAGTTTCAACATGTTATAAATTGGTCATTGCATTCAATTATCTCAGCATTCAGTATATCATGTTCAGATTTCTATAATTGCTTTTGTGCTTGTTCAGTTATGTTTTATTCATCTTTACTCTATCCTACATTCTCAGTACCTTTCAAGTACTGACGCATACGTGCGCTACATCTTCTCGTGATGTAGGTTCAGGTTCTCAGCATCCAGATCACGCTTAGATCGATTTCCGATCTCCAGTTCAGCAGATCCAGTGGTGAGTCCTCATTCTTCGAGGACGATAGTCATGAGTTTCTTTTCAGTGTTTAGTCCTTTAGTTTCAATTTTTGTTAGACTTAGTTGGGGCTTGTCCCAGCATTTCTAGTCAGTTTAGAGGCTATTTTCAGACATAGTTAGTTTCAGCTTAGTATTGAGTTAATAACTTTTTTGTATTAAGCTCATCAGTATTTCAAATATCTCAGTTATAGAATATGGGATTCCCCATATTTTCATTTTAAATTATGATTTAGCTTCCGCATCAGTTATTTTCTTTAGTATACTCATTATCATGCCAACAGGGTTAGCGTGGGATCACTTGTGATCCTAGGTCCAGTGTCCGCGTCTCGGGTGTAGCTCGGGGCGTGACAGGCACTGGGGCCGATAAGTTACAGTTACCACCCTCTTCTAGAGTGCATCCTGTATTCCATGTGTCTCTCTTGAAGAAGAAGATAGGAGATAAGAGGGTAGCTCAAACTGCTCAAACTGCTACTGGTGCAGACGGTCAATTCTTGGTGAAACAGTTGCTGTCCTTCTGAGACAAATGATGAAGCATAACAATAGGGCGAAGGTGAAAGTGCTCATTCAATGGTCTAACTTGCCTCCTGAAGATGCTACTTGGGAAGATTACGAGTTCATACAAGCACAGTTTCCTGATTTTATTCTCAATCCTTGAGGACAAGGATGTTGTTGTGAGGGAGGTATTGTCATGATTGGCTAATCTCATATTCAGTTATTAAGAGTAACGGTCAGGATTAGAAGTTAATAAATGAAGCGCGAAGGCTCGGATTGCGCCACGTCGGTAACATCCACATCAACTCAAGTCACCGTTAAAAGCAACCACCAAGAGAGAGAAGAGGTCATTGATCAAATTGGTATTATTCTAGTGCTCTCTTCTCTCTCTTCTAACAGACTCTCTTCTCTTCTCTTCATCCTCCTAATCTAAACCTTCTGTTGCAGGATTGGATCTCTGTCCATGGAGGTTTACTATCTTAGTTTCTAGTTTCTTTTACTTCCTTGCATTTCTGTACAATTTCATTTGAATGAAAATAGAAAATTGTTCCAAAAAGAGAATCGTTCAGTCGTAGTTACATTTCGTTGAATTATATTCCCTATATTGAGGTCAGATAGTGACAGAGTGAACTTGTATGGTCTTGGGGAAAGGGATCCAAGAATGTATTGACTGAGTTGCAGCTGGATGAATTTCAGAATGTGAAAGATCTCAGCCTGGATGATTGTGATTCATTGACACATTTATTGAAGATCAAATGTCGGAATAATATTCCATCCCCTGAACTCGAAAGACCGGAGGTAAGAAGCTATCATGGTCTACAGATCTCTCGGAGGACACATGAAGTAATCAAGGTCCCTAATTTATATGACTTGGAGCTTCAAAATCTGGAATGCCTCACTCACTTTTGTAGTGACACTGTTGAGGGCATTGACTTCCCTCAGTTACGGAAAATGCAATTAAGCTCCTTACCTGAGTTCCAGAATTTTTGGCCTACCGCCAACAATTCTATCAGTGACTCAAATCCTCTTTTCAATGAAAAGGTCTGCTTATGCTACTCTACATGTGACCTATCATGAAAAAGAAAAACTTTTTAACTTTTTTTGAAGGTTTTTTATTATACATGTAGTTCCAACTCAAGTAGAATATTTATTAAAATATCTGCATGATTAGATATAGATAATACAAATAATTTATAAATTGTATATTTAATATAATTGCAGGTTTATTGTCCTATCATGGAACTGCTATCTATCTTTGGGGCTAACAACATAACTGCTCTATGCTCTCACAAACTTCCAATTGCCTACTTCAGCAAACTTGAAACATTGTATGTCTCGAATTGTGGAAAATTGCAAAACTTGATGTCTCCATCAGTGGCCAGAGGTATTTTGAATCTCCGAATACTAAAGATAGATGGTTGTCAATCAATGGAAGAAGTGATCACTAAAGACGAACAACAAGGACAAGAAAACATGACCAATGAGCCCTTGTTTCCCCTATTGAACGAGTTGGACCTTTGTAAGCTGCCAATGCTGGGGCATTTCTGTCTCAGCAAGCATTCTCTTGAATTTCCATTTCTCAGAGTAGTGAGGATTCATGAATACCCTGAAATGACGATGTTCGTCCAACAGGGATATTTGAGTACAGCTAGTCTTGAAAGCGTGAACAATGATGATGAGGTGAAAGTGGTTGATCTCAATAAAGCGATGTTCAATTCTAAGGTTTGTCTTGTGCTGTTTGCTGCATAACTAATTACGAAATATATTTGTGTCATGCATTAATACTCCCTTGGTCGACTTCCATTTTAATTAGTAAATAGTAATCTTTAGATAGTTATTTCTGTTCATTTTTTTATTTGTACTTTAAGCTATATTGACTGTTCATAGCCTTATAAAAATACAAAGCCTTCAACATTTGCAGATTTCTTGTCCCAGCCTGGAACTACTATGTATCTAGGGGGCTAACAGCATAACTGCTCTATGCTCTAACCAACTTCCAATTGCCTACTTCAGCAAACTTGAAACATTGTTTGTCTCGAATTGTTGAAAATTGCAAAATTTGATGTCTCCATCAGTGGCCAGAGGTGTTTTGAATCTCCGAATACTAAAGATATACGGTTGTCAATCAATGGAAGAAGTGATCACAAAAGACGAACAAAAAGGAGAAGAAAGCACGATTAATGATTCCTAATATTTTCTATCAGAAATACAAATACAAATAAATTTCATTAGGAGAAGAGAAGCTCGTGAAAGGAATGATCTGAGTTATTTCATAGTAGTATCTGACCTACTACTGTTGTTTATATTCAATTGGTTTCTTATTCTCTACCATGTCTTTTGCAGTTTTTCTTACAGCTAGCTAAAAGGAGGGACAGGAGTAGTCAAACAAGCACTAAACTTTGGTTTGTGAGATGTCCCAAATGCCAATCGGTTCTTCCTGAGTTAGCAAACATTTGTGTCTAAAAGTGTGGGGCTTGTGACACAGTTCTCCAAGGTCATATATTTACAATATTTTTTGGTAAACGACAGTTCAATCACTAAGCTGTCGTCATGTGCTGGTCCATGACATTGGGTTAGCTTGTAAGAGATTTTTTCCACAGGTTGAACTCTTACATTGCGCCAAGGCTCCCATCCTATACATAAGTGATAATGGTTTTAAGTTGAAATAACTTCCTTTCAAAATTTTATGTTGGATGCAGCTAAGAATAGGAAAAACGCTTCTACAAAAGAACAACATACTTCATCAGAATGAAATAAGCAGCGAAAGTTAATAAGTTTGTCCAATAGCTTCCACTGCTGAGCTTCCAAAATCTTCTGGGGTTAGCTGCCTAGAGAATGAACACCCTTTATCCAAAGTGCTAACGACTAGGATAATATCTGCAAAGAGCAGAAAGCCTGGGAGGATGGAATCAGATATCCGCCAGATTTTAGTAAGTGATTCGGAATGTAACACATTATTATGTTAGCATCAATAGTTGTTGTGCTTTGCATATTAAACAG
Source organism: Solanum lycopersicoides (assembly GCA_022817965.1). NCBI lineage: Eukaryota > Viridiplantae > Streptophyta > Magnoliopsida > Solanales > Solanaceae > Solanum > Solanum lycopersicoides. The sequence goes on along the minus strand of CM040623.1, from coordinate 8,468,837 downwards.
ACCCCAAAAAATGATCTAACAATCGATTAGTGGTTCATACTGAAATTTAACTTACTTTGTATCCATTTTTTCTAATGAGCACTATTCTATAATTGACCAAATACATAGATAGCAAGCATCCAAAATTGTTTAACTTATTTTCTCATGTTCAGTTTTTAGTTGGTGAGTAGAAAATATTTTTTAATGTTTGATTGTTGAATGAATTTTGTAAATATTTTACATTTTTTAAAATATAAATAATGGGAATGCCCTGGGTTGGGGGTGGCGGGGAGTGACGAAAAAAATGAAAAAAAAATAAATTAAAAATATTTTTCAAATACATTTTTTTTTAAAAAAATTGACGGAGAGGGGTAGGGGGCCAGTGTATGGGGTGGTGTAAAAATTGAAATTTTAAAAAATTGAAATATTTTTCCAATTTTTCTTATTATAGGGGTGGGGGATATGGGTGGTAGGGGTTGGATTAAGTACAAAAAGACATCTTAAAATTGAAATATTTTTTAAAAATAATTTTATTTTTTTATTTTTTGGGGAGGGGGGGGGTAGGAGTAAAAATAGATTTGATAATTAACAAATAATAAAATTTAATTTTTTTATGGGCAGGGTCGGGTTTGGGGTACGGAATAGGATAAGAGAAAATACTGAAGGATTACGTAAAGTTTTGGAAAATGTTTTTCTTAATTTTTGAAAGAAAGTCATTTTCCTTAAATTTGAAGAAAATGAGTTGATTTAGAAATATTTTTCAAAACATTTAAGCCAACCAAACTAACAAATTCACTAAAAAAAACAGTGTTTACCGATGGATATTAGCGACGTAATCAATTCTGTCGCTATATAACTACAGATTAGCAACGAAGTAGTCATTTCGTTGCAAAATTTACAAATATTTTTTTGAGTTAAAATATAGCAACGGATTGGCGACAGAATATGTTTTTTGTCGCGAAATAATAGCGGAAAACTTTGGCGCCTTAAATTTCGCTACAGATTTTGCAACAAAGTAAGTGTTACAAATTTAATAATATATTGCGACGGAAGTAGTGAAAGACAAGCGTTGCTAGAATCTAAATATATTGTTATGGAATTTAACGTATTGACGGAAATATCCGTCTCTAACAATTAATGTAAATAATTATATTTATTTATAGCGACGGATATAAGTTCATTGCAATAATTTTTACCAAGTCATCTTTCATTGAAAGCACAAAAAGGAAACAAAAATTACAATCCCTAAAAAATAGGGTTTAATCTCAGTGAAACGTCCCAAAGCAGCGCAGCAGCTCAGTGAGAGGTAAGAATTCGATTGCTCCCGTCTCCTTCTCCTTTCGATTGCTCCCGTCTCAGGTGAAATTGTTCCTGTCTCAGGTTCACGGTGAAATTGCTCCTGTCTCCTTCATCCTCAGGTGAAAGGTGAGCTTCTAACCTTGGTAATTTCTCTTTTTTCATATGTTCGGTGAGCTTCTAGTGCGGTAAAGAGGAGGGTTTTGACTTCTATTTGGTGAAAAATAACTGGGGAAATGGGATGGGTTTATCAGGGAAGAACATTAGTCTTCTGGAAATTTTCTTGGATACGTGATGTTAGGCATATTGATCAACCACATTGTCTACTGAACTCACTCTAACACAACGAAAAATCGCTGGTAATCTCACTTCTGATGGAAGTTCTTCTTCTTCACCACCTAAAACTTGTAAGTAGTGTTTCAAAAATAAAATGTTACTTGCTATTGATGTACACATTATAAGATTCTTGTATTTATTTATTATATGTTCTCTTTAAGCATTGCAAGTAGCTCAGCAAATCTTATAGCTATAACTTGCTAAAAGTTGATAGAAAAAGAGAATCCAAAAAAGATAAATAGGTATTGACATGATTTAGCAATTAGATTTGAATGATGAGTACATATCTCAATGATGTTTTAAGAAAAGAGTGTGTGCTCTATCTAGTTTAGCATTCACAGTGAGATATGAGATGAGAATGAGGCGTTTCAATGGCTTAGATTAGCTTCTACGATCATTAGCAAAAGAAGAGATTTTCTATTGTTCTTAGTCTCTTCTTATGTATGAAATTGTTAGTAGAAGCTTCAACACTAGTTGTTTGGTACGTTTTTTTTAAAGGTTTTATGTGATAGCTATAAACTTTTATCACGATCTCGATGAAATGTATGTGTTTTCCTTGTGTCTTTTCTTTTAGTGTTGAAAGGATTGAGTTAACTATTGTTTTTAATATTTTACTTTCTTTCGTTAGTGTTGTTTGCTTCTACTTTGCTCTAATTTCTGATTTTGAATATTTTTCAGATTTTTTTTACACTCTAACCTTGCTTGCTTCTACTTTGCTTGACGAAATTCTCGATATCTCGAAATAACAGTGACAACAAGTCTCCAAGCTTTTCACTGTCTAGTCATTGCCTAGAGAAAGGTACCGTTTCCTCCGTAATCTTCTCCTCGTCTTCTTCTATTCATGATATGCCTCGCTAGTCTGTTGTTGTATCACTGTTGTTTGTAGATGAGAATTGATGAATTTAATTTGCTATACATGTGTTCTTAATGGATTTTCTTGATTCATATTAATGTGAAACTTGACTTTTATCGTTTAGTATTTAGTGTTGACGCTTATTTGTTCCTTTTTGTTTGAATCTATTTTTGGTAACTACTCTTCGTTATGTCGTAGAATATATGTTCTTCGTTTTCATTGTGTGTAAGCCTATATTTTACATTCAGTTTTGCTACTGTTAATGATGCTTTCTTTTCAACTGTAATGCTTCAATACCTTTTGTTTGTCATCATTTTGTGGGACTAAGTCTGCCGAGTGAGTCGTCTCATCCTTGTGAACCTTCAATGGAGGAAGATCCTAATCCCGAGTCTAAAAAATCATATGATTTGCTACAAGCAGCTGATGCAAAATTATATCCCGGTTCTTTCCTCTCTCAACTTGTTGTTGTCTCTCGAATGTTAAATATTAAAATGGAGAACAATATGTCATAGAGAGGTTATAACCAAATGATGCAATTGTTGAAAGAGGCTTTACCTGAAGATAACGTAATGCTTGATAGTTACTATCAGACCAAGAAGCTAGTTGGGTAGCTTGGGTTTGCCAGTTGAAAAGATTGATTGTTGTGAATCAGGATTTATGTTGTATTGGGGTGATGATGAACACCTTACATCTTGTACATTTTTTTGGACATGATAGATACAAGCGTCGTGTTGTCTCTCGTAAGAGGAAATTGATCCCTTACAAGAAAATGTATTATTTTTCTTTGATTCCTAGATTTCAAAGATTGTATGCATCTCATGCTATAGCTGCCGACATAAGATGGCATCATGAGCATACAAAAGAGGATGGTGTAATGCGTCATCCATCAGACTCTGTGGCTTGGAAGCACTTCAATGACACTCATTCTTTTTTTGCTAATGAACCAAGAAATGTAAGGTTGGGATTATGTACTGATGGTTTCCAGCCATTTTGTCAGTCTGGGAGCAGATACTCTTCGTGGCCAGTGATTGTCACACCTTATAATTTACCTCCAGGAATGTGTATGAAAGAGGCTTATATGTTCTTAACAATCATTGTTCCGGGGCCAATAATCCCAAACATAAAATTGATGTTTATTTGCATCCTCTAATAAAGGAATTGACATTGTTGTGGAGACAGGCGTGCAATCATTTGACATCTCAAAAAAGCAAAACTTTCAACTAAGGGCAGCTTTGATGTGGACAATCAGTGACTTTCCAGCATATTCTATGTTATCATGATGGAGTACTGCAGGTAAGTTTGCATGTCCCTATTGTATGGAGGAAACATAATCTTTTAGATTGACCCATGGTAGGAAAACATCTTGGTTTGACTGTCATCGGATGTTTCTTGACCAACATCACCCATTTAGGAGAGATCGTAAGAACTTTCTTAAAGGCAAGACGGTCCAAAGATCACCTCCGCTCTATAGAACAAGAGAGGAAATATTGAATCAAATTTGTGATTTGGACATCAGAAAAGTAACGGAGTTAAATGCAGAACAAGTCAATCGAATAATGTGTAAGTCTTGCGGATGGAAAAAGAGAAGCATCTTTTGGGATTTGCCTTATTGGAGTTCTAACATAATTCGACATAATCTTGATGTCATGCATATTGAAAAAAATGTCTTTGATAATGTGTTTATCACCGTTCTTAGTTTTGATGACAAAACCAAAGACAATCCACAATCACGTCAAGATACAGTAAAGTTTTGTAATCTACCTCAATTGGCAAAGGATAGTAACGGAAAATATCCCAAAGCTATATATGCGATAGACAAGGAAGCAAGAGCTATCTTGTTCAATTGGGTGAAAGGCTTAAAGTTTCCAGATGGGTATGTTTCCAATTTGGGTAGATGTCCACACAAAAATGTGAAAAGGATATATGACATGAAAAATCATGATTGTCACGTGTTCATGCAACGACTATTATCTGTTGACTTTCACGAACTACTTCCTAGTAATGTGTGGCAAGCACTTATAGAATTGACCTTATTTTTCAAAGATCTTACTTCTATAACTCTACGAGTTGATGACATGGAGAGATTAGAGAGAGACATCCCACAAATCTTTTGAAAGTTAGAACGTATATTTCCTCCCGGATTCTTTGACTCAATGGAACATATTCCTGTACACCTTCCATATGAAGCAAGGATAGCTAGACCTGTACAATATCGATGGATGTACCCTTTTGAAAGGTAAATGTAAAGCTTTATATAATATTAGTGACTAGTATGCCATATATTTTTATCTTCTAATGTATTGGTCCATACATGTTATATATTTAGGTATGTAGGAACTCTTAAAAGGATGATTGGAAATAAAGCTAGTGTTGAGGGTTCCATTTGTGAAGCGTACTTGACGACAGAGTCAACACAACTGTTTTCTCATTATTTTGGACCTCATGTCATGACTCGTAATTATAACGTAGACCGTAATGATGGTGGTGGGGATAAAGAAGATATTGAAGGAAATTTATCAATATTCTCCCTTCTAGGTCGACTATGGGTAGAAGCAAAAAAAAGGGATTTATCCCTCGAAGAAATAAAGGCTTCCCAAACTTATATCTTACTAAATTGTGAGGAGGTTGAGCCGTTTGTGAGGTAACGAAAGTTAATTTTATTTTCTTAATAATATAAAAATATCCTTAAATCACGACTTTTCAATTGAATTTATTTTGTTGTAATAAAGTATGTTCAAGCAACTTTTGCAAGAAGAATTTCCGAATCTATCTCAGGGTCAAATAGATGAGAGTCTTGAAGAAAATTTCTCTATATGGTTCAAGGAATGTGTGAGTATTGTGAAATTATCTTTTATACAATAACATGCTTAAATTTAGTTTTAAATTTTACTAAGTCTTATATTTTTTCCAGAATAGGTCCAATGCTATCCCATTGAGAATGAATTCTTGCGTAGTCTTGCTCGTGGACCATTAATAGACGCTACATGTTATTTTTTGAATGGATACAAATTTCACACCGAATGTCATGGTAGCACAAGATCAACAATGAATAGTGGATTTTGTATCTCAGATTCAAATTTTGGTGATTACTATGGATGGATAAAAGAGATAATACAAGTGGAATACCGCGAATCACCTTTAAAGCAAACTGTATTATTCAAATGTGAATGGTTTGACCCAAGTATGGATGTTGGTGTTAAAAGGCACAGTCAATACAAATTGGTTGATATTAACCATCGTCGTCGATATAAAAAATATGAACGTTTTATTCTTGCAATGCAAGCAACACAAGTGTGTTATGTAACTTATCCTAGCAAGAAAAAGGACAATGATGATTGGGTAGCTGTGCTGAAGGTCAAACCTCGAAATTTTATTGAATTGGCTAATGAGGAAGTGACAATATTTTCAGAAGTAAATGTTCCATTTCAAGTTGAAAAAGTTGAAGTCCATAAGATAGATATGACAGTTTCCGTTGCTGAGCTTCTAGTCTTAAATGATCCAAATGGAGATTTAATTGAAATGGATAAACCCATTGATGATGGACTTTTGCAAAAGAATTATGAAATCCACATAGTATCCACAGAAGAAGAGTATGAAACTGAGGAAACTGAGGATGAGGATGAGGACGAGGACGAGAATGAGGAAGAGGAACAAGAGGAACATGAAGAGTTTGAAGAAGACAATGAATAGTGCTTGATCATTTGCTATTGTATTTTCACTATATTTTGTTTGTTTCTGATTTTCAATCGAGGATAATCTGTTGTAGTTTCTGCTTTTCAGTTTAGGATTTAAAAGGAAATAGCTCTTGTCTTTGAACTACATGTGTTCTATTTCTTATTTCAATTCCTAATTAAATCTTTAGGAGACTTATTGTAATGTAAATTTTTGATCATTTCTTTGAATTGAATGACACTACTTGACAGTGATTGTGTAACCATCAGGTTCTGGAGCCTTATCAGAAGAACATGATAGATTTCATATTAACAAGCTCTTACAGAGACAGTTTACATATTTCATCTTTGTTCGAGATTATCTAACAACAATGTTATATTTGTGTATATATATGGTTGGAGGCAGAGGTCGTGGAAAATCCTCAGGTAGGAGTAATCTTGTTGTTCGTGTAAGAATGCCAACTATTCCCAAGCCCACTAGATTTTCTCCTCGAAAAGGTGGTACCCCGACCAATATTGTAACGTCAACTCAAAGTATTAGGCCAATCATCTCTGAGACACCTCCAGCTACACCAAATGAGAGTAACCGAACAGGTTAGGGTCTTTCTACCCACAACAATGTTGTAGAGCCTTATCAGAAGCACATTCTTAGTGTGAAGCTTCTGATATAAGTTCATGATCCCTTCATTGTTGTTACTTTTGTTTTAGATAGTTACTCTTGTTACTCTTGTATCTCCAAGTACTAAGTTTTTTACTTGATCAACAAGCTCTTAAATATAGAGACAGTTTTCATATTTCAGCATTATTGTTCCATGTAATCTCATTATCTAACAACAGTGGTTTTTTTTGTTTATAGGTATGGATGGAGGCAGAGGTCGTGGAAAATCCTCATGTAAGAATAATCATGTAAGAATAATCATGCTATTCGTGTAAACATGTCAACTATTCCCAAGCCCACTACAGTTTCTCCTCAACAAGGTGGTACCCCAACCAATATTGAAACATCAACTCAAAGTATTAGCCCAACCATATCCGAGACACCTCCAGCTACACCAAATGACAGTAACCTAATAGGTCAAGGTCTTTCTATCCGTAGCAATGTTCCAACAGGTCATACAAATACAGTTGCTGAAGGTGAATCCAACAGTAGCCATCCAAGGACCCTTGTCTTTCTAACTTCTGCAGGGTTAGTCCATTCTTTTAATTTTATTCCTACTTGTTGTGTTGATGACACTTGCTGTCTTTGAATTTTGATTTATGATAGCCCTCCTAATAACCTCTTCTAATTTATACAGACCGGAACCTTCTCAAATATGCTCTAGTTTCATATCCAAATCTTTCAAAAGTGAGGTTGATCCCAATGGAATCAATTGGAAAGGTGTCTCAAATGATGTAATAAATGGTTATTTTGGAGAATTTAAGGTATAAGTTTTCATCGTAAGTGATTTTAGCAAGTGTATTCACATATATAGATAGGACATTAATGTACTACTTTCAAAACTTATTTCAGAAAAAATTCTACTGACATGTTTCCATTAGTGAAAATGAAGTAACAACACACTGAATGGTTAAGGCAGCATTGAACTATAGGAATTTCATTTCTAAAATAAAAAAAGGAGGAGTTAGGCCAGGTTACGTACCAGAAGATGCGTGGGAAAGATGGATGGAGCTTTGGGGAAGTGCAGAGTCTATTAGGAAATCAGAAATTAATTCGCAAGATCATCGTGGCGGCCGTGAAACTGCTGTTGGGACTCACACTGGTGGCTCTATTTCTATCGGAGAACATCGCAAGAAACTTGTGAGTATATATATTATACAAACTCTTTAACTAACATCATCTCTTATATGACATATATAACGTGATTTCTTTTGTATAGGCTATTGAAAAAGGCCGAGATCCACGCCAAGTGAGTTACATCTGCATGTTCATACACATGGATATGATGTAAAATCATTTGTTGGTGAGCGTTCTCGAGATATCTATGTAATTCTAAAACTTGGAGGTGTTTCGGTTCTTTCATACTGCAGTTTATGGTGCATTTTTTTTTCTTGTTTAAAGTGTATTTGTTGTTGTTGTTTGGTATAGTTCTAATGATGTTTTGAGAATTTTCGATGCGATTCTAGTATCGTTTTAGAGAGAAACTATTGCTACTGTTTTGAGACTTTTCTGGTGCAATTTTAGTGTTGTTTTGGTGTGATTCTAGTGTTATTTTACTGTGACTCTAGATTCCAAAAGTCACTCACCGATGAACTTAGAGCGCGTTGGGGTGGGGTTTTGGGGAGGGGGATTTCCCTGAATAGTTAGTTGTCATTGTCTGTGTGGTACAAGTCCCAATTAACATATAATTATTGACCATGTGGGTGTAGCAAAGAGTCCAAATCCCATTGTTTCATAATGCTAATACTCTGGGGAACTACTTTTACTGGTGTGGGTATTTTCTGCATTTTCCTTCAAAATTTGGCTTGTTCCATATCAATAATGCTTTATCATTTTCTCTACTTATTATAGGAAAAATATGAAGAAATATTAAAGGAAAAAACATTGTCTGAAACTGATATTGATCAATATGAAGCATATTAGCAAGCTGCGGGAGGAGAAAAGAAAAGAAGAATATATGGTCTTGGATCTGAAGCAAAAAAATACTATGGGCAGCAACTTTGTGGGTCATCATCATTACCACATCCATTTTCTCAATCAACATCGACAAAAAATATGGAAGAGTTTGTAAAGAAAATGATGTTTGCACTAACTAGTCATCTTGTTCCTATTATTGTTGAGCAGGTGCAAGCATCGATTACTCCATTCGGCAATCCATCGTCTGCGGCGCCCATGCCTCCTGCTAGTAATGTGGACGAGGTTGATACCTCCACAACTTCAGTTTTTAATAATGTCATACGTTTTTGAAACTAGAAATTGCGCGTAGTAATATTTTGATGAACATAGGTTCATTTAAGAGTACTTGATAGTTTTCTTTGGATATTTTAAACCAGAAATATGTACTTTTGGAGTTTTCTATTTATATATTATGAATCGTCTATGGGTATTATATTATATGAATATTTGTTAATTTAGGAGTATTTAGTAATTTTAATTTAATATATTTCAGCAGTGCATAAGAACAATTTTAGCAACAAATTTAGCGACTATTTGGTCGTTGATGTAATATTGGCGACGGATCAATGATGAATTATTAAAGGCCTAATATGTTGTTACAAAATATATTGCGACGGAAATTTTGTTGCAAATTTATTCAAAATAACGAAATGAATTATGAAATTAGCAACAAAACTATATAAATATAATGACGAATCTTTCTGTCGCTAACATGTGGCGACAGAAATGTTTCATCACCATGACGTCGCTAAAATTGAGACAAAACATCATTTTTCATCATAGAATTATAAAATTAGCAACAAAATTATATAAATATAATGACGAATAACTCCGTCGCTAACATATGGCGACGAAAGTTATTCGTCACTAGGACGTCGCTAAGCTTGTGACGGAACTCATTTTTCGTCACTAAGAGCTTACTGACGAGCATAATAGCAACAACAATATTCCGTTGCTAATCCTTCGCTAATCGTGATTAGTGACGGATTTTCATTATATAGTGACGGATTGTGGCCGTCGCTAAACACTGATTTTTGTGTAGTGATTCAATTATAACATTTTCATAGATGCCCTTTGAAAAGATAGATACTTAGATATTGTTATCAACCTTTTAAATGAGATGTAGTTGAAAGGCATTCCATCGGACATTTTAACTATAGTTCATTGATTGATGATTTGTGTAAGCTTGGTCAATGAAAATTGGTAGACTTTGTTCTTTGAGATGGTGAATCTTAATATTTATTCGAATAGTCATAAAAGGTATAAAGTCTAATATAATTAATTAATTACATACTGTTAAGCTCATGGTATTTTGAAAGATTGCAAAGTTGCGTCGAACATGTAGTGTGAATGCGTTCCAGCGAATTCCAGTTTGCATAAGGAATACAACACGTTTTAACAAATCCAAGTTGAAGATAAAATAAGCAAATAACAATGTTTTCTTGTTTAATCAAGGAAAGCTTTGTGAAAGGTTTCTTATTTAATTAAGGAAAGGTTTGTGTTATTACTTGGTAAAGACGAGTTCAATAATAATTTGCTAAAGAAGATTACGTTGCAGCAGCGAGAGTAGAAACCTAATCCAAGTTGAAGAAGAACGTATAAATGGTTGCGGCAAAGACAAAAAGAAGTCCTAATGCTACAAGGTTTTGTTCCAGTGATAATTTTCCAGCAACAATATTCCAACGGCAAAGACAAGGATGTTCGAGTTGAAGATGCGGCGAAGTTATGTTCTAGTTGAAGAAGGAGTTAAAGATGTGGCGAAGACAAGTTCGAGTTGAAGTAGGAGTTTCACACAAAGTAGGAATCCTACGCATGAGCTTCTAAGTTTCAAGAGAAAAAGGAAGCAGAGCACAAGTAGGATTTCTAGTTGAAATAGGTTTTGGATTGAAGTCCAAATCTATAAATAGGGTGATTGTTTCGCTTGAGAAAAATTGCGCACTTACATAGAGAGAAGATCAAAACACAATCAAGAGGTTTGAAAAAGTTTTGAGAGTTACTTGGGAGTGTTGCAAATTTGTGAGGAAAACGTTGTAAGATTGTAATTAAGAGTTTTGATTACAATCGAGTGTGTGTGTATGATTCGTCTAACAAGTTTGAGAAACTTGACGGATGGTAGAAGACTTAAACCTGGGTTTTTGTCTTTGGTAGCTAGATATTAGAGTTTATAATTTCTTAGCTAAGAATTAGATTTTATAATTCCTTAGGTTACATATGCTTGTAATTTGTTGTTGATGTTCGAAGTTTAATAAAGCGGAGTTAAATCTTACAGATGTGTAGGTCGTGGTTTTTACCCTTTATGAGTTGGGGTTTTCCACAATAAAATATTATGTTATTATTTTATTTGCTTCACAAAACGTAACTGCTGTAATTTGCAAGGAAACATATAGAATATACCTGTTCCTTAGGCGAATTTGGGGGTCAGAATTCCAACAATTGGTATCAGAGCAGGTTATCTTTGAAGAGTCTAATAACACAATATAAGATCATTATGAATTTTCCACCTCCTCTTGGACACGGTGAAGGTCAACACATCAACATACCACCACTATTCAATGGGCATTACTATGCATGGTGGAAGGCTAGAATGGAGGATTTTCTACAAGCCCAAGACTATGAATTATGGATGAAAGTTATTAATGGTCCCCTTATTCCTATGATGAAGGATGATGAAGGAAAAGTCATTCCGAAGCCCAAGGCACAATATGGAGAAGCTGATTATAGAATGCTCGCAAAGAATGCTAAAGCTAAGTATATCCTTGTATGTTGACTTGGACGAGACGAGTTTAATCGCATCTCTGGTTGGACTACAGCGAAACAAATTTTGGACACATTGGTCAATGCACATGAAGGAACTTCCCTGAGCAAATAAAAATAATCTGACATTGGTATGTATATTGATTGGGGAACACGTTCAGATAACTCAATTGAAGATGATACAAAAGATGTTGCTTTAATGGCCATGGAGGAATCTGAACTAGAATCTAAATTAGACATTGAGAAAAGGTAGGTAAATCTTTTTTACCTTAAAAATAAACTAAAAGGTTTTTCAAAGAAAAAGTTATCTTCTTTTATTCTAACTCTCATGGATAATCTTCAAGAGTTGAATGAAAATAGAGATCAATTACTGACTTCCTTGTCAGTTTAAAATTTGAATATATTGATCTTGAAAAAATTAGTTTTGATCTCAAGAAAGAAATCAACTCCTAAAGGAACAGGTACAACAACTTGATTCCTGCACTTTGTCTCTCAAATCTGAAATTTTGAAACAAAGTGTTAGTGAGAATGGAAAAGAAAAAACTAGTGGTGACCAAATCAGATGTGACCAAGATCTAATGAGGTTAAACAATGAACTTGAGTTGAATAAGCTCAAAAATGACTTAATCTTGGAAAAAGAAAGTTCTAGGAGAATGAATCTTGAATTGTCTAAGATGAAAACTGATTTCGAAAGAGCCAATAAATTGACAAAATCATCCATGATAGTAACACATCTATGTAACAATACTCGAAACATAAGAAATGAAATAGGGTAAGAACAACCTATGATTGGAAATTCTTTGTTATGTATTATTTGTGGTAACTCAGGCACTCTAAGGAAAATTGTCCGAAATACAGAGTTACTGTAGAAAATAAAGCAAGAAAAACTTATAAAACAGTTCAGAGGAACATGTATACGCAAAGGAAAACTAATCTGCCCAAGTGGGCTCATAGAGATCTTATTCATCCTTTTTATCAATACAAAGTTCTCAAGCTAGTCTGGGTTCCTAAATCTAACCTTTAAATTCGCAGGAAAAGTGAGAGGAAGTAGGCAACATTCACCAATTGAACATGTTGCTTCATATGCATGATTGAAACTAGAAGAAATTCCTCTCACTTGAAAAAAAAAAGGGATTGGATGAATAACATTGACTGAAAAAATAAAGGTTGAAAAAAAAGAAGGGAAAGACTGAAGAAACATGTGAAAGAAACAGGTCCAACCTATGCAGAATCTAACAGTTATGCGCGCTCAGATGATCAATTAATCAAAAATATGATCAGCCAAGGAAAACACTTTCAAAAGGAACAATTTGGAATTTGGGGATGATTAAAGTCACATGAGTATTCCTCAATGGCTAATGAACATTGCGCATACTGCCCTCTAATCTTGAATTATATGCTCAGTTTTGTACATTAAGTTGTATGTCTCTATACCACTTTTAAAGTCATGCTACTCATGCACTATAACACTGTATTTGCATCTGGCACGGGAGAGAAGCTTAGTAAAATTGAAGCAAAATTCAGCATTATCAAGAGATCTAAGGTATGTGCACTACAATTATTCATGATTTAATATAAAGTCAATGCACTTGAACCTATTTCTTCCACTTGTCCCAAAAGATATTCATGCCCTAAATACTACCAAAACAAATATGTTCTTAAAAAGCCTTATCCCAATGTGATGGTCTATGGTTGAGATGAATTTGGTGGAGGACACCTCTACTTAATGTCAGTGCAGACAATCTTGATAAGGATTCCAGCTCCTTCAAGGTTGAATAAATACAATATTCAACTCCCGCCACATGTAGTTCCTCCAATTGAACTAGTCTTGATAAGAAATTTGGTGAAATCCTTTTAAGACCTCCATGCGAACGATCCCAAAACTCTAACATAATTAGATTAGTCAGTTTTCCTATCTCCGCTGGCAGCTCCTCTAACTTAGAGTCTCTGATGCTGATAATTTGTAAAGTGACAAGTTCCCCAATAATGGATATGTCATCCAACTTTAAATGACTCAGACATAGCGTCCTCAGATTTGGTTCAACACTCACTCAAATCATATTCAAGATAGTAAATGGAAATGGTTCAATAAAAATTAATCAATTTCTTACATGTTCCCAATTGACCTCTATAAAATAAAATTTTAAGTCACTATCCAATTAAATTAATACAACTTAATGAAAAAATAAATTTTATTTTTAGTATCAAACTCAACTATTAAGAAAATTATGTTGGGAGGATCTATGTGGGGCTGGGTGGGGCGGGTTGAAAATGAAAAAAAAAATGTTATGCGAGACATGGTGGGGCGGATTAAAAATTTTGTTGGTTATGCTCAACCCGCCCCGCCCCATTGTTGTTTTCATCTCAATGTCTTAATTTGTCCCACAATAAGCTGAGATACCATTGTTTTCAATCCAATTTTCTTAAAGGGTCTTGAAACATTGAAAGTTCACTTAGATGCTTCAAGTGAACTTTGAATATTTACATTCCTGGTGTGGTTGGGAACTCTACCAAAGCTTCAAGTTCTAAGCTTCACATCCAATGAATTGCATGGGTCCATTTGAACTCCAATGATTGAAAACATATTCCTCATCTTTGAATTTTTTATCTCTCTTACAATGCCTTTTTGGGAAACATATTAACAAGTGTGTTTCAACGTTTAAAAGTCATGAGGAAAATTGATCAAAAACTGAAGGCACCAATGTATCTTGGAGAATATTCATATTACTGAGATTCTATTACAGTTGCAACCAAAGGACAGGACCTTGAACTTGTCAAAAATTTGAATATTTACACAACTATTGATGTTTCAAGTAACAGATTTGAAGGACACATTGCAAGAATGAAGAAAAAAATATTCCCTGCTCAGACGGGTCCTAGGCAAGGTGATCCAGTCTCGCCATACCTTTTTTTCTTTATTCTATTGTCATTGAAATATCTACAATTCCTCTCCATCCAAATAGACCAAAAAATGAAGGAATAGCAATTTCATAGTGTTCATTGTCCCTTTGTGAAGCTGCTAGTTCCAGCTGCTTAATGAAAGTTTTAAGTTAAAAGACAGTCGTCATCGATTAAAAAAAATACATAGAAACTAATAATACTTGAAGACAACGATAAAAAGACTAACTGAAGATAACTAAATAGCATTTAAAGTGATATTTACAGACTTATAATGTGTACACACAAGGAAACTCACCTCTACTTTTTAGGAAAATCAATATGGTCACCATTTCTTCCCATATTAAGAAACATCTGATTTCTAAGAAAACGAAGTCTGAAAAGAAAAACTCAAAATATTTAATTACCTCCTCAATAGGCCTGCCTAAAAATCTCAAGCAGCATCTTAAGTGCAATCAGCTTCTGCAATTGCATAGTATGCCATTTCTTTTGCATGGATAAAAGGGAAATTGTATCACAGTGATAGCACAGCCGAATAAACCAAGCGAAAGAAATATTCACTTCTTATTTTTCAAGTGAAGCTCGGGTATCATGTCAAGGACAAAAGGTTTATCCCCTATAATGTTTACCAATAACTTAGTTGTAGATGCATCAAATGAGAAGCCTCTTCCGGTCATTTCCTTCATGAAAGTTGTCATTTCACTAATTCTGCTGCACCTGAGGAATCCTTGCACCATAACATTGTAGGTGACATTGTCTGGAAAACAATTGTTGCCCACCATTTTCATAAGCATATCTTTAGCTTCATCTAATAATCCTTGTAAGCAAAATCCAGTTATCATTGTAGTGTATGTTTTCACATTCGGAAGCAATCCCATTGAAGAAAGCTTCTCAAAAAGAGCATGAGCTTCGTCAAGTTTACCATTTTTGCACAATCCATTAATGACAACATTGTAAAATTCAATATTAGTATTTTCTCCCTGTTTTTCCAACTTATTAAAGAGTGAAATAGCTTCTTCAACAAGTCCATACTTAAAATAACCATTGAGCAAAATGTTATGAGTGAACAAATCAGGAATACACCCTGCAGATAGCATCTCAGCATAGATATTTTTAGCAGATCCAATTCTTCCGACATCAAACAGACCTTGCAAGATAGTATTGTAGGTGGAAGTACTAGGCTTTGGTCCCTTTTGAGAAATTTCACAAAATAATTGCATGGCCTCAGGCAATTTCTTTTTCTTACAGTACCCATTTATTAGTATGTTGTAGCTAATAATGCTAGGCTCAATGCACTTATTTATCATGAAATCAAAAAGTCTCCTCGCTTCATCAAGTTGACCACTCAAACAATATCCATACATTATTGCATTGTAAGTCCTTATATCAGGCTCTATACCTTTTTCAATCATGTATCCCATTACTTCCTTGGCATCTTAGACTTTTCCTTCTTTGCAGAGTCCATCTGTTAGTATGGTGAAGGTGTGTACATTTGGATAAATATTAAGGTTTACCATCTCACAGAAGAATGTCTTACACTTTCCCCATTCACCAAGCTTACACATACCATCAATTATTGAGTTATATGTAACTATGTCTGGAGGAATATCTTTCTGCTTCATCTCATTCACAAGATTGATAGCAACATCTAGGTTTCCATCTTTGCAAAGGGCATCTATGATGATGTTGTAGTTAATTATGTTGGGTTTAGTGTTGTTCCCTTGTTCCATTAACCGGAGCAAACTTAAAGTCTTCTCTGTATGACCCCTTTTACTAAGCGCATTCATGACGGTTGCATACATGAATTGGTTGGGCTCACAAATCTTCTCCCTCACCACCTTTTTGAACAATTCAACAGCATCTTTCACCTTATTTTCAGCAAAGACTCCCCTTAATAGGGTGTTAAAGGTGACAACATTAAACGGAATACCATTCTTGAGGTAAATGGGTAACACCGAAAATGCACAATCAACACGATGCATCAGGCAATAACTATTAATGACAATATTTAAGATGAATACATCAATTGGGATACCCAATTTCTGCATTTCTCGAAAAAGAGAAACAACAGCAGAATAATGCTTCATATTTATCATAGTCTTGAATAATTTAGAGAAGTCAACAAAAGAAGGAAGAGGCTTCATTGTAACCATTTGCTTAAAGAGAATCATAGCATCATCTAAACAGTTGGTGTTAAACCCACAATCAAATTTAGAAATGGATTTATTACTAAAAATTCTCACTGAAATTGCCGTAAAACAAGAATGAGAATTAGGAGAAAAAGAGAGAAAAGGAATACCATTGCGCACACAAAATCTCCTCATCTCCAATGCCAAAGGAATATTTCTCACTCAACAGCTCAATAATTTTCGGCTCATGATACCTAATTTCGCAGCATACTTGTGCGGCTTTTTGCAATGACCCGCCGTATAACCAGTGTCATGTAAGTGTCATGTAAGTGGAGAAAATTAATAGTATCATAATTATCCATTCTATTATATTACTATACCTATAATGTTTTGGTTTGATTGTTATTTAAAATATATTATACTGTATTATTAAATTTCGTTGTTACTTAACAATTAAAATTCCTATTTTATGGAAGAACCAATTTGG
Organism: Solanum lycopersicoides; assembly: GCA_022817965.1. Taxonomy (NCBI): domain Eukaryota; kingdom Viridiplantae; phylum Streptophyta; class Magnoliopsida; order Solanales; family Solanaceae; genus Solanum; species Solanum lycopersicoides. Next base: position 8,451,820 of record CM040623.1, on the reverse strand, counting down.
TGTGTTCCTATTGTTACTTAATTTTTTTTAGTTATATCGTTATATAATATTTCAAAATACTATTTTACCCTTTACCTTAATTATGTAAATCTAGTCAAACCTCCTACCTTAAAATAATTAAGGATATTTTAGTAAACTTATAAATTATAATACAGTACGATACAATCAAACCAAACAATTAAAATGTTATTAAACAACAACAAACAATATAGTTTTGCCAAACACTATATCTATCATAAATACAGTACAATAGAGTATAATACAATACAATACATTAACAATGGGTAACAATGATCCAAACAAAGTGTAAATGAAAGAGGTCAAATAAGTCTTTGTTTTGTTTTTGGTGACAAATTGACTAAGTGCTCCTCAAATTCTCTTTAAAATGTAATTAAATAAATTTGGGACCAAATTAACATTTCTAAAACTTTCTAATATTTTATAAAGTACAAAAAACACATTTCATTTTTGAACTTGTATAATTCAATCCAAATCATTTTTAAAAAAAATAAAAAATTATTTTCATCTTCGTCTCCCAACGTTCTCTCTTTTGTTCTTCTTCTTTTTTCTTAGAAATCCGAAAATTCGACTATCTCCATTATCCTCCTCTCCGACTATCTCCATTATTTTCATCCCCATCTCCAGTCGTGACTCTCTCCTCTTTTTGAACTGAAATCGTGTTCGACTTAAAATGGGTAAGTTATTTTTTTGAAAGATTTTATAATTTTCAAAGTTTTTTTCTTGGATTAATGAACAATAAAATATTCTATAGATGTAAAAATTGAATAATGATGTTATCATTCTTATTATTTATTGTTTTTGAAAGACAATCAACCAACCCAAAAAAACCCTAATTTTGAGGAAATGTATATGTATTGTTATCTTTCAGTGAAAAGTCATTTTTTGTTGCTTTTGTTGTTCTTTTTATAGTCATTTTGTTGATATGATTTTAGAAATAAAGTCTTGTTCAGTTGTCCAACATATATTTCATTTGTTGAAAGATGTATCGTATGTTGCCACATTTTAGTGATATGTTGGTGCATATTCCAACAGAGTTATCACATATTGTAACATCTCACTTATGCACTAGGGCAACAAAATGTTCATATGTGGCAACATAAGATTCATCATTGGCAACTTAGGATTCATCTGTGGCAACAGTAGGTATATCTGTGTCAACATATGATTCATCTGTGGCAACATAAGATTGATATGTGGCAACATAAATTTCATGTGTGGCAACAGTAGGTACATGTGTGGCAACAGACTATCCATATGTGGCACCATAATGTTATTATTATATTATAATGAATTATAAACTCTTAATCTTTTTTTATTTACCTTATAGATGAAATGATACAAGAAGCTTCATCCATGACAACAACTCAATCTTTTATTGGTGTTGCTTCCTCTTCTAACATCAAATGTTCTTTTTGTCTATGCGAAGAATGTGAACATCAACATGATTATTTTATTAGTCGTGTTAAAAAATTCACTGATATTTTTAAGGAAATGTCTCATAATATTGATGTCTAAAGATCCAAAAAAAAAATCATAGCCTTTGAAGTGTTGAAGGTTGAAAAAATCTATTTCTCAAACACTTACTATAATTAGTGAGAAGAAAAGAAGGAAAAGAATGCAAAAGAGAAGAAGACAAATGAGGAGAATGAGAAATAGTCGAAGGAGAAGGAGAAGGATAAGAAGAAGGAGAAGCAGAAAGAGAAGGAGGATAAGAAGAAGGAGAAGTAGAAAGAGAAGGAGGAGAAGGAGAAGGAGAAGAAGAAGCGGAAAGAAAAGCAAAAGAGAAAATAAAGAGAAGAAATTCGAAGTCGTCAGTTGTGATGTGAAGCGACAATATCCATTTGAAGTGTAACATTCCTAAAACGAACTAGGTGAAACTAGAGCCTAATGTGTATGTCATGACCTTATAAGGTCTTGAGGAGAATGAGAAGGAGTCGAAGGATAAGGAGAAGGAGAAGGAGAAGGGGAAGGAGAAGGACAAGGGGAAGGATAAGGATAAGGATAAGGATAAGGAGAAGCAGAAAGGGAAGGAGAAGGATAAGAAGAAGGAGAAGCAGAAAGAGAAGGAGGAGAAGGAGAAAGAGAAGAAGACGCAGAAATAAAATCAAAAGAGAAAAGAAAGAGAAGAAATTCGAAGTCGTCAGTTGTGATGTGAAGCGACAATTCCTAAAACGAACTAGGTGAAACTAGATCCTAATGTGTGTGTCATGAGCTTATAAGGTCTTGAAATGGTTAATTATAGTGTTATAAGGCTTTGTGTTGACTCAATCTTTTATTGGTGTTGCTTCCTCTTCTAACATCAAATGTTCTTTTTGTCTATGCGAAGAATGTGAACATTAACATGATTATTTTATTAGTCGTGTTAAAAAATTCACTGATATTTTTAAGGAAATGTCTCATAATATTGATGTCCAAAGATCCAAAAAGATTTTACAGCCTTTGAAGTGTAAGAGGTTGAAAAAATCTATTCTCAAACACTTACTATAATTAGTGAGAAGAAAGAGAAGGAGAAGAAGGCAAAGGAGGAGAGGGAGAAGAAGGCAAAGGAGGAGAATTCGAAGGAGTCGAAGGAGAAGGGGAAGGAGAGGGAGAAGGATAAGAAGAAGGAGAAGCAGAAAGAGAAAGAGGAGAAGAAGAAGGAGAAATATAAGAAGAAGGAGGATCAGAAAGAGAAGGAGGAGAAGGAGAAGAAGAAGCAGAAAGAAAAGCAAAAGAGAAATTAAAGAGAAGAAATTCGAAGTCGTCAGATGTGATGAGAAGCGACAATATCCATTTGAAGTGTAACATTCCTAAAATGAACTAGGTGAAACTAGAGCCTAATGTGTGTGTCATGATCTTATAAGGTCTTAAAATGGTTAATTATAGTGTTATAAGACAGTGTGTTGAGTTTGGAAAAGTTTAAGTGAAATGTCTAAGAATGTCCAAGACGTTTGAAAGTTATCCTTGAGACGTGTTTGTGTGTTCTAGTTTGCCTTTGCATGTTTTACGTGTTAGTTTGAGTTCAAATTGATGGGAGAGGTTCCTAACGTCTAGACAAATGTTTTTAGGGTTAAAAATTTTGGGTAAGATTTTCTCAAGAACCACCCTAAGGGTCCTTGAGAGGACCCAACCTTTGGCTAGAAACTACCTAAAACAATTGATACGCTCAAACTTACTTCTCAAATAAGAAGTAAAAGTGGTCGTATCAAGTAGAGAACCCAACTAATGAGGTTAGGGTCGATCCCACGAGGAAAATAGTTCATACTTAACTTTATTCGATTATTACTACTATTTAGTCAACTATTTTCCGAGAAAACAAATAACAGAAAGGTATTTTTTTGTAAATTAATAAAAATGATTGACTAAATTGAAATAAACAATTAACAGATTCAAATTTTGAAGTTTAATCAGATGATAAAAGTAACTAGGGCTTAAGTGTTCCCCATAGGTTCCTAACTTGGTAATTCTAACTATAACAATTCTTTCTTAGTATCTTGCATGTAAAGCGATAAGTTATGTATCTCTAAATCCTTGGTCCGGCATCTAGAAAATGTCACTCCGCACCTTGGTCCGGCTACGTGTGTTGCTATACTAACCCTTATCTTTACCTCATATTAAGTATCATAATCGATATTTGACTCAGTTATTACCTCGTACCAACCAATACTAGCCTACTGGATAGTGTACACTAAATCTACGTTGATAATTCTTTTCCTATTATCTACCTCCTTGGTCCGGCAAGTAGCATTAAGGCGAGTTCTAACGTTGGCCATCCGTTAAAAGGACTTCTACACGAAAGAATTATCAATACATGCAAGACACCATTCTAGAATTGTTAATTTAGTTAGATTTTACCTTGTTATTTACCCATGGTTCCCACAACCCTAGTTATGGAGTTTAGTTACCCATGGTCATAGTCACGCAATTCATATTTATAACGTAAGAATTCATGCACTTACTTCAATGACAATGAATAAAATCCAGAAATTTACTTGATTAATCAACAAAAATACCAACGATCGATTCCGGAAAAAGTGTATCAATTACTAAAATCAATTCTTCAATAATTGAATAAGAGAACTAAAAATTATCCAAAAGTCTAACCCCAAAAACGACGTTTTTCAAACTATTTATAATTAAAAAAAAAATCTAATAAAAGAAGGATTCAAATTAATGAAAATCTGTCCAAACGCGTCTGAGTCGACGGACCTCGTGACGGACCGTCGTGGGCACGACGGACCGTCATGGGCACGACGGACCGTCATGGCCTCCGTCGTCCCATACTTCACAAATTCTTCTGTTGCTTTCTTCATTACCCTCGACGGACAGGTATGACGGACCGTTTCAAGCACGACGGTACGTCGAGGGGCTCCGTTCCATAATACTTAACTTCTTGGAATTGGGTACTGGAACTACTCTCTGATCATCACGACGAACAAGCAGGACGGACAGTCGTGGCTATGACGGTCCGTCATGAACTTCCGTAGTCCCACACTTGGTCAGACTTCCCCATCTTCCTTCAGCAGCTTCTCTCCTCACTACGATGCCACCTACGGACCGTCACAGCCTCGACGGACCGTCATAAGCTCCGTAGGTGGTCTCTTCTGCATTTCTTGCTCAAAAACTCCCGTGTTCATCTTTGGACAGATTTCCTGCAAATAAAGAGAAACTTACATAAAAAATCAATACAAAATGGCTTTAGACATACACTAAACTTAAGAAAAAAGCATTAAAAGTACCGTGAAACCACGGTACATCAACACCCTCAACTTAAATTCGTTGTTTGTCCTCAAGCGACGCACTATGACTCACTACAAAATCTTTGTACAAGAGTATCCACATTTAGCTTTCGTAATCATTTGGCTATCAATCCCGATCATTCTCATTATGTTCATGCATGTTATCACTATTAGGCTTGAATTATGTGGAATCAGACCATGACACAGACTCACTACGCAATGACACCTATCCTCTTCAATTTCTCACCGAGGTGCTAATATTTCCGGTATTGCAACTAGTGTCCTCACTTCAAAATAATATCCTCATTTTTCACACAATGATTTCAATTTGAGTATAAGGATTACTTTTCAACACTCACTCTCAGAACAAATTCACAACTCATTTATACATATTGCCATAAGTTTGCCCTTATTTTCACTGCTTTAAGATCGCCATACAACTCTTAAGATCACGATAGGACTTTCTTAGCTTGTAACATAGGTTCAGGGTCAGGTAGGGTATATTTAGGTATACTTTAGTGACTTGTTGCCCTCCTTGACATATCGGCTAAGCGTACCACCTTTTTATCGTTTTATTTCGCCCTATTTCTCAATTTTCTTTTCACCTTGCTGTTTTCCCTTTCTTATCCTTATGTGTTAGTGACTTTTCTCTTTTATTGTGTTTATTTTGTTTCATATGCATACTTTATTATTATTATTATTTTTTATTTTTTTTTATAGTCACTTCTGTTTTGTTCTTTCTTCCTCTTCATTCTTTCAACCCCACTTTCCGGAGTATTCCTTATAACAGCCAGCCTTAACTCATGACTTTGCCATGAGTCAAGGTTCACAATACCCATGGTTGGGTCAGGGCCATGACAAGGTTGCTTTCTGCATTAGCCACTCTCAACTTATGCTTTTGGCATAAACTGAGGTGCACATGTCCAAGGAGGGACCAGGGCCAACACATTGTTCCCAGAGAAGATCAGTTGGGGTGAAAAAGAAAGATCTATTTTTAGGCTCAAATCATTTGGATCAATAAGGGATTAACTTTATTTGGTTTTCTGTTATTTTTAGGCTCAAGATTGACTATTTCGAACAAAGGCCTATGATCCTTTCCTAATTGTTTATTTTGGCTTACTTTTAGCAAGACTAACCAGGAAAGTTCTAGCTCAGTATCAATGGTGGATCATTCGAATTTTCCTCACACTCACTTGACATTCATTACATTCCCAGATTATTAGACACCTAGTTCGAGTCTTAGATTCAGGGTCATGCAGTAGTGTATCTCTATGTCATGTTTAGAGCCACACAATTATCAATTACTATGCCTAGTCATGCATCATTTTCATTATATCGGGATATCATATTTGTTTTAGCCATCATGTTTCAGAGTTATACTATGTACACAAGATATAACATGCCGATTCAACAATAAAAGTAATCAGTCTTTTGGGGAAAAAGAACACAGGCAAGAAAACCCCAAAAGAGGATTGTGAATTGGGCTACTCAGACTTCACCCTAGTACTCACTTTCCATTTACCCCACCCCCAACAAAAAGATAAGCAATTGTCCCCAATGCATAAAAAAAAAACTAAAATACGCGAGTGATAGGTGAAGCAAACCTGAGGCGCAAAGCGCCGGCGATCAGCAAGCTGGTGGGTCCGGTTCCCCGGAACCCACTCCCTCCGTAGTCTGGACACCCTCAGTAGTGTCCTCATCAGCAACAACACTATCAGTCGTGCCTCCCACTGTCTCCACAACTCTGGAGCTAGACGCCCCGGCAGCTAACTCTACAGCCCTCAACGTACGGGCCTCCTCATCAGCAATCGAGGCTCTCCTCGCAGCCTCCATCTCACGATGCTCTTTCTTTCTCGCCCTAGACTCATCCTCCTCTCGACCCCTACGCCTCTTGGCATGCTCTCGTGGGGGAGGTGGTGGAATATCAGAAGTGGCGAATAAAGCAGCTATACTGTGTCCTCAGCAGGCTCTGCAGAAGGGGCCTCAGACTCAGGCACCCTAGCCTCTAGGATCGTATCAAGATCCGCTCGCAAACTCTCAACCGCAGCCTTAAGGGTTGACACATCCACCGGAATGGCAAGCCGGGCTAGCACCCGCAACTCAAAAGCGTCTAAGCGCTGATGAACCTCCGAGATCTTCCTCTCTGTGTGCTGTGCCATCTTACGCTCCATGCGCTCCTCCGACTAAGCGATAGACCTCTGCATCAAAGGCTGGATGTGATGCAGAAGTGTGGCCATCTGAGCCTCTAGTTTCTGGACCCTAGCAAGTGGGACCAGAGCGGGGGAACGGGTTGAGCGAGAGGAGCTCGGGGTAGTGCTACTACCCGGGATAGACTCGACCGGGGTAGTGTCAGTGGGTGCAGAAGCAACCTGGGTAGCCGCTTGAGCATGCGCTATAGTATCTGCCAGGTTCTCACCAAGTGAAGGCACCTCCGGGCGGGCCCTCTGCGTGGAGCCAACTCATTGGCCTCATCCCTGATGAGGCCGATATCAACATTGCCCTGCTGGGTCTTGAGCTGATCAATGTACCATATAGGAACACCTGCGGTCCTGCATAAGGAAAACACCATGCACGGAAAAGGGTAAGTAGTGGTGACCTTGAAAGCCCTCTCGTCCATGACCGCCTGAAGAAGCCAAGCGAAGTCAACCTCAAACCCTGCCATCATCGCTGCCATCAGAACTGCGCGATCCCATGTAACTATATTATCTGCAGCAGTGGGGGAGAGGCAGTGGCGGACAATCAACCATAGAAACTTAGCCGTGAAGGTCAAGTTAGCCTTCCTGGTGGCTCCCTTCGGCTCCATTACCCAGTCAGCAGCCTCTCCATCAATAGATAAGTGCTGGGCCATCCACCTCTTGGTGGTCTCTCTCAGCGATGGCTCACGCAAGAACCGGCCCTCTTTAACAATTTGCCACCGGTAGTCGAACTCGGCGGTGATAGGGGTCCTGGTGGCATCAACATCCTCGTCGTACAGATACCGGCGGATGGCTGGCAGGGAGATGTCGACCTGTATGCCGCGGACTCTGACGTGATCAAGTGGGGCCTGTTTGGCAGGGGCAGACCGCCTATCGATCTGTGATCGGAGAGTAGCCACATAAGAGGCGTAAAACTCTCGGACCAAATCCTCACTGTATCGGCCCAAAGAACGAGCTGTCCACTCTAGCCGGTGTCTGGTGAAGAGAGTGTGGATATCCGGCATGGTAGGGAGACTTCCCGTAAGGACCCGCCTCTCCAGTGTAAGGGTCCGCGTCATGACGCCCTTATCATTTAGCATCTTGGCGTCTGAATACACTTGGTATTGCCTGTCGACAAACCACTGATTGGGCTGGTCGGCAACCGGGGCGGGAACTCCAGTCGGTGAGCCTGGAGTGGAATCAGTACTATCAGCCTCATCAGACGAGGCAGACTGTGCAGCTGTGGCGGGTGCAGAGGCTTCTGCAGACCCGGAGGCTTCCTCCGACCAAGAAACTCCTAAGGAGCCAGACGCTCCTTCGTCTTGTGCAGCTGACCCAGAAGGTGTGCCGGTCAGTGTGCGCTCTTCATCAGACTGGGAGGGAGTGACTACACCGGACGCCACCTTCTTGGGCGTGGCTCTGGTTGCACGTGCAGCTCGTGCTGGATTGGCAGTGCCTGGGGGCACGTACTCGGGATCATGCTCATCATCAGAGCCTATAACCAGTCGGGCAGACGGGGCGACGGACTTTGAATGCCCACGTGCATAAACTCGATCTTATTTCGGTGCCATGAGAGATAGTACCTGTAAAAAATCATTATTAGTACTAGAACGAGCAAACGAGACAAGCAAAAATGAAACAAAATACACATAAGATCAAAGTTGTAATGATATATCTGAAGTAGCAGTGAAACACGATGGACCAGTTGACGGTCCGTCATGAGTACGACGGACCGTTATGGGGTCCGTAATGTATTACTTAAGCAATATTTATTTGGAGATCCTCAAAAGGAAAGTCTATGACAGTTATGACGGATAAGCAGGACGGACCGTCGTGATCATGACGGACATAATAGATGTCCGTCATGGGGCACTTAGAAAAAGTATGGAGACCCTTAGGAGAGGGATCTCTGACCGTCATGACGGTTGTGCAGGACGGACCGTCGTGGGTACGACAGTCCATCGTATAGGTCCGTAATTGGACACTTAGAAAAAGTTGATATGAACGGAGACCCTTAGGACTGGGGTCTCTGACAACCATGACGGTTGTGCAGGACGGACCGTCGTGGGTACGACGGTCCGTCGTATAGGTCCGTCAATGGACACTTAGAAAAAGTTGGAGACCCTTAGGAGAGGGATCTCTGACCATGACGGTTGTGCAGGACGGACCGTCGGGTACGACGGTCCGTCGTATAGGTCCGTCATTGGACACTTAGAAAAAGTTGGAGACCCTTAGGACTGGGGTCTCTGACAACCATGACGGTTGTGCAGACGGACCGTCGTAACGACGGTCCGTCGTATAGGTCCGTCATGGACACTTAGAAAAAGTTGGAGACCCTTAGGACTGGGGTCTCTGACAACCATGACGGTTGTGCAGACGGACCGTCGAGGGCACGACGGCGTCCTCGCATATGTCCGTTAGTGGACACTTAGGGAAAACAAATAGTGGGTGTTTGACGGACCCTACGATGTCCATCGTGGTACGTCCGTCGACGGGCTCTCGTTCTGTCATTCAGTGACAAAACTGAGGATGCCACAATCAGCTCCTGTGAGTCCAAACTAAATCTGATAGTAACCCACATATTTCTAACCCAAATACCAGGAAACTAGCAATGCTAAAGCACTATTTCTCGAGTTTTAACATGTCAATTCGGGGACTATCAACCTAGTCAGACAAGTTTTCAAAAAACATATACCCCGCTTTGATTCGGTTAACCCACTACCCACATCAATTTATTTATCAATGTGGGTCTTTAAAGCATGTCATAAGGTATTTAGCATTCAACAAGGAGTCAAAAAAAAACCCAACAAAAAGAAACAGGCCAATAGTAATTAAAAACAATAANCAGATAAATGGCTCAAACACCGCTCAAATGAGTCACCAACCACAGAAAATCATCCATAAACACCTCAATAGTATCTTCCACCATGTCGGAGAATATCGACATCTTACATCTCTGAAATGTGGCGGGTGCATTGCATAACCCAAACGGCATTCTCTTGAACGCAAAGGTCCCATATGGACAAGTAAAGGTGGTTTTCTCTTGATCTTTTGGTGCAATAGAAATCTGATTATACCCCGAATACCATCAAGAAAATAGTACCACCCTTTTTCGGCAAGTCTATCCAACATCTGATCCATGAAGGGCATAGGAAAATGGTCTTTTTCGGTCCATGCATTTAATTTCTGGTAATTCATACACACCCTCCATCCAGTCACCGGTCTCATTGGAACAAGTTTATTTTTTTCATTGGGGACCACAGTCATTCCTCCTTTTCTAGGTACACACTGAACAGGGCATACCCAACTACTATCGGCGATCGGATATATTACTCCAGCATCCAACCACTTAATGATTTCCTTCTTCACGACCTCTTACATAGGTGGATTTAAGCGTCATTGGTGCTCAATACTTGGCTTATGGTCGAGTATGACTTGGATTTTATGAGAACAAATACCAGGAGGGATCCCAATAATGTCCGCTATAGTCCATCGAATTGCTCTTTTGAACCTTTTTAGCACTTTCACCAAACTCTCAACTTGTTGTTCATTCAGGTCTGATGCAATGATTACCTGAAAAGTGTCACTATTTCCTAAGAATTCATACCTGAGATGAGGTGGGAGAGTTTTTAGTTCTAACTTTGGAGCCTCCTCTATAGATGGTTTCGCGGGTGGAGACTCGCGATTCTTCATATCTAACTCATATTTCTTTGGTTTAAACCGAACATCACCAAGATCAAGAGCCGTGACTAATGACCCATACTCTTCAATGCAATCGCTATCAAAATTCATTATCACTGCCGCTAGTGCTTCTACACCTAGACGTTCTTCTATTTGTGTCTCGGATGACTTATCAACTTTGTAGGATATAGCAGATACCGATTGGAGCTCACCACTCTGCCTTATGGACCTACAAATGTTGAAGGTCACTTCTTCATTGTTCAACCGAAATTTCATCTGCCCCTTTTCCATATCAACTAAGGCTCTACCCGTAGCAAGGAATGGCCTCCCAAGAATAATAGGCACCTCAAAATCGACTTCACAATCAAGAATAACAAAATCGGATGGAAATATGAATGACTCCACTTTTACTAGCACATCGTGGAGTATCTCAATAGGCCTTTTTACTGTTCGATCGGCCATCAGTAGCCGCATCGCAGTGGGCTTTGGGTTACCCAAACCCAACTTCTTGTAAATCGAGAGGGGCATAAGATTTATGCTTGCCCCAAGATCACATAATGCTTTCGCAAAATGTAATAACCCGATTGTACAAGGAATAGTGAAAGCACCCGGATCTTCCTTCTTTTGCACTAGAGACCTTGTAGCAATAGCACTATAATGCTGCATTCTATCATCATCCTCAAAAGTGACCGATCTTTTCTTCGTAACCAGATCTTTCATAAACTTGGCATAACCGGGCATTTGTTCCAGAGCTTCTACCAAAGGGACATTGATGGAAAGCTGCTTCAACATCGTTATAAAACGCTGATATTTACCATCCTCGCTATTTTTCACTAATCTTTGAGGGAAGAGGGGTGGTGGTCTAGGCATGGGAGTCACCTTTTTGGGCACTTCAGCATCTTTTCCCATTTTATCTTCTAATTCACCACTAAGCTCCACCACTTTATCATTATCTCTTATCACCTTTTCTGCATCAGACGGCATAGGTGGGTTAATGGTTTGCTTACCACCCCGAGTAGTGATTGCCATACAGTGTCCATCATTTTTCGGATTTTGGACAGTGTTGCTAGGGAGAGTGCCCGGTTGCCGTATGTTCACAGTCGCAGATAATTGGATCATTTGCAACTCAAGCTGCTCCCAATACCCGCTAAATCACTCCTTAACTCTTTAGTGTGCTCATCACTAGCATCGAACCTCCTCATCATTTTGTGGAACATATCCTCAACTCGCGCCATACTACCTCCACCATCCCTAGGAGCAAATTCACGATTTTGAGAAGGAACATAGGGCCCACTCCTATCATTTCTGTTACCATAGTTACCCCTGTTGAAGTTGTTGTCGCGGTTGTAATTTCCATCTCGGACATAATGACCCTCACGGTTATAATTACCATAGTTCCGACCTTGGTTTCCTTGACCTTGGTGCCAACTTCCTGATTGGAGCCTTGGGCATTCGGTCGGAAACCCCCCGTCTGATCATTCACCGCATAGGAATCCTCCCCAAAATAATATTCATCATTTGGCGGTGCTGGTTTAGACAAATAATTCACTGCATTTACCTTTTCTGCACCACCAGTGACATGTTTTAATACCAACCCAAGCTCAGTTCTCATCTGAGCCATCTCTTCACGAATCTCGATTGTTGCTGGGTTGTGTGTGGATTGTACTGCGAAGGTGTGTGGATTGTACTGCGAAGGTGTTTCTTCCAGTATCTGACTTCCTAGTACTCCAAGCTTTATTATTTCGCGAGATTTTCTCTAACTTTTCAGCAATCTCAGCATAAGGACAGTCCCCATAAGAACCACCCGCTATAGTATCCAATACCGCTTTATTATTATCATCTTGCCCCCAAAAGAAGTATTTTTTCAGTGATTCATCATCAATGCGGTGATTGGGGACACTTCTCAAAAATGAAGTAAACCTATCCCAAGAACTGCTAACCGACTCTCCTGTGAAAATTGAATTATAAGAAAGCTCAGTAAACCAAATAGCAGCCTCTCCCGTCAGTGAGAGAGGAAATACCCTTAGCCCTATTACATCCATATTCAAATCGGGCCTCCCTACACAACTTTTGCACACTGCCCTTACCTTAGCAATGTGGGCATGTGGATCCTCAAATGGTAGCCCTGAAAACAAACCTCTAGCAGTGAGCATTTGCATCAGACTACTAGTTACCACAAAGGTGTGACCATGCGGTAGAGGAGGCAAGACAAGTGGCCCATCAGAGTCTGCGATATTATCATAACCTCTGTAGTACTCTTGAGGACGTGGGGCAGGGTTTGTCCCCTTTGTTCATCTTCACCACGATTTTTGGGTAATAATCGACCATGAGCATCAACTGGAGCTGAAATGTCCTGGTTGGGATCATCATCGTTAATACCAAAGTTTCAATTCATATTTCGTAATGTACGCTCTAATTCGTGGTCGTAGAAAAACAAAGGTTCTTTTCCTCTCCGCGTGTTTAGAATACAAGGAAGTTAGTTATGCAAGAGACAAAAACAACAAATGAAGTAAAATTAGAAAAATATTGACTAAACTTTAGTAATAAGTTTTAAGTTAATCTCAAAGCCACTTTCCCCGGCAGCGGCGCCAAAATTTGATACGCTCAAACTTACTTCTCAAATAAGAAGTAAAAGCGGTCGTATCAAGTAGAGAACCCAACTAATGAGGTTAGGGTCGATCCCACGAGAAAAATTGTTCAGACTTAACTTTATTCGATTATTACTACTATTTAGTCAACTATTTTTCAAGAAAACAAATAACAGAAATTTTTTTTTTTTAAATTAATAAAAATGATTGACTAAATTGAAATAAACAATTAACAAATTCAAATTTTGAAGTATAATCAGATGATAAAAGTAACTAGGGCTTCAGTGTTCCCCATAGGTTCCTAACTTGGTAATTCTAACTATAACAATTCTTTCCTAGTATCTTGCATGTAAAGCGATAAGTTATGTATCTCTAAATCCTTGGTCCGGCATCTAGAAAATGTCACTCCGCACCTTGGTCCGGCTACGTGTGTTGCTATACTAACCCTTATCTTTACCTCATATTAAGCATCATAATCGATATTTGACTCAGTTATTACCTCGTACCAACAAATACTAGCCTATTAGATAGTGTACACTAAATCTACGTTGATAATTATTTTCCTATTATCTACCTCCTTGGTCCGGCAAGTAGCATTAAGGCGAGTTTTAACGTTGGCAACATAAGATTGATATGTGGCAACATAAATTTCATGTGTGGCAACAGTAGGTACATGTGTGGCAACAGACTATGCATATGTGGCAACATAATGTTATTATTATATTATAATGAATTATAAACTCTTAATCTTTTTTTATTTACCTTGTAGATGAAATGATACAAGAAGCTTCATCCATGACAACAACTCAATCTTTTATTGGTGTTGCTTCCTCTTCTAACATCAAATGTTCTTTTTGTCTATGCGAAGAATGTGAACATCAACATGATTATTTTATTAGTCGTGTTAAAAAATTTATTGATATTTTTAAGGAAATGTCTCATAATATTGATGTCCAAATATCCAAAAAAAATCACAGCCTTTGAAGTGTTGAAGGTTGAAAAAATCTATTTCTCAAACACTTACTATAATTAGTGAGAAGAAAGAGAAGAAAAAGAATGCAAAAGAGGAGAAGACAAATGAGGAGAATGAGAAATTGTCGAAGGAGAAGGAGAAGGATAAGAAGAAGGAGAAGCAGAAAGAGAAGGAGGATAAGAAGAAGGAGAAGTAGAAAGAGAAGGAGGAGAAGGAGAAGGAGAAGGAGAAGAAGAAGTGGAAAGAAAAGTAAAAGAGAAAATAAAGAGAAGAAATTCGAAGTCATCAGTTGTGATGAGAAGCGACAATATCCATTTGAAGTGTAACATTCCAAAAACAAACTAGGTGAGACTAGAGCCTAATGTGTATGTCATGACCTTATAAGGTCTTGAGGAGAATGAGAAGGAGTCGAAGGATAAGGAGAAGGAGGAGGAGAAGGGGAAGGATAAGGAGAAGTAGAAGTAGAAGGAGAAGCAGAAAGGGAAGGAGAAGGACAAGAAGAAGGAGAATCAGAAAGAGAAGGAGGAGAAGGAGAAAGAGAAGAAGACGCAGAAAGAAAAGCAAAAGAGAAAAGAAAAAGAAGAAATTCGAAGTCGTCAGTTGTGATGTGAAGCGACAATATCCATTTGAAGTAACATTCCTAAAACGAACTAGGTTAAACTAGAGCCTAATGTGTGTGTCATGAGCTTATAAGGTCTTAAAATGGTTAATTATAGTGTTATAAGGCTTTGTGTTGACCCAATCTTTTATTGGTGTTGCTTCCTCTTCTAACATCAAATGTTCTTTTTGTCTATGCGAAGAATGTGAACATCAACATGATTATTTTATTAGTCGTGTTAAAAAATTTACTGATATTTTTAAGGAAATGTCTCATAATATTGATGTCCAAAGATCCAAAAAAAAAAATCATAGCCTTTTAAGTGTTGAAGGTTGAAAAAATCTATTTCTCAAACACTTACTATAATTAGTGAGAAGAAAGAGAAGGAGAAGAAGGCAAAGGAGGAGAAGGAGAAGAAGGCAAAGGAGGAGAATGAGAAGGAGTCGAAGGATAAGGAGAAGGAAAAGGAGAAGGAGAAGGAGAAGGAGAAGGATAAGAAGAAGGAGAAGCAGAAAGAGAAAGAAGAGAAGAAGAAGGAGAAATATAAGAAGAAGGGGGATCAGAAAGAGAAGGAGGAGAAGGAGAAGAAGAAGCAGAAAGAAAAGCAAAAGAGAAATTAAAGAGAAGAAATTCGAAGTCGTCAGATGTGATGTGAAGCGACAATATCCATTTGAAGTGTAATATTCCTAAAACGAACTAGGTGAAACTAGATCCTAATGTATGTGTCATGATCTTATAAGGTCTTAAAATGGTTAATTATAGTGTTATCAGGGAGTGTGTTGAGTTTGGAAAAGTTTAAGTGAAATGTCCAAGAATGTCCAAGAATGTCCAAGACGTTTGAAAGTTAGCCTTGAGACGTGTTTGTGTGTTCTAGTTTGCCTTTGCATGTTTTACGTGTCAGTTTGAGTTCAAATTGATGGGAGAGGTTCCTAACATTTAGACAAACGTATTTAGGGTTTAAAATTCCGGGTAAGATTTTCTCAAGAACCACCCTAAGGGTCCTTGAGAGGACCCAATCTTTGGCTAGAAACTGCCTAAAACAATTGATACTCTCAAACTTACTTCTTAAATAAGAAGTAAAAGCGGTCGTATGAAGTAGAGAACCCAACTAATGAGGTTAGGGTCGATCCCACGAGGAAAATGGTTCAGATTTAACTTTATTCGATTATTACTACTATTTAGTCAACTATTTTCCGAGAAAACAAATAATAGAAAGTTTTTTTTTAAATTAATAAAAATGATTGACTAAATTGAAATAAACAATTAACAGATTCAAATTTTGAAGTTTAATTAGATGATAATAGTAACTAGGGCTTAAGTGTTCCCCATAGGTTCCTAACTTGGTAATTCTAACTATAACAATTCTTTCCTAGTATCTTGCATGTAAAGCGATAAGTTATGTATCTCTAAATCCTTGGTCCGGCATCTATAAAATGTCACTCCGCACCTTGGTTCGGTTACGTGTGTTGCTATACTAACCCTTATATTTACCTCATATTAAGCATCATAATTGATATTTGACTCAGTTATTACCTCGTACCAACCAATACTAGCCTATTAGATAGTGTACACTAAATCTACGTTGATAATTCTTTTCCTATTATCTACCTCCTTGGTCCGGCAAGTAGCATTAAGGCGAGTTCTAACGTTGGCCATCCGTTAAAAAGACTTCTACACGAAAGAATTATCAATACATGCAAGACACCATTCTAGAATTGTTAATTTAGTTAGATTTTACCTTGTTATTTACCCATGGTTCCCACAACCCTAGTTATGGAGTTTAGTTACCCATGGTAATAATCACGCAATTAATATTTATAACGTAAGAATTCATGCACTTACTTCAATGAGAATGAATAAAATCCAGAAATCTACTTGATTAATCAACAAAAGCACCAACGATCGATTCCGGAAAAAGTGTATCTATTACTAAAATCAATTCTTCAATAATTGAACAAGAGAACTAAAAATTATCCAAAAGTCTAACCCCCAAAACGAGGTTTTTCGAACTATTTATAATAAAAATAAAACCTAATAAAAGAAGGATTCTAATTAATGAAATCTTTCCAAACGCGTCTGAGTCGACGGACCTCGTGACGGACCGTCGTGGGCACAACGGACCGTCATGGCCTCCGTCGTCCCATACTTCACAAATTCTTTTGCTGCTTTCTTCATTACCCTCTACGGACAGGTATGATGGACCGTTTCAAGCACGACGGTCCGTCGAGGGGATCCGTTCCATAATACTTAACTTCTTGGAATTGGGTACTGGGACTACTCTGTGATCATCACGACGAACAAGTAGGACGGACCGTCATGGCTATAACGGTCCGTAATGAACTTCCATAGTCCCACACTTGGTCAGACTTCCCCATCTTCCTTCAGTAGCTTCTCTCTTCACTATGAACCGTCAGAGCCTCGACGGACCGTCATAAGCTCCGTAGGTGTTCTCTTCTGCATTTCTTGCTCAAAAACTCCCGCGTTCATCTTTGGACAGATTTCTGCAAATAAAGAGAAACCTACATAAAAAATCAACACAAAAAGTCTTTAGACACACACTAAACTTAAGAAAAAAGCATTAAAAGTACCGTGAAACCACGGTACATCAACAATCTCTAACCATGCTACCTAATCAACACCTCATCGACTCACCTACGCTTCATCGTTGGGGGGCGTCGCTCCACACTTAGGTGTGTGAGCTTAAGCCCCCAATTGAGAAGTCTCTAACCAGAACGACAACTTGCCAGTACGGTCCGTTGTCTGGTCGACGCCCCGTAGGTAGGCTCATAGTTTGGCACCTGCAACTTCCTGCAGGTGTGTCGGCCAAGTGAGGGGCTTAATGGGAAATTCACTTGGCATCCAAATAATATGTAGGGCGGTTACTTAAGGTGTTTTTGGGTATTTTAAGTCACTTTATAAGTCTAGAATCTCAAGTTGAGTTCATTATTTAAAATCAAAACCCAAGACCCTAAATAGAATCCTCTAGAACTCCATTGAAGCTAGGAGCTAGGTTGAAGCTGGGAGCTTGATTTATCCATTGAATATTCATCATTTGTGTGGCTTATATTCAATCAAGGTATGGTGTTTCATCCTTGAATCTTCTTTCTTCAGGGAGCCAAGTTCCAAAGGCTTTTTCAAGACTTTCAAAACATAGATTTTCCATAATTGAATTCTAGCCATGGGTTCTTGCATAAAATGATTTGAATCAATGATTTATGATATAATTGATGTTAATTGAATGTTTTTAGATCAAAAACTCTATGAACCCATGAAATTCATGATTTCCTAATTTTGTCTATAAAATAGGTGATTGATCATGGCTTAATAGTGTTGAATTCTTTAGTATATTATGTTAGTCTATTGAAATATGTATAAAATACGATAGAATTGTATATAGGCTGCCTTAATTTGATGATTTTCATATTGTACTTGTTGGATCATTGTATAGTTTGATTATTGGTTTGGAATGGTGTATATGACTATTGGTAAGAGCCTTTGTGAATTGAATTGGTTGGAATGGCTAAGGATTGGTTGTGTTGATGATGGAATGGTGGTACTATGACCTAATATGCTTATATTGTTTAGTATAGGTATTGAATTGTGTTGATTGGTATGGTTCACTTATGGTGGCGGTGCTTATGTGTTATAATTGTGATGAACATGGCCTTGTCGGCATTATTGTTATTATTATGTGAATTGTGATGTTATCATATTATACCTTATATAGTTTATCAATGTGAAGTATGATTAGGTATATGTATATGTGTGAAGTGAAAGCATGAGTTCTTCTAATTGGTATAGGTGATCATGATAGACTAGCGTGATGTGTCTCTAGTTGTGTTGCTAGTGTATCTTGCTAGGTTGCCTTAGTTGTTCCTACATGATATTTGAATGTTGTTGAATATGTGATAAGATGATCATGTGTGTGTCTTTATTGGTAGACTATGTCCCTCTACTTGATACATGCTAAGTATGTGAATAGAACATCTTGACTTAGTAGGCTTAAGCACCTTTGACTTGTATGTATATGGATAAATAATGATTGAAAGTCTAGGATCGGTAGACCTAAGATGGTACCCTACTAAGTATGACTAGTAAATGACCTTGAACATGTAAAGGGGGCTAATAACTTGGAACCTTCAAATATAGAAAGAAGGTTATGATATCCTTGAAGTTGAAAGTCGTAATAGTATCCTTCTTGTGTGAATAATGGACTTAGGGATAGGTTGGCTGGAACGGCATGAAACCATCTCTAAGGAAGTCATTGAGCTATCCTTGTAGACTATTGAGTCGCATCCCTTAAGGACCCATCCTTGGTAATGTGATTGAACTTACTCTATGAGAACTAAGGCTAGCACCGAGTGAGTATGCTTCGGGAGTGACTCTACTTAAGTTGAGACTAGAGTATAAGGAAACCCTTTGTCATATACGAGGAGCACCCCTAGACGTAACTGGCGTCATCGTCCTTTTTGAGGACTAAGACTAGCCTCTTAGCATACATCATTACATTCATAGGTCAAAAATGCGAAAATTTAAAACTTTTTAATTACTTCTACATTGAGGTTTACATAGACCTCTACATACACACAATATATATTCATATCGAGTATACATAGACCCTTCGTATAAGAAGATTACATAGTCTTCTAGTTTTATTGCACATACATAATATAAGATAGTCTCATATGAAATATATAACACTGTCTCATATTAAACCATCTAGATAAGAGTATCACAATTTGGGCATAGCCCTTATATCAACAGTTATAGCCACATAGAGTCTTTACAATTATAGTACCAGAATGAAAGAGAATGAACAAGGTTTCTTTAAGACTAAACAACATCCAATTGATAGATAATGATATCGTCCTCGGAAAGTGAGGACCTACCGAACTTGGAAGATAAGAATCCAAATAGTCTTCAAAGTCTTCTCTAATATCAACGGCCGGATCCTACATTTGTAGTAAACATCAAACATGGGTTAGTACACTTGACCAAACCATGCTAAATTACTTTGAAAAACCTTATGCACAATTAAGAACCCACAAAAGTCAATACTCACATAAGAAATAAAGAAAACCAACAAAGGATCACAAGTAATGCCCAACTCAACATAACATAACATCAATAGTAGTCATCATCATATTTAGCAATGTAGACCAATAACATGTCATAATTAAATCTAACATCCTGTATGATCATAAACATGTAAATTCAACATCTTCATAGCGTATACATTATAAGAACACAAGAACAAACTCTTAAGGATTCCCTTAAGGTAAACTAGTGCAAGGCATAGGTAGAGTCCATACCTCTACCTAGGCTAAGTCAAACCTCTCAAGTCACCCTAGTTAGTGTATAGTCCATTACTTCATTTTACTTTCGGAAACACTTGCCCTAACCAACATAGACCACAAGAGCTAAGTGTGGAATCCGGTGTTGTAAAACCTTTACACCGAGGGAAGGCGGACTACCGGCCAAAGTAGTACCAAACATGAACATAGCATATAGGTGGATCCACTAGCTAGTATTCATATGGTGGCAACATAGTTTATGGAGCTTGAGGGTTGTCATGGAAACATCACTATATGCCCTTTTTGGACTATGAGGCTATCCACCCTGTGAGGACTATGGTGAACCCTACCTTCCCTCCTTGGGAAGGCGCCACCCCTCATCTACAAGTTCACTCGGTGCTAAGCTAGAGTCCTTTTTTGAAATATCTTTTTTTATTAGTCATCACTTAGTTTAGGTCACATGGTCTATCCCTTTTATAATCATAGTCATTTAGGTCAATAGGCATTGCATCAGTATATCCTTTCAATACAACCCTCATATGTGAGATTAGCACATTAACATCATCATATCATAATAAGGTACATAGGTACTTCATAACCAACCTTATATCATTTCATCTTAAGCATAATCTCACAATAACATAGTCAAGATATTTCAATTCAACATCATACCAACACCTATGTAGGCTATTCATAAGGTATACTTCAATTGAACTACATCACCAATCACAAGTCATCATACTTGAATTAAAGATTAGGATCATGAAGACTTACCAAATCTTCTTCAAAGGCCATCATCATGGTCTTACCATCAACCAACCAATTACATCCATTAATAGGTGTAGTAACATCAATCAATAGTAATTAATACAAGAACTAGGTCAATTGCATCATCACTATCCCAGGGTTAGGGGAATTAGGGTTCATCATGAATTCATCAAGAAATAGATCCAATCCCAACAATACATTACCCTAGGCAATCCATACATGAATTAGAATATATAAAATAAGTCTAATAATCAAATCATTCTTCAATTCCCATTAATTCATGACCAAGATCCAGATTTGGAAAATTGGGAAGGAAACATGATCAACATGAAATTTCATCAATTAACATCAATTAATCAATAATATATACTCAATTAGTTATATAAAATCACAATTTATCATCAATTTGAAGTTTAGAAGAAAACCCATTAGAATTGGAAAACCCCATTAGAATTTGAGAGGACCTCTTGGGAAAAGGAATCCCAAAGTGAATAACTCATACCTTACTGAAGATTAATCACAAAATTGAAGTGAAATTCTATAGAAATTGACCTCCTTCTTCAAACTTTCTTCCTTCTTCAATAGAGGAATTGGGGAGAGAGAAAGTAGGGAGAGGTGAGAGCTTTTGGAATTTATTTTGGGAATTGGGTTTGGATGAGTGAAAAATGACTTTAAAATGACCCTTAGTCTATATATAATCACCCCCTAATTACCCAAAACACCCCTCACTTAAATGGGTCTTTTTGTGAAGTTTAAATGTCAAAAATACGATTTTACTGAATCTGGGAAGTGGCTCCGCGTCGCGGGGCCAACACACACTTTTATTTTTGAAAAATAAATTGAAAAAGTGAGGTCCGTGTTGTCTTCTCATCGCACAACAACCCACTGATTTGGCAGCATGACCACCCATGTTGGGGTCCTCCTCCATGACCCTTCGGGAGGTCTTTGGGGTGTCATTTTTGGATGTTTATACCTCTATACTACACTATACCTAACCAAAGTCTTTTCACAAGTTTTATACTTCATTTGAACCTCCGAAACCGTCCCCAAATATAGCGACGTCAACTAGTTCAATTAAGCTAGTTTCTGGACGTCATGGATGTTCTTTGACGTCTTGGCTCTAAAACTTCTTGAATGACTTATATACACTATTTTAGGTATTAAAATAGTATTTAAGCCTTTAAATACTCATGTTAGTCTCTAGATTAGGTCTTGACTTTTTGGAGTGTTACACCCTTGATATTCCTTAAACATGTTCCTACATGGGATGTGTCCTAGTTCTACCCTTGGCAAGTAGAACACCCTCTATCGGAGTAGGGTAGACTCCGGATTCCATGCCTAGTTAGTATGGTCTATGTCAGTCAATGCCTATTCTCATCATGTGGAATGCATTCTAGTATTGGATAAGTTCTACAACGTTTAGATAGTGGAATGGGATGCAATCTAGATGGCACGAGTAGGCATTGAAGATGCTAGGATGTGGTTTCCCTAGGTATTATACAAGACCATTATGTGAAGTCCTCTAAATGCTTAATTGAATCTTAATTGACTTAATGAATGATTATGACTTAAGTTAATGTATGTTGTGTAAAAGGATCCATATCTAGGGTAGCTTTGAGGATTGCTTAGGTAGGCTTGAAGAGGGTGTATGGGCGGTCTCTTCATGTCTTACTCAAGCGAGTCTTTAGAGTAACCTTGGGTAGGGAGTCTAAGTAATGAAATGAGAATAATCTTATCTTAGGTAGTCTTAAGGATTCTTTAAGTGTGCTTGAAGAGGGTGTATGTGCGGTCTCTTCTTGTCTTACTTAAGTAAGTCTTAGGATAACCTTTGGTAGGAGGGTTATATGCTATGGTTTGAAGTGATGTTAATGTTATATGGTGGATTACTTGGAATGTGTCTTATATGTGGAGTTGGTGTTGAAAGTGGTTCTTATACTTATTTTATGAAGTTCTCCTAAAAAGAGCATAAAAGAGCATATTTTATATAAATGTCCGTTTTAGCATGGTTTTATTGCATTCCACCATACTTAGTGCATTCCATGTACTAATTCCATATGTTTTTTCATCTCTAATGTTGTGGGTGGCAATTGAGAGGAGTTTCATGGAAGCTTGGGAATAACATTCTCCTAAGCAAGTCTTGGTATGTCCTCACATGATTGGAGGACATGGTTATGTTTAGCTTTTCTTTTCAAAAGATGTTGTAATAGACTTTAGTTTTTTCATTCTATTGATGTATGGGATGTGACCCAAGATATTCGTGTGTCTAAGATGGCTACAAGAGACTTAGCCTTTCCTATGTTTTCTATAAAAGATATTTGAGATGATATTGTGAAAAGTTTTAATTTTGCACTACTTTTCATATATATATATATATATATATATATATATATGCGATGAATGATGTCTAAGGCCTTGTATAAGACCTCCAAGAGGTCAAATACACTGTGCCACGATTTGAGAATACCATTTATTCTAGGGTATACTCTAGGGTCGTGACATGAAGGTTTTAACATTGACGGCGAGGGTCCAACTGAACTGATGCCATCCTTCTCACAATGGATAAACGAGGGTCTTTACAAGCATCATGCAAAAAAGTAAGGTCGTTCAACTATTATTAGTATTTCTTTTTGTTGTCCACTAAATAATTATTTATAATGATTGCACATTTGCAGAAGAGACATGACCGATCACTACTTAGCCAATAGCTCGAAACTTGATTTTAACCAACTTGTTTTTGTAGTTGCATTTCCAAATAATAAGGATTGGTTCTACGTAATGTCTCAACCTAATAAGTGTTAGATTGATGAGGTAAATCCATGTCTATTTTTATGTTTTGATTAATACATTAATATATACAAATAAATTGATACAGAGATACAGTTGCTTGAGGCATGTGTGCAGTATGTGAATGTCATTTTTTACTATTTGCGTAAGAAATCAAAGAAACAGAGTCATTCTAAATATCGATATACCACTACTAGTGTTTTTTTCAATACATACATTGACAATGCTAGAGTTGTTCCTGAATATGAGGATAAAATGTTGGCACTATGAAAGAGTTTGGTATAGCTTGTGGACTCCCTTGGCACTTGATTGATAATGTTTATGTCCCTATAAATAGTAATGGGAACTTCCATTGGGTCTTGGGTTGCATTGAATGAACGGTGCATAAAAGTGTATGATTCGATGTCCTCATCTAGGTCTAACATAAAATTGTCCTTCGAGATTCCAAAGTTGTCTACAATGTTGCCAAAGTTCCTTGAGTTAAGCGGATTTTTTGAGCAAAAAGAGTGAACCAACTGGTCAGTTCTTGAATGTTACCAAGGAAAGAACAAATCTCACCATTCGAAGTCAGACATGTTACTGGTATTGTCCAACAAGAAAGCAATAGTCTCTAAGTATCACATTATATTTTTGTCTTACGATTATCGAAATGTGATGTTATTATATTTTTTTAATTAATGATATACCATGCAATATTGTGGACTTTTTGTTGCTGCATACGCTGAATTTATGAGTGATGGACTAGAAGTACCATATTGTAAACTTAGTGTTGTAAACCTTCGCATTATATATGCTTCACTCCTATAGAATTATGAGATTTTAAGGCTCGGAATGACTATGTTAGTAACAATGAAGACCCACAGAGGCCTAGACCTAAAAAAAGCAAAGATCGATGAAAATGTTACGGTTACCACCATTGATTAGATAGATGGTTATGTATATCATTGTGAATTACCTTTTATTGATAAGTTGTATAAAACAATTGGTGAAGTGTTCATTTTTGCTGATAATATTAATATAAATGGGTTTTATGATTATTTTGATTTTGTTGGAACAAATGTCAATTATGATGGAAAGAAAAAAATGTGGTGTCTGTGGCAATATACATAACTTCTGTTGTAAAAAACACCACATAATTATCTGCATGTGTGCCAACAGAAAGGATACATGTGGCAACCTATTTCACAGAAAGGACATATATGGTAAGAGATGTCATAGAAAGAAGATATGTGGCAGCATTATACTATATAACATATGTCACAGAAAGATGTATGTTCCCCAACAGAATATATATATGTGGCAACATATGTCACACTTTGAATTGTCAAAATTCAAAAAAAATAATTAAACAACTTTAATACAATCGTCCCTTCATTTTCCCTCTCTCCTCTCTCCTCTCTCTCTCTTCTATAAAAGTCGTTTCATATTCCAAATTTTATTTATTTTTAATAATTTCAGTTTTCTTTTCTCTTGTTTCCTTTTTCTCCTCCTCTCGTTCCATTATTCCTTCTTTCACATATCATTGTTCTTGCGATATTTTCTAAAACATCAGTTGGTAATCTGTTGCGATCCTCTTCTACAGCAAGGCGTCTGTTGTCCTCATCATTTCTAGTTTATCGTTGATATTTTCTCAAGTAATATTTAATTAGGGTTTAAAATTCTTAATTGTTTGCCCTGTTTTTAGTGGTTTTATCACTTTTTTGGTTGGGTAGTCATTCTTTTTTGAAATATTTTCTGATTTCAAAAAGCTTCATTTGTAGTTTGTTGGATAGGGTTTAGGGAGGGTTTTGTGGTTTATTTGTTGGTCATGTGTTTGAATCGTATTTGTTGTTTGTGTTGTTATGCATTGTGTTGTGTATTTCAAAAAGCTTTATTTGTAGCTCATGTGTGGCATTCAATTATTTTATTTTTGTGATTGCAGATACAAGGGGTACAAATATAATGACTCCTGTCAAAAGAAAAATTGATACAACTGAGACAACAAAGATTCAGAAAAAGGCTAGGTCTAAAATTCCTAGGAAGATGAATGAAAATACTACTCTTTTAAAAGAACTTACATCTGAAGTAGTTTCTTCTTCTCAAGTAGAACTAGAATTTTTTCAAAAAGAATATGAAGAAAGAGAAAAAGAAAAAAGTGAAGTTGTTGATGATGGAGAAAGAGCAAAAGCAGTTGACGAAGAAGAGGGAAAATAAAAAGAAGTTTAGGAAGAACAAGTGAAAATATAGAATTAGTTGACGAAGAAGAAGGAAAAAACAGAGAAGTAGTTGAGCTAGAAGAAGAAAAACTAAATGAGTTGATTAAGAAGAACAAGAACTTCATGAAGTTTGCAATGCTGCTGGTGATGATGAAATTAAAATTATCACTGCAGACACTTTCCCTGTGCATCTGCAGCCTAATGCTAATGGTGATAGCATTATGAGGTCAGGGATGAGAAAACCTTTCAACAACTTCAAGGCCATCTGTCACGCCTCGAACTACCCCCGAGACGCGGACACGGGACCTAGGACTACAAGTGATCTCAAGCTAACCTGCTGGAATGATGATGAGCATACTAAAGAAAATAACTGATGCGGAAGCTAAATCATAATTTAAAATGAAAAGTTGGGGAATACCCATATTCTATAACTGAGATATTTGAAATACTGACGAGTTTAATACAAGGAAGTTATTAACTCAATACTAAGCTGAAACTAACTATGCCTGAAAATAGTCTCTAAACTGACTAGAAATGTTGGGACAGGCCCCAGCTAAGTCTAGCAAAAACTGAAACTAAAAGACTTAATACTGAAAAGAAACTCATGATTATTGACCTCGGAAAATAATGACTCACCACTGAATCTGCTGAATTGGAGATCAGAAATCAATCTAAGCGCGATCTGGATGCTGAGAACCGAAACCTACATCACGAGCAGATTTAACGCACGTATGCATCATTACTTGAAGGTATTGAGCATCTAGGATAGAGTAAAGCTGAAATAAAACATAATTGAACAAGCACAAAAGCAAGTATAATAATCTAAACATGATATACTCAATTCTGAGGTAACTGAACGCAATGACCAATTTATAACATGCTGAAACTGAATAATGAATATACTGATAAATGGTCAATGCAATATAGTTTGACTGAACTGTGGGAGCTACTAATAACAGATAATAAACCACATGAGCTAAATGTGGAGTCCGGTGTATACGCCCCATCGAGAGGACTCACTATACCCTGCCCGAGGTATAAAGATATGCTGGCATGATCACTACATTGATACCCACAGAGGGGACCTACAACCTACTTGGCTAGTAGTTCTGGGACTATTTGGGTATGCCGAACCCTAGTCAAACTCGGTATTATGCTACTCCCAATGAATTAAGTGATTAAGACATTATGACTGAATTTATGTTAATACTGGATAGCTCAAAACTGAACATGCAAACAGAGAGTGAAATAATTAATCTGATAATTATGCATTAATAACCGAGGCATATATATCTGAAGTAACTGAAATATCTAACCTAGCATGTGTAATTCAAGAACTAAAGAAATACACAGGTAGGGTTCTGAAATTCATGCGATAAACTGAATAATAAATTTACAATCTGATTTGGAACATATATCTAACTAATTTATGATGATCTGCTATAATTCTAGAAACCCTAGGTTTAATCATGATAAGAGAATCAAGAACTGACTGAAACTACGGATCTAATGGGTGAAAGGAACCCACTAGTGAAATCCCACATACCTGGTGATGAAATCCACGAAGAAATATTTAGATTTCAGGGCTGGAACTGCTGGAACCTTGTTGCGTTCTTGAAACTAGGGTTCTTGACCTTCTTCTCCTTTCTTGCTTCTAATTTTCTTTTGATTTAATGATTTTGACTTAGGTAAGTTCTACCTATGTTTCTAGCTTAAACTGACTAAAATATGATGACTTAGGGTCAAAACGACGTATCTTAGGATTTAAACAAAGTGGGAAAAAACAAAAGACCCCTGAGTTAATTACTGTTGGACCAAACGACGACCTGGACTGACGGTCCTTCGTTCAATCGACGGTCCATCGTTTGGGTCCGTAGGTTGGGTCTGTTCGACAATCCTTTACTAAAACGACCATAACTTTTTACTCGAAGGTCTAATTTTAGTAAGGTCGGTGGCTATGGATAGATTATCCAATTAACTATATGTTGATATGTCATGGGACACCTAATTCAGTTTGTGCTAAGAGTTATGACCATTTGAAGTTGACCCAACAATATTTCACCCCCTAACTGACTGTTAGCTTCCACCCATGGTCAGACCTACAGACCGTTGATCGAACGATGGTCCGCGATGGTCAATCGTGGTTCTTTTCAGAGTCTCGTGTAAATGGGGTCTTGATCCACGGACACAGACTACGGACCGTAGTCTACTTACGTACCGTAGGTCTGTCCGTGGATCGATGTCCGTAGATCGACACTTGTCAATTTTTCTAAGCTGCGCCATGGGAGAGTTTCAGTCACAGCCGATGGATGTGTAGTACACGGCGTAGATCAGACTACGGTCCGTCGATAGTGACCGTTGATTGCACCTGCTGATTTCTGAAAAGCTAAGTTTTGGTTTGTTTTGGGTACGGGGTGTTACACCATCCTCAAGAGAAATCATTTGGAAGATTTTTTAGAAATAGTTCTTTCGGTCATTTTCTTGATTTACCCGAGGATAATAATGCACGTTTTCAAATGACCTGGTCTATGAACTTCTTAAAAGAAGGTTCATTTTTAAAAATCTCGAAAAGCATGATAAGATTTTAATTAATTATTGTGGCATGCCAGTCTGCTTTGGCAGAAGTGAGTTTGTCATAGTTTCAGGGTTAAAATGTCATCCTCTTAAGCCGTCTCTGAATACATTTTCAAAAAAAACACAAAGAAGAAAGAAAGGAGTATAAAGAAGAAGCAAGACAACAGTCACATCAACTGAGGAGCAGGACTTGATGTCCCTTGTTGGCACAACTTCAAAAATTCTGACTTAATATATTTTTTGGAACAGGAGGATACACCAAGGAAGCACAAGGAGTCATTGTGCTTACTTTGGTTGACACATAATATACTTTTGGCGAAAGATCTCAAAAAAAACATACTGCTTTAATGGGTGAATTTCTGTCAGGATATTGAGGTTTTCAACAACTATACTTGGGGTCATGAGAGCTTTGAATTAACTCTCAAATACTTGTTGAAACTGTCACGCACCGAGCTACCACAGAGATGCGGACACGGAACGTAGAACCACAAGTGATCCCAAGCTAACCCTACTGGCATGATCATGAGCATACTAAAGATAATAAACTGGTGTGGAAGCTAAATCATAATTTATTATGAAAAGATGGGGAATACCCATATGCTAAAACTGATATAATATGAAGACTGATGAGTTTAATACAATGAAGTTACTAACTCAACACTAAGCTGAAACTAACTATGTCTGAAATAAGCCTCTAAACTGGACTAGAAATACTGGGACAAGCCCCAGCTAAATCTAGCAAAAACTGAAACTAAATGACTAAAGACTGAAATGACACTCATGACTGTTGTCCTCGGAGAATGAGGACTCACCACTGAATCTGCTGAACTATAGATCAAAAATCGATCTATGCGTGATCTGGATACTAAGAACCTGAACCTACATCACGAGAAGATGTAGCGCATGTATGTGTCAGTATTTGAAGGTACTGAGCATGTAGGATAGATTAAAGCTGAAATAAAACATAACTGAACAAGCACAAAGCAAGTATAATAATCTAAACATTATATACTGAATTCTGAGCTAACTAGATGCAATGACCAAATTATAACATGTTGAAACTGAATACTAAATATACTGATAAATGGTCAATGCAGAGAGTCTGACTGAAATGTGGGAACTACTAATAACCGACAATAAAACCACATGAGCTAAATGTGGAGTCCGATGTATACGCCCCATCGAGAGGACCCAATATACCCTGCCAAAGGTATAAAGGCATGCTGGCGTGATCACTAAACTGATTGCCCACAGAGGGGACTTACAACCTACTTGGCTAGTAGTTCTGGGACTAATTGGGTACGCTGAACCCTAGTCCAACTCGGTATTATGCTACTCCCATTGATTTATGTAGTTAACTGATTATGTCTGAATTTCTGTAAAATACTGGATAGCTAAAAACTGAACATGAAAACTGAGAATGCAACATTTAATCTGATAATGATGCATTAATAACTGAGGCATGTATATCTGAAGTAACTGAAATATCTGACCTAACATGTGTAATTCAAGAACTAAAGAAATACAAAGCTAGGGTTCTAAAATTCATGCAATAATCTAGAAATAACATGATAATCTGATTTGGAACATATAACTAATAAATTCATGAAGTTCTGTTAAAGTTCTAGGAACCCTAGGTCTAATCATGATATGAGAATCAAGAATCTGACTGAAAACTAGGGATCTAATGGGTGAAAGGAATCCACTAGTGAAATCCCACATACCTGGTGATAAAATCCACGGAAAAATACTTAAGTTTCGGGGCTGGAGCTTGTGGCGTTCTTGAACTAGGGTTCTTGAGGTTTTTCTCCTCTCTTGCTTCTAATTTTCTAAGTTTTGATTTAATGATTTGACTTAGATATGTTTTAATTATGTTTCTAGGCTTAAACTGACTAAAAACGAAGTGGGAAAGGTCCAAAAGACCCCTGGGAAAGTTGCTATCAGACCAACCTACGGCCAGGACAGACAGTCCGTAGGTGGATCCACGCCCCGTCGGTTGGTCCGTCGGTTGGGCCTGTTCGACAGGCCTTACTAAAATGGGTATAACTTTTTACTTGGAGGTATGATATTAGCAAGGTTGGTGTCTATGGAAAGATAATTCAATTATATATATGTGGGTAGGTCATGAGACACCTAATTCATTTTTGCTAAGAGTTATGACCATTTGAAGTTGACACAACTGCACTTCTCCCTTAACTGTTACTAATTCTACCCTACGGTCAGACCTACGGACCGTGGGTCCATCTACGGACCGTGCTGGTCATCCGTGGCTCTTGTAAGAGAGTGGGGGAAGGGGGTCTTGATCGACGGTCATGGAATACGGACCGTAGTCTGACCTACGGATCGTAAGTCCGTCCGTCGACCAACACTTGACCAATTTTCCTGGGCTGAGATTTTTGGGAGTTTCTGATCACATCGACGGTTGTGCAGTACGGACCGTGGTTCAGGCTACGGTCCGTCGATGGTCACGTTAGTTGCACTTGCGGATTTTTCTGAAAAACTGATTTTTGGTCTGTTTTGGCTACGGGGTGTTACATTATCTCCCCCTTGGGAACATTCGTCCTCGAATGATGACTAAATTAGTTGAAATAGAGGGAGAGGGATGCAAACCCCACTACTAAACACTGAGAACTGAGTTTCTGACTGAATTGAGTTCCGAGTACATGCAAATACGCTGCAAAATGCAAGTACAAATTGAGGGAACATGATTCTAAGACTGAATTTACGCATGAATGACTGAAAAACTGAAGAGGAACTATTACCTCAAGCTGGAGTGGAATCGGAAGGAAAGAGGTGAGGATACTTGGCTTTCATGGCTGCTTCTGCTTCCCAAGTAGCTCCCTCTACGGACTGACTCCTCCACAAAACCTTGATTGAAGCTACTTCTTTGTTTCTCAACCTTCTAACCTGACGGTCAAGAATCTCAACTGGTACATCCTCATAAGAAAGACTATCTTTCACCGCCACACCCTCTAATGGCACTATAGAGGATGGGTCACCCACCCACTTCTTCAAGAGTGAGATGTGGAAGACCGGATGCACTGCTGCTAATTCTGCTGGCAACTATAACTCATATGCCACCTTGCCAACCCTTTTCAAGATATTGTAAGGGCCTACATATCTAGGACTGAGCTTCCCTTTCTTTCCAAATCTCATCACCCCTTTCATAGGTGAGACTTTCAGAAAAACCAATCATCAACTTGGAACTCTAGTTCCCTTCTCCTTATATCTGCATAAGATTTATGACGACTCTGGGCTGTCTTAAGTCTATCTCTAATGAGTTGCACTTTATCCATAGCATGAAGGACTGAATCTGGCCCTATCAAAGCTGCTTCACCTACTTCAAACCAACCAACAGGAGACCTACATCTACGCCCATACAAAGCCTCATAAGGGGCCATTTGAATGCTGGAATGGTAGCTATTGTTGTAGGCAAACTCAATCAGAGGAAGGTGATCATCCCAACTAACTTTGAAATCGATCACACAAGCTCTCAACATATCCTCTAGGGTGTGAATGGTACGCTTTGCCTGTCCATCTGTCTGCGGATGAAATGATATGCTAAGGTTAACTTGAGTACCAAGACCCTTCTGAAATGACTTCCAGAAATGAGAGGTAAACTGAGGACCTCTATCTGAGATGATAGACAAAGGAACTCCATGTAACCTCACAATCTCATTAATGTAAAGCTTGGCATAGTGATCTGTCGAATATGTAGTCTTGACCGTCAAAAAGCGCGAAGACTTAGTCATCCTATCAACTATCACCCAAATGGAGTCATGCTGTCTGCGAGTATGCGGTAACCCTGTGATAAAATTCATATTGATCACTTCCCACTTCCAAGTAGGAATGTCGACCTCTTGAGTCATACTCCCTGGTTTCTGATGTTCTACCTTGACTTGTTGAGAATTGGGGCACTTACTCACAAAATCTGCTATATCCCTCTTCATGACATTCCACCAATAGACTTCCCGCAGATCGCGGTACATCTTAGTGGAACCTGGATGAATAGAATACCTAGAGTTATGGTCTTCTGCAAGAATATGTTGTCTCAACTTGTCAACATCAGGAACACACAATCTACCCTGGTAGCGAAGTACACCATCTCCCCTTGGGAGCAAACCTCCACGCTCTGATTATGGAGTACACCCTTAAGTTCAAGCAAGATTGGATTACTGTTTTGCTTTTCCTTAACCTCCACTACCAAAGACGATTCTTCCCCATTCGGAACTGTTACACCGCTGTCTGATATGCTCAGAAAGCGAACTCCCAAGCGAGCAAGCCTGTGAACATCCTTCACTAGCTCCTTCCTTTCTTCCTCAACATGGGCTACACTACCCATAGATAATATACTAAGAGCATCGGCTACTACATTCGCCTTACCAGGATGATAATGCACACTCATATCATAATCCTTAAGGAACTCAAGCCATCTCCTCTGGCGAATATTCAACTCTTTCTGGGTGAACACATACTGAAGGCTCTTATGATCGGTGAACACATCTACATGAACACCATACAAGTAGTGTCTCCATATCTTTAGTTTAAACACCACTGCTGCAAGCTAGAGGTCATGAGTTGGATAGTTCTTCTCATGCACCTTAAGCTGTCTAGAAGCATAAGCTATAACCTTATCTCACTGCATCAATACACAACCAAGGCCAACTCTGGATGCGTCGCAATAGATCACATAACCATCTGAACCCTCTCGTAGAGTCAAAACAGAAGTTGTAGTCAATCTAGTTTTCAACTCCGCAAAACTTTTCTCACAATCATCTAACCATTGAAACTTGACCATCTTCTGTGTCAACCTAGTCAATGGTGAGGCTATGGATGAAAATCCTTCCACGAACCTTCTGTAATAACCTGTTAGACCTAAGAAACTTCTGATATATGTAGTAGAGGTAGGTCTGGGACATTGTTTCACTGCTTCTATCTTCTGTGAATCCACTCGGATCCCTTCGCTATATACAATGTGACCAAGGAAAGCAACAGATTGCAACCAGAACTCACATTTGATAAACTTAGCAAATAACTGGCGATCTTTGAGAGTCTACAGAACAACTCTCAAATGACTTGCATGTTTTTTCTCATTCCTAGAGTAAATGAGGATATCATCAATGAAGACGATAACGAACAAGTCCAAGTAATGTTTGAACACTCTGTTCATCAAATCCATGAAAGTTGTAGGAGCATTGGTTAGTCCAAATGACATAACTACAAATTCATAATGACCATACCGAGTTCTGAAGGCTGTTTTCGGAATGTCACTATCTCTGACTCTAAGCTGATGATAACCCGATCTGAGGTCTATCTTTGAGAAATGACTAGCACCCTGAAGTTGGTCAAACAAGTCATCAATCCTGGGATGGGATACTTATTCTTGATTGTGACCTTGTTCAACTGTCTATAGTCAATGCACATTCTGAGAGAACCATCTTTCTTCTTTACGAACAACACTGGTGCACCCCATGGTGAAATACTAGGTCTGATGAAGCCCTTATCTAGAAGGTCTTTCAACTGCTCTTTCAATTCCTTAAGAGCTGGAGCCATTCTGTAAGGAGGAATAGAAATAGGCTGGGTATCTCGAAAGAGATCAATTCCAAAGTCGATTTCCCTTTCGGGAGGAACTCCAGAAAGATCTTCTGGAAACACTTCTTGAAATTCACTGACTACTGGAACTGACTCAAGAGTTGGGGTTTCAGAGCTAGAATCCTTAACCCGAACTAGATGATAGAGATAACCCTTAGAGATCATCTTTCTAGCCTTAAGGTAAGAAATAAATCGATCCATAGGCGCTAAGCTACTACCCTTCCATTCTAAGATTGGTTCATCTGGAAACTGAAAACGAACAATCCTAGTTCTACAATCGACTGAGGCATAACATGAGTTTAACCAATCCATGCCTAGAATGACATCGAAGTCTACCATTTCTAACTCTACTAGATCTGCTGAGGTGACTTTCTAAGAGACTGTGACAGGGCAATTTTTGTATACCCGTCTAGCTATAACTGGGTCACCGACTGGAGTAGAGACTGAGAAAGGTTCTGAGAGAGTTTGTGGATTGACACTAAATTGGACTTCTATGTAAGGAGTTACAAAAGAAAGAGTAGCCCCTGGATCTAACAATGCATAAACATCAAGGTCAAAGACTCATAACGTACCAGTGACTACATCAGGAGAACCTTCCTAATCTGGCGAGCCTGAAGAGCATACAACCTGTTCTGGCGCTGACCGCCACCTGTACCAGATGAGTTACCCTGCTGAGTTGGGCGACTTGCTGGTGCTGTTGAATTTGTAGACTGAGCTCTACCCTTACCACCTCCATTGACCCTGTCTGGAAGGACAGTCCCTCAACCTGTGACCAGACTGACCACATCCAAAACACCTTTCGTTTCCTGCAAGGCACTCGCCTAGATGGTTCTTACCACACTTAGGGCAAGTGGGGTAAGTCTTGGTGCCTGAAACACTTCCCTTAGACTTAGAGCCTGGTGCTCTACCCTTCTGGTTAAACCTGTTATTAGAGGATCGAACACTAGCTGATGAAGGGACTGGGGCTGAAAACTTTTGCTGACTCTGCGAGCGATTTCCACCACCCGATTTTTGCTGAGAATAGTCATAGTTCCAATCCTAGCCTTCTTATTCTCCTTAGCCTGTTCCCTAAGCTTATCACCCTCAATCTGCTGAGCATGAGTCATAAGCTTAGAGATGTTCAGATCTCCAAGTAACATAGCATTTCTGCACTCACTTTTCACCAAATCTGACACTCCATACAATAACTTATTCATCTGAGCCCTGGAGTCAGCAACCATATGAGGAGAATGCCTGGAGAGTTGGTTAAACTTCAGCCCATACTCTTGGACTGTCATGTTTCCTGCCTCAAGTTCATGAATTCATGAGCCTTTGCTTCTCTCAACTCTATTGGGAAAAACCTGTCGAGAAAAGTCTCACTGAAGCACTCCCAAGTAATAGGAGCTTCATTTGAACCCCTATTCTCCTTTCACTGAGTGTACCAGATATGAGCCACGTCTTTCAGCTGGTATGACGCCAACTCAACCCGATCATTCCCAGTAACATTCATTATCTCAAAGATATTCTTGACCTCATCCAAGAAATTATGAGGATCCTGTGATCCTAAGAACTCATGCAGATTCATCCTAACAAAGTCACGGACCCTTGTTGCTGCTGATCCACTATTTTTATTCACAGGAGCATGAACCCGATTGTTCTGGTGGGTCATACTCTAAGCCAACATCTGTATGGCATTCATAAACTCAGTATTGGAGACTTCTTGATCTGGGACTGGAGGAGCTGCGTTTGCATTCTTAGCATTCACATTCCTATCGTTAGCTCTACGAGGAGGCATGATCTGAAACATAGAATGCCAAGTTAGAATGGAATAAGATCATACCTTACGCACGATAATAGTAACCACAAAGTGAAGTTTTCCTAAAATACTTCATAGACTCCCTCTCATTAGATATGGTGCACTTCACACCCATGAAAAGGACTCTACTTTGTGCGGCTTTTCAGACATCCTAGAACTCTTGAACCTAGTTCTCTGATACCAAGTTTTGTCACGCCCCGAGCTACCCCAGAGACGCGGACACGGAACGTAGAACCACAAGTGATCCCAAGCTAACCCTACTGGCATGATCATGAGCATACTAAAGATAATAAACTGGTGTGGAAGCTAAATCATAATTTATTATGAAAAGATGGGGAATACCCATATGCTAAAACTGATATAATATGAAGACTGATGAGTTTAATACAATGAAGTTACTAACTCAACACTAAGCTGAAACTAACTATGTCTGAAATAAGCCTCTAAACTGGACTAGAAATACTGGGACAAGCCCCAGCTAAATCTAGCAAAAACTGAAACTAAATGATTAAAGACTGAAATGACACTCATGACTGTTGTCCTCGGAGAATGAGGACTCACCACGAATCTGCTGAACTAGAGATCGAAAATTAATCTATGCGTGATTTGGATACTGAGAACCCGAACCTACATCACGAGAAGATGTAGTGCACGTATGCGTCAGTACTTAAAGGTACTGAGCATGTAGGATAGAGTAAAGCTGAAATAGAACATAACTGAAAAAGCACAAAGCAAGTATAATAATCTGAACATTATATACTGAATTATGAGCTAACTGGATGCAATGACCAAATTATAACATGTTGAAACTGAATACTGAATATACTGATAAATGGTCAATGCAGAGAGTCTGACTGAACTGTGGGAGCTACTAATAATCGACAATAAAACCACATGAGCTAAATGTGGAGTCCGATGTATACGCCCCATCTAGAGGACCCAATATACCCTGCCAAAGGTATAAAGGCATGCTGGCGTGATCACTAAACTGATTGCCCACAGAGGGGACTTACAACCTACTTGGCTAGTAGTTCTGGGACTAATTGGGTACGCTGAACCCTAGTCCAACTCGGTATTATGCTACTCCCATTGATTTATGTAGTTAACTGACTATGTCTGAATTTCTGTAAAATACTGGATAGCTCAAAACTGTACATGCAAACTGAGAATGCAACATTTAATCTGATAATGATGCATTAATAACTGAGGCATGTATATCTGAAGTAACTGAAATATCTGACCTAACATGTGTAATTCAAGAACTAAAGAATTACAAAGCTAGGGTTCTAAAATTCATTCAATAATCTAAGAAATAACATGATAATCTGATTTGGAACATATAACTAATAAATTCATGAAGTTCTGTTATTGTTCTAGGAAACCTAGGTCTAATCATGATATGGGAATCAAGAATATCACTGAAAACTAGGGATCTAATGGGTGAAAAGGAACCCACTAGTGAAATCCCACATACCTGGTGATGAAATCCACGAAAAATACTTAAGTTTCGGGGCTAGAACTGCTGGAGCTTGTGGCGTTCTTGAACTACGGTTCTTGAGCTTTTTCTCCTCTCTTGCTTCTAATTTTCTAAGTTTTGATTTAATAATTTGACTTAGATATGTTTTAACTATGTTTCTAGGCTTAAACTGACTAAAAATGAAGCGGGAAAGGTCCAAAAGACCCCTGTGAAAGTTGTTGTCGGACCAACCTACGGCCAGGACAGACGGTCCGTAGGAGGATCCACGCCCCGTCGGTTGGTCCGTCGATTGGGCCTGTTCGTAAGGCCTTTACTAAAACGGGCATAACTATTTACATGGAGGTCTGATTTTAGCAAGGTCGGTGTCTATGGAAAGATAATTCAATTATATATCTTTGGGTAGGTCATGGGAAACCTAATTCACTTTTTGCGAAGAGTTATGACAATTTGAAGTTGACCAACTGCACTTCTCCCTTAACTGTCTGCTAATTCTACCGTACGGTCAGACCTACGGACCGTGGGTCCATCTACGGACCGTGATTGTCATCCGTGGATCTTGTCAGAGAGTGGGTGAAGGGGTTCTTGATCGACGGTCATGGACTACGGACCGTAATGACCTACGAATCGTAAGTCGGTCCGTCGACCAACACTTAACCAATTTTCCTGATATTTTTGGGAGTTTCTGATCCCATCGACGGTTGTGCAGGACGGACCTTGGGTCAGGCTACGGTCCGTCGATGGTCACGTCAGTTGGACCTATAGATTTTTCTGAAAAACTGATTTTTGGTCTGTTTTGGCTACGGGGTGTTACATTATCTCCCCCTTGGGAACATTCGTCCTTGAATAAAGACTAAACTAGCTGAAATAGAGGGAGAGAGATGAAAACCCCACTACTAAACACTGAGAACTGAGTTTTTGACTGAATTGAGTTCCGAGTACATGCAAATACGCTGATAATGATGCATTAATAACTGAGGCATGTATATCTGAAGCAACTGAAATATCTGACCTAACATGTGTAATTCAAGAACTAAACAAATACAAAGCTAGGGTTCTGAAATTCATGCAATAATCTGAGAAATAACATGATAATCTGATTTGGAATATATAACTAATAAATTCATGAAGTTCTGTTAAAGTTCTAGGAATTCTAGGTCTAATCATGATATGGAATCAAGAATCTGACTGAAAACTAGGGATCTAATAGGTGAAAGGAACCCACTAGTGAAATCCCACATACCTGGTGATGAAATCCACGAAAAATACTTAAGTTTCGGGGCTGGAACTGGTGGAGATTGTGGCGTTCTTGAACTAGGGTTCTTGAGCTTTTTCTCCTCTCTTGCTTCTAATTTTCTAAGTTTTGATTTAATGATTTGACTTAGATATATTTTAATTATGTTTCTAGGCTTAAACTGACTAAAATCTGATGATTTAGGGTCAAAACGACGTATATTAGGGTTTAAACGAAGTGGGAAAGGTCTAAAAGACCCATGGGAAATTTTTTGTCGGACCAACCTACGGCCAGGACAGACGGTCCGTTGGGGATCCATGCCCCGTCGGTTGGTCCGTCGGTTGGGCCTGTTTGACAGGCCTTTACTAAAATGGACATAACTTTTTACTCGGAGGTTTGATTTTAGAAATATTGGTGGCTATGGAAAGATAATTCAATTATATATCTGTGGGTAGGTCATGGGACACCTAATTCATTTTGTGCTAATAGTTACGACCATTTGAAGTTGACCCAACTGCACTTCTCCCTTAACTGTCTGCTAATTCTACCCTACGGTCAGACCTACGACCGTGGGAACATCTACGGACCGTGTTGGTCATCCTTGGCTCTTGTCAGAGAGTGGGTGAAGGGGATCTTGATCGACGGTCATGGACTACGGACCGTAGTCTGACCTACGGATCGTAAGTCCGTCCGTCGACCAACACCTAACCAATTTTCCTGGGCTGAGATTTTTGGGAGTTTCTGATCCTATCGACGGTTGTGCAGGACGGACCGTGGGTCAGGCTACGGTCCGTCGATGGTCACGTCAGTTGCACCTGCAGATTTTTCTGAAAAACTGATTTTTGGTCTGTTTTGGCTACGGGGTGTTACAGAAACCTTTAGGAGCAAAGACCAGTAACTTATTGGATTTCCATGGCTTTCGTGGTAAAGCTAAATGTTCTTAATATTTTTATATTATATTGAATAATTCAACATTTGGTTTGTGACATGTTTTCCTTTTTTATAGGTTTGGGCATTTGAAGTAATTCCTCATTTGACCCATCAAGTAATTTCAGAAGAACAAATATCATTTCCAAGAATATTGAGATGGTTGAGATAAAAAAAACAAAAACTACCAAAGAATGACATATTTCAGATCTTTTTAACCCTCCTCATGATTAAGTAAGTTATCAGTATATTACACTCTTATGTTGCTACAGATGATTCATTTGTTGCAACATGTGACACAAATGTTGCTATAGATGCCCACATATGTCAACCTATCACACATATTTAGTAACATATGACACATCTATGGCAACATATCACCCATCTGTAGAGACATATGGCACATCTGTGGCAATATATCAGTCATTTGTAGCAACATATGGCATTTGTGGCAACATATGACCCAAATATTCTTATGGATGACTCATTTTTATAATATTAGGTTGTGCATCCATGGTTTGTCCCAACAAAAAAGGAATTACATATGTCATATCTAATTACTCTAGGGTTGGTTGAAACCATTTTTGATCCTATTGTGGGTAGAGTTAAAATGGTCTTGGCTGGAGCAGCAACAATCAAAAGAGACAGATTTGTTAATGTAGTTGCTTTTGATAGGTTGATGGTGGTGGTATTGATGCTGGTGCACCAAGAGGCTACCTTTTGTATAAAATGTTGTGGCTTTCTCTGTGAGAAGTGCAAGAAACAAGATGAAAATTATATATATCATGTATATTCAAACATTGAGTCAAGTTGTCAATGAATTTAAGAACAAGAGGGGGGTCAAGGAAATTCTATAAAAGAATGCTCGGCATCCATATATTCCACAGGATAAGAGGAGGAAAAAGTCCTTTGCCAAGGCAATACAAAATCTGAAGAAGAAGTGAAGGAGTACAAAAAGATGAATATTCATAAGCGTGCGACTGTAGTGGAAAAAATAAAAGTGTTAAGTCTAACGAGTGCAAAGGATGTTCATATGCAATACAACATACATGCTTTTACTGGACAAGATTTCAGGAACATAACAAGCATGCTTGGTAAGAAGACTGGGTAATCCTTCAATTTATAATGCGCATTTGTTTTATCTTTTCAATGACTACTCTTCTTTACTCTTTAATATTATTTTTATTTCAGTATATTGATGAAATCCTTAACCTCATGCGTCAGAGGCATGAGACATACCCGGGGTACTATGATCCCAAAGATAGAATCCTGGATCTCAAGTTCTACCAACTTCCTAAAAAAATATAGAGAACTGAGCGATGAGGTAAAAACAGTTGGCGGGAGAAGCCTTAAACAGTTAGTAAATGAGTTTGAATGAGATGAAGATATGATTAACTATGTCAGGGGCATCAGGCCATTTCCACGTGGAATGAACTGGATTGGTGCAAAAAGGGTTTTGATAGTCATAAACCTGAACAAAATCCATTTTGTGACTCTTGAGATACTCTTGCACGAGGGTCGCATGAATGTTTATGACTGCCAGCTGATGGGTATGGAACATGTCAAGTTTTTTACATACATACAACCTGTCTTCGAGTTGATGCCCAAATTGTTGAAGCAAAGTTGAATAATGAAGCATTTGCCAAATAAGTTTCTCAATGAACCATGGGAATTTAAAGGTCGAATGAAATCGGAGCGCGTGCATGTCATATTCACTTGAATTCATTGAGCATTTGATTAGCGAGATAGAGATTCAACCTCCCAAAACCTTGTTGTGAGACAATCTAGTTGGTCGAATGCAATGGGTTTGGGTTTATGAAATAGTATCACGGAGCTTAAAGCCTTGACAATGTGTTTGTAATTAAAGACAATATTTTATTTTATTACTTATGTTATTTTATCTTATATTGAGATCAAGTACATAGTATATAATGTGGATAGTTCTCATATGTAGCCACATATGCCTCAAATGATCAAACATTGCTACGTAAGGGTCATCTGTAGCAACATATATGACATATGTAGCAACATATGCCTCAAATTGTCAAACATTTCTACATAAGGGTGATATGTTTGACCATTTGAGGCATATGTTGCTACATATGTGACATATGTAGCAGCATATGCCTCAAATGGTCAAACATTCCTACATAAGGGTCATTTGTAGCGACATATGTGATATATGTAGCAACATATGCCTCAAATTGTCAAGCATTTCTACATAAGGGTGATATGTTTCAATATTTGAGGCATTTGTAGCAACATGTGTCTCAAATGTAGCAAAATATGCCTCAAATGGTCAAACATTGCTACATAAGGGTCATCTGTAGCAACATATGTGACATATGTAGCAACATATGGATCATATGTAGCAACATATGCCACAAATTGTCAAACATCGCTACATAAGGGTCATCTGTAGCAACATATGTGACATATGTAGCAACATATGGATCATATGTAGCAACAAATGCAAAACTACCTTTATTTACTTTAAGAACTATGATAATAAAAAGTAAATGTTGGACCACGAATGCAAAACTACGTTTATTTATTTCCACAACTATGATAATTTTAATGGTTGTACACAACTACATAAGAATTTTACAATATTCTTCTTGGTAATGCTTAATAATACAAAAAAAAAAATATCAAACAACACCAAGATTAGCTTCCACATTTTATAACATTTGGTCTTCTTCTTCTCCTTCATCCCCCATTCGTTACTTCTTTTAATATGACTTTACATCAGTTTCCAACTCCTTCATTCTGTTCGCTAATCTGAGAATAACAAACTTAATATAAATCGTATATCAAAATCTTCACGATCCCTCAATTTAAAGAAGTTGCATGCATTCTCCTAAATTACACACCAAAAAGAAAGAAATTTTAATTTTAAAAAACAAAATAAAGAGATTTCAAGTTTCCAAAGACTAAGATATAGAAATGTACATACACGTAGCGTGGACAAAATCAAAATCTTATGCCTGGATTGTCCTTCGACCCTGAAGTTTGCATTGAAAGTAAGTCTCCATGTTTGCAATAGATTTTCACACCCAACATGGTATCATTTTCATCATTACAAATTCAATTTAATATTGCATCTGACATCATATCAAAAGTAACAAAAACAAATAAAACTCATTCATTAGATCAATATTTCAAAGAACCACATTCTTACCCAACAAGTATATTGCAAAATTAATAATTTCATTGATTTAAAGATACGGGAAAGTCCCGAAATTTGGTTTAACCAAAGACAAATCAAATTAGTTGCGTGTTAAAAATAAAGAATAGAAAAGACTAACAGATAAAAGATTGATGGAATAAAATAACACCATTACATCCCTTGCACTCGAGAGAGCCGAGATTCATGCAAAGCGAGAGGTCGTATCAGAGAGAGAGAAAAATCGCCAAGCCTATGACAGATTGGGCAAGTTTTATAAAGTACTTACATTTTATAAGTTGTTGCCACATATGTCAGGTCTGTTGCAATTTTGCCAACAAAACCTGCATATGTTGACACAAAATAAAACATCAAGGAGGGTCTAATCGACGAATTGAGCGATTTAGGAATGAAAAATGTTAACTTGGACCAAATTTTATTACTTTAGACTATAATTAAGCAATAAAAATATGGTATAACACTTGGAACAACGATTTACAAGGGTGTTATATAACTATCATATGGATTTACTTGGTCATTGTAAGATGAACTAGTGGGATGATAATTTTTTCTAAATATAATTGATAGAATTGAATGAAGTTAGTTGTATTGGGCCATAATTTGTTACTCAAATATGTTGTAGGACTATATGTTAGTGTTACATATTGAATTAGTTTACAATTTAATCAAATTAAACCCAAAAGACCCATTTATGATAAATATATGTTGCAACATATGTCAGATTTGTTGCAATGTTGCCAACAGAACCTGCATATGTTGGCACAGATGAAACATCAAGGAGAGGAGTGACTAATCGACAAATTGAGAGATTTAGGAATGGAAAAATGTTGTCACACTTTAATTAATTCAGAAATTTAAGTACTTCATCTATTTCTAAATCATCACGACATAAGGCACAACGATATCGAGCATAAGAGGATTGATGAGCAGCGCAACAAATTGGTCCTTTTCCCAACTTATTAGGTTTCTCGTGCAGCCTTCCATGTAAATTATATCGAAAAATATGTCTAGATCTCCTGAGGTATACTGGATTTATGTTGGCAATGTACATTATGACTTCTCTCATGGATTCACCGCCTTTGAATATTGAAATTATGACATGCACATACTTTGCACCATTGTGGCCACTGTCTGCTGCTTGCTTAAGCATTCTCAATTCATTTGAATTACTACTGTTGAAAAATTCATACTACAGAAGAATAACACATTTAAAATACAAAATACATTTATAAAAATGTGAATACATACGAAAAACATTAAAATTATCATGCCTTTTCTGTATAAGGCTTCTAAATTTCCCAATACACTGCACATTTCCAAGAAAGGAGTGCATCTTTGAAAAAATGAAGACGGACATATAAACGCTGAATGCTATGCAAATTTACCTTTCGATATACAGAAGGTTCATTAGCGACTTCATTTAGGATCCTGGAACTGAGAAATCAAATTAATTGGTCAGGAAATCAAATTAAAGAGCAAAAATTAATTAATACATACATACCTTAATTTAACCCTCATTAAATCTTGTAGGTAGTAGGAATGCAACCC
Organism: Solanum lycopersicoides; assembly: GCA_022817965.1. Classification (NCBI taxonomy): domain Eukaryota; kingdom Viridiplantae; phylum Streptophyta; class Magnoliopsida; order Solanales; family Solanaceae; genus Solanum; species Solanum lycopersicoides. Next base: position 8,407,695 of record CM040623.1, on the reverse strand, counting down.
TTTCAACGATAATAATTACTAGTTCCCTCGGAAGGGATTCAATGTAGTTTTTTTTCTCAAAGTCATTTTTGATGATCTCTTATTCTTCATTCCCATATTGGAGAAAATTATATGAAAAGAACTAAGTTGTGTTCTTCTTATATAAAAATATAATTTCAACTTAATGAATGTGAATGTGAAAAGTTGCAACTTCTGAAGACAAAGAGGCACTTCTGGAGAATGTGAAAAGTTGCAAGTACTTATTTTTTTTTGAAAAAGGATAAAATTTGAAGACTTGTAATTAATGAATGCGGTTGATGTAATTAATGAAGGAGGTTGTTGAAATGTTGCCACAGATTACATTTCAAGAATGGTCAAAATGAGAACACTGTTAAAAATATATTTTTATAAAAACAAATTCAAAAATAAGTACAAAACAAAAAGACAACATTTTTCACCATATGTTTTAAAGTTATGTACATATTTGCCACATATTTAATTAATCCCACACAGTGGTATGAGGCAAAAATTTAACTATATAATCTAGTTCTAAATCACAATTACACAATTCACAACGAATATCGTCTTCATCGTCGCTTCCCCTAGGCCAACCATTCCAGCGGGCGATTTGTTGGGGTTGATGAACAATGCAACAAATGGGTCTTTCTCCCAACAAATTAGGTTCTGGCACCCACATTTGACCTAAAATATATCGCAAATGGTGTCGACATCTTCTCACTATTAGTGGCACCATTTTTTTCATGTTGACAATGAACATCAAGCCTTCTCTCATTGATTCACCGCCTTCAAAGATTGAAATTACGGGAAGCACATAGGATGCACCAATGTGGTCATCGTTTGCTGCTTGTTTAACCATTCCCAATGCAGTTGGATCATTACAGTTGAAAAAATCAAACTATAAAAGAAATAACACATTTAAACTACAAAATAAATTGATGAAAACGTGAATACATACGAAAAACATTATAATTAGCACACCTTTTTGTATAAAGTTTCTAAGTTCTCCGATGTTATGCACATTCCACGAAAGAGATGGCTTGTTGATTGATCGTCCATCTAGGTTCAGAAAAGCTGACCAATGTTACCTTCTGATATACAGAAGGTTCATTAGCGACTTCATTGAGGAACCTGGAACTGAGAAATGACATAAAATGATTAGGAAATGAAATTAAGAGCGAAAATTGATTAATACATACATACCTTAGTATAACCCTCATTAAATCTTGTAGGGAATAGGAAGCAATCCTTTCAATGATGTCAATTAGTAGTTCCCTCGGAAGGGATTCAATGATGTTTTTTCTAGTTGAAATCATTTTTGATAAAATTAAATAAAGACGAAGAGAAAATAACTTTTGACTTCTCCCTTCCTTTTGTTGTTTTCTTATAAATGACAAGAAATTTGAAAAGTTGCAAGAGAAGAGATGACTTTTCAAAAAAGGGTAAAAAATTGAAGAGTCGTACTTAATTTTATTTATTAAACATGTTCCAATGACAGTAATGATTGATTATAGTTGAAAACACTTACAAGTAATCATTTTTTAAAGATATATTGGGACAGATGCGTAATTATTTTTTAAAAATATATTTGACAGATGTTGAAACATATGCAATATTATGTTGTAATATCTAACACATAATTGACATATGTTGGTAAAGATACGTTATGTGGTTCTTCTAACACATAATTGGCATATGTTGCAACATATGAAATATTCTGTTGTACTATCTAACACATAATTGACATATGTTGGTACAAATACGTTACGTGGTACTTGTAACACATAACTGACATATGTTGCGACATATGCAATATTTTGTTGTAAAATGTACACATAATTATCATATTTTGACACAGATAAATTTGTACAAAATTAATCACAATTCTTATTTATAACAATCAAATTCAAAAATCATTGCAAAACGGGAATATTTTTCACCATGAATTTGCAAGTTCTTGACATATGTTGCCACATATGACAATTTAATTAATGCCTCACAACGATATGAGACAGAAAATTAACTAGATAATCTAGTTCTATATCACACCTACATAAGTCACAATGAATATCATCTTCATTGTAGTGTCTTCTCCAGGGCAAATTCCTACGAGCGATTCGCTCAAATTTATGAACAGTGCAAAAATGGATCATCCTCCTAACAAATGAGGTCCTGGCTCCCACATTTCACCTAAAATATTTCACAAATGATTTCGACATGTTGTGACTTTTAGTGGCTCAATTTTTTTCATGTTGGCAATGAACATTAAGCCTTCACTCATGGATTCACCGCCATTGAAGATTGAAATTATGGCAAGAACATACTCTGCACCACTGTGGCCACCGTCTGCTGCTTGATTAATCATTTCCAATGCAGTTGGATTGCTACGGTTGAAAAAAATCATACTATTGAAGAAATAAAATATTTAAGATGCAAAATAAAAAAAGTGAATACAGTTGAAAAATATTGAAAATTACCACGTCTTTTATGTATTAGGCTTCTAAATTCTCTGATGCTCTGAACATTTCCAAGAAAAAATGGCTTGTTGAGCAATTGACCATCTACAATAAGGAAACCTGACCAATGTTATCTTTTAATATATTGAAGGTTCATTAGCGACTTCAATGAGGAACCTGAAACTGAGAAATAAAATAAAATGATGACGAAATGAAATTAAGGAGCGAAAATTGATTAATACACACATACCTAAATTTAACCCTCATAAATCTTGTAGGGAGTAGTAAACAATCCTTTTAATAATATCAATTAGTAGTTCCCTCGGAAGGGATTCAATGAAGTTTTTTTTACTCATAGTCATTTTTGAAGATTTCTTATTCATATTGAATATTCATTGAAATTTGAAAGTTGCAAAACTTTGAGGACGAAGAGAAGAGAAGAGAAGAGAAAAACTTTTGACTTTTCAAATGCAAGTACTTATTTTTTTTGAAAAAACGGTAAAATATGAAGAGTTGTGTCATTAAGTTTTTTTTTAAAAGTTGTTCCAATGACAGTAATGATATCATCACATTACACGTAAGTATTTTTTAAAAATATTTTAGTACAAAATAATTTTCTGTAGTACTTGTAAGACATAATTGACATATGTTGGGACAGATGCAATTTTATGTTAAGTGGCAACACATAATTGCCATATGTTACCATCGATGCAATATTATGTTGTAAATAGCAACACATAATTGACATATGTTGCAACAAATGAAATATTTTATTGTAAGTAGCAACACATAATTGACATATGTTGCCATAATTGATATATTGTATTGTAACTAGCAACACATAATTAAATAAATCACACATTATATATAAATAACATCACATAAGCTGATTCTAAATAAGATAAGAAGATAGGGATCATCCTCAAATAAGAAAGAACATTCATTAAAAGTCAACAATACTTCTTATGGGGCATTTCGATTTGGGCATGTAGTTTTTTTGTGGTCAAAGTCCCCACATACGGAACACTTATTTTTTCTTGTTTGAAATGATTCACCAACTCCACGCAGTCTCTTATATCTCCTTCTTCCAGGTTTACTTGGATCAACATATGGTGGAGGTATTTCTCTCTATATGGTATCTAAAGGGACAATTCAAGAATCTTCAGGTGGCACCGGATGAATTTCCCGACAATATGCCATTATGTATATTTCACTGAATAATATGGAGATGAGTACTCATAAATCTGTTTCTAAAATCGGTACCATTTTAGGATCTAAGCGCTTCCATGGCATGTGGACAATGTATTTTGTCCAAGTCAAAATTTTTATAAGTACAAGTTCTTCTTTGTAGATTCACGGTAGCAACATCACCATGACCAGTGACACTGAACTTGTAGTTAGCGATTTGATGAGCCAACAAATTGTTGTCCGCGTTGACATACTCTGATATGTCTCTTTCAATTGAGGGAACAAATTTATTTGTACAGTGCACCACCTCTATACGCCTCTGGTGCATAACAATGCAAATTTGCTGTTTATTTCATCAAATAGAGAGGCAATGAGAAATTCTCTTTCAACATCAAACATAGCATTCACTGATTCCGCGATGTTTGACGTCATAATTTTATATCTACACAACAAAAAATAAAAAATAAACAAACACATAAAATAAAAATAAACTCAAATGAGATGATACCTATTTCCCGGGCAAAATGTCCTACTCCGTGTGTGGAATCCAATACGTTCAAGAGTTTCAGCCACCTTTGGTACTAAATCTCTTATTTGATTGAAATGGTCATTGAACTCACATCTATCGTACGCCTTTGCTGCTTTATAAAAATGGGACACTACCTTTGAATTGTGAAAGTTATGTTGAATATTTTTCCCAAGGTGTCTCATGCAACAACCATAATGAGATGCATGGTATATTCTCGTAACCATATTTAGATTACTTGGATGTCTATCAGAGATGATGAATAACTCAACAGTATCATCTACAAAGCTTCTCATATTTTGAAAAAATATTCATATGAGGCATCACATTCCTTGTCCACGACACAGAAAGCCACTGGAAATATATGATTCTCAGCATCTTGTGCCACCACCGATAGCAAAACTCATCCATACTTGCTCCTTAGGAATGTGCCATCAACGACTATTTCTTCTCTCATTTCTTGAAAACCAATTATTCAAGCAGTATATGATACAAAGAAGTATGGAACCTCCCATTTTCATCGACCGAAAATGCCGTCTTGCTTTCTGGATTCACAACTCCAAGCATATAATGGTACGCATTAAGCACCACATACCCGTGATCATGTTTTCCCCTAACATTAGACTTAGCATGCTCCATCCCCTTATAAGTCTTCCAATAGATTACCTTACAACTCAATTCTGTGCGGAGTTGATTTGACATGTCTGTTGTGGATGGACCTTTACCATTGTAAAACCTATTTTCAAAGTACTTACCTATGACTTTTGTCGTGGCATGGGGATTATGACTTGTAAGATGCTCTGAACCACACGTATGATATTTTTCATAGATTCAATGACAAAACTATTTCTAGTTGTAAATTTCACAACCCTCAGCCACCAATTGCAATTCGGATATGAACATTTAAAGGAAAACACATTACGAGAATCGATAACCTTTTCAGTCTAAAATCTTTTTTCAAGCAAGAAATTTTAAATGAATTTGTCAGTTCTTGCTTGTTCTTAAATGTCATTCCCTTATAAAAATCTGTTTCATCATCTCAAACATTATTCACACGTGATGATTGAGAAGCACATGAATTGTTGTTGTCAACCATAGGTGTAGGAGGAATGTTGCTCTCAAGGTCCGACCCCTCACCTTCACCTTTACATATTCCAATTTCATCATCAGAATTATTCATGTTCGCAGGATCAAGTTCATCATTTAACATATCTTGTTGGCCTTCGTCTACAATGTGATCCTCCTCGATAGGATTTTCTTCCACGTAGACTCTTAATATGGTCTCAAATAAACAAGCAAACTAGGTTGATTAGTTATTCTAAAAGGTAAAACCATCTCATTATGAAAAAATGGGGAATATAACTCATGACAAGATCTTCCGATTTACAATTTTATCCAGACTTTTGCACGACTAAATTAATGAAATCTTCATACAGAATATTTCTTTCGACATACATCCCTACTGAACGGGCTCCTTGTTTATTACTATCCTTCCAACGCCATATGAATCGATTTTTCTTCTCGATCCATTCACCACGACAATCAATCCCTACAAATAATAACTCCATGTATTGTACCTGAAGAAATTAATTAAAAAACAATTAGTAATTATGAAGAATAAGTATATGTTGTAACATATGACTATTTTGTGACGATATTTAAGTCATACGTTACTACATATGATTTTTCTGTTGTGACAAATAAATCACATGTGACAACATGTTTATGTTATATGTTGTCATATATGGCTATACGTAAGTGATATGTTGCTACATATAACTATTCGGTTGTGACAAATAAATCACATATGATAACATGTTTATGTTATATGTTGTCATATATGGCTTTTCTGTTGCGAAATGTAAGTCATACGTTGCTACATATAACTATTCTATTGCGACTGCATAACATTTCTGTTGCTACATATGGCTATAATATGTTCTAATAGTCAACTGTTGCAACATATATATCCATATGTTGGAAACGCGAATGCAAATTATTGAAAAAATTGCAGCTACCCAAATCAGATGATGATGAATGATTTCAAATAAATAATAATTTTACTTACTAGAACAATGGTGTGTGACCCAATCGCTTATGAAGTAATTCCAATTGATACAAAATGAAATTCGGTCCACTGTTTAGAGATTAGCTAAATCTGATTCAAGAAGAAAGCTGAAGCACTAACCAAGACCCACAATGTACTAGAAGAAGAAGAAGAAGAAAGGCAAGCAAACAAGCAAAGACGAGAGAAGAAGAGGAAAAAGTACGAAGGCTGGAGCGGCGGAAAATCTTTTATTTCCCCTTTTAGCTTGATGGTGGCTTCCCTTTCCCACCAAAATTGGTTAAATTAGGTTTTAGTAAATTTACCCTTTTACCCCTCATTTCATTCCCACCAAAGTTGGTTAAATTATGTTTTAGTCAATTTACCCTTTTACCCCTCATTTAATTCAGTAGACCAAACTGTCAACTTATAAACTTGAGGACAACTCCACAATCCTTAATCATTAATTACATAATTGTCACCTACACCTAATACTTAAAATTTATGTCACCAACCTTTTATTTTGAAACATTAATGTCACTTTTTTTTAAAATCCCATGTAAGTGCCACATCAACACATAGTTGCCTATATAAAGGCTGGCATATAAGAGCTCGTTTGATGTGACGGATAAAAATAAATCAAAATTGACCTAAAATAAGTTACAAAAAGTTTGGCAAGATAAAAAATGACTTAAATAAGTCAAAAACTAAACGTAGGTTTCCCCCTACTTTATATTTTTTGATGTAAAAGTCATTTTAGTTTGACTTTTTATATTTTACTTAAAAGCTATTTTTTTAAGTCAATCCAAACGCGCTCTCCATTTAATCCATGGATTTCTTATCCACCATATGTGGTCTTATCTTATCCCTAGAAAATGTAGGGATAACTAATCCAAGGTTTGTTAAACCTTGGATAACACCCATAAATGACTAAACTAGCCCCTTATTTCTTTTTCTAATTTTTTTTGTAATTTAATTTACTTATTATTCATAATAGAATGGTTATAAATATTCTTCTTTAATTCTTCAAATTCATTTAATGTAATTTAATGAGTTCACTAATATTTTTTTCTTTGTTTTTCTTGAAATTATTTTTATTCAATATAGTTTGTCGATTATCCACTTGAACTATTATTTTTTTAAAATGAAGGAAGCTTTTGGTATTGAAGAATTTAAATAGTCTTAAAAAATTAGAAATACACCATGTCATTATCTATCTTGACTCAATTACATGAAATAAATGTTCATAATAACACAAAGGTATAATAGGAATTTTTTTGTAGAGTTTTAAATCAAACACAAAATTAAGTGGAAAGAAGCGAACCAAACACTTGGAAAAAAATAATCTTTGCACTACTAATCCCTGCATTATCAATGTTTATACCAAACGATCCCTTATAGCATATTGATGTGATAAGTTATCCCATATACATGGTGGGATAAGTTATCCTAGGATAACTAATTAAAGATAGTTAATCAAGGGATAACTAGTTCCCAACCAAACGACCCCTAAAAGTGCTAGAGATATACGGAGAATTTCATCATTCGAAGACCAATTTTTGGTATACAATTGGATTTGTAGTAATTGACTGTAACTTATATTATTATTTGGTCAGATAATTGGGTGTAATGGAGAGTTTTTGATAAAGAAAAAACATCCTTAAACTATACCTCAAACTTAAAATAAATCCTTAAAGTATCATTCTTAGCAGAAAACTTAAAGTATTTAAAAGTGAACAATTATAATCCTTCTGTTAGATATCATAAAAATAAAAAACTAATCAATCCTACAAATATATGAGCAGTTCACGTGATTATCAACAAATACTTTCCTACATAATTTTATTACCTGCTACAGAAAGTTTCAGAAAAAATTATTAAAATTTTTAGACATCATTGCTTACTGAAACAAAAAAAATGTTTGGAAGATGTGAGGAAATACATGTTATGAGTTTTTCTCATTTAGTAACGGAACAAAGCTGAAGCTTAATTATCTTACCTTTTCAAAGCAAAACTGTATTTAGATTAATAATTTTTTTGGCCATTATATTAAAGTGATCAAAATATTTATTACGTCTCGCATTTGAGTCTCATTCTACATTATTAGAAGCGGAAGTCTCTAACAAACGACATGTTTAGCATATTTAATTGAGAAGAAACATACCGATTCCAAATAGAAAAACTTCAATTATTTTTTTGTTTGAAAGTAGAAAACAAAATAGGCAATATCGACACCTTAATATTCAACTAGTAATATTTTTAATATCAAATTACATGAAAAGTAAATGACAAAAACTATCAAATTAAAAATTTAGCATGAGCTAAACTCCATTACCGAAAAAGTGAATGATGGTATTTTTGGCATATCTAAAAATAATAATTACGAAGGAACGATTTGATTTTTGTGGGATCAGTTAGTTTTCAGATACATTCAATAGAAGGATGAAAATTGTTCACTTTTAATTACTTGAAGGATGTTTTCTGCTAATAATGATTCTTTAATGATGTACTTTAAGTTTGGGGTATAATTTATGGATGAACTTGGCCAAAATCTTTCTACTGGACAAGTAACTCATTAAGTGACACAAGTTCTTTTGGACCCAATTATATTTAAGAACAAAAATTAAATAATATTTTCTACTATTATTATTTTGATTATTCTTCTAAAAAATATAAAATAATGAAGAATCTCAATAAAACAAAAAATTAAAAGTCTCAACAATCAACTTAATATGAATTAGAGGGAGTATAATTCAACTAGTAATTAAAAACATAAGTAAATTTAATTAGTAGCTAAAATTATTTTTTTTTACTTCCACTCATCGGAAAAACAAAGGTTTGTGTACGCGGTTCGTTTAAAATAATTTATTTACCCTTTTAATGTTTGAACACCCTTGGTAAAATTCATGATTTCGCCACTAATATGATGTGATTATAAGTTGATTACTTTTAATTTCCTTCTTTTATTTTTATTTATTTCATTTTAATTTATTTAGTTTTTAATTTATTTTTATTTTTAATATTCTAATGTTTTCTAAATATGTTGTTGGGTTTTAAAACGTGTGAACGAAAAATGAAGAGTTGTGACTTTTATAAAAAGTTGCGACTTTTATGAAAAGTTGCGATTTTTATGAAAAGTTGTGACTTTTATGAAAAGTTGTGACTTTTATGAAAGGTGAAGACCTTTTCGAAAGATTGTGACTTTTGTAAAGGTTTGTGACCTTTCCGGTAAGGCACAATAAGAACCTTTTCGCACTATCCTTTGTTTTCTATAAATTGAGGGATTTCCTTTCATTTTAAAAATAGAATTTATGGACTTCTTCTTCTACTACTAAATCTAGTATTCTGAGTATACTTTACTGTCGTTGAGTGGCTCGCTGACACCAGCGTTTTAGGTATCAATACACTGGTGATTGAGATCATTCTACCCTAGGAGGATATATTCCAAATCAAACCTCGGATACTAGAGGGAAATAATTTTCTTAAGGGAACACTGTGCATTCAGTGGGCTTGATTTTCTTCCTATTTTCTAAATTCTGGTATGTGTTACAAATTTTAGATTTTTGAATTAATTTATGTTCTTGTTTTCTTCACCGGTTCATTAAACTTTGGTAACTTCGTGTTTCTGCAAAGTTTGTTGGAATCAGTAAGATTCTTTAAACACAGATTAACAACAATCTTCTTTAAGAAAAATGTTTCATATATATTTTTTTTCTAATCTATTTCTAATTCTAGTTTCTCTACTAGTTTTAATTTTCTAGTTGTGAAAATGTTCTTAAACTTTGTAGTCTTACCAAGAATTTCAAGATTTTGTTCTAAGTATGTTAGGAATACAAGATATATAACAATCTTAAGGAAATTATATACTGTTAGTATTTCTTGTATTCTACTGATTGAGAGAATTTGATCATGGAAATAGAAGATAAATGCATTACTTCTCCATAATTTGTTGCTTTGTTTAGCAAGGTCAAAGTGAGAATGTACCAGAAAAAATTGGTGGTATTCCGATTAAAGATTACACCCGGTAACCTTCTTATTGTTTATCTAAGGAAGAAAATAGTTTCTAAAGGTTAACATTTTGACATTATCATGTGTGTATTTGGAAAAAGTTCTGCAAATCGTATATTTTTTAAATGAATTTTGTTTTGGCAAATAGTGTTGCCTTTAAAATTTACTAGTTTGCAGAATGAGATATGCATATTTTTGTTTGATAAATAGTATGTTTAAAATGTTATAGTTGGAAGACTATTTGAAAAGAAAAACATTTCTATGTGATGGTCTAAGAATATGTTTTATTCTGTTTGGAGAAGGGAAAAAAAGACTTTTGTAGTTCTGTACACCATGTGAAATGTTAATGTGTTTGATTTTTGTAAACTAAAAACTTTTGTGGATTTTACTCTAGATAAATTGGACTATGTAATTGGAAGAATATGAAAACTTCACATAATAAGTCAATGTTGTACTTTTGATTTTCTATAAACTTCAATGTTATATAGAAATAAATTGTACAATTTCTTTTTGTCCTTATTGTTAGTATTTAGAATACTAAGTGGTATGTCCATTTGTGATAGAGGAAAATATCAGTGACTTAGAGTTTGTGATTTTATGCCTCTATGGAATGAACTTTGACATTGTGTAAACATTGTCAAAGAGAATTGAAGGAGTATAATTCTTTGTAGAATAATATTTCCAAAAGAGGTTTCTTATTGTCAATGACATTTTGAAAGTCTAGGAAAGTATGTGGAAAAACTATTTTTAAATACTTGAAAAATATTTTTGAGAACACATTTAAAATGTGGGGGTTCTTTGCTTATGATTAGACTTGGTGTCTAATTTAACTTTGGACCAAAAGATATGAAATTCAATGATACTTTTGTATTATGTTAGACCCACAAAATTCTTGGAGTATATTTGATATTGTGGTTGTTGAGTTTTTCTATTACTAGTATATAGTGTGACTAGTATGAAACAACCAAATTATATATATACATGTTCAAAATAATTGTGTTCTTTTATGGGGAAAAAAATCACTTAAAAAATTCTGATTTTTCATGAAAAGATATGTCTATTATAATAAAAGTATTTGCATAGACATGAATATTGGTGAATAGTCATTTGTTATGTTTTTGTAAAAGTAACATTTGGACTATATTGCCTTTATTGAATCCGATGAAACTTTGTTCATTGGTAGTTCTATAACAATTAATTGAAAGTTATGGAAAGGTCCTTAAAAGGAAATTTGACAAGGTGATAACTCTAAACAATGTTTGTATCACACAAAATTGTAAGAAATAGGAACAAAATATTAGTAAGGAAAAAGCTACCTCGCGAAGAGCTTTTCGAACTCAATATTTTTATTTGTTCTTACTTTCTTGAGTCAATGTTTGTGACATGAACACTTGGTGCATGTCAATTACAAAACATTGTAAGAAAAACTTATCAACTTAGAAGTTTTGGCTAACTTTGAGTGCAATAAATAAAAAAATGTCAAGTTTTTGTGGAATATAAGTTTGTTGAGCATTCTTATAAATCTGTTGAAAGGAATTTTAATCCTTTAGAATTGATTTACACTGACATTTGTGATATGCAATTAACACCATCTCATGGTGGAAAAAGTATCTCGTAACTTTTATTGACAATTGCATTAGAAATGACTGACTATTTGCTGAATGGTAAGGATGAAGCAACAGAAATGTCTAAAAAATATAATATCGAAGTTGAAAATCAGTTTGGAAAAAGATAAGAAGTGATAAGAATGGAGAGTATAAATCTCCTTGTGCAGAAATATGTTTGGAAAATGAAATTATCCCTCAAACTGTTGCCCTATTCACCTCAATCTAATGAAAAATTGAACGTTGAAAGAAACGATAGATGCATTATTTATAACTTCGGGTTTACCACAAAACTTTGTGGAGGAACTATCCTTACTGCAAAAGGAAACAAAAAAAAAAGTTGTCTTTTGATAAAGAAAGCAATTTTGTTTGTTCAGGACACAATCTATTCCATATGAGAAATGGAAAGGAAGGAAATCCAACTTGAAATATTTCAAAGTGTGGGGTTGTCGAGCCAAAGTCCAAGTTCCTATTCTTAAAAGGATTGAAATATGACCTAAGATTATGGACTGTAAAATTAGACTTGAGTAGTATAGTGAAAGGTCTAAACGACCTAGGAAAAAACAAAAAGAGAATGTACTTAATAAAGAGATTTAGAGGCGTAGTAAATGTCAAGGGTCATATACTTCCTTCAAATATGATTTTGTAAACATTTCTTGTGTCTTATGTAGACTCGTCCTTTTGGACAAATGGTGTCAATAGTGAGATTGGTTCAATCTTGATCAATCTTATTGGAAGTGGTTGATCTTTCTCCAGGAAATAAACTTTTGGGTTCAAAGTGAATCCTCAAAATAAAAATGAAAGTGGATAGAACTGTTGACAAATATAGAGCAAGACTTTGTGTCAAAGGCTTTAGACAAAAACAAGGTTTTGATCTTGTCAATGTATATACTCTTTAGTAACTAGAATTACATCCATTCGGATGCTAAAATTATTAGTTGTGGTATATGACCTCCAAATTCATCAAATGAATATGAAAAGAACTTTCTTACATGTAGAATTGGAGGAAGAAATTTACATGGAACAACCCGAGGGTTTTGTGGTTCCTGGTAAATAAAAAAAAGTATGCAAACTTGTTAAGTCACATTATGGTCTAAAGCAAGCACCCAAACAATGACATAAGAAATTTGACCAAAAACCATGTTGGCAAATGGATTTAAGAATGATGAAAGTGATAAATGTTTTCACATTAAAATCATAAGGTCATTGTTTGTTTCTATATTGGAGATATGTTGATCATCAATAGAGACACTAATGACATAAATGCTACTAAAAGTATGCTAGAAAGCAAGTTTGGAATGAAAAATATTGGAGTTCTTGATGCGATCTTAGATATAAGAATCCTTAGAACTCCATAATGTTTAGCATTTTCACTGTCTCATTGCATTGAAAAGGTACTTGACTAGTTCAAATATTTGGATGTCAATATTGTCAAGTCTCCAATAAATGTGAGCTTTGCATTTCAAAAGAGTGAAAGCAAAAGTGACTCACAATTGGATTGTGCTAGAGTATTGGGAAGTATGATATATATCATGAAGTGTGCGCGATCAGATATAACATTTGCTATTATAAACTAAGTCGGTTCACAAGTGATCCCAAATAAACTCATTAGATGGCAACAAATAGAGTTTTGAAGTATTAAAAATAATACTTAAAACTATGCCTTGCATTATAACAATATCCAGCAGTATTGAATGGATATAGTGATGCAAATTGGATCATCGGATAAATAAAGTAAAATCCACGAGTGGATATGTATTTACTATTGGTAGGAGAAGTCTCTTGGAAATATTTCAAAAGAGACATGTATCGCTCGCTCTACAATGATCTCTAAGCTAGGTGCTTTAGATAAGGTCAGTGAATAAGTTGAAAGACTCCGGAATTTCTTGATAGATATTCTATTTTGGCCCAAACCATTGACATTAGTATGCATACACTTTGATAGTCAAGATGCAATAGGTAGGGCATGGAGCATGACGTATAATGGAAAGTCTCGTCATATATGACATAGACATGATACAGTTAGAAAACTACTATCTATTGGAATTATCTAAACTGACTATGTAACGTCAAAGGATAATGTGTCGGATCCACTTACAAAAAGGCCTAACTAGAGAGAAAGTTGAAAGATCATCTAAGGCAATGGATTTACGGCTTAGGACAAGTCATCATGGCGGTAACTCTATCTAGAAGACTGGAGATCCCAAAAGCTAGATTCAAGGAGAAAAACAAAGTTGTGAATGACGGTTCAGCATTGTCAACAAACTCAATCCATTCTCATGATGAAGACAATGCTCAGGTACAAGGATACAACATTAAGACTTGTTAATGAGTTTATAAAGCTTAATGGTTTTAATGATTTGCTAAGTTTGACAGAGTTGACCAAATAGTGTATCTACGTGATAACACGGTTAGGAATCACCTATGTGAGTGTGAAGTGTAAGCCGCTTCAACGAAGATGATTGTCAAAAGCCCATCTCTCTATACACTCATGAAACCAGGAGGTGTTGATGGCTAAAACGAACACAACCGTAAGAACCATAAATGGTAAAGAATTAATTGTGTGGCATATGGTTGTCTAGGTATACACCAAAGCTCGACGGTTCAAAGATATCGCATCTACCGATTGACCGAGTATATCCGACATATGTTCACTACGGAAAGTCCAAGGGGAAACCTACTTATCCAGATGCAATTAATTCTTGCTTGTAAAGTACACATAATTGTCCGTTTCTTTGTCTTGGAGTCATTCCCCATTCATGCGGGGGATTGTTGGGTTTTAAAAGGTGTGAACGGAAAATGAAGAGTTGCGACTTTTATGAAGAGTTGTGACTTTTATAAAAGGTTGCGACTTTTATGAAAAGTTGCGACTTTTATGAAAAGTTGTGACTTTTATGGAAAGTTGTGACTTTTATGAAAGGTGATGACCTTTTTGAAAGATTATGACTTTTCCAAAGGTTTGTGACCTTTCCGGTAAGGCACAATAATAACATTTTCGCACTACCCTTTGTTTTCTATAAATTGAGGGATTTCCTTTAATTTTAAAAATAGAATTTATGGACTTCTTCTACTACTACTAAATCTAGTATTCTAAGTGTACTTACTGTCGTTGAGTGGCTCGCTGACACCAGCGTTTTAGGTATCAATACACTGGTGATTGAGATCATTTTACCCTAGGAGGATATATTCCAAATCAAACCTCGGATACTAGAGGGGAATAATTTCCTTAAGGGGACACTGTGCATTCAGTGGGCTTGATTTTCTTCCTGTTTTTCTAAATTCTGGTATGTGTTACAAATTTTAGATTTTTGAATTAATTTATGTTCTTCTGTTCTTCTCCGGTTCATTAAACTTTGGTAACTTCGTGTTTCTGCAAAGTTTGTTGGAATAAGTAAGATTCTTTAAACATAGATTAACAAAAATTCTTTTTTAAGAAAAATGTTTTATATATTTTTTTTTCTAATCTATTTATAATTCTAGTTTCTCTACTAGCTTTAATTTTCTAGTTGTGAAAATGTTCTGAAACTTTGTAGTCTTACCAAGTTCTTCAAGGTTTTGTTTTAAGTATGTTAGGAATACAAGATGAACAACATATGTATCATATTGTTTATATTTCATTTGTTTATGTTAGAACAAGCTAGATTTAGAAAGCACCAAATTTTGAAAGAGTCAAGAATATGAAATTTTGTATGTATGTTAAGTTATGAGTTTTGGGTCAACTTCAAATGACCAGATCTTTCTGTACAAGATGAGTTAGGTGGCTCATAAGATATTAAAAGATCTTGGAATCATCTTTCCAACGTCACCGAGTTTGCTAATTTCAAGCTCGTATGAGGGAGATATGACCATTTTAATTCTGTCAATACAGGTAAGGAAAGTTACCCAAATCAGTGAGGGGTATTTTGATATTTTACTTACCTTATCAGGATAATTCGAAATTAATATTATTTTTTGGGTCAAATCTGATTCGGGTCAATTTTCATAATCAAAACATGCTTAGGGGTTTGAGAAAAGTTCAAGAAGAGGAGAAAAGGAGATCAAGTCAAGGCGTTCTTCTCTTGTGAATCGAAGGTTATTTTCGACAAGGATTCGATCCTAAGAGGTATGTGAGTTCTCATAGAGTTGGATTCTTTCACCCACACACCAATCATGTTATGATCAGCAAAATTTCGTTCTTGAAGTTGAAGAATTTGAGTTCTTGAAAGTATTGTTTTTGTTCTTGAATTAGGATGAGTTTGATGAGTTATTGAGATAAACGTATTGTATTTGAGAGTTATTTTTAGTAGATTCTTGTGTACTTGTATTAGGTAATTGAATCTAAGGATAATTTGAGAAAAGAAATCGATTCTAGATGAATTAGGGTCAGAAAAAAAAATTCGTTGTAAATAGTTCTAGGGAAGGGTGGCGCGGCACGCTCAGATGCACCAGAGGGTCTGGGGTGGTGGGCCAACAGTGCGCCAAAAAGTAGTCTCTGAACTTTAGGAGCTGGCGCCCTGCGCCAGCAGTGCGCCAAGGTCGGATGCCCCCACTATTCTGTTGTTTGCTCCGTCTAAGTTCTTCTAAAGTATATATTTACTCCCTACTGATTCTAATCACTCTAAACTACATCTAAACATCGAAAGATTGTTCATATGATGAATCTTAACCTTGAATTCATAATTAAAATTCAAGGTAGAGTTAAGAGTCAAGTCTTGAGAGTTCGTTCAAGTCATTTTAATAAGTCTTTTACAATTGTTTTAAACTCGTTTTAAGACTTGAGCATTTGAGTTTGAGAAAGAGTAGAGTTGATTTCATTTTCCTTCAAATGATATATGGGAACTAAGTATTCAGAAGAGTAAATGTTTTAACATTTAAGATGAGAGGAAACACCGATTTCTAAAAGATGTTTTGAGCATTTTTGAGTATCATCTCTTTTATGAGAAAGATTTGAGCAATAATATCAAACCATAAAATGAGTTATGTTTTTAAATATATGAGCTAGTTACATTGTGGGAGTAGTATTGAGCACCGATATGGAAACAAGTTTAGATAACCAATGTCCTCATAAACCATGTAGCCAATGTGGGTAGAAAGGGTCATACTTTTTAGATGATTCCTTAATGCTTTTTAGCGTAGACTAATGGATCCACTTAGTGGTAGGTAATATACCCCGGCAAAGTATAGGACAATTCTTGCAGCGTGGGCTAGAAGATTTATCAACACATAGCTCATAGTGATGGTTGTCGGTTAGAGAAACTCCACAAAGATAGTTTGAATTCTTATATACATAAAGTTTACTTTGTATTTTCATATATCCAAACAAAGTTTAATTTGTATTCTTACATACAACTACGATATTGTTATATTTTTCAATACATTGAGATATTTTCTACTGTTCTAAATGTTTTATGTAAACTGCATCTTTATTTTTATTTTATTAGTTCATTGAGTTGAGTATCCATGAGTTGAGTAGATTCGAGGTGTCTCATTTAATTTTTAAGCAGGATGGCGAGTGTGATTGGAGTTCCACTATTCGCTGATGAATGTACTACAAAGCAGACAAGAATATCTTATGCTAGAATGCTCATTGAAGTGAATCTGACTAAGAAAATCCCTCAGGAAATAACTGTCATGGATCCAAGTGGAGAGATCTTTACACAACAAGTAGTATTTGAATAGAGACCTCAGTACTGCGATAAGTGCCAAAAGATTGGTCATCAATGCCAAGCTGACACTACTAGGATGAACCTTTAAGGAAGAGAAGACAAAAAAAAGTTGCTCAGACATGGCAATACAAAGCAATGATTCAGCCACAGAAACAACCTGCTGACCAGGCAGGGGAAAATCACAAAGATGCAACTGCGATTGAAGAACAAGAGATGGAGATAGACAAACAAACCCCAGGAGAGACAAGACAAGTTAACCTAAGGCCAGATGCATGAGGTACCAGGCTGGATTTCAATCTGACAAATTTCCCATTTTGGCAACTATACTTACTAGGAATAACTTTGCAAGTCTTATGCACATTAAGTTGTCTTCACTGCTTGTGGATAGAGGTGGAGCCCCAAGAACTTGGTGATGAAGTGGGTGTTTTGGAACTTGAGAGGAGTGAATAAAGATACAAGCAGAAAGAGCTTAAAAAATTATCTACAAGCTAATAAAATAAGCATTGTGGACTTATTGAAACAAGAGTAAAGGAGCAAAACATGAAAGTTACAATTAGGGGGATTTCTCCGGGATGGGGAATTCTGAATAACTATAATGCTGCTTCCAATGGTAGATGGGTGATATGGGATGAAAATTGGTATAAGATTAAGGTAATAAGTAGCACTGCTCAAGTTTTACATTGTCTGATCAAGGATAGGATCAAAAGCCAACAACAGGTACTTAGTGTGCTCTATGGTTTTAATAATATTAAATAGAGAAAAAGCCTTTGGTAGGAATTGAACACACTAGCACAGGGGATCTCTCAATCATGCCTCATAGTTGGGGATTTTAGTGCTTTACTCTCCCCACAAGATAGACTAACAGAAGCCTTAATTAGCCTTAATGATGTGAGAGCTTTTGCAACTTAAATCCAAATTATGGGAGTTACTGAATTACAATAGCAGGGTGATTATTATTCATGGACTAACAAACAACATGGAGAGGATAAAATATCAAGCAGAATTGATAGAGTATTTCAGAATTATGAATAGATGAAAAATGGGACATGTCATTCCAAAATATGGGAAACCTGGTATATCTGATCATTGCCCAATGATGCTTACACTACAAACTCTTCAGAAATGCTCAAGGGTGAATTTTAAGTTCTTTAATACTAGGGATGAACATCTATCTTTCACTGAGCTGGTAGAAAATATATGGAAGAAGGAATATAGGACTGGTCAAATGTAGAAAGTGGTGTAAACTGAAGGCAACCTGTATTGAGGAAACTTAATAATAAGGAGTTCAAATTTATTAGACAGAAGATGGAGAAGGCAAGAGGAGAGTTAAATAGAATACAAGAGAATATAACCACCATCCAAGCTACTGATGTACAAATAGATCAGAGAAGGAGATTTTATTGAATCTTGAGAAATGGTCTATGATAGAAGAAAGTGTTCTAAGACAGAAATCAAGGATTAAATGGATTTAACTTGGAGATGCAAATAATAAATACTTCAGGGCTATCATAAAAGAGAGAACCCAAAAAAACCAATTAGGAGTATTACTTTTCTGGACAAATGATATATGATCCAACAGAAATCCAAGATGAATTTGTGCAATTCTACAAAGGCCTTTTGGGGACAACAACAATATACCAGCCATAGATGTTGAGAAGAGGGAGCAAGATATCTAGACATCAAAGAATCGGTCTATGTGCTGAGGTTACAGAAGAAGATTTCTATGCAGGATTGAAAGCAATTGGAAATGACAAGGCACCAGGAATTGATGAGTATAATGCTTTCTTTTTTAAATATACATGAAAACTATAAAGGAAAAGATAATTGTTGTAGTAAAGAGTTTTTTCTCCACTGAGAAGATGTATGCCCATGTAAATTGCACTCTGGTAACCCTTATCCCAAAAGTTCGGAGTCCAAAAATTGTGAAGGAGTATAGACCTATGGCATGTTGTACTTTATTGTACAAAATCATCTAGAATGTTTTGGCAAAAAGATTGCATGATGTGATACATATTGTTATATGTGATAGCCAGACCAGATTTATTCTAGGGAGAAAGATTGCTGATAATATAATTTTAGCCCATGAATTGGTAAAAGCCTACACTAGAAAGAATGTTTCACCTAGAAGTATGTTGAAGATTGATCTTCAGAAAGCATATGACTCAGTGGAATGGACCTATCTGGAACAGTGATGACTGAGCTTGGATTCCCTAACTTGTTTACTCAATGGGTAATGACATGTGTGAAGACTGCTAGCTATGCTATTGTTGTGAATGGACAGACCTCTCAGGTTTTCCCAGCTGCTAAAGGACTCAGACAGGGTGACCCAATGTCACCCTTCCTGTTTGCTATTGCGATGGAGTACCTCAGTAGATCTCTCAATGGACTCAAAGAGGATAAAACTTTTAAATTTCACCAAAAATGCACTAAATTGGGTATAACTCACTTGAACTTTGCGGATGACTTGCTAAGTTTCTCTAGATGAGACATGGAAACCATCAAGGCCCTCCAAAAGTGTTTCTCTACATTCTCACAAGCTTCAAGGCTGCACGCAAACCTTACTAAGAGCTCCATTTACTTTAGAGGAGTGGCAACATGAGATAAGCAACAAATCATCCAACAACTTGGATACTAAGTAGGGGAGCTACCTTTTAAGTACTTTGGATACCTTTGTCTGCAAAGACTCTTTCCATACTTCAATGGTACCCCCTTATTAAAAAACTCATGGCAAGAATGAACTCATGGACCTCAAGGAAGTTATCATATGCCGAAAGATCTCAACTAGTTCAAACAGTTTTATTTGGAGTCAGTAATACTGGGAAAAACTTTTCATCATACCTGCAAAGATTATCAAGTTGATTGAGGAGTTGTGTAGAAGGTACTTATGGTTTGGTATAGGACATATTACTAAAAAAGCTCTTGTAACTTGGGATAGAGTGTGCAGTCCTAAATCGGTGCGTGGAATAGGTTAAGTTAATATGCAATTGTGTAACAAGGCATCAGTGGCCAAACTAAGTTGGGATCTAGCTCATAAGGAAGATGAATTGTGAATCAAATGGGTCCATAACTTCTACATAAAGGGGAAAAATCCATGGCCTGAGTCCAAACAAGCTAGCCGGATGATTAGGAAAATTATGAATGGCAAGCATGTAGTTGATCACATACAACAACTAAGGAGCAAGAAAGGAAGTTAGATAAGGAAAATTTATTTGTCTTTGATAGGGGAACAACAGAGGATTGATTGGAAATGACTTATGCTCAAGAATGTTGTGAGACCAAAAGCTTATTTCATCATGTGGCTCATGTTACATAAGAAGTTTCCAACTGCAGACAGGCTAACAAAGTGGGGAATGGTGGTATCAAAGAGGTGTGTTATGTTCCAGAACGAGGAGGAAACCATAGAGCATTTGGTTATTAGTTGTCAATTTGCCATCCGGTTGTGGAGAAGATTGCTAAAATGGGTGCACCAGCTTGAAATGTTGCCTAATAATTGGGATCAATTTCTGCACTGGAGTATACAACATTCCAAAGGGAAGACTACATCAGCTCACATCTTTAAGATCATTATGGCGGAATGTGTGTATGGAATATGGTTTGAGAGAAATAATAGATTTTTTGTGCAGTAGAGCAGAACAGTAGAAAATGTGGACAAAGAGATAGCTTACATAACTATTATTAGATCCCAGCCTAATATAAAAGTTATTCTTGATGATTATACCTTCTAGCTATAGGTAAGGTAGAGCTTTAGTTTGAAGAGAGGCAATTCTGAGAAATAAGCATGTTGTGATAGTTGCTTGATTCTTAATATTTTGCTACTGGTAATTAATATAAAAGATAGTAACCAAAAAAAATAACATAATTTGCCTCATCACTATATTCTTTTTTGACATTACTATACCTCTGCGTGCATTCTTATTACTCTAGGCACTTTTACTATTACTAGTTATAACATCACAACTCATACTATCTTTTCAAGTGAAATAATACCCAAGCTCTAAAACACGCTCCCATCATAAGGTTCTCACTTGAATAAAGTTAAGAGAAGGGAATACATCTCTCTTTTAGCTTGAACGCACGATTCATATGAATAAGAGTGCATTCTTTTGAATATCAACACTTACGCTCACTCACGGGCTTCTCTCAAGTCCCTCTATAACACAGTTCTATTGCACGATTTAGAGTATGAAAAAAGAGAAACTTTTCTTAAATGAATGTAGTCCCATATTCATAGAAATGGGTCCCTCACAACCATAAATAAGATCCTACTTGAAACGGCTTCATAGACTCCTTAGGATACTTGAACTTTGTGCTTTGATAACAGGTCTACTCTTTTCTTCATGTAAAAATGAAACATTTGGGAAATACTTAGCTCCCTTATACTCTTTTTCAACTCCATTTTACTTCCTCAAAATTTAGTTTAACAAATAAATTTTGTTTAAAAGATTCTCTATGAGAATTCAGTGAATACTCAAGAATAAGTTTCATGTTGAAATATAGACATGAACAAATCAACTCAAGGATCTCAATAACAATATGGAAAACTCAATACTCAAAACTCAAGAACTCATAACTCAACGATACTACTTATTTCAAGAATACTCAATTCATAGGGTTCATGCTGAAATATAGCCATGAACGAACCAAATCAAGAATCTTAATGCATAACATATAACAATTCAATAATTAGGAATAGAATTTCCAAAAGAATCAGGACCTCAAGAACTCAAAATCAACTAATCTCAAGAATACTAAAATCTAAGGATAGAATCCTAATTACTCTTTTACTGAATTGAAAGTAGATGTAGGGCGTGAGGTCAAAATAGTCCAACACTATGATAGTCTTACATACCTAGGAAGACCAAAGTTCTTGACAAAATCGATGAAACTCGAAGACCGCTTGAAACCCTAGATTTTCTCCTCTTAGAACCTTGCTCTAATGTCATGAAGTGTTAATGAACGTAAAAAAATTAATTAACACATTCTAAGACCTTAATTAGGTGTAAAACGTCGTGGTTTAGACTTAGAATAGGGGTTAAAATGACGTGATTTAAGTACTAAACGCATAGGGGTAATACCAAAAGACCCCACCCTTAATATTGCCAAGGGGCCCTAAAAGGGAGGTTTCACGGACCGTTTAAGGCTTCACGGTCTGTGAAACACATCACATGTCGTATAGCCGGTCGTGAAACTTCACCTACCCGACAGGGCTTCACTTAACGGGCCGCATAACTTTTTACTCCAAACTTGGCGGCGTTGGAAAGAGGACTCAAAGACATCTAATTTAATAGGTCATGGGCTACCTAATTCATTTTTTGCTAAGAGATATGGTCATTTGAAATTGATCCAAAACTTAAAAACTGGTGAATTACATGTACGGACGCCTAAACAGACCGTACAAGTCACCACGGGCCATCTAGGTTACTCCCACCTTGGCAGCCTTGGACGGTCATCCACCATTCCCTAAACGAACCATCTAGGGTGTCGTGACGGGTCCATAGTCCATTTTGGGTTCATGCACTTGTCTGTTACCTCTCTTTAGTCCTTTTCGAAGTTTGAGGTGTTACACGAACAATTCAAATTTTAAAAGTAGTGTTGTGAGGTGTTATAGAATAATTCAGGTGTTTACTTAGAAATTTTCGGGATGTTACCATGTCAATGCAACATCCAACTAATACTACTCAGACCACTTGAAGATTTGGTTACAGACTTACGTCCAACATGCTCATTCTTGAATGCTATTGACATCATAAATTCATAGTTTCACTCCCTACTGAGTTATTAACTGTAGAGTGCCAACAATCACCATGCGACTTTGGAAGAAGATGCTCCAATCCTGTAGGTATATTTAGTGATAATTAGATACAAGTGATTGGGACCCAATCATTGGGTACTATTGAAATGTAGCCTGCATTTCTTGACGGCATAAATCTGAGTCACAAATGATGATTCAAGATCAATTAGAAACTTACAAATTGCATGAAGCTTCGACGCCAAGATCTCGATGGCACTAATAACAAACATTGGAAAAGACGTATGGATACTACTCCAGAGTTATATGAATCTTAAACTAATCATACACGTGTGGTGAATTATTAAAAGTGAGAAGCTCCAAAATATAAAGTTGAACCACCATTTTATCCCTACACTAAATAAAATATTTAATTAATTAAATATTAAATAATATCATATATATTATACTAAATTCTAAAAGTAGGATGGTGTTAAGTCAAAAGTTGAATCAACTTTTAAATTCAATTAAATGAGAAAGATGATAATGAATAGACCATTGTTTCAAAACTCCTCATTTCTAATAATTAAATTTTAAAACTCGCATCTTTTCATTTTCTTATATTGAATTAAGGAGAAAGTTGGTTTTGTAAACTATAAATTAAGACATGAACAATATGAGATAAATCATAAGAAACAGTACTGTTCGATTGTTGATTCAAAGTTTCTTCTTTTATTTGATTTCTTCTTCTTTTATTGTATTATCACATTTAATTGTATTTATGTTTTTCATTTTTATCCTCTCTGAAATTTTATGGCATTATAATTGCATGACAAAATATAACTATGATTATATGTGAGAAGTTCGATGATTCATTATATTTGATTGGTAAGAATTTCTTCTTTATTTACACCAAAATTTTTATGTTGCATAATATCTATTTCTAAGCTTTTAAAATTTGTAGATTATGTTAAAGATATGATGAATACATTATTGTTTGGGATACACGTGTGAGACTAGTATATATGTAGACTTGAATAGAACAGATTATTGCATTATCACAGGCCAGGACTCAAGTTTTTCTGCTACATAGGCGGAGCTGCCGGCGTTGTTCTCGAAGTACCATAGTCGTTGCACTGCAAAAATAAATAAAAACCAAAAGAGTGAAACTTGCGAAAACCACTTATAATAAGTAATCGAGATATAGGTGCTACTTATTGCTTTTATAAAGGTCGAAGTCAAAGCTAGACAGCAGATAGTAAGATACAAGTTGATATGCATCAACCATTCTGTCAATAGGGAAAAGAAGAAAATAAAACAAAAACAAATGAATTCAGAAGAAAATAAATATTCTCCCCCCTGGCGGTGAACACTCTTAGTGACAAGGGATCTGAAGCACAGATGTCATGCAGTAATGATGAAATTTTCTGAAACAACAAATTATAGATCGAATATTTCTGCTTCAAACAAACTAAGGTCAATAGGTAAGAATAATAAGCTACCCTACTGATTTTATAATTCGGTAACCATTTCAAACATTCCCATGTTTTAACATTTTAAAACAAATTAGAACTTACAAGCAACGAACAAACCACACCTTGAGAATTAAGTGATACGAACAGAAGTGGTATTTACCTTTCTAAGTGCAGCAGTTCCGGAACAAGCACGAGCAAGGGAGGCAGCGACTTCACTACGAGACTCGGAATACAAACGAACGAACGGGAATTCAAAGCCAAATCCCAAGCTTCGAGGCAAACTAGGACGCCTTTATATATATGTTCTTGTCTATTCTTTTTAGGTTCTGTGAGTATTTTTCTATATGTATCACATCCTAAGCCTTTCAGATTTTATCATGGAGCATACTGAATTCAAAAACATTCAGAAAAGGGTCCTGGAATGGATGGGTTTCATATTGAGGAACTGGGGTATAGTCAAAGGAGAAGTCCTAGAAGTTGTTCAACAATTTTTTTCATTACAGGTGATCTCCTACGTGCTATAAATACAACAACCATAACTTTAATTTCAAAAGTGAAAGACTACAGACCCATAGTATGCTTCACTTTTTTGTATAAAATCATCTCAAAGGTCGAATGTGATAGCAGGGCTGGTTGAATGGGCTCAATCTGCATTTATTGGGGATAGAAGTATAGTTTGGATAATGTATTATTTAGCCATGAAAATATTCAGAAGTTATGGCAGAAAATGGATTTTGATGTTAAAAGTGATTTTGATATCTTGATCCACTTGTGATGTAAACTTTAATAATTAGGGTTTGAAAGTGGAAATCTAGTCTCTATATATACCATCTCTAAAAGCCAACATATCAAATATTTCACTAGGCAAACCTTTTTAGACAATTTTTTTCATGTGGTATTAATTCAATGCTATCTAATTTGCAACATAAAGTTTTACCCCCAAATTAAGAAATTTAAAATTGTTGTACATGGTATGCCCTATGAGGCACAAAGTTCATGATACTAAACTTACATCCCCAAGGCATAAATAAGGTATAACCTATGCATAGCTAAAAAAAATAAACTGACTTTGGAATTATTATTTTTTGGCCTAGTGAATATTTGTTGGTCATGCGGTTAATATTAATATTAAATATTTTTGTTACTTAAAATATAAATAAACAAATATTTCAAAAAAATGAATTTAAAAAATAAAAATTAAAAACAATCACAAAATAAGGGTATTCATGGAAATGACCAGGGGCTTTTAATATAGTCCAACCTGAGGATAAAGGTAAAAATAGAAGTAGTTACATATTAAATGTCAAAAGACTGTAGTCTATATATGGTCAAGAAAACTTAAATCCAGTAATTTGCAAGTGAATTAAATCCTTTCTCGAACCCTCTTTATTAATTTTATAGTTCTTAACTTATTTAATGGAAAATAACATCATAAATATTCCGTTAAACTTTCATTTATTAATTATTATTTTTAATCTTTCATTACAATATTAAAATATTTATATTACTATCATTATTAAAGGGCAATTTACGAAAATAGTTACCCTAATAAAAGTATTTATTCTCATTAACTACAATATTAACAATTACTGGGCGTAGCTACATTTTAAAGTTGCTATAACACTGATCGTTTGTATAATTTGCTTTTTTTCAAAGTTGTATACAAAATTGAATTCAATTTTTTTTTTAAAAAGGATATGGCGGTAACAGCATCTTAATTCGTAGAATATTAAATCGTTAGACTTCATACCAAATACACTACAATTTCTTCATAACAGTAATCCGATATTTTTTTGAGATCCTGATATCGGCGGCTTTAATTGAAAAATAAAACAATTGATTTTATCGTTGATCAATAGATACATAATACATTGAATTTGAGTATTTTTTTTTCTTTTGTATGCATTTGTATAAATCAATTTTTTATTTGGTGTTCTATTATATAGAATTTGTTGTGTATTAGCTTCTTTTTTAGATTCAATATTGAATCATTGGTAATTTGATTTTTTAAAGTTTTGTTTTATCAATTTTCTATTGTATTTTGGTTGAATTCTATATGAAACATCAATTATTAGTTGTTCTAACTGTATTTGTATTTCAATTGATCTGGTAATGGTTAATTTGAACAAAATTAAATTTGAAAATGAAATTGTATGAATTATCTATTGATAGTTGGAGCTTTGGTTGAAAGTGTTGTATTTTGGTTGAAGTTATATGAATCGATCGTTTATTAGTTGTTCTAATTGAATAAGTTATTTTGATTGTATTTGAATTGAACGTGTAATGGGAAATTGTATATGAGCATATTTCAAACTGCATTTGTATAAATTCTCCATTGATAATTGGAGCTTTGGTCAAAGCACAAATGTGTGTTTTCAATATTTTTTTGTGGAATTATTGTCTATAAAATAGTGTTCGTATAAATGAAGAGTTGATATATATAGTTGCATAACTTAGCTATTGCAATACATAATTTTATGAAGTAGTCGGTATGAATTGAAATTTGTTGGAGATTGTAGTATAAACTAGTTTTAGTGAAATTATTGTTTGAATATGTATAATTCATTGATAGTTATAATTTTAGTAGGATTAATGTTAGTATAAATTATTCGTAATTGTATAATGAAGACTTGATATATGCATTTGTATATTTGATCTATAATCATAGGTAGTTGCATCTATTTCAGTATGTAGTTGCTTCAATTGATAAGTATTGTATAACTTAGTTAGAATCAATTGATTTCAATTTGAAAAATTAAATAAATTAATTTTAGTAGAGCAAGTGTATTTATAAATTGACTATTTATGTTTGTGAGGTATATATAGAATAGTCTCTGTTCATTTATACTTATATTTAATTGTATACAAGAATGACTTCCACAACTATTTTTGATAATGCAATCAGAAAAATGAGATGGTGCGAATGATTATGTTAACTATGTTATTGAGGGGATTATTTTTGGAGAAAATGCGTCTTATAAAAAATTGTATAATATAATCGCAACTCAACTTGACCTGGTAAACCTACTTGCATGTCATTTTAATTGAATTCTGTTTTTCATGTGCATTTTTCAGCTTTTAACTTGTCAATTTTTGTTTGATTATATGTATGATAATTCTCTCAGTGTTTTATCACCGTGATTATATGTGTTTTGGTAAAAGTTTCATTTTTCAGTGGCTTCTCTACTTATTCCGTCACTGGATTTTTTTTAGAAAAAGAAATTTAACAAATTTAGGATTATTTTTTTTTGAGAAAACGATGGTTGGTCGCCAAATTAATTAAATTTTTTTTTAAAAAAAAACTTTTAAATAATTCTTTTTACTAAACAGAGTTAATATTTCATATAATTTTATTGGGAGCGATTTTTCCCTTTTTTGGTTAAAAAAAATTGATATGCTATTTATGCTTTTTGAAGAAAAAATTACTCTTTTGACTCCAAACTCAATGAATCGCTCTCTTCGAACACACACAACAGACTTACTGTATACGTAAATTCTAATTAATCCCTAAAAACTTTTTAAAGACTTTTTTCAATAATAGAAACTAGAAATAAACTGAGGTGGAATCAAGCAGACAGAAATAATTATTTTTTTGTGAGTAGAATTCTTGCAAAAACAAGTTCATTCAATAAGATATAATTCTTATCCCAAAAATATAATTCTACTTCAACTGATACCTGGAAGAGGCGCTTACAACGTCGAATCGGATAATTAGAATTTACAACAATCACATACTTAGTATAATCGAGTTCAAAGTCGAAAAGGTAATTTTTTTTGCTTCAAAAAATATAAATAGCATATCAATTCTTTATTAACCAAAAGGGAAAAGTCCTTCGAACAAAATAAATAGAATATAAACTGTGTTTAATAAAAAAATTATATTAAAATCGCTGCCCCAACAATGTTTTTTCCAAAAAAAAAATGAAAAAAACTTAAATTTTTTTCAAAAAAAAATAATGTGACGGAATAAGGAGAGAAGCCACCGGAAAATGAAACTTCAACCAGAACACATATAATCACTGTGATAAAACACATTTATGAGAAAATTATCATACAACCAAACAAAATTGACAAGTTAAAAGCTGAGAAATGCACATGAAAGTAGAACTCAATTAAAATGACGAACCTGCAAGTAGATTTACCCGGTCAAGCATGAACTGTCACCGGCTGGAGCTTACAAAAGTTTCCACAGCAATAAAAAAATGGAGATTTGAGGTTTGGAAAATTTGACAAAATCGTTGTTGAGGCATTCAATCAATCAATCAATCATTGTGCAAGAATATTTAACGAGTAGAGATTCATTGAATGTCGCACTAGACACATATAAGGAAAAACACATTTTAAAAGACTTGAGTAGAAATGATTAAATAGATGAAGAAAGATTTAGCTAAAATTTTCTGTGTATTTTATTAAGAAAATCGTCAAAAGTCTCTCTAATCTTATTCGATTTTCAACTACACACTTTAACTTTACGGGAGTCCTATCGCCCCCTCAAACTATTTAAACTAAAATAATTAAACCCTTAAAAATCCACAACCACATCTGTGATGATATGTGAATTTAACGTGCTTGACAGATGGAAATTTGATTAATTTAATATTTTTTCATTTTTTTTAATAATTCTTTTCCCCTTTCTCCTATACTCTTCCAATTTCTTTAAATCCTAAAGTAACTTCTTCTTCCATCTCCTTCAAATTCCTAAAGTAACTTTACTTTAACTATAAACACCAAAATCCGTTGGAATTGGATTGTGAAGAACCAAAATGAACAATGAAAGCGAACCGTCAAGTGATATTTGAGCTTTGTTCGTCGGAAAACAAGAAAAATAAACCAACAAGATTTGTGCATATTGTTGCTTTGTCGAGGTTTTCTTGATTCAACGTAGTTCGCCGGTCTCGAATCAGTGCGAGGGGGGAGAGAAAGGATTTTGCTGGTGATTTGGGTTTCGCCATGTCACGACCCGAGCCTACACCCTGGACGTGATCGACACTCAAGAACCATTCTGGTCCCCAAGCGAACCCTCATCCTGGCTGACTACAAGCGGAAGACTAACTTAAGCATACAAAACTTAAAACTGAGATAAAATTAAACAGGTTTTAATAACAACTTTGAATAATAGTAATATATTCAACTAGCCATAAAATAGGAAACTTTAGTCTTTAAAATATTTAATAAAATAAATGAATAACACAGACTTCTTATCTAAACTGACTATCTGCGAAGCCTCTAACTGACAAGGATGGAAGTTGGGACAAGACCCACGACATCCTAACTAAACTAAAAGTAAATGAAATCCTCCGAAAGCAAGGAGACTCACCATAGCTAACTCTAACTCTCGGATGTATCAACAAAGCTCCTGTTGATGGTCCTGAATACCTGTGTCTGCATCATGAGAAGATGCAGGCCAATTGGCTCAGTACGTGGAATGTACGAGCATATAAGGGGAATTCTAAAGCATAAAACACAGGCTTGAACTTGATAAAAAGGTGAAAACATACTTATCTTTTCTCAAACTTGAAACTCAAGGAACACTTAAGAATACTCAAGAATAAGATACTCAACTCAGAGATTAAATACTCAACTCAAAGACATGGTACTCGACTATGGATACTCAACTCAGTATAAAGTAATAATACACATGATATTTATAAAAAGCTTTATAAAACAGTAAAAGCAACTTAGTTCGTTAAAGAAAATGCAATAACAAGCTCAACTTTACTTATATAAGAAAGTAATATAGTTTATGTGGGAGTTTCTCTAACCGATAACCATCACTTTGAGCCTAAGTGATGATACAACATTTTACCTAACGTTGCCCAAGGACCATCCTATACCTTGCCATCGGTATAAGACCATACTTAACTTAGTGGATCCACTAGATTAACTTACATGATCATCTAAAAAGAATGACCCGTCAATTCCCATGATGGCTTCATGGTTTACATGTAAACTTGAGTTAATATGAACTCTCATCCCCACATCGGTGCTCAATACTACTCCCAAAACATACTTTAGCTCATACTTTTAATAAAACTTCCTTCCTTTGGATTGAGATAATTTGCTGAACCCTTAGCTTTAAAAAGATCCTTTTTGGATATCAATGTTCCCCTTTTTGTTCAAAACTCTTTTGTAACTCTTAGTTTCCTAACTTAAATGTGAAAATATTTATAAACCTTTAGGGAATACTTAGTTCTGTTATCACTTTTGAGAAATGAACTCACTTTTACTCTTTGCTTAACTTGAAACTTAACTCTTAAGGAATACTTAGTTCCTTTATAGCTTTTGAGAATTTAACTCAACTCTTTACTCTTTCTTGACTTGAACTTTAAATCTTTAAAACAAAGTGAAAACGTTTGAGAAAGACCTTAGAAAACTTTATAATCTTTACTTTGACTTGCTTCTTAACTTCTAGGCTGACTCTTAACTTTCCTTGAATTGAAGTATGGATTAAAGGTTCATGATATCATGTGGATGATTTCATGATTTTCAACTTGGAGGGTTCATGCGGAATTATGAGCATGAACTACTCAACTCGAGAACTCAAAGATACTTCTCAACTCAAGATTGTTCGACTTATAAGATTCATACGGAAATTATGGGCATGAACAACTCGACTCGACTGAAAGGTCTAAGTAACTAGAAGGAACTCATGTATATGACTTCTCATTCTCTTATTTATTCCTCAAAATTTAGTTCAAATCAATGATGGATCTCAAAGAATTCACAATTTAACTTAAGACTTTCTTGAACTCTACTCTTAACTCTCTCTTGAATGTGAATTATGAATTCAAGAGTTTTGGTTCATGACATGGAGGATCTCACGATGACAAGGTATACTCATGAATAAATTCTCTTCATCCTCATACTAATTTACCTGAGTCTTGAAACAAGTTACTAGAAGTTGTGGAAGACTCCTCAAAAGGACTCAAACGGACAGTTTTAGTATGCTCGAAAGAATTCTCAAAACTTAACTCTCAACTCTACCTTCAATTTGAATTATGAATTCAAGGTTATGATCATTTTAGAACTGATTTTAGGTGTTTAGAAGTAGCTTAAATTAGTTAGAATCGAAAAGGAGTGAAGGTGCACTTTAAACAAACTCAAACAGAGCAACCAGAGGCAAACTGGCTGGGTCAGGCGAACCTGGGGCTATGGGTGGCGCGGATCGCCAGCCCCTGAAGTACAGAGATGGGTTTGGGGCGCTCTGGTAGGCGCGCCGCTCTAGGCCCCAACCCAGAAAATTCTGCTGAGCACTTTTGCTCGTTTTCTCACCCTAAATCGCCTAAAATCGAACGATTTCTTCCCCAATCACTTGGATACGATTACTTAAATTAATAAAACTCTAATCTACTGGAAAAAAACATTAAAATTACTAACTTTGATCTAAATAAATCATCAGAACTCCAACACAACAAGATTTAGAATGAACTTCAACAACACATTTCAAGAGCTCATCAAGAACTCTAATCTTTAAACTTTAAGAATGAAATTTTGCTGAAAAATAACATGATTGGCGTGTGGGTAATAAATCCAACACTATGAAAGCTTACATACCTCTAGGGATTAGACCCATGGCGAAAATCTACGACTAAACTCAAGAACATCGACGAACGTCTTCATCCTTGCCTTTTTTCTCCTCTTTTCTCTTCTTTTCTTTTCTTACCTCTTCTTGAACTCTCAACTAAAATCATAGGTGTATATTAGTATTATAAAACGGAACCTAATCAGATTAGACCCCTAAAACAATATTGAAAATGAGTTAAATCTTATTGGGTAAAGAAAGGACCAAAATACCCCTCACTATTTTCGGTTAACTTTTCTTAACTGGACAACCTAACTTTAAAAGGTCATATCTCACTCATAAGAACTCGAAATTTAGAAAACTTGGCGGATTTGGAAAGATAATTCAAAGATATTTCCTATGGTATCTTGTAGCACAACTAAATCATCTTGTGATAGAAATTATGATCGTTTGAAGTTGACCCAAAACTCATACATAGCTTAACTTGCGAAATTTCAGATTTTTCTATTTCCAATTTAATCATTTTTGGAACTCTTGGTGCTAAATCTAGTGACTAACCTTAATACTTAAAAAAAATTAGTTCCTTGGTGAAATCTTACTCACTACGATTAGCGGCTCAAGTCTCAGTTTGAAAAAAAAAAATCTGGGGTGTTACACGCTAGAGGCAGGGATAGTGGTGGTTGCGGTAGCATTTCACCGGCCAGTCGAACAACGAAGAGGGATAAACTAGAAAATAAACTAAAGGATCTATTTACATTCTATTTTGGGAGTTTGATTGGATTTAATATAAACCCAATTTGATTTTATTTTTCAAATATCCAAATCCCTTTTTTGGGTAATATAAATACATGTCATTTTATTTGATTGGTTTTTAGAAGTTTTTTATATGAGAGTTTAAAAGTTTGTGTGAATTCAACAATAATGAATTCAGTGAAGATGGTGATGGCAATGACGCCTTAGAGATGGTGAACTGGTGAGGAATTTGGTTTTTTCTGCTATGGAGAAGAAAGATAATAAATAAGACAAAAAACATATATTTATAAAAAGAGATATTAAAATAAAGTTTTAATATTATTTTTTTGTGCTCACTCTCTCTAAGAGAGTAACATACACTCAATATGCCAGCTAAACATTCAGAGAGGTAAGATATCAGTTTTATACACCACGGGGTGGGGTGGGGTGATAGAACTCTGGTGAAGTTAAAGTATGTAGTTAAAAATTTGAATATAAATTGGAGGGGCTTTTGACCATTTTCTCTATTTTATTTCTGCATAGCAAATATATATATAGGAAATAAAAGGAAAAAAATCGTTTACTATCTTAATTGGCTAACTTGTAACAAACTATTATTTACAATTAATAAATACATAAATAGAAAAAATAATATTTACAAAAACAGAAAATTGTGAAAGGTACTAGATTGGTGCTAGCTGTTGAGGCCAAGTGGCTTATGTATAGTAGAGAAATATGATAGTTTCTTCACTCTTCATTTTTACTTTGTTCTTTTAAATTTAGCAACATCTATGTCCGAAACACACTTCTTTTTTCTTTGAATGTCGCACCAGATACAAATCAGGAAAAAAATATTTTAAAGGACCTGAGTAGAAATAAGAGTGTGGTTGTACAAATATCCCTACTAGTAGAGCTTCATTGAACGACACACTAGATAAATGTCTGTAAAAACACTCTTATTTCTACTCAAGTACTTCGAAGCTCTTTTTTCCTGATTTATACCTGGTGTTGCATTCAACGAATCTCCACTTTGGAGATCCCTGCACAATCACACTCTTATTTCTGTTCATTTCTTTTGAAACACGTTTTTCCTGATTTGTGTCAATGGTAGGAGATTCTTGCACAATCACACTCTTATTTCTACTCAGGTCCTTTACAACATGTTTTTCCTAATTTCTGTCCGGTGCGACATTCAGTGAAGCTCCACTAGAAGAAGATCAATTCACAACCAAACATTTATTTCTACTAGGTGTTGGGAAATAATAGAAAATTTCACAATAATAATGTTAAATAATTTCTTATTTAACAAAATAGTTGTCCTGAAAATAAGATGAAAATTATTACGGTGATATATAAATATTATAACATAAAATAGATAAATAATTGAGTCGTGATGCGCACTATCATAAGAAAATATTTCAACGATGTGAAATGTTTCCTCATGATTAAACAAAAACTTTCCTATCTTAAATAAAGGTTATAGGAATCGACAAGTTAATTAACACCAACATTTATTTAGTTAGAAAATAAAAGAACAAAGCAGAATTATAAATAATTAAAATAAACATAAAAAGAGAAATGGTGAAAACGTGAGATCATGCAGAGTGTTGTGTTCTTTTCACCATCTTCCTAAAAGAAAGAGAGTAGTATTTATAGTGTTTGAAAGAAATTGTTTCATCATGCCACTTGTCCAAAGTGACATATGGAAGTAAAGGTGTAAGGATGAAATAAAATCTTGCCTTAATAAAATTAATTGTCATTTTCCTAAGACCATTGTGGTAGGTAATATCAAAAGATAGAGCATGAGAGGGTAAATAAGTCATTTTTCAGCAACAAAAATATCTTTTCTTAAACAAATTTAGCAGTCTTCTCAATGTCAAAGGTAGCCTTGGTCTATGCAAATTCAATTTTGTTTTATATCACCTTTAAGGAACTTGTTCAATCAATTGTGTGCCCTCTGGAGAAACAATAATTCACTCATCTTTAATTTCAATAGAATCGGTAAGAGGAACAAATTTTCTTTAACATCATTTGTAGAGAACATGTTTTCTCAATTTGTTCCCTAGACGTGGTACTATCAGGTGCAGCACCAACTATAATAATTTTTTACAACAATCCTAGATCACACTTTATATGGTTTTCAATAAAAGAACTAGGTTCGATAGATGGGTCTCCCATCGATATATTCTCCCTCACTAGATGCACCCAAGTTGAGCCTAACAACTAAACTTTGTTCAACTGCAGGGTCCCTAAAATATTCCCCCTCACAATACATCCTCCAAAACTTTCTCCGTAATTTTAGACACGCACAATACAAATTCCCTTTAGATTCAGCACAATCCACTTTCTACACCACAATCTATATTTTATAAGGCACTAAAGTAGAGGTGTCATCCACCGAAATCATCTCAACCATAACATCAAATAGACCAACACACTTAGAATCTCCAAGAATGTCATTAAGAAACATAAATTGTAATTAATCAAGCTTAGACATGTTTCCTGAAGAACACTTTATTCCATAATTTTAGAAAAGAGGTGTTGACACCCAATTTTGGACCTCGACTATATAAATTAATCATCGAGCTTCCTAAATTTCAAACGCTTTGAAATAATTAGGTTTTATAAGGTCCAAATTTTTTTTCAAGTTACTTTAATTAGTTTTATAATTTTCTAGTAGTATATGTATTTTATACAATTTTTATAATTAATATATTTTATAAACATTTCAAAAATTATCTCAAAAAAGATTTTAATTCTAGCACGTATTTATTAAATTAGTTTAATAAATTATGGTTATAATTCAGAATCATTAGTTTACAATTAAGTTAATTATTTTATTTCGTTAAGATTAAGAAGCTTGTTAATTAATTAATATTAATTCGTGTTATTTTAGATTTTAGCCGAATTTGTTAATTTTGCTCAATTTGATTATTTCTTAAACTCAAGATCCAACCCATCCCTGTCCTCCTCACCTTAAACCCATTAGAGAAAGAAACTTTGGGTCTTTTCTAATTTTTTCCAGCTGCCCAAATTAGTAAACCCAATACTTACAGCAGCAAAATCGGCCCAACTCCACTTTAACTCAACCCGGCCCATTTCTTTCATCTCCAAAGAAACCCAGTGTCCCCCAGCAACTCGCAAAAAGCGACAGGACAACGTCAATATACGGCAAACTCAACGGAGTGAGAGGTAACAGTCACAAACGTTTGGCTAGTGTGCACGCGACATCAAGATAGATGGAAAAGCAGCGTCAGCTTCATGCCTGCGTGTGTACAGTAGAAGCAGGGTACAATTTTCTTGTCTTCTTCTCGCGTCCCTCTCAATCGTACCATCATAGCAGCAAAAGCAGTGTTGCTTCTTCCTCGCAAGCAGGAGATCGCTCCACTTAGCATCTCAAGGACGGGGAATTGATCGAAGCCGTCTGTTCTCCTTTCCTCTTCTGGAATGGGGATAAAGCTTCAGAAAACGTATTCCTCCCTGAAATGGTGAAAGCTTGGGGAGTTTGAATTTCAAATCGGACCATCTGTCTTGTTAAATTTCATCTGGCTTTCCCCTCATTTTTCCAAACCCTAATTTCCCTTCTATATATATAGTTTCTTATATTTTACTGTGGGAGGGGGGAAAATATTTAGAGAGAGTTATGGAGACATTAAAAAATAAAAATGATATAATATATATATATATATACCCCTTTTTAGAAATGACAGATTAGAGGACGAACACAGCATAAGCAAATTGTACAAAAGGTTTTCTGAATTGTACAACACGTGTATTGTCTTCTAGCAAACCACGTACCACTTCACATAGCAAACAGACTACCTTACAGATTCCTATCATCCTTCTCTTTTCAACTTTGGCTTTGTTCTTCACCCTTCTCATAGTTTCTCTGTCATTTGTTTTGGTAATTTATCTCCTCTTTCTCCATTTTACTTTTTCTGTGAAAATTAATTTTTCTATTTGGAATCTCAAATTTCACCTCTTCTTCCTTGATTGTTCATCCTTCTAATTGTGTGCTCTTTGTGCTGATGTATCTCTTCTCTAATTTAGTGCACTTTCTTTGATTGTAATCATCATAACAACTTTTAGATTGTCTCTAATTAGATTTTATACCTGCATATTAAAAATTTTTTTCTAATTTACTCATGCATGTCTGGATACATGCAGATTCTATCTCGAATTTTTGACCAAACTAAGTCATTATATAAAGTAATTTACCAAAATAATATATTTTTCTAAAATTTTACAAACTAGTATAAACGTATTTCACAGTAACGTTTTAGGGTATATTTCATTTTTAAAAAACTGTTGCGTTAGGTTGATATACGTTACTATAAGTAACGTTTTACTCCTAAAACGTTTTTTTGAGTAACGTTTTACTCCTAAAACGTTATTGTGAGTAACGTTTTAGGAGTAAAACGTTACAATGAGTAACGTATATCAATCTAACGCCGTCAGCTTTTAAAAAATAAAATATACCCTAAAACGTTACTGTGAAATACGTTTATACTAGTTTTGTAAAATTTTAAAAAAACATGTTATTTTGGTGATTTGCTTTATATAATGGCTTAGTTTTGTCAATACCTCTTCTATCTCAAAGTCTCTTTTATAAATTTATTTTCCCCTTTGTGCTGTTAAAATCTATGTAACTAGATGTGCCTCTGCTTTTTTTATTTTATTATTATTCTAACAAGTATTCTGTAGTTACAACAACTAATTCAATTTAAGTGAGGCACTTAAGATATTTGATAGTATGCCTAAACTAACTAAATTTTTTTTCTACAGATTTTCTACTATGTATTGTGGGGTCCATCCCATGTATCAAACTTTGAAATGTTTTCTGCCAATTTCAAAGTTTGGCATAGTTGGTAAAGAAAAAATTGTTTGCTGCCAATTTCAAAGTTTGGTAGAGTAGGTAAGCTATGAAGAAGAAAAAATTGTTTTTCTTCTGTAGCACATTTGGAGGGTAGTGTATTTGTTCTCTATAAAAGGGAGGACAATTCTTCATTCTAAATACACCAAAAGGAAATTACAAAGGAGAGAAAAGAAGAGTGAGGCATCACAGAGGAAAATAATCTGTGAGGAAAAATAGAGAGTGTGAGCGATATTATAGTGAGGTGGAAAAATCAAAAGAGGGTTATTTCTTTTGAGTGTGTAGTGATCTTTGGAGTTTTGCTCGGATCTACAAATGTAAAATCCTTACTATAGTGATATTCGTTGCTCCTCTCGGGTCGTGGTTTTTTCCCTTATTTAGGAGGGTTTCCACGTAAAATCTTGGTGTCATTATTTCTCTTTTATTCTCGTTGATTAACCGTATTGTTGTGTTCCGCATTTATTGCCTTTATTACCGCAAATATTATTTCTATTACGGATTTATTCCCAAACAATTGGTATCAGAGCACAGGTTCTGCTCATTTACAGAAATATTTTTGCAGCTTATTGTACTATACTCAGTGAAAAAAAAATGTCTGGAGTAAAGTACGAGGTAGAAAAATTCAACGGTGATAGCGGTTTCTCAATGTGGCAGAGAAGGATGAGAGACTTGCTCATCCAACAGGGTTTGCACAAGGCACTAGGCGGCAAATCCAAAAAGCCGAATCCATGAAACTTGAGGATTGGGAAGAAATGGATGAAAAGGCTGCCAGTGCAATCAGATTGCACTTAACAGATGATGTAGTTAATAACATCATCGATGAAGAGAGTGCATGTGGCATTTGGACAAAGTTAGAAAATCTATACATGTCCAAAACGCTGACAAATAAATTGTACCTAAAGAAGCAGTTATATGCGCTACATATGGGTGAAGGTACAAATTTTTTATCTCATTTAAATGTACTTAATGGACTAATCACGCAGCTAGCAAACCTCGGAGTAAAGATCGAGGATGAAGATAAAGCCATAGTGCTCCTAAACTCGTTGCCATCCTCCTACGATACTTTAACAACAACCATTTTACATGGTAAGGACTCTATTGAGTTGAAGGATGTCACATCAGCCCTTTTGCTTAATGAAAAGATGAGAAAAAGGCCTGGAAATCACGGACAGGCTCTCATCACGGAAAGTAGAAGCAGAAGTTACAAAGGAGCTCAAGTAACTATGGTAGATCCGGAGCTCGTGGAAAGTCCAAAGTCCGATCAAAATCGAAGGCCAGAAATTGCTACAATTGCGATCAACCAGGACACTTCAAAAGAGATTGTCCAAATCCAAAAAGGGGCAAAGGGGAAAGCAGCGGCCAGAAAAATGATGACAACACAGCTGCCATGGTGGAAAATAATGACAATGTTGTTCTCTTCATAAATGAGAAAGAAGAATGCATGCACTTGGCAGGTGTAGAGTCGAAATGGGTGGTCGACACAACAACATCTTACCATGCCACACCGGTAAGAGATCTTTTTTGCAGATATGTAGCCGGTGATTTTGGCAATGTGAAAATGGGTAACACAAGTTACTCAAAGACTGCGGGGATCGGAGACATTTGCTTAAAAACAAATGTTGGATGCACATTAGTGTTGAAAGATGTGCGCCACATACCTGATTTGCGGATGAACTTGATCTCGGGAGTTGCTTTGGACCGAGATGGATATGAGAACTACTTTGCAAATCAAAAATGGAGACTCACCAAAGGGGCATTGGTGATTGCAAAAGGAGTTGCTCGTGGCACGTTGTACAGGACAAATGCAGAAATATGCAAAGGTGAATTAAATTGCAAAGTTGAAGAAAGATTTGTCCAAGTCATTTGACATGAAAGACTTGGGCCCAGCACAACAAATTCTAGGGATGAAGATTGTTCGAGAACGAACAAAAAGAAAGTTGTGGCTATCTCAAGAGTTTGATGTATGCAATGGTGTGTACAAGACCTGATATTGCTCATGCAGTTGGTGTTGTTAGCAGATTCCTTGAAAATCCTGGAAAAGAACACTGGGAGGCAGTTAAGTGGATACTCAGGTACCTAAGAGGAACCACAAAAGATTGCTTGTGTTTTGAAGGATCTGATCCAATCTTGAAGGGCTATACTGATGCTGATATGGCAGGTGACCTCGATAATAGAAAATCCACTACTGGATATTTGTTTACATTTTCAGGGGGAGCTATATCATGGCAGTCAAAGTTGCAGAAGTGTGTCGCACTCTCTACAACTGAGGCAGAATACATTGCAGCTACTGAAGCTGGCAAAGAGATGGTATGGCTGAAACGATTTCTTCAAGAACTTGGATTGTATCAGAAGGAGTATGTCGTCTATTGTGACAGTCAGAGTGAAATAGACTTGAGCAAGAACACCATGTATCATGCAAGGACGAAGCATATCGACGTGAGATATCACTGGATTTGTGAAAAGATAGAGGACGGATCTATGCAGGTCATGAAGATCCCTACTAGTGAAAACCCTTCAGATATGCTGACCAAGGTGGTATCAAAAGACAAGTTCGAGCTATGCAAAGAACTTGTCGGCATGCACTCAAGCTAGAAACCTAGAGCTACCTCCTTCAGGTGAATGGGTCTGGAGGGGGAGATTGTGGGGTCCATCCCCATGTACCAATCTTTGAATTGTTTTCTGCCAATTTCAAAGTTTGGCATAGTTGGTAAAGAAAAAAAGATTGTTTTTTCTTCAATTTCAAAGTTTGGCAAAGTTGGTAAAGAAAAAATTGTTTGCTGCCAATTTCAAAGTTTGGTAGAGTAGGTAAGCTATGAAGAAGAAAAAATTGTTTTTCTTCTGTAGCACATTTGGAGGGTAGTGTATTTGTTCTCTATAAAAGGGAGGACAATTCTTCATTCTAAATACACCAAAAGGAAATTACAAAGGAGAGAAAAGAAGAGTGAGGCATCACAGAGGAAAATAATCTGTGAGGAAAAATAGAGAGTGTGAGCGATATTATAGTGAGGTGGAAAAATCAAAAGAGGGTTATTTCTTTTGAGTGTGTAGTGATCTTTGGAGTTTTGCTCGGATCTACAAATGTAAAATCCTTACTATAGTGATATTCGGTTCTCCTCTCGGGTCGTGGTTTTTCCCCTTATTTAGGAGGGTTTCCACGTAAAATCTTGGTGTCATTATTTCTCTTTTATTCTCGTTGATTAACCGTATTGTTGTGTTCCGCATTTATTGCCTTTATTACCGCAAATATTATTTCTATTACGGATTTATTCCCAACATGTATTCCTTTGTACGTGAATGATCCAAAGGTACATGCTTTGTTTCTACTAGATGTGTGTTGTTTATATATATTTTTTCTCAAGAAATGGTTTATCCTTTGTTTGCATCTATTTCAATTGCAAGTTGTTGCTATTAGTTTAACTTTGTGTTAGTGAGAAAATTTAGATATAATGTATAGTTTTTTCAGCACTCCATTAAACTGTAAATATTATTTTTATCAAGATAAAATATTTCTCGAAATAAATATGTCAACATATAAGGGCATTACATAGATTTTAAAAGACTAAGGACATCAGCTAGATTATAGAGTTATGGACTACTTTTACCTTTTTTTGATTAAAGGTAAAGCAGGAAGAAGTTGTACATGCATATGTGGTGTTCGTTGAAAGTTTGGAATAAGCTTTTCCATGTTTTTTGGACAAAAAATTTCTGCTTCATTAGTCAATAACTCAATAAGTATGTTATTATCGGACAACTTCAGTCTCTTCTTATCATTTATATTAAGAAATATGTTTCAAATGTATAATATACTTCTCTTTATATAGTGAGGTGCTTTCTTTCTTTAATTTTTTCCACTAAAATTTTATTTGGGTGCTGAAATTTGATAATAATCGTCATCCTCTTTAACGAAAACTTCTTAGAGGACTAAATGAAGGATGGATTGAAGTACTCCGTCATATCTGTTTGATCTCTCTTAACTTTGATGGTTGCATAGGCGTATAATGTGATTTCAAGATTTTCTTTCTCACATCCGTAGTAGGATTCATGTATTTTGTCTTGAAATAGTTGTTGTGAATCGTATATCAGTACACAACGGTGTTTTTCCGAGTTAACCCTCAAATATGAGTAAATATTGTTTGGAGATGGTTAGCCCTTAACTCTAAAATGTTAACTCTATTTATGTGATGGTAGTTTTCTAGACATATGGTTGCTTAAATCCGTTTTGTTCCTTTATGCTTCAATGACAATTAAGTTTGGACCTAGAGTCTGATGGCACAACACACAAAGTATCAACATAGACATTTACACTTCCTTTTGCTCCTGTATTTCTTTTATCATTAGTGTTGAACTACAACTCTTCATTTGATAAGATATTCATTTGGTTATAGAAGGTTCAAGCTCAAACTTAGTAAAATGTGTAGTACATGTTTCATGTCTAACATGGTCTTTTTGATGGTCTTACCAACAAGTGAATGAATACCTCAATTTGGGATTATAGGATGTCAAAATGTACAGTTGATTTCTTTTCCTAATCAACTGAAATAAGTATTTGAAGGAAAACTATTGCAAGTTGTTGTTGAAACAGGGCCTATTGTGCAGACACTTTTAGCTTTAGGACAACTACCTCAATGGCGAAATACGCCTCAGCTTAATATTTGACATGTTTCCATTAAAGATGTCAATCTGATTCTTATTTGAGCTATCCTGAAGATTCAATATCATTGCATATTTCTCAACAAATGTTGTCTACATCTATGTTAAATTTTGCTAATTTTGAGTCTGGATACTGTTTGGAAAATCAGAGTTTGATCTCTGCTTCTGCAGATTTGAATAAGTTTGTCCTAGGAAAGAGGCAAAGGTTGTACGGAAAGAAGTTGAAGGATGAATACCTTATGCTTCTAATTTTTGTATAAATTAGACTTCTTTGAGTGGATGACTATATTGATTCTTTTAGTAATATAAACATGGAGGAGTAAATTTCATTTGGATGTTCGAATTATGGTTCGTTTCACATGAAACATGTTAGCGCACAATAAATTTTTCATATTAGACGTTTCTAGCTCATATTTCGAAAAGTAGAAGTCTTAAGACCAATGTTTCTTCTCTGTGTTTATTTAAATATATCATTCAATTATAAATATAATTCAGAATTCTGATGGTGACAGGGTTTCCTTTTATCCTCGATTTTTCCTTGTTTTCAGGATTCACACTCTATATGTAGTACGCAATTCATAAAATATATTCAGTGAATGATTTCTTCGGAGAAAATATGTTTTGTTTATGTTCTTTCAAAGATGTTTGCTCATAAAATGCTCCCTTTCTTTGTTTGCAAAGAGAAAATATTTTCCTCTTCTTAAGAATGTCTAGCTTGCACCTACAGTGATGTCAATGTAAGCGACATAATATGAGACGTGCAAATGAGCATATGTTAGCCCCTGCATATTACTATATACTATTAAATTATTACTAATAGTAGGATAGCCATTGTGCTTTTAGCAACATTTAGGGCTGTTCTTTGAAGGAGTTCTCTTTTTCCCTTTCTTTTTTTCTCTGTGTGGAAGACAATTTTATTTAAGTATTAGGCTAAACCATACATATATAGTAAGAGTAGTTACACTATTATGGGTAGTGATAACATTAAGATTTCTAAGGCTGCGAAAATATCTTATATAGATAGTACTAATTTAGGAGAAACTAATTCATCATTATCTGCTTGTAGTTTTGATAGTGCATCTTCTGGAGAAGTTGACATGATAGTAATTTAATATTTTAAATGATCACATTTCATTTCAAGATTTCAAGTTTAAAATTTGATTTTCTCATTCATTTTTTGTTTATCCAGTAGCTTAGATTTTAATTGCTTACTTTTAACTAACCTTAAATGCTTAACATTGCAGGAACACGGGAATTTTCCTTCGTTGCTGAGCTTTGATCATCAAGGTGGTCACTTATACATCTCTAAATCTCTACCTGAGAATTTAACAAAGATGTCTTACCTGCCAAGATTTTGATACAATGAGAGCTTTCATGAAGGAACTGTGATCAAACTTGAGGCCTGCTTTGACCAAATTGTCAGTATTGAGCATCACATCATTTATAATCATTCTTTGTTCTTACACACTTGATTGGACTTTTATGTTTATCTTCTAGATCTTTACATCCTTTTCTTTCCCTTTTTTCTTTTAATTCCTTTTTGTTGGGTTTAGGTCTAAGTGATGGGAATACTTCTGAGACAACAAGGTCAAGGTCAAGTTGTACCAATGCTTTTCTTTCTTTATAAGAAGCTATTTGGGCCTGTAGCCTGTTAAGATTATAGAAGCCTTTGAACCTCCAAACACAATTCATGTTTAATGCTACAAGGTTTTTGTGAAAACCCAACTAATCTGACTTCTTCTATTATGCTTCTTGCTTACCCTGTTAATAGGGGAACTTTCACATATAATCACTCAAAAATAGTTAAATTACTCTCCATAGGTGTAGTTTAATAATTACAATTTGTAGTTACATGTTATAGAGAGGAGTGAGGCGAGTGAGAGAGGGCAAAGAGTGCGAGCGAGGTGAATTGTATATGTATACAGGTTAGATAATGGTATATTCTACATATGTATTTGTATATATGACAAGAGAGATTGAGAGAGGAAGAAGAAAGGCGAGCGAGATTGGGAGTGGGAGGAGAGGCGAGTGAGAGAGGGCAGAGAGATGAATTGTATATGTATATAGGTTAGATAATTGTATATTATACATATGCACTTGTATATATGGAAAGCTAGATAGGGAGAGAGAGAGGAGAGAGGCGAGCGAGAGAGGGCAAAGAGTGGGAGAGAGGTGAA
Organism: Solanum lycopersicoides; assembly: GCA_022817965.1. NCBI lineage: Eukaryota > Viridiplantae > Streptophyta > Magnoliopsida > Solanales > Solanaceae > Solanum > Solanum lycopersicoides. The sequence goes on along the minus strand of CM040623.1, from coordinate 8,363,070 downwards.
TTATATATGTATATTGGTCAGATAGTTGTATATTATACATATGTATTTGTATATTCTAGCGAATTATACATATACAAACATGACTAATTATACAAACTCGAAGTCATCCCACATAATTAATGTATAATGTTAGTCACGAGTGGTAATTATAACAAACTATAGCTATGATGAGTAATTAAGTAATATAAGTTTGCTTAACCGCGTAATTTTTTCCTCTTAATAAGAATGCAAAATGTTGGGCCCGTGCTTAGCACGAGCATCACTATCTAGTATATATATATTAGGAAGAGTTAGTTGGAATTTGAGAGAAGAAACAGAGTGAACACCAGCTATAAAATTTATATAGACATTTGGGTATAGGTCTCAGAGAGAGTGAGAGTTCAGGCTTTACTCAAGTTCTTTGATTCGTTTCTCTGTTCACCGGAATCTCTTGGAGTCGTCGAAGTCGCTGCTCTCCAAGCTCGTCAGCCGTCTCCGATGCGCTGCCCCGGAAAAAGTAAATTCCTTCTTTTAATTTCAGCCCGTTTAAAATATTGTTTGTTCCTTGTTGGATTTGTTCTTGGAGTGTTTTGAGTATGCTTGTTGTTCTTTTGGATGTTGTTCACTCGAGAATATGGTCTAAGTACGTGCGTGTGGGCTGTATGTACTTTGAAACTTTTTTTTTTAGTCTAAAAATCGTTATTCCCCTCTATCACTCTCAAGTATAGCTGCATTTTTTAGTCCTCAAACCGTTATGCTCGTCTTAAATCGGTATTGCTTCTTCATCATTTGTTCTTCTCTATTGTGTTCATGCTCTTGTTCAGACCAAGTGTTGAACTCCATTGCTTTTGCTTTCCCTTCCTAAAGTTCATCTTAGTCAGTTTTTGTCCATATGAGTATATACGTAGATGTTTGTCAAAGCATTAGAGTTTTCTTGTGATAACTAATTTTTTTCTGATATAGGACCCATGTTCTGATTCTTTCATACCTCTTCCTATTTTATATGTTTTCTGCTATTAGATGTTTCTCCGGTTAGTTGAAATGGGTTGACTATGCTCATTGTTTTCATTATCGAAGAACCAGAGGTTGTAGCTAGTGATCTTGTTTATTCATTCTTTTCTTTAGCATGTTTCCATAGTTTGTTGATGGTCTGTGCATTCTAACTCGAAGCTAAGTGTTTATAAAATTGTGTTAGTTGTATTGTCCTTGTCTATATATACATATATATGCTTAGAAAAATGCTAAGTTTTTGAGATGATAAGAGTTGCATGCCATTTACAGTATCTTCCTCTTGAGTTGCTAAAATCATTTGTCACTTTATTCATGCCATACTTGTTCTACTGCATATGACTTATTGCTAGTTCCTTGCATTGTGGGAAAAGCATATCATGTGAGTTTACTAAGAATTAGAGGAGGAAATATTAATCCTTGTATTATGTTTATTTATTTTTCTATCGCTTGTGCAAAAATACAAAATCTTAATAAATTACAGGTTCGGAAGTTCAAAAATTAGCAGTATACATGATGTATACACCAAATATATACTTAGTGTATATCATGGCAAATGAAAATGGAAAGGGGCCAAAAGCCCAAAGAATTTTCCAGCAGGTCCACGTCACGTCCCGCCAATTCTCAGTAAGATTTTGCATCCAGATAGGGGCGGAAAAATCTAGAGTTTTGGAGAAGTTGGTACAAAACTCTAGAAGCCCCTAGATCTTTCTAGAAGGTTTTGGAGAGTTCTAGAAGGAAGACTAGATATTTTCTAGGAAAACTTTGGAAGATCCTAGAAAGTGTAGACTTTTCTATAATAGGGACCAAATTGTAAATAACTTAGGGAACTTGTAAGTAATTATTATTTACACTTTTGCCTATAGGAAGTAGTATAAATAGAGGGGACATTCATTTGTAAATTATCACTCAAGTTGTAAAGCTTTCTTCCAAGCAATATAAGCCTTCTTCCAAAATTCTCTAACTCTTTCTTTCATTATCCTAGCGATCTTAGTTTTAAAGGCTTATTTGAGCTTACAAGATCGTGACAGATTCGTGAGTAAGTTGTCAAGTGTCGCATGGAGCTTTAGCAAATACTCTAAGTCCGTGACACCCAACAGGTTTAAAGTGGGGCAAGATCCATTTTGGGTCATTTTAGATTTAGGACAGGTTATGAAAATTTGGGCCTAAAGCCCAAATTTGATACTCTCTTCCTTTTACTCGTATTGTATTATTTTGACTAACTTTGTTTATCCTATGGTTTAATCTAATTAAATTTCCAAGATTGTCATTTATCTTTATATTCGAAATATATATATAAAAAATTAAAAATAAAATAATAATATAAATATATATATATATATATATAATATATATATAATATATATATATTTATTACTTAGCTTTATTTTTTATATTGGTCTTGTTAACACTTAGGCCACTCCCCTTTAGAATGATCTCTCTTTAGTTTACTTCCCCTTAAAATAATTAACTAAAAAAAAGTAAGTAAATAAATAAAAAATGAATTTTCTTTACTTAGTTAAAATTTGGAAATTATTTGAAAAAGTCATTTTAGTCAAATCGCGGTCAACCGCGAAATGGCGGGCATTTCGAGGGCCTAACACCTTCTCGAAATGTACATTGAACTTTGAACCTTTTTTCAATTGATTTTATTTGTTTAAGTCTTTTTAAAAAACTTTTTAACTTTTTTCTTGATTTTTTACTAAAAATTAAGTGGCGACTCCGTCAATTTGGAAACTCGATTTTACTTAAATCATAAGTTAAATCGACTTTTTGAAAACTTAGTCATTTTACTTTTATTTTATTTTTCGAGTAAAACAGGAGGATTTCTTTGTTAAGAAGTTTATGGATGAGAAGGGTGTGAGTTGTGGAGAAACACTAGGATAAGGCTTTAAATAGTTTTTTTTTTTTTTAAAGAAGATGTTTGTTAAGTAGTAATGAGGACATGAATATATCTTTTGGGAAAAGTGAATAAATAGGTTCAAGTGCATTGATTTTATATTTAATTATGAATAATTGTAGTGCACATATCTTAGATCTCTGAATGATTCTGAATTTTGCTCCAATTTACTAAGCCTCTCTCCCGTGACAGATGAAAATACAATGTTATAGTGCATGAGTTGCTTGACTCTAAATGTGGTATAGAGACATACAACTAAATATACAAGACTGAGCATAAAATTCATGATTAGAAGACAGTATGTGAAATGTTATTTAGCCACTGAGGGAAACCCATGTGATTTTAATCATTCCCAAGTTTCAACATGTTCCTTTAAAAGTGTTTCTTTAGGGTGTGTTTGGTATGGAGGAAAATGTTTTCATGGAAAATGTTTTCCTAGAAAATGTTTTCCTGGAAAACAAGTAGATTTTGGACTTATTTTCTCATGTTTGGTTGGTGAGTAGAAAATATTTTCCGAAAATGATTTTTAGTGTTTGATTTATGAATGAAAAATGTTTTTGAGAGACATCTTTTATTTTTACTAGAGTAAAAAATAATTTATGAAATTGAAATATTTTTTAAAAATAAAATTATTACCTTTTTTTTTTGGGGGGGGGGAGTGGGTGGGGGCAGGGGGCAGGGGGCAGGGGGTAGGAGTGAAAAATGAAAATTTGAAGTTGATAGTATTTTTAGAAAACAAAATTAATTTTTTGGGGGGTTGGGGGGGGGGGGGGGTAGGAGTTTAAAAAATAAAAATTTGAAGTTGAAAATATTTTTAAAAAGCAAAATTAATTCTTTGGGAGGGGTTGGGGTTGGGGTTCGGTTGGGGGGCTGGCCGGTGGTGGGTGGGTGGGGGTCAGGGATCGGGTGAAAAATAGAATTTTGAAATTGAAAATATTTTTTTAAAATTAATGTTTTTTAAAAAAAATGTAAATTAAAATAAGGGGGGAGTTTTGGAAAATGTTTTCCTTAATTTTTGAAGGGAAGTCATATTCCTTAATTTTGAAGAAAATGAGTTGATTTGGAAAACATTTTCCAAAACTTTTGTCCCAACCAAACATGAGAAAATTGGAAAACATTTTCCAGAAAATGTTTTCCTTCATACCAAACACACTCTTAGTCTTGCCTACTTTTCCATCTTCTTTGATTTGACCAAAAAGAATTTTCACCACAAAAAATACTATTCCCTCCTTTCTTCTACAGGTGAGAGAAATTTCTTTTAATTTCAATCATGTGTCTTAAGCAACAACTATTTATATAGAATGTGTCTTTTTTCCTCTCACTCTTTTTGCAAATTCAAAAGTTAGATTTAGGAATCCATACTAGCTTGGGTCCTTTGTATTAATAAAAAGAATGAATATGATCTTTGTGTATCCATTTAGGTAGATTAAATTTCTTTTGAGTATACTTGTTCCTTTGAGGTGCCTTATATGTATCTTTTTTTATTGTTAATGGTGATCTGTGTTTTAAGCAATTTATCTTAGACTGACCTGAATTACCACAGATGATGCAGCAAAGGGTTATCAATTCTGGATTGATCAAAGCTTATTCCAAATTTTTATTTCGGTGGTTATTTCCCGGATGTATGACTATCATGGATGATCTTGTCCATTTATTTACTCTTTCCAGATCACTGTTTATCCCAGTCAATTCAAGATTTATTCTCTTAGATTTTTCTTTTTCCAAGCTTAAGTCGTTTTTGAGTTTATTCACTTCATGTTCATGCTTGAGTTGATCAAACACCTTTTCTTTACCAAGAATTTTCAATTTTATATTTTCAGACTTTAGTGCTAACTGAATTTACTGCAGCAATTGCTCGGTTTTCTCCGGTAGTTCATTGTTGAGTTTTTCGAGATATACTCAAACTTTAAACTAGTCATGGAGGCAAGAAATTGACTCTTGGTTTTAAGTAGCTCTTGAATTGTATCTATAGATGTGAGAGTTAAAAAAGCTAATTTTTTCTTAGAGAGTTTTATTAACTCATTTTTTAGATCAGAAAGGTTTGCCTCCTTTTCTTCAGAGTCTGAATCAGGTTTCGGTTCCGATTCTTCTATGGCTCTCAAGGCAATGTCATCAACATCATCTTCATACATCTCTGAACCTGTTCCCCAGGCAACATACATATCTTGGTACTTCTCTTTATTTTTCTTTTGTTTAAAAGTCTCCTCTTCTCCTTTTCAGCTCTTTCTTTTTTTCATTCTACCTCTCACATAGGACAATCCTTAATTTGATGATCAATTTTTACACACTTGAAGCATCCATCACTTTGTGGTTTCTCTGTATTCTTTTCTTTAGTGGGTGGTACCTTTTTTTCCAGAATTTATGCCCCTTTTGAAGAGTTTCTTAAAGTTTTCGCTAATCAGTTCTAAGTCTTCATCATATATGCCACTTTGTGCTCTGCTTTCTTTTCTCTTGAAACTTAGAAGCTCACGCGTAAGATTTTAACTTCGTGTAGAACTCATAGTTCAACTCGAACTGGTCTTCAATTTTCTTTCTTGACTTCGCTTTGATTTATTTCCTTCTTGACATCTTTATTTACGCCCTTTATTTTCTTCTTTGATCATGCTTCCTACTTCTCTTAGGATTTATACCTATGTTTACACTTTGAATTAATATGCCCTCCTTTATCTTTGTAGGACTCCTTTATAAAAAGGACGAAAAAAGCAATCCCAGTCGGATTCAGTCTGAAAGGAACATATCGATGCAACATGTTCCTTTCTTTTGTTCCTCTATTTGTGAAATATTAAAATCGTTCTCGATCTAACAGATCTCCTACCAGTGAAGCTTCTTTGAATGCCGCACAGACACAAATCAGGTATTGATAACTGCACGATTACACCTTTGAATGAGTTTTAGGTTCACAATTTAGTACTTTTTGCTCTTTACTTCAGAGCTAGTGTTGTTATTTTTTTTCTTTTCCTTTCCTATGAATGGCAAAACTAGGGTGAATACTGGTTTCAACCAAGGTACCTCAATGAAGTGACGTGGATTTAGTTCTACAAGAATGAGTAAGGACACTACAGCAGACTGCATTTTTTATGTCACAAACTGTGTAACGAATGGTGTAGGAACACTCTTCAACAAGCACCATGATTATGAGTTTTTCGTGTCTAGGTGGCATTAAATATCTTGATCTACAATTTTAACCATAAAAGGGTGGATCTTTTTTTTTTTTTGCAATACAACAATCTCTAAACCAGAAAATTAAGAAATGTCTGAATGACTGTTAGCCACACTGAATAAGAGTCAAATTACACTTGAAGACAAATAAGTTTTTTTTTATGAGAAGTACGTATGGTTAATTAGTTGATCAACACGATAGATCAAGATATTTAATGCCACCTAGACACGAAAAACTCATAATCATGGTGCTTGTTGAAAAGTGTTTCTGCACCATTCGTTTTCACAACTCGTGACATGAAAAATGCAGTCTGCTGCAGTGTCCTTACTCGTTCTTGTAGAACTAAATCCACGGTCACTTCATTCAGGTACCTTTGCTGAAACCAGCATTCACCCTAGTTTCGCCATTCATAAAAAAGAAAAGAAAAAATAACAACATTATCTTTGAATTAAAGAGAAACAAGTACTAGGTTGTGAATTTAAAACGCATTCAAAGGTGTAACTGCGCAGTTCTCAATACATGAGCATTGTAGCTTTTGAGGCCCATAATTGGGGAAACTACACCGGCAGGGGCGTCAAGTGTCTGTCCTCTGGGAATATAATGTCCGAGCGAATGATAAGTCAAGAAAGAAACATGAAGGTTGCCGGTTGGTATCCTATAAATTGGGTATTATGCAACACAAAACCTACAAATACACAAAAGTACCATTAAAAGTCTGCTCTAGAACTTGAAGACGATTATACTTTCACATACAAAGGACTTATGCATGCCTGGATTGTTCTTCACATATTCAAAAACTAAAGGCTTAAGTCATACATAGCCCCTTAAAGTTGTCCAAAAATTTCATTTTGATACGTTATTTAACACTTATTCCTATTGAACACTTCTATTATTCAAAACAACTACCTATTGAACACTTCTTGTTGACATGGCAAAGAAGATGCATATCACAACATTTAGTGCGTCAGATGGATACTTTTAATTATAATTTTTTATTCTCTATTCTCTTTCTTCTTACTTCTTCATTAGCCATAACTTCTTCAACTCCACCATCTTTTCCATAGCTGCCGCCGATGGTGCTACTACCATTGCCAATCTTATTCATCGGAAAATTTCTTTTTTTTGATTCTTTAAAAGTTTATATCTACCCAAATAAATCAGATCTAACATTAAAAAAATAAGAAAAAAAGGAATCACCTCTCCTTCTATCTATCTTTCTCCATGCTTTGCTTAGATGATTTGTAGTTATTCATCAAGAAGTTAAATCATTTGATTGCTTAGAGATAAGTTGATGTCTCTATTCCATAGACATGAGATGAATTAGTTGTTCATCATTAGTTTTGTAGTTGATTCCTCTGCAATTTCTGTTTTCCTTCACTTTTTCTTTTTTTTAACCCTCAAATGCCACATGTACGTCACTGATTTTTCAATTTGTCATGTCAGCGCAAGTGTATTATACACATTTATATTTTTTTAGCTTATTGTCAAAAAAATGTTCAAAAGGTTCAAATCCAAATAGATAGAGGTGTTCAATAGGTACTTGTCCTAGTTTAGGTGTCTAAGTGAAATATGCAACAACGGGCTACGTATGACTTAAGCCAAAACTAAATATATTCATCATATACTAGAAGCTTTTCAATACTAACCACAAATTGTCTCTGCTTATGTAATAAGGGAACTATGGAACATGACACATTTAAAATGTCCCAATTTATATGATGTAATAGCTTGACTGGGCACGGAATTTACGAAATATGAGAAGACTTTGAAATGTTTCAAAACTACCCTTAAGATAAATAGAAGAGTACACCTTTGTAAACTTTTTGCGAAATAAGTGGGACAGATAGTATCATTAAATAATAAAATATCATTCTTTTTTAGACTGACTCTAAAGAAAAGTGTATAGTATAAATTGATGGACCTCCAGATATTTTTCGGTTATATGTCGATACTAACCAAGAATGAGGATGCAGATCAGCTAAGCGCGCAGACTGTAGGATTGATGGATCTCCACGACTTGAAGGCCCAACAGCAGCAACAAGTTCTTGAATCCTAGAATAGAGTAGTCGGAGCAAGCCAAAGAAACAAGTTATGAAATAAAAAAAGAACTAGTATTGCTAACAAAAAGAATACAACTAAAATAATAAAAGAAAAACTTATGATGTACCACACACTTTTCAAAAAACGGTTTACGACTTTGAGGTCTTTCTTGTTCGAAATATTCAAACAGAAGTTCATCAGATAAGTTAGATTCAACTGGTGGATCTGCAGCACTGCAATCTGAAGATGCCCTGGAGTAAGAGACAACATTCTCTTTTCGTGAAGAGCTTGAGTTCTCAACACCAGGATTAGGTACAAGTAGAGAAAATCTTTGACTATTCACATTTCCAACATTATTAACTGCATCAACAGATGAATCATTTCGCAAAGCATCGTTAGCTGCATCAATAGTTGAATTATTTTCCACTCTCCAAACGCGCTTACCTCTCTTCCGCCCCATGTGTATATATTACTATGATAGATTTTCCTCTCGATAGTTAGAGATATCTCAAGCAGAGGAAATATCTCTTCTGGATATAGGAATAGGTCTTTCTAAAACATGCAGCCAACAGTCATCAGATATCTTTCATTCGCATTGATGAATACTTGCCTTTGTCACTGCTTGAACCTAGAAAATTCACAAAAACGTTAAACACTGAGAAAAACATATTAGCACAAGAACTTTATTTCCTTCAATTCGAGGCTAATCCGAGTAACACCATAAATTCTAGTCAAACAGTATCCCAATGAGCATGTGAAACTCAAATTGCAAACTTTCTTAATGCGGACAATAAAAACAGAGGACCAACAAATAAATGCAAAAACTCATCCTTAATCACTATTTTTGATAAATTAAAACTAAACAGACACATCAGTAAATAAAAACAAAAAGAAACGCCAAAGAAGAGTATCGCAATTGCAAAAAGTAAACAAATCAATTAAATCACAAATATTGTTTTCCTTTTCGATAATTGTGGTGTTCAGGCCAGCCTGTGTGCAACTCGACTAGTCACATGAGAAACTTATCCACCAGGAAGCGGCACTAGGTAACTCTGTCCACCAAGGCTACGAGAGATGGAAAGAAATAACTTAGTGTTTGTCTCTGGTGGAGTTCGAATTTGAGACCTCATGATTCAGAACCCATCAAATTGACATTCTATAATTGATTCATTTTGTTGAAAAGTTATATTGTGTAAATAAGAAAAAGGATTGGCTTGTATATATTCAAATTATTGAGTCCCTTTAAAATAGGGAAAAGTTTTAGTATATTTCGAAGGTGGCTTAAAAATTGCTATAAATTGCAAGTACTGATCTTATGTGTTTCATCAATGTACCACCTTTGATATTCTTTTTACAAAGAGGAGAAAACATAGTATTAGCAACAGCAGATGCTAATTATAATATTGGTTCCAGCGAAACTAATTTAGTCATTAGTAAATCCGAAGTCAATGGGTACTACTATGAAGAGATTGAAACCTCGAGCTCGAGGACATTACCAGTCAATGCAGAAAGGAAACTTTTCGACGTGGCTCCTGATCCCTCCATTTCCCCTGTTGGGGCTTGAAAATATTACACGTTTGTCATTTACAAATAAATGGTCTTAGACTTGTTGGTTAATCCAAGTATGTTATGAATGGCAAACGGCGCTAGATCTACCTAATAAATAAGTTTCACTGGAATGTCTACGCTCCCATATTAAAGAAGACTTGAGATCTCTTTAATATCAGGCAATAGACGACCTTTCCGATACTATGTTTTGACAACTTTATTTCCTCTTCACCTTAGATGAGGTAAAAGTGGTTTTTTCAAAAGCTCTCTTTAAAGAATAAAAGAGCTTCCAATTATTTCATTACAATAGAGAGGTCAGATCTCCTCCTCTCACCATATTCACTGCTAAACAATGATCACGAGAATATTTGAAGTGCTTGGTGAAATTAATTATTGAAGTTGGTTCCATGGAGGGCAAATCATACAAAAAATGAGGCCGGGTCCTTTATACCAACAATGGAAACTTCAAAAAAACTAAATGAAAATTAGTTTTAATTGCAAATTCACTTAGTGGTTACACCAAATTACTTCGATGGAGTTGTTGATAGTGTTTACATATCTATTTACTTATAATGTAACTTGTTTAATTTATTATTGATTTATTTTAATTCAGAACATAAACTGAAAGAGGATATAATTGGTGTGAGAATGAGATTTAACAATGAATCTATGTCGATGAATATTTCAGAGATGAAGCATTGAATATTTTTATTTCTCCCTTGAGCGTTGATTGAGAGATTTCTGTGGAACAGAAAAAAGTTGTTTGGCTAAGGAGAGGAGAGAGGTAACAAAGTGAACTATTAATATTAACCAAATAAATGTAGATTCAGTTGTTTGTATTATTATTTTCACAGATTGGAAAGAAGTCTAAGCCTTTTTTGGTTACTGTATAGTGACAACAAATGAATTTAGAATCAAGGAAATCAAATCAAAAAAACTTAACAAGTAGTGAAATTCTAATAAAACAACCTGAAATATCTTTACAATAGGCCTTAAGATTTTCTTAACAGTCCTCCGAGCACCTTGCAAAGTCAGCTAAAAAATCTTTTAATAATGGTTTTCAGTTGTTTAATTTTCATGATTCTATGTTTGAGAATTCTTACGGGAGAGTGGAATTCACCGGAAACAATTCTCAAACAACTCTATGGCGATTATATGTTAATGATACATGTGTAAGCAGCTGAAATATGGATATAGTAAATTAGGGATAGGATGAAACAATAGAAGATGTAAATTTGGGAATTCGATGATAAAGATCGGACAATAATCTCACTTTCCTTCTCATATTCAGAAAGATCCATTTAATTCACTTTTGAGCAGGGCAGTATACCAAAAAAAAAAGAAGTCTGAAACTTTTGTACATGTGATTTGGTATTATACGAGGGAAATAATGTTGATGAGTTTAACGTGATATGAATCTAACAACATCGACAAGTATGTTTCAAGAAATTAATTTGTCAAAGAGTCGAGATTAGAGTATTTAAAGAGGTAACAAATAAAAATATTGACTAAAAGTGAGCCTTGGTCTTGGCACAAATTGATTATGTGGCTTGCAGTTGTTATCTAAAATGTAAGTGGAATTAATAACTATATAATTTTAGTGTTAAAAGAGCATAATTTAAGTAGAATGGATATCTTCTTAGACTAATATCGGACGATTCAACTATTGACTAATATAAGAGATTTAACTAAGTCGGAGAATTTTGGGAAGAGAACTTTGTTATGAAAGAAGCCTTTCCTGAATTGGGTTGATTTATCGCAAATGTACAAGACCATCCCCATTGATACTTGTCTATGGATGGTTCTAGATATTCTTCTAGTAAACTATATCTTCTAACAATACTTTAGAATATCTAGATATTTCTTCAAATAATTATCCAAGTTACTTCACTAAGACATTCTAAAAACTTTATTAAAAGATTTATGATATTCCACAAAAACAACTTTTAACTTTTTTTTGGTACTGTTCATGAAAATCAACTTCTTAGGACTTGTATATAATTGACAGTTTATATAAGATTTAAACTTGTGACATTGAACAAAATAACTGAAGTAGAGCTTTTCGAGTGAGTAATAAATATCTGATCATTGGCATCGCACCCGTGGACGAAAGAAAGGAAGGACATGAGGCAGCGTAATTAGGCCATGGACATAAATGTACCTGCACATAAAACATCAAGATAGAAAAAATGAATAACCGAAACATATACCACTTAAGTTCCATTTTCCCGGTAGTTAACCGAAATTTCAAAACCTTCAAATTGAAAACCAAACTTTTAAAAAATTAGTACTGAACACTGGCCCCCGTGTTTTACATGAATTACTTTCTTTAGCGCAATTTTTCCTTTAAGAGGTTGAGTTTTCGTGCATACAGCTATTCTAGTTCCACATTCTATAACACATAAGATTAAGTCACGCATAACTTAATACGAGTTTTATTCAATACAACAATAAACATTTCTCTTTATATAAGCGGCCAAACAAACAACGTATCACTCTATGCTAGTGTTAATTACTCCAATACCGCAATCAAAGACACGTTAGTTAACCAATCTACTAACAACACAAAATTTCCTATAAAAAGGTTGGATCTGCACATTGATACACCAATTCTTGTTTCACATTCGATCACACATAATAAGATTGATTCACGCATCACTTAATACGAGTTTTATTTTTAATAGATCATTTTTCCCTTATATATGCGGCCAAACCAACAATGTATCATTTTCTAGTGATGTAGTTAATTTCTCCAATACCACAATCAAACAACACATTACTTAACCAATCTACTATTTGATAAACACATAATTTCTTATAAAAAGGTTGGTTCTCCGCATTCATACACTTAATCTTGCTCCATATTCTATCACACATAAGATTATTCGCGCAGTTTTATTCAATATAATCATTTTATCCTTATATATGCTGCCAAACAAACAATGTATCATAAAGGTGGTGCTAATTACTCCAACATCAGAATCAAATGATACATTAGTTAACCAATCAACTATTTCATAAACACAAAATTTCCTATAAAAAAGGTTGAATCTCCACATTGATACACATATTCTTGTTCCACATTCTATCACACATAAGATGGATTCCCACACAACTTAAACGAGTTTCATTTTATATCATTTTTCCCTTATGCGCGGCCAAACAAATAGTGTATAATTTTATAGTAGTGTTAATTGCTCGAATACCACAATCAGCATCCATTCTTCATAAACACAAATTATATATATATATATATATATATATATATATATATATATTATTTTTAAAAAAACAAACAAACTTAATCAACAATTCTGGATTACAAGAGCTGACTGGTATGATTTGTTAGTCTCTAATCTTATAATTTCTGTTGGATCAATGATATCACTAACAATTTCTTTAACCATGATCAAGAGAAACAGACAAAATTCAAATCGAAAATTAAGTACATTTGAGGGAAAAAAAAGCAACTTCATTTTTTCTTTTCACTTCTTGATTTTCTCTTCTTTGATCTGTTACCTGATTTGATCAAGAAAAAAAAAAAATGGAAAAAACACATCTTTAACAAAGAATTGAATAACAAAATCAAATTTTTTTAGCTCAAAATTAAAGAATTTTGCATGCAAAAAACACATTTTTAGCAAAGTTATACCTGTGTTTGTTTAGATTTAAATTTTTTTCTGGATGATTTTAATTTATTCACCACCTAGATCGGCGGCGGTGGGGCGGGGTAGGGATGGGGACACCACTCTGAAACTTTAGTCTGAGTGTGTCAAAGGTTTGTTGTGAACAAATGATGTATAAGACAAGGATAATGCTATTTATACTCAGTACATTGTCTTAACCAAGTATCTAATGCTTAATTTGTATAATTACATTAACCTCCTCTTTAAAATTATCAATTTAATAAAAAAAGAGGTACATTGTTAATATTTATCAATTTAAATCTATCAAACTTGAGTAGAATATTCATTTTACCACTTTAACTTTGTTAGAGTGGTAAAGTTTCACAATGGTTGGAGAATGGACGGGTAGTTTTCTTATATGGATTCGGGCAAAATTCTCTAATTCTGAGCTAACTTTTGTGGTTGAGTTAATGTTAAATTAGATTTTAGGTCTAACTCGCACCAAAAACTAGCTCAAAAGAAGGAGGATTGTCCAAGTATTATAAGGAGTTCATTTATCTCATTAACTCTCATAGGAGTTCACATTAACCATCAATGTGGGACTTTTATCATTCTTTAACACCTCAGCTCACACGTCATTCTTTAACACCCCGTTCTTCAATACCCCACCTCACGCCCAATGCTTAGCATCTAGTGCGTGGACAGTTTTGATTTTGGGGCCCAACATTGGAAAGGTAGACCCTACTTTGATACCATGTTAAATTAGGTTTTGAGCGTAACTCACACCCTCAAAGCTAGATCAAAGGAAGAAAGATTGTTCAACCCTTATAAGAGTACATCCATCAGTTCATCTCATCAACCACAAAAGTGGGACTTTTGTCATTCTTGTTATATCTTTACATGGTATGAAACTTATACCCTCCAGTTGGGCTTGGGCGTGAAAGGGGTGTTAGAGTGCGTAAAAGTTTTACATTGGTTGGAGAATATATTGGTGTTCTCCTTATATAGACTTGACCAATCTTCTCCTCATGTGCTAGCTTTTCAGTATGAGTTAGGCTCAACTATCATATCTTTAGAAAATGAAGCTTGTTTTGGTTAAACCTTTTGGGAGTTTGATTGGATTTAATATAAACCCATTTTGATTTTCTTTTTCAAATATCCAACCTTTTTTGGGTAATATAAATACATGTCATTTTATTTGATTGGTTTTTAGAAGTTTTTTTATACGAGAGTTTAAAAGTTTGTGTGAATTCAACAATAATGAATTCAGTGAAGGTGGTGGTGGCAATGACGCCTTAGAGATGGTGAATTGGTGAGGAATTTGGTTTTTGTTGCTATGGAGAAGAAAGATAATAAATAAGACCAAAAACATATATTTATGAAAAGACATATTAAAAATAAAGTTTCAATATTTGTTTTTTGTGCTCACTCTCTCTAAGAGAGTGATATACACTCACTATGCCAGGTAAGCATTCAGAGAGGTAAAAATATCAGTTTTAAATACTAAGGGGGGGGAGGGGGGTTCATGGGACTCTGGTGAAGTTAAAGTGTGTAGTTGAAAATTCGAATATAAATTGGATGGGCTTTTGACCATTTTCTCTATTTTATTTCTGCATAGCAAATGTATATATAGGAAATAAAAGGAATAAAAATCGTGTCCTATCTTAATTGGATAACTTGTAACAACTATTATTTACAATTAATAAATACATAAACAGAAAAAGTAATATTTACAAAAATAGAAAATTGTGGAAGGTACTAGATTGGTGCCAGCTGTTGAGGCCACGTGTCTTATGTATAGTAGATGTCACGACCCGAAAGTACCCCCTAGAAGTTAGGGATAACCCTCGTATCGTGACCGGGCGTACTTGACCTTTTGGGGTCTCATACAAGCCCTTCAACTCTCGTTCATTACATAAGACATGAAAAGTAGTGCGGAATTTAAAATTTTTCAAGAATAATTAAATAAGGAAGATCTTTCATAAATACTAGAGAATCTCATCGTCACAAGCCAACTTAAAGACACGACATTAAATATCTTAGGGACACAACCCTTTACATTAAAAGATAAATATAATAAGTCTTAATAATAAAACTAGGAAACATAGACTATGTCCTCGAATATATGAGGACATACCAAATCTTGAGAGAGTAGATTTCCCAAGCTTCAACTCCAACCTTCAAAAGCTTCCAACCTATACTTATAAGGTATAGAAAAGAATGAGGTTAGTACAAAAAATGAACTAAGTATGCCATATGCAAAAACATGTAAAAAGGGACATTTTAGTAAATAACCTTTCATGCCAAATAAGTAAAACATTCATGAACTTAGGAACAAAACAACATAAGAAACATCATTTAACACTTAAGGAAAGATTTCCATAACTTTAACTCAAAGACACACTTTACAGTGAACATACCAACTTTACAGTGAACTAATCATGCATACGGACTCCACATAAGTACTCTTCTCCAATAGGACTCTTAGGTCACACTAAGTGCAATGTGAGAGTAGCATCCCATACTACCACTCCCACTTAGCGCTCCTAATGGATTCCCAAGGATTTGAGCACGTTACAACAATTTAACCAAAGAATGCACTTACAGTGAACTTTCCATATTTTTTACAGTAAACACATTTCATGCATTACAGTAAGTTTAAGAGATTTATAGTGAACTAAAGACTCCAACAATGGTGAACTTCCAAGGTATTGCCAATGAGGAAGTGAACTCATTTCCGTAGGAGTTTCCATACCTAAGGAGATTCTCCAAGGTAAGACATGAAGAAAATGTCTAAACACTTCCTTCAATGCACACCCAAGCGATATTCAAGACTACCCCGTTTGGCTTACTCGCCTCGGGAGAACAAGTCACCATTCAATCACAAGACATTAGAAGAACACCCAACAAAACACCAAAGACTTCCCTTTCGGAATGCCTACTTAGTGCAATGAGTAGGATAGCGTCCCATACCACCACCTACCCTAAGTAGTACACTCTTTTAGAAGGTTTGGCACCAAGTTTTCCCTTTCGTAAGGTCCTACTTAGTGCAATGGATAGATAGCGTCCCATACCACCATCTACCCTAAGTAGCACGTTCCTTTAGAAGACTTGGTTCAATCAATTCACATAGGTATCACATTATTTTAGAAGACTTATTATTTTCATTACTTTTATGGGGGGTTAGCTTAATCGACAAAGACCATGAGACCTAGACATGGAATCCCGATATTAATCCCTATCGGATGAGGGATCGTCACTTGCCTAGAGTAAGGTCATGCTTCTTAACTTTTACATGGTTTTGCCAATAGCTACACCTATGTGGGAACATAGTTAAGGGATAAGGAGATTGCTACTAAGTAACTCATTCTCTACTAACGAGGAGTACTCATCTCAAGAGGTACATGGAATACAACATCTCAACTCACGAAGTGTATTCCACCTCTTCTTCATATCCTCTCGTGTGCTAGGCATAACTCCCCACGAATTCTCAACATTATAAACTATAGGTTAAGGATAACTAGTGAATATCACATCTCGACTCACGAAGGGCATTCATCCTCCGACCTATCTTGGAAAGCTCATTAGGAAAGCGAGGTTGATACTAGACACTTCAGCTCAACTCACGAAGAGTGTCCGCCCCAAGACTCCCTTTTTTACTCAACTTAACTTCATACATTCACTTGAGTGTGTGTGTACATGTGAGCACACCTTGCATATTGATACGCTCAAATTTACTTCTCGAAAAGAAGTATAAGCGGTCGTATCAAGTAAAGAACCCAACTATGAGGTTGAGGTCAATCCCACGAGGAAAATGATTTAGACTTAACTTTAACCTACTATTACTTCTATTTAGTCAAGTTCTTTCCGAAAACAAATAAAAAAAGGGGGTTTTAAGTAACGAATATAATTAACTATTTCTAAATAAACAAGTTCAAAGATTTGATTTTTATCAAGTAATGAGAGTAACTAGGGCTTAAGTGTTCCCATAGGTTCATAACTCGGTAATTCTAGCTATAACAATCATTTCCTAATATCTTGCATGCAAAGTGGTAAGTTATGTATCCCTAATTCCTTGGTCCGGCAACTAGGAAATTTCACTCCGCACCTTGGTACAACTACGTGTGTATGCTTTACTAAACCTTACCTTTACCTCTTATTAAGCATCATAATCGATGTTTGGCTTAGCTGTTACTTCGCACCAATTGACACTAGCCTATTAGATAGTGTATACTAAATCTACGTTGATAATTCTTTTCTTATTATCTACCTCCTTGGTCCGGCAAGTAGCAACAAGGCGAGTTCTAACGCGTGCACTCGTTAAAAGACTTTTAAACGAAAAATTATCAATACATGCAAGACACTATTCTAGAATTGTTATTTTACCTAAGTTTTACCTTGTTATTTACCCATGGTTCCCACAACCCTAGTTATGGAGTTTAGTTACCCATGTTAATAATCACACAATTCATATTAATTAGATAAGAATTCATGCACTTACTTTGATGAGATTGAAGAAAATCCAGAAAAATACTTGAATTAATCAAAAACTTGCAACAAACGATTCCGGAAAATAAAGTAATTTCCAAAATCCCAAAATTCAACACTTAGAACAATAAAACTAAAAAATATCCAAGAGTCTAACCCAAAAAACGAGTTTTTTTACAAGTATTTATAATAGACAAGTCCTAACATAAAAGGGAAATCTATTTAAGGAAAATCTGCCCAAAAATGCGTCTGAGTCGACGACTGGAGCAACGGACCGTCGAGGTCACGACGGACAGTCGAGGCCCTCCGTTGTTCCATACTTGGAATCTTTTGAAGATGGGTACTGGGGTTACTTTCTGTTAACATTGACGGATGTGCAGGACGGTCCGACGTGGCTATGACGGTCCGTCGAGAGCCTCCGTAGCCCCACACTTAGTCAGAATTACCCAACTTCCTTTAGCAGCCTTTTTCTTCATACTACGGTGGTCACCTACGGACCGTCGAGGTCACGACGGATCGTCGATGGCTCTGTAGGTCGTCACTTCTGCAATTTTCAGCACAATACTCCCACGTTCTCCTTCTGGACAGATTTCCTGCAAACAAAGAGAAAACTACATCAAAACCAATACAAAAAGGCTTTAGACACACACTAAACTTACGAAAAAAGCATTGAAAGTACCGTGAAACCACGGTACATCAACACCCTAAACTTAAATTCGTTGTTTGTCCTCAAGCGATGCACTATGACTTACCACAAAATCTTTGTACAAGAGTATCCTTATTTTAGTTTTTTGCAATCATCTGGCTATCAATCCCGATTATTTTCAAATTGATTTATGCATGCTATCACTATTAGGCTTGATCATGTGGATCAGTCCATGACAAAGACTCACCACACTCCGACACCTATCCTCTTTGTTCTCTCACCAAGGTACCAAATTTCAACTAGTGTCCTCACTTCAAAACAACATCCTCATTTTTCACACAATGATTTCAGTTTGAGTATAAGGATTATTTTTCAACACTCACTCTCAGAACAACTTCACACCTTATTTATACTTATTGCCATAGGCTTGCCCTTATTTTCACTACTTTAAGTTCACCATAATAGACTCTTAGGATCACGATAGGACTTTCTTAGCTTGTAACTTAGGCTCGGGGTCAGGTTGGGTACATTTAGATGTATTTTTAGTGACTTATTGCCCTCCTTGACATAACGACTAAGCTTCCTACCTTTTCATCATTTTATTCCGCCCTATTTGTTAATTTTCTTACATTCTTTCACCTTGCTATTCTCCCTTCTTTCTCCTTTTGTGTAAGTGACTTTTTTTTTTTTTTTTTACTTGTATTTTCAAATTTTCAAATTTTCTTTCAACTTTTCTAGAGTCACTTTTCTTTTGTTCTTTCTATCTTTTATTCTTTTAACTCTACTTTCCGGGCATTCCTCATAATAGCCACCCTCAACTCATGGCTTTGCCATGAGTCAAGGTACACAATACCCAAAGTTGGGTCAGGGCCACGACAAGGTTGTTTGCTGCATTAGCCACCCTCAATTTATGCTTTTGGCATAAGCTGAGGTGCACATGTCCAAGGAGGGACCAGGGCCAACACATTGTTCCCAAAAAAGTTCAGTTGGGGTGAAAAAGAAAGGTCTATTTTAAGCTCAAATCATTTGGATCAAAAAGGGAATAATTTCATTTGGTTTTCTGTTATTTAGGCTAAAGATTGGCTATATTGAGCAAGGGCCTATGATCCTTTCCTAATTGTCTATTACGACTTACTTTTAGCAGGACTAACCAGGCAAGTTCTAGCTCATTACCAATGATGGAATATTCAAATTTTCCTCACACTCACTTGACATCTCATTACTCTACCAAATTATCAGAAACCTAGTTCGAGTTTTAGATTTAGGGTCATGAAGTGGTGTATCTCTATGTCATGCTTAGAGCCACACATTTATCAGTTACTGTGCCTAGTCACACATCATTTTCTTTAAATCAGGATATCATTTTGTTTAGCCATCATGCTTCAGAGTCCATTTTCTATACTATGTACAAAAGATACCAACATGCCGGTTCAACAATAAAGTAACCAGTCTCTTGGGAAAAAGAACACAGGCAAGAAAACCCCAAGAGAGGATCGTGAGTTGGGCTACTCAGACTTCACCCTAACACTCACTTTCCGTTTACCCCACACCCAATAAAAAAGATATGCAATTGTCCCCAATGCATAAAAGTATATAAAATAGAGTGGTAGGTGAAGCAAACCTGAGGCGCAAAGCGCCGGTGATCAACAAGCTGGCAGGTCCGGTTTTCCGGAACCCGCTCCCTCTGAAGTAGGGACACCATCAGTAGTGTCCTCGCAATGACAGCACCATCAATAGTGCTCCTCGCAGCCTCTACAACTCTGGAACTAGACGCTCCAGCAGCCACCTCCATAACCCTCAACTGGCGGGCCTCCTCATCGATCAGCGAGGCTCTCCTCGCATCCTCCAACTCATGGAGCTCCTTCTTCCGAGCTCGGGACTCATCCTTATCTCTAGTACGGTGCCTCTTGGCACGCTCTCGTGGTGGAGGTGGTGGCACATCAGTAGTGGCGAACAGGGTAGCCATCACCGTGTCCTCAGCAGGCTCTGCAGAAGGGGCCTCAGACTCAGGCACCCGAGCCTCCAGGATAGTGTCTAAGTCGGCTCTCAAACTCTACACAGCAGCCTGGAGAGACGTCACATCCACTGTAGGGGCTGGCCGAGCGAGAACCCTCAGCTCAAAAGCGTCCAAGCGCTGGTGAACCTCCATGACCTTCCGCTCAGTGTGCTGGGCCATCTTCCTCTATAAGCGCTCCTCTGCCTCAGCAATAGACCTCTGCATCCAAGGCTGGATGTGGTGCAGAAGTGTGGCCATTTGGGCCTCAAGTTTCTGGACCCTAGCAAGTGGGACCAGAGTAGCAGATCGAGTCGAGCGGGAGTAGCTCGGAGCGGTGCTACTACCCGGGATAGACTCGACCGAAGTAGTGTCGGTAGGCTCAGATGTAGCCGGGTTAGCCGCTTGGGCTTGCTCTACCGTTGACGCTAGGTTCTCACCAAGCGGCTGCACCTCCGGACGGGGCCCTCTGTGGGGATCCAACTCATTGGCCTCATCCCTAATGAGGCCAATATCTACTGTGCCAGGCGGGGTCTTGATCACATCAATGTGCCACACGGGCACTCCTGCTAACCTGCACAAAGCAAAAACCATGCATGGGAAGGGGTAAGTAGTAGTGGCCTTGAAGTCCCTCTCGTGCATCACCGCCTGTAGTAGCTATGCGAAGTCCACCTCGAACCCCGCAATCATCGCCGTCATCAGTACCGCACGATCCCAAGTGACAATGTTGTCAGCTGCAGTGGGGGAAAGGCAATGTCGGACTAGTAACCACAAAAACTTGGCTGGGAAGGCGAGGTTAGCCTTCTTGATACTTTCCTTGGGCTCCAGCACCCAATCGGCAGCCTCACCATACATGGAAAGGTACTGTGCAATCCACCGCTTGGTGGTCTCTCTCAACTCTGGCTCACGCTGGAACCGGCCATCTTTAATCAACTTCCACCGATAGTCGAACTCGGCGGTGAGAGGTGTCCGGGTGGCATCAACATCCGCACCATAGAGAAACCTGCGGATGGCCGACAAGGAAATGTCAACCCGCTTGCCACGGACTCGGACGTAATCCAAAGGAGCATGTTTGGCGGGGGCTGCCCTCCTGTCTATCTGAGATCGAAGAGTCGCCACATAGGAGGCGTAGAACTCTCGGACCATCTCCTCGCTATAGCGGCCCATATCTCGGGCCGTCCACTCCAGCCGATGTCTGGTGAACAACTCATGTATGGCCGGCATGGTGGAAAGGCTCCCCGTGAGAACCCGCCGCTCAAGAGTCAGGGTCCGGGTCATGACCTCCTTGTCATTGGGCATCTTAGCATCAGTGTAGATCTGATATTGCCCCTCGACACACCACCGGTTAGGCTGATCAGCAACCGGAGCGGGACGCCAGTCTGGGGTGCTGGGGTAGAGTCAGCACTATCAGCCTCATCAGACGAGGCAGACTGGGATGCGGTGGCGGGAGCAGAGGACTCCTCAAACCCGGAGACATCCTCAGAACCGGAAGCTTCCTCAGAACCGGATGCCTCCACGAAGCCAGATTCTCCCTCTGAATGTGCAGTCAACCCAGAAGGTGTGCCGGTCAGTATGCGCTCCTCGTCAGACTGGAAGGCAGTAACTACGCCGGGCGCCACCCTCGTGGGAGTGGTTCTGGTGGGGCGGGCAGCAGGGGTAGCAGTCGGGGTGCCTGGTGGCACGTACTCCGGGTCACGCTCATCATCTGAGCCTATGACCAGTTGGTTGGACGGGGCGACGGACTTGGAACGCCCTCGTAAGTAGACACAGTCGTGTTTAGGAGCCATTAGTACCTGCAAAGAGAAGTAGTTAGTACCTGTGGAAGCAGCAAACACAGAAAAGTAATGGCAGTGCAGAAGTACAGAGTGCAGGACGTACCCATCGACGGTCCATCGCAGGCACGACGGTCCGTCATGGGAGGTCCGTCGAGGGACACTTAGAGAAATTTTTCAAAACATCAGAAACAAAGGTTCTGACAGAGGCGACGGATATGCAGGACGGACCTTCGAAGGCACGATGGTCCGTAATGAGTGTCCGTCTAGGGACACTTAGAATAAATTTTAAAAACGTCAGAAACCAAGGTTCTGACAGAGGCGACGGATATGCAGGACGGACCGTCGAAGGCACGACGGTCCGTCATGAGTGTCCGTCGAAGGACACTTAGATTATTTTATAAAAGATCAGAAACAAAGGTTCTGACAGTGTCGACGGTTGTGCAGGACGGACCGTCGAAGGCACGACGGTCCGTCGTAAGGGTCCATCGATGGAAACTTAGAGTAAGCAAGGGAGTTGGGGTTGACGGACCCTAACGACGGTCCATCGCGGGATCGACGGTCCGTCGACGGGGTCTCGTACTGACCTACAGGGACACAGTTGTGCAGCCACATTGGTTTCCTATCTTACTAATTTTTGGAAGCCTAATTTTACCAAACATATACCCAGCATCCCATCATCCCTAGGGCAAGAATTTTCCGAGTTTTAGCATTCAATTTTCGACAGCCTAACAACCCTAGGTCAGAAACAGAATCAGGAAACACACGCCATTTTTTAACAAAACACTCCCATTCCTTTTCAATATCAGTGATCTACGGGAACTTAGGACTACGGGGGTGAGTTCTAGCATGCAATAAGGGTCCAAATATAGAGACCCACACAGTAAGACAACAAGTTTAAGCAGATATAAAAAAATTAACGATAGTTAATTCACAGATGAGAAGAACATACCTGATAACTGTAGTAGAGGAGAAAAAAGTAAGACACTGGTAGTTGAACAGCAACACAAACACCACGAACACCGACCGGCAATGGACTGAAGAAACTGGGAGAATTGGGAGAGAAAGGGACTGTTGGAATTTGGGAAAAATGTGGGGAATCAGAAGATGGAGAGGGAATGGGAGTTAATGGTGATGAAGTGGGGGAAATTGTAGGAAATGAGGAGAGAAACGGTTATGAGGGGTTATATGAAGAGGTGGGAACTTTAAAGGTTTAAAACTTTTAATATTCAGCCGGACGTGTTGGGTCGGGTCGATGGAAAAGACGCGACGATTCCCCGTCGACGGACCGTAACAGGGTCGACGGTCCGTCATGGGGGTCCTTCGAGGGTGCCCTAACTTGGAAAATTTGGAAGACATACCTGGGCATGACGGATCCCACCGACGGTCCGTTGATGGCACGACGGTCCGTCGATGGGTGCAGCAGACCAATTTTCTGCAGATTTCTGGTGATTTGATACCTGCACATTTAACACCCATTAAGCTAATCTTTTTGTATTTTCTGGACACTTTTTTGGACACGGACCCTAAACTACGCTCTAGCCAACACTTCTAAAGAAAAATAAAAGATCATTCAAACGAGACATTAAGTAATAAAAGCCAAAATAATGCAACTATTCCTAGAAAACCACGAAAGACCTATAGTTGGCTAGAGGATACATATTGGGTTGCCTCCCAAGCAGCGCTTGATTTAACGTCGCGGCACGACGGAGGAATTTTGATTACTCAGACTTCATCAAGATAGTATGCCTCGATCACTTCATTCGCCGTTTCAGCATGCCCCAGATAGATTTTGATTCGCTGTCCGTTCACCTTAAACCGCACACCCTCCTTGTTCTCCAACTCAACCGCACCATGAGGGAATAGTTGGGTGATCAAGTAGGGACTAGTCCATTTGGACTTGAGTTTGCCCAGAAACAAGCGCAACCTAGAATTGAATAAAAGCACCAAATCCCCAACCAAAAAATCGCGCTTCTCAATCTTTTGGTCATGGTACTTCTTCATCTTTTCTTTGTAGAGGGCTGAACTTTCATTGCCTTCAAGCGAAATTCATCAAGCTCATTCAACCCGTTTAACCTCTGTTCCGCAGCCTCATTCCAATCCGTTTTCAACTTCTTCATTGCCCACATGGCTTTATGCTCTAATTCAACCGGTAAGTGACAAGCCTTCCCATATACAAGTTGGTATGGGGAAATACCTATGGGAGTCTTGTATGCTGTCCGGTAGGCCCAAAGAGCATCATCAAGCCTCCTTGACCAATCCGTTCTACTAGCATTCAACGTTTTCGCCAGAATCTGCTTAATCTATTTGTTTGACACCTCAACTTGCCCACTAGTTTGAGGATGGTACGGAGTGGCCACATTATGGCGAACCCCATAATTTTCCAGTAATCCCTTAAATAGCTTGTTGCAAAAGTGGGATCCCCCCATCACTAATAATATCCCTTGGGGTGCCAAATCTGGAAAATATGTTCTTTTTCAAGAACGTGGTGACACTCTTCCCTTCATTATTTGCAAGTGCGATAGCCTCCACCCATTTAGACACATAATCGACTGCCACAAGAATGTACTTCATCCCATGAGAACTCACAAATGGACCCATAAAGTCAATGCCCCACACATCAAACAATTCAATCACAAGAATGGGATTTAAAGCGAGCTCTTGCTTTCTCGAAATGCCACCATCTCTTTGGCATCTATCACATGCCTTGGCGAACTCATGAGCATCTTGGTGGATAGTTGGCCAATAGTAGCCACATTGCAAGATCTTGTGGGCAGTCTGGATACCACTATGATGCCCACCTACAGGCGAAGAATGGCATGCCTCCAAAACACTCAACATCTCAACTTCCGGCACACAACGCCGAATAAGCCCATCTGCACAACTCCTATATAAGTATGGTTCATCCCAAAAGAACTTTTTCACATCATGCATGAACTTTTTCCTTTGATGAAAGGACAAGTCGGGTGGGACGATATCACTAGCCAGATAATTCGCAAAATCTGCGAACCATGGAATCAAGTCTTGAGAGGCAGCCAATACATGCTCATAAGGGAAAGTATCATCAATTTCAGCCTTTTCACCCAACTCTCTCATTGCTTCATCTTCTAATCGGGACAAGTGATCAGCAACTTGATTTTGGGTCCCTTTTCTATCTTTTACCTCAAAGTCGAATTCTTGCAATAGTAATACCTAATGAATCAACCTCGGTTTCGCATCCTTCTTTGCCATCAAATATCTCAAAGCAGAATGATCAGTATGCACTATAACTCTAGTGCCAAGCGAATAGGAGCGAAATTTCTCGAAAGCAAAGACTATAACAAGGATCTCTTGTTTAGTCACGGTGTAGTTCTTTTGGGCTTCATTAAGTGTTTTACTAGCATAGTAAATGGGATGAAGGATTTTGTCACTTCTTTTTCCCAATACCACACCAAGAGCAACCCCACTAGCATCACACATCACCTCAAATGGCTTGCTCCAATCCGGAGAAATGATGATAGGTGCATACACCAACTTTTCCTTCAACTCACCAAATGCCTTAAGACAGGATTCATCAAAATAAAACTTACACTCTTTCTCAAGCAAATTGCACAAAGGATGTGCAATCTTTGAAAAATCCTTGATGAATCTCCGGTAAAAGCCCGCATGCCCAAGAAAACTTCTCACCCCTTTTACAGATATGGGTGGAGGAAGTCTCTCTATCACCTGAACTTTAACTCGATCAACCTCAATACCCTTCTCTGAAATGCGATGGCCCAATACAATACCTTCTTTCACCATGAAGTGACATTTTTCCCAATTAAGCACAAGGTTACAGACTTCACACCTCTTAAGAACCTCGGACAAATTACTCAAACACCGCTCAAAGGAGTCACCAACCACTGAAAAATCATCCATAAACACCTCAATAGTGTCCTCCACCATATCGGAGAATATTGACATCATACATCTCTAAAATGTGGCCGGTGCATTACATAGCCCAAACGACATTCTCTTGAACGCGAAGGTCCCATAAGGGCAAGTAAAGGTGGTTTTCTCTTGATCTTTTGGTGCAATAGAAATCTGATTATAACCCGAATAACCATCAAGAAAATAGTACCACCCCTTTCCTGCAAGTCTATCCAACATCTGATCCATGAAGGGCATAGGAAAATGGTCCTTCTCGGTCCATGCATTTAATTTCCGATAATCCATACACACCCTCCATCCAGTCACCGGCCTCATCGGAACAAGCTCATTTTTTCATTGGGGACCACAGTCATTCCCCCTTTCTTAGGTACACACTGAACAGGGCATACCCAACTACTATCGGTGATTGGATATATCACTCCAGCATCCAACCACTTAATGATTTCCTTCTTCACCACCTCTTGCATAGGTGGATTTAAACGTCTCTGGTGCTCAATACTTGGCTTATGATCGGGCATGAGTTGGATTTTATGCAAACAAATCCCGGGTGGGATCCAAATAATATCCGCAATAGTCCACCCAATAGCTCTTTTGAACCTTTTTAATACATTCACCAAACTCTCAACTTGATGCACATTCAAATCTGATGCAATAATTACTGGCAAAGTGTCACCATTTCCCAAGAATACATACCTCAGATGAGGTGGTAGAGCCTTAAGTTCTAATTTTGGATCCTCCTCTATAGATGGTTTCGCGGGTGGAGACTCGCGATGCATCATATCTAATTCAAACTTCTTTGTCTTAAACCGAATATCACCTCGATCAAGTGCCGCGACCAATGACCCATACTCTTCATTGCAATCGCTATCAAAATTCATGATCACTACCGCTAATGCTTCTACACCCAGACGTTCTTCTATTTGTACTTTAGATGACTTTTCAACCCTGTGAGATATGACAGACACCGATTGAAGCTCACCACTCTGCCTCATGGACCTACAAATGTTGAAAGTCACTTCTTCATTGTTCAACCGAAATTTTATTTTACCTTTTTCCATATCAACCAAGGCTCTACCCGTAGCAAGGAATGGCCTCCCAAGAATAATAGGCACCGCAAAATCGACCTCACAATCAAGAATCACAAAATCGGCCGGAAATATGAATGACTCCACCTTTACTAACACATCGTGGAGTATCCCAATAGGCCTCTTCACCGTTCAATCGACCATCAGTAGCCGCATCGCAGTGGGCTTTGGGTCACTCAAACCCAACTTCTTGTAAATAGAGAGAGGCATGAGATTTATGCTTGCCCCAAAATTTGATACGCTCAAATTTACTTCTCGAAAAGAAGTATAAGCGGTCGTATCAAGTAAAGAACCCAACTATGAGGTTGAGGTCAATCCCACGAGGAAAATGATTTATACTTAACTTTAACCTACTATTACTTCTATTTAGTCAAGTCCTTTCCGAAAACAAATAACAAAAAGGGGTTTTAAGTAACGAATATAATTATCTATTTCTAAATAAACAAGTTCAATGATTTGATTTTAATCAAGTAATGAGAGTAACTAGGGCTTAAGTGTTCCCCATATGTTCATAACTCGGTAATTCTAGTTATAACAATCCTTTCCTAATATCTTGCATGCAAAGTGGTAAGCTATGTATCCCTAATTCCTTGGTCCGGCAACTAGGAAATTTCACTCTGCACCTTGGTCCGGCTAAGTGTGTATGCTTTACTAAACCTTACCTTTACCTCATATTAAGCATTATAATCGATGTTTGGCTTAGCTGTTACTTCGCATCAATCTACACTAGCCTATTAGACAGTGTATACTAAATCTACGCTGATAATTCTTTTCTTATTATCTACCTCCTTGGTCCGGCAAGTAGCAACAAGGCGAGTTCTAACGCGTGCACTCGTTAAAAAGACTTTTAAGCGAAAGAATTATCAATACATGCAAGACACTATTCTAGAATTGTTATTTTAGCTAAGTTTTACATTGTTATTTATCCATGGTTCCCACAACCCTAGTTATGGAGTTTAGTTACCCATGTTAATAATCACACACTTCATATTAATTAGATAAGAATTCATGCACTTACTTTGATGAGATTGAAGAAAATCCAGAAAATTACTTGAATTAATCAAAAACTTACAACAAACGATTCTGGAAAATAAAGTAATTTCCAAAATCCCAAATTCAACACTTAGAACAATAAAACTAAAAAATATCCAAGAGTCTAACCCCAAAAACGAGGTTTTTACAAGTATTTATAATAGACAAGTCCTAACATAAAAGGGAAATCTATTTAAGGAAAATCTGCCAAAAAACGCGTCTGAGTCGATGACTGGAGCGACGGACCGTCGAGGCCCTCAGTCGTTCCATACTTGGAATCTTTTGAAGATGGGTACTGGGGCTACTTTCTGTTAACATTGACGGATGTGCAGGACGGTCCGTCGTGGCTATGACGGTCCGTCGAGAGCCTCCGTAGCCCCACACTTAGTCAGAATTCCCCAACTTCCTTTAGCAGCCTTTTTCTTCGTACTACGGTGGCCACCTACGGACCGTCGAGGTCACGACGGACCGTCGATGGCTCCGTAGGTCGTCACTTCTGCAATTTTCAGAACAATACTCCCACGTTCTCCTTCTGGACAGATTTCCTGCAAACAAAGAAAAAACTACATTAAAACCAATACAAAAAGGCTTAAGACACACACTAAACTTAACAAAAAAGCATTGAAAGTACCGTGAAACCACGGTACATCACATATAAGCATCATTACATACACATTACTTTTATACATGCTTTAGACCTTCATTCATCAACTCACACACCTTACATGCTTCACATAATCATATACTTCATTTAGACCTAATCTAGGTCAAATATGCAATTCAAGCTTCACAACACACAATACAAGACCCATTTCCAATATCTCTTTATTTCACATATTAGACCTTCAAGATCACATTCTCAATACATACTAAACATAACCAATTCATCAAATACACATTGCCACCAAGAAGGTGGACCATACCACTCAAGATCAATTTATAATAAGAATAATATAATATAAGCAACTCTTCATTTTACCAAGCCATAACAACCTATAATCATTTTCTCAATATTTCATCATAATAAGGCCCTTAGGGAAGTAGCTAAACCAACATAACAACACAAAAAAACCAAAGTTCATTCTCTACACAAACATGCTCATTTGACCCATTTCTTAAGCCAACATTTGATGAAAAGCTTTAACATGATTTCATTAAGGTTTTAGAATTAAAATCATCAACTAACATTAGAATCATCATAAATTAGTCATTAGAAACATTTTCATGCAAGACCCATATTTGGGTTTGAAGATAGAAGAAACTAGGGTTGAAAACCCTTTTGATAATTCATTAGAAATGGCTCCTTGAATGGAAGAGTATTCAAGGATGGATACCATACCTCAAATGCAAGCAAACCCACTAAGTTTGGTGAAGAATCACGTCCAAACCAGCCCTACTAGTCCTTCTTGACTTCTAGCTTCAATGAAGACTTGAGAGAGTTTGTCTTTTATAGAGAGAGTTTGAATTTAGAAGTGAGGGGTCTTGTCTAGGTCTAGGACTTAAAACTAACCTAATAAAACTTAAAAAGCCTAAAAATATCGTCTTAGGGTCATAAAAGACTTGGGGTGAATTTTCCAAAAACACCCCAAGACTTACAGGCACGCTGCAGCTTTTGGTACATCCCCCATCGACGGACCAAACGAAGGTCCGTTTGTCAAGGGACGGACCATAAGTGAGGTCTCGTCGGTTGGGACTGCAGCTTCCCAACCTGCAGTCTTTCATGCCTCCATCGACGGGTGGAACTGACGGACCTTTTGTCAACCGATGATCCGTTGCTTGAGTCTCGTTGGTTGAGACTTAGACACATTTGGGGCTTGGCCATTCTGCATTTCAGGTGCCATCGACGTACCATGGTCGACGGACCGTTGGTGGAGCAACGGACCGTCCTTTGGTCACTGCTTTGGCAGTTTGGTCCAAGACGTGGTCCCTTCTGTGGGCCCCCCTTGCGGGTCCTAGGTGGGGTCATGCCCGAACGTTACAAGTTTCAAACAAAACGAACACGTAAAACTCACTCAAACACCTCAAGACACACAAGTACTTTCTAGGGCACACCTTCCGAATATCATGGATGTTTTTGGTCGTTTGACCTCCAAACTTAACCAAAATTCACACACTGCCTAAGGACACTAAGGTAACTCATTTTAACTTAAAATTAACTCAAAAAACATTCACGAAGCTCTAGTTCACCTTAGCTCATTTTAGGGCGTTACAGTAGAGAAATATTATAGTTTCTTCACTCTTTATTTTACTTTGTTCTTTTCAATTTAGCAACATCTATGTCCGAAACATACTTCTGTTTTCTTTACATGTCGCACCTTATACAAATCAGGAAAAACACATTTCAAAGGACCTTAGTAGAAATAAGAGTGTGGTTGTATAAATATCCCTACTAGTAGAGCTTCATCGAACGACACACCAGATAGATATCTGGAAAAACACTCTTATTTATACTCAGGTACTTTGAAGCTCTTTTTTTCCTGATTTGTACATGGTGTGGCATTCAAAGAAGCTCCACTGGCAGATATCTGCACAATCACACTCTTATTTCTTCTCATTTCCTTTGAAACACGTTTTTCCTGATTTATGTCAATGGTAGGGGATTCTTGCACAACCACACTCTTATTTCTACTGAGGTTCTTTGAAACGTGTTTTTCCTAATTTCTTTCTGGGGCGGCATTCAGTGAAGCTCCACTAGAAGAAGATCCTTTCACAACCACACTTTTATTTCTACTCGGTGTTGGGGAAATAATAGAAAATTTCACAATAATAATATTAAATAACTTATTATTTAACAAAATTGTTGTCCTGAAAATAAGATGAAAATTATTACGGTGATATATAAATATTACAATATAAAATAGATAAATACTTGAGTCATGTTGCGCACTGTCCTAACAAACTATTTCAACGATGTGAAATGTTTCCTCAGGATTAGACAAGCACTTTCCTATCTTAAATAAAGGTTATAGGAATCAACAAGTTAATTAACACCAGCAAATTTTTGGTGAGGAAATAAAAGAACAAAGCCAGAATTATAAATAATTAAAATAAACATAAAAAGAGAAATGGTGAAAACGTGAGATCATCCAGAGTGTTGTGTTCTTTTCACCATCTTCCTAAAAGAAAGAGAGTAGAATTTATAGTGTTTGAAATACATTGTATCATGACAAGCCACTTTTCCAAACATTTACATGCAAAGTGACATGAGGAAGTAAAGGTGTAAGGATGAAATAAAATATTGCCTTAATAAAATTAATTGCCATTTTCCTAAGACTATTGTGGCTATGTAATATCAAAAGATCGAGCATGAGAGGTAAATAAGTTATTTTTCAGCAGCAAAAATATCTTTTAAATTAACAAAATTAGCAGTCTTTCAATTTGAAAGGTAGCCTTGGTTTATGCAAGCTCAATCTTTTTCTTATATCACCTTTAAGGAACTTGTTCAATCAATTTTGTGCCCTCTGGAGAAACAATAATTCACTCATCCTTAATTTTAATAGAATCAGTAAGAGGAACAAATATTCTTGAACATCATTTGTAGAGGAACATGTTTTCTCAATTTGTTCCCTAGACGTGGTACTATCACGTGCAACACCAACTATAATATTTTTTGACATCAATCCTAAATCCCAGTCTATATGGTTTTTAATAAAAGAACTAGGTTCGACAGATGGGTCTCCCTTCGATATATTCCCCCTCACTAGATGCACCCAAGTTGAGCCTAACAACTAAACTTTGTTCAACTGCAGGGTCCCCAAAATATTCCCCCTCACAAGGTACATCCTCCAAAACTTCCTCAGTAATTTTAGACATACACAATACAGATTCCCCCTTATATTCAGCACAATCTACTTTCTACACCACAATCTACATTTTATAAGGCACCAAAGTAGAGGTGTCATCCACCGAAGTCATCTCAACCATAACATCAAATAGACCAACACACTTAGAATCTCCAAGCATGTCATTAAGAAACATAAATTGTAATTAATCAAGCGTAGACATGTTTCCTGAAGAACACTTTATTCCATAATTTTAGAAAAAGAGGTGTTGACACCCAATTTTGGACCTCGACAATATAACTTAATCATCGAACTTCCTAAATTTCAAACGCTTTGAAATAATTAGTTTTTGTAAGGTCCAAAATATTTTTGTTCAAGTTACTTTAGTTAGTTTTATAATTTTCTAGTAATATATGTGTTTTATACAATTTTATATATAATGAATATATTTTATAAACATTTCTAAAC
This sequence comes from Solanum lycopersicoides, assembly GCA_022817965.1. Classification (NCBI taxonomy): domain Eukaryota; kingdom Viridiplantae; phylum Streptophyta; class Magnoliopsida; order Solanales; family Solanaceae; genus Solanum; species Solanum lycopersicoides. Next base: position 8,330,634 of record CM040623.1, on the reverse strand, counting down.
TTCTCTCAAAAAAGATTTTAAGATTAAGATATTTATTAAATTAGTTTAAAAGTTATGGTTATTATTCATAATCAATAATTTACAATTAAGTTAATTATTTCTTTTCGTTAAGATTAAGAAGCTTATTAATTAATTAATATTAATTCTTGTTATTTTAAATTTTAGCCAAGTTTGTAAATTTTGCTCAATTTGGTTATTTCTTAATTTCAAGATCCAACCCATCCCTGTCCTTCTCACCTTAAACCCATTAGAGAAAGCAACTTTGGGACTTTTCTAATTTTTCCCAGCGGCCTAAATTAGTAAACCCAATAGATACAGCAGAAAAATCAGCCCAACTCCCCTTTAACTCGGCCCGGACCATTTCTTTCATCTCCAAAGAAACCCATCGTCCCCTAGTAGCTCGCAAAAAAGCGACAAACAACGTCAATACACTGCAAACTCAACAGAGTGAGAGGCAACGTTCACAAACGTTTGGCTAGTGTGCACGCGACGTCAAGATAGACGAAAAAGGAGTGAAAGCTTCACGCCTTGCGTGTGTACAGTAGAATCAGGGTACGATTTTCTTGTCTTCTTCCTCACGTTTCTCTCAATTGTACCATCATAGCAGCAAAAGTAGTGCTGCTGCTTCCTCGCAAGCAGGAGATAGCTCCATGTAGCATCTCAAGGATGGGGGATTTATCGAAGCCGTCCGTTCCCCTTTCCTCTTCTGGGATGGGGATAAAGCTTCAGAAAAGGTATTCCTCCCTAAAATGGTGAAAGCTTGGGGAGTTTGAATTTTAAATCGGGCCTCTGTCTTATTGAATTTCATCTGATTTCCCCCTCATTTTTCCAAACCCTAATTTCCCTTCTATATATATTGTTTCTTGTCTTTTACTGTGGGAGGGGGAAAAATATTTAGAGAGAGTTACAGAGACATTAAAAATATGTATGTATATATATATATATATGTTGTAAAACTAAAGCAAAATAAGACATGAAATGAAGCAATATAAGACAATAGATATAGAAGATGAAAACAATAGAAATAGGGAGACAAAAGATGAGATCTTTCTTATTCATCAAAGTATTCATCAAATCTTCAAGTGTATACAATATGAATCCTTATGCCTCTATTTATAGTGTAACATAGAGGCATACAAAAGGTTAGTCATAAACATGACATTAACATGAATATAATGGTTATAAAGGTGGAGGTTATGGAGGTTATGATCATCTACATAATGAGGAAAATAGTGGAGATAATGAGTGAGTAAATTCTTGGTGTAGTGGACATCCACACTATAATATTTTATAAAACTCCCCCTTGGATGTCCATAGATAATATGCCTCGTTAAAACCTTACTAGGAAAAAACCATGTGGGAAAAAATCCTAGTGAAGGAAAAAGAGTACACATAACTTGTAATACGCTTGAATGTTGCCTCGTTAAAAGCCTTACCAGGAAAACCCATTTGGGACAAAACCATGGTTAAGGAAAAGAGTACAACGCGTATTTTTCTCCCCCTGATAAAAACTTTAATTAATATCTCGTAGACGATGCATTCCGATCTTATATCACAATTTCTCAAATATTGAGGTTGGTAATCATTAGTGAAAAAGTGTACAAGATTATCACTTGAACAAGCCTTTGAACCTCTATCTCACCATTTTGTTGAAGATCATGTGTGAAAAATACTTTTGGTGAAATATGTTGTGTCTGATCTCCTTTGATTGTATCCTCTATTCAATTGAGCTATATATTATTTTCGTATATGGTGGCTGGAATATCCTTTGTAAAAGGAAAATCACATATTTTCTGAATATGATAGAGTATGATTCCAATCAAATACACTCGTGATTTACTTCATTGATATTTATGATTTGAAGAAGTGGTTACAAATGTTTATCGAATGCCAAGATATTGTTGTACCTTATATGTAAGCAAACAACTCATTTGTGATCGAACTTTATGTAGATCAAATAAATAGTTTACATCTACATAATCAAATCATTTCTGACTCATGAGAGATTGATCAATTTCATTGAAGCTCATCTTTTCTTCTCAAAGAAAATCAGACATCTTTTATGTATTGAGTCACTTGCTTTATTTGTTTCTTGTCATAACTTGAATGATACTATGACAATCTTTTCACATAAATTTCGTTATGCATATCAAATAATCTTCTAGCATTTGCATAACCAGCAATATGTAAGTGCACCAATTGCACTAATACATAAAATTTTAAATTATTTTCATGAGATCAAAAATATTCTTTCTCTGTGTTAAGCAGTCTCAAAATCATTGGGTACTCAATGGAATTGTTTTAACACCTTTTAAATTCTTCAAAGATTTTCATTTAACCTTCATCGTCAATTTAGACATAATAATCATTCATTATGCATATTCAAGTATTCCATCTATTGCCAGACTACACGTCTATTAGCATCCACCACCAGAGAATATATCTCTATTTAATAATGTCAGGATTTTTGCGAAAATCCTTTATGCCCCGAGGCACAAACCGTACTTTATATCTTTGGTTATACGTTCACACAATGATCATTTGTACCCACTGACATATATTTTTATCTATGAACTACAAGTTCAAAAAAATCACTTTTCTAAGTGAAACAAAATATACTTGAATATAGCATTTTATTTGGCTAATCATTTATCTGTCCACACTATATGACAGATTCAAATTTAAGATCCTCGTAACCATTTATAGCATTAAGTGCTACTTCATATCAAATATACCGTCGATAGTCATTTTGATTTTGATTTCAATACGACATTACTTATCGAGATCTCTTCATTTTTCATTATTTTCAGGTACCTGAACCTTTGCCAAGGTTTTATGAAATGTTATGTCATAGTGCTCTTCAAAGCACTTGCCTCATTAGCAATGACCATTTTGATAATCTGCTCCTCTCCTTTATCAATGAGTTTTACATTTGGAATCGATTGGTCTATCATGCTTCAGGCGTACCATAGACTCTGTCCTTCAAGGACTATTTATTGGAGCATTTGTAGCTTAATTAAAATATTCGGTCAGCAAATACATCTGGCAAATTACTTGCAACATTTTGGAAATGAATTATCTTTTGAACTTCAAGTTCACATTATTTTTAACGAGGATCTAGATAATTCACCCCAAACATAATTTCAGCTGCTACACATATCTCCCCCTAATGTTAGGAAATCTAACATTCACCCTCAACCTCATTTGGGGATCCATCTTGGTGCCTGGAGCAATAAAATCATATGTGCGCACATCAAATTTTTAGATGGAAATTATTTGGTTTCTGACCCTGAACCAATTGTGTTGGGAGAACCTTGTTGGCTTGATGCATACATGTTAAATAAGCTCATCTCATACCAAATTTTTGTTTGAGAGATTTGTTCTCATAATAAATGGTCTAGCTATAATTGGAGGCACACAATTTCCGATAAATCAACCAGCATTATCAACATGACTTTATAGTTTGGAACTGTTCTGTTAATTTAGTAATTCGAGCAAACAACCTTACAAAAACCAATTTGTAAGTTGATACAAATGCACATGTGACCATACCATAGATGCATCTATTAAATCATAATAGTAAACGGTCCACATGACAGGTGAACGGGTCCATATTCACCTTTTATATGTTCCAAATAATTTAGGGGATGCAATCCCAACCTTAGCTGGTACAATGATCATTTTATCACGAGAACAAGCTACAAAAGAGAATTCTTGAAGAATTTTTTATTTCTTCAACATATAGCCACGTGAATTCTCAATTTCTTTTGCATCACATTTGAATCGGAATGGCCAACTGATTATGCTAACTGATATTTATTCAAGTAAACTTCTAGTTTACTTTTGCATGTGATTCCATCACCATGCCTGCATTTGTACATAGCAAACAACGGAAAGAAATGGATAATCATATACGTAAATATTTATTACCCACTTTGATTGTAGTAATTTGAACATATTAAATCTTCCCATAATTTATACTCTCAATATAATATTTATTTTTAATTCTTCTGAAACTTAAAAAGATTATTTTGAGACTTACTACAACCCCAATTTTATGAATAATTTCATTCCTCTAAATAGTAACAAATAGCCCTTTCGGAACTATCAATTAATTTTGTGTACTACCACAATTTTCACAATGTCATTCTTATGGTGACCATCTTCTTCAAGGAGAATTTTTTTTATTATTGACATGATTAAAATTATTACATTCAAGACTTATTTCTTGATAACCAATGATAAATTTGTGTTGCCACACAACAACATTTATTTAGATCATAACCAAAACCTTTACAGAAAAGATTTATTCTTTATTTTGTCCTCCAATAGTTTATTTTAAAATATACCACAATATTTGTGTAGTACTCAAAGTATATATATGACCAAAATAACTATTTATGTCAAAAGATTTTCTTTCAATCTCTCAAACCTCCCGTAGAGGTGAGATGTGACATTCATCCAACAATACATGAACATGTTCTTATCCATACGAACACAAGTCACATTTTCTTCAAGAAATGAACCATAACCATTTGTACATGTTCCATAAGTTTTTATTAGAAACACATTGTCATATTTTGACATTTTATAACTCACCTCAACATCACTTTAAGAGATCAAATGTACCAAATGTACTATCACTTTGTATTTTTTTATTTTGATGGAGGATTTAAAAAACTTTCAAATTGGGTTGCACCAACTCAATATGCCCAATAACTTTTCACACCACTTTGATGACAAAAATTTACCTTCACACTTGAAGGACCATCTTAAGAACCAAAATGTTCTTCCTTTTAATTACCACAATTGATCATTAACATTTTACCACACTCATATTCAAAAATTTAACCACTTGTCATTTTCAAACATATTATGTCCTGCTACCACATTCACATAAAAGAATGGAGCGAATCAATTGGATAAATTTCATGACTTTTATCAAGGGCATATCAATTTTCTCAATCATTGTTACATCGTCTTTTTATAATGTTGGGACTTGAACCCAATGTCTTACCAATAATAAGGTATTTTATGTTATTATTTGTTGGGACCCAACCCAATATTTTATTATCATGATGCACCGGGACTCTCACCCGATGTATTACCCTCTTGGTGCGATAGGACTTGAATCCTTCGTCTTACCCACAATCAATGACATAATAAGCCAAATATAATATGATTCACCATTGAACCTTAAAAAACATATATTGTTACTTGTGGTTAACATGCACAAATAAATATAGAACAAAAGAAACACAATAAAAATATTTTCAACAAAGTATGTATCAATATCTTAAACTTGTCAAAACAGAGAGTTACATATAGCATTATATAATATTATGTTTGGTGCATAATTATTAAGGTAGTGAATTACCGTTATAAATCAAAGAATCAATTGCACACTAAGAAAATAATAATTCCAATTACACTAAATTAAAACTGCTCACAACCACCATCCCTTTTTCAATTTCTATGTGAATCCAAAATATTTCACACGCAAAACAAAATAATTTAAAAGCTTATGTAATAATCAAAACAGTGAGTATAATCATAAATAAAATATAAAACAAGTTTCACCTACAAAAGAAAGTATATATAGTCATAGATGGAAAAAAATGCACATTAACAATAATATGGATCATTCACCTTGTTCACAAGTAAAACATAAAATAGATTCCAGAATAACTTACCTTATTTCCGAGAGAAAATAAACACAATTATTTTACCTTATTTTGTTTACTTTGCTTCAATCTTTCAATGGTAGAACATTCGTGCTGATAACGTGTTGTAAAACTAAAGCAAAATAAGACAAGAAATGAAGCAATATAAGACAATAGATATAGAAGATGAAAATAATAGAAATAGGGAGACAAAATATGAGATCTTTTCTTATTCATCAAAGTATTCATCAAATCTTTAAGTGTATACAATATGAACCCTTATGACTCTATTTATAGTGTAACATAGAGGCACACAAAAGGTTAGTCATAAACATGACATTAACATGAATATAATGGGGAGGTTATGAAAGTGAAAGGTTACAAGAATAATGGTTATAAAGGTGAAGGTTATGGAGGTTATGATCATCTTCATAATGAGAAAAATAGTGGAGATAATGGGTGAGTAACTTCTTGGTGTAGTGGACATCCACACTATAATATTTTATAACAATATATATATATATATATATTTATTTATATATATATTAGGAAGAGTTAGTTGGAATTTGAGAGAAGAAACACAGTGAACCACCAGCTATAAAATTTATATAGACATTTGGGTATAGGTCTCAGAAACAGAGAGAGTGAGAGTTCAGGCTCTACAAAAGTTCTTTGCTTCGTTTCTCTGTTTACCGGAATCTCTTGGAGTCGTCGGAAGTCGCTGATCTCCAAGCTCGTCAGCTGTCTCCGATTCGCTTCCCCGGAAAAAGTAAATTCCCTCTTTTAATTTCAGCTCGTTTAAAGTATTGTTTGTTCCCTGTTGGATTTGTTCTTGAAGTATTTCGAGTATTCTTGTCTCTCTTTTGGATGTTGTTTACTCGAGAATATGGTCTAAGTACGTGCGTGTGGGCTGTGTGTACTTTGAAACTTTTTATTCTTAGTCTAAAAATCGTTATTCCCCTCTATCACTCTCAAGTATAGCTACATTTTTTAGTCCTCAAACCGTTATGCTCGTCTTAAATCAGTATTGCTTCTTCATCATTTGTTCTTCTCTATTGTGTTCATGCTCTTGTTCAGACCAAGTGTTGAACTCCATTGCTTTTGCTTTCCCTTCCTAAAATTCATCTTAGTCAGTTTTTATCCATATCTATATATACGTAGATGTTTGTCAAAGCATTAGAGTTCTCTTGTGATAACTAAATTTTTTTTCTTTTCGATATAGGACCCATGTTCTGATTCTTTCACACCTCTTCCTATTTTATATGTTTTCTGATATTAGATGTTTCTCCGGTTAGTTGAAAAGGGTTGACTATGCTCATTGTTTTCATTATCGAAGAACCAGAGGTTGTAGCTAGTGATCTTGTTTATTCATTCTTTTCTTTAGCATGTTTCCATAGTTTGTTGATGGTCTGTGCATTCTAACTTGAAGCTAAGTGTTTATAAAATTGTGTTAGTTGTATTTTCCTTGTCTATATATACATATATATGCTTAGAAGAATGTTAAGTTTTTGAGATGATAAGAGTTGCATGCATTTACAGTATCTTCCTCTCGATTTGCTAAAATCATTTGTCACTTTATTCATGCCATAAAATACTTGTTCTACTGCATATGACTTATTGCTAGTTCCTTGCATTGTGGGAAAAGCATATCATGTGATTTTAATAAGAATTAGAGGAGGAAATATTAATCCTTGTATTATGTTTATTTATTTTCTCCTTATGACAAATCTATCGCCTGTGTTTCCAAGATTTCAATGCATTGGGTTTGGGTGTGATTCTCTTTTCTGTTTGTTTAATTTGTTTGATTGAGTAAATATTATAAACCATAAAGTATGTTTCTTTCTTTGGTCACTACAATACAAATTTGCTAATGTATTTTTTTTAATTATTTTGTGAACTCCTCTCGAGTCCATTCGAACTCCGTCTCCCTTCCTTTCATTCTCTTGTCGAGCCACGTAGATTGAAACCCTTATTCTCGAGTCGGACATCCCCTTGAAAACTGGTGTACAGGTTGAAAGCGGGAAAGTAATGTTGGAAATTAAATTTTTCAGCCCCGAAATATCGAAAAGAAGTTGATATAGTGGCTGTATACGCTGTTATACGGTCATAATATACGACACACAGGTCAAAAACGTGTCACTACAGGTGGAAAATGCAAAAAATCAAAATCTTAATAAATTACAGGTTCGAAAGTTCAAAGTTCAGTAGTATACATGATGTATACATCAAATATACAGTTAGTGTATATCATGGCAAATGAAAATGGAAAGTGGCCAAAAGCCCAAGGAATTTTCCAGCAGGCCCAGCAGGTTTAAAGTGGGGCAAGATCCATTTTGGGTCATTTTAGACTAAGCCTCTCTTCCGTGACAAATGCATATATAATGTTATAGTGCATGAGTAGCTTGACTCTAGAGGTGGCATAGAGACATACAACTAAATATATAAGACTGACCATAAAATTTATGATTAGAAGGCATTATGCGAAATGTTCTTTAGCCACTGAGGGATACTCATGTGATTTTGATCATCCTCAAGTTCCAAAAGTATTTCTTTAGTCTTGCCTACTTTCCACCTTCTTTGATTTAACCAAAAAGAATTTTCACCATAAAAACTACTATTCCCTCCCTTTTTTCTACAGGTGAGAGACATTTCTTCTAGTTTCAATCATGTGTCTCAAGCAACAACTATTTATATAGAATGTGTCTTTCTTCCTCTCACTTTTTTTTGCAAATTCAAAGGTTAGATTTAGGAACCCATACTAGCTTGGTTCCTTTGTATTAATAAAAATGATGAATAAAATCTCTATCTATCCGTTTAGGTAGATTAAATTTCTTTTCTGTAAATTCCCTCTTTTAATTTCAGCTCATTTAAAGTATTGCTCCTTTGATCAATCTTAGAGTGACCTGAATTACCAAAGATGATGCAACAAAGGGTTATCAATTTTGGAATGATCAAAGCTTATTACAAATTTTTTATTTCGGTGGTTATTTCCCAGATGTGTGACTATCATGGATGATCTTGTCCATTTATTGACTCTTTCCAGATCATTCTTTATTCCAGTCAATTCAAGATTCATTCTCTTATATTTTTCTTTTTCCAAGCTTAAGTCGTTTTTGAGTTTATTCACTTCATGTTCATGCTTGGGTTGATCAAACACCTTTTCTTTACCAAAAATTTTTCAATTTTATATTTTTAGACTTTAGTGCTAAATTGCAGATTCAAATTGCCGAATTTTCTGCAGCAATTGCTCGGTTTTCTCCTGTAGTTCACTATTGAGTTTTTTCGCGATCGATATACTCAAACTTTAAGCTAGTCATGGATGCAAGCAATTGACTCTTGGTTTTAACTAGCTCTTGAATTGTATCTATAGATGTGAGAGTTTAAAAAGCTAATTTTTGTCTTAGAAAATTTTATTAACTCATTTTGAGATCAGAAAGGTTTACCTCCTTTTCTTGAGAGTCTAAATCAGGTTCCAAATCCGATTCTTCTATGGCTATCAAGACAATGTCATCAACATCATCTTCATACATCTCTGAACTTGTTCCCCAGGCATCATACATAGCTTGCTTCTTCTCTTTATTTTTTCTTTTGTTTAAAAGTTTCGTCTTATCCTTTTCAGCACTTTCTTTTCTTCATTCTACCTCTCACATATGACACTCCTTAATTTGATGATCAGTTTTTCCACACTTGAAGCATCCTCCACTTTGTGGTTTCTCTGTATTCTTTTCTTTAGTGGGTGGTACCTTTTTTACAAAATTTATGCCCCTTTTGAAGAGTTTCTTGAAGTTTCTGTTGATCAGTTCTAAGCCTTCATCATATATGCCACTATGTGCTCTGCTTCCTTTTTCTCTTGAAACTTAGAAGCTCACGCGTAGGATTTTTCCTTCGTGTAGAACTCCTTGTTCAACTCGAACTTGTCTTCAGTTTTTTTTCTTGACCTCACTTTGATTTATTTCCTTCTTGAACTCTTTATTTACGCTTTATTTCCTTCTTTCATCATGCTTCCTACTTTTCTTAGGATTTATACCTATGTTTACACTTTGACTTAATATGTGCTCCCTTATCTTTGTAGGATCCTTTATAAAAAGGAAACTTTCTGCACTGATTTCTTGTCGAAAAAAGCAATCCAGTCGGATTCGGTATGAAAGGAACATATCGATGCAACATGTTCCTTTATTCTGTTTCTCTATTTGTGAATTATTAAAATCTTTCTCGACCTAACACATCTCCTACCAGTCAAGCTTCTTTGAATGCCGCACCACACACAAATCAGGTATTCATAACTGCACGATTTCACCTTCGAATGCGTTTTAGGTTCACAATTTAGTACTTTTTGCTCTTTACTTCAAAGCTAGTGTTGTTATTTTTTTCTTTTTCTTTCCTATGAATGGAAAAACTAGGGTGAATGATGGTTTCAGCCAAGGTACCTGAATGAAGTGGCCATGGATTAGTTCTGCAAGAATTAGTTAGGACACTGCAGCAGACTGCATTTTTTATGTCACGAACTGTGGAACGAATGGTGCAGGAACACTCTTCAACAAGCACCATGATTATGAGTTTTTCGTGTCTAGGTGGCATTAAATATCTTGATCTATCATGTTGATCAAATAATTAACCATATCTACTTCTGATTAATTTGAGTCTAACTCAGAGTGGCTAACAGTCATTTCAGACATTTCTTAATTCTCTGGTTTGGAGATTGTTGTATCGCAAAAAGAAAAAAGGCACACCCTTTTCTAGATTAAAATTGTGTCTTGCTGGTATTTGCTTTAATTCGGTGCTAATTTAATTCGAGATTATTGATAATTTTATCCGTGGTTATGATAAATTCTCTGCAGGGGTGGAGTATATGGGTTCAGTCGAATCCAATAGCTTTGGATCGAATTTTGTATTTGTCTTAAAATATCTATCACCCTGGTAAAGATTATCAATTTAGAATTTAGTAGCTTATTAAGAGTAGAACTTGGAATCTATAAACTTTAAATCTCTACTTCTCCTCTTGATTGGGCTAATGGAAGATTGCTGTGAATAATGAATAAACACTAGGGTGGTGCTTTAACAATGGTCTCAAGTTTGAAGTCGTGATTGTTAGGGAACATTTTACCACAATATAACACTTTCTAGCGTGAATCCAAATTTAATTGTGCCCCAATTCCGATACCCAGCATGGGGTGAAAACCAAAAAAGCATGAACTGCTCTCTTCATGTTTGATCTAGTTTTTTGGTCTTCACCACATGCTGGTTAATGGGGGCACAATTAAATTTGAATTCACGCTAGAAACTTGAAAGTGTCATATTGGTGGTAAAATGTTCCCTAACAAATACGACTTTAAACTTGAGACCTTTTGTTAAAGCACCACCCTAGTGTTTATTCATTATTCACAACAATTTTCTATTAGCCCAATGAATAGGAGAAGTAGAAATTTAAAGTTTATAGATTCCAAGTTCTAGTTCTAATAAGATACTAATTCTAAATTGATAATATGTACAAGGGTAATAGATATTTTAAGAAAAATACAAAATTTGATCCAAAACTATTGGACTCGACTGAACCCATACGCTCCGCCCCTGCAGATAAGTGTATCATAAACATAGATAGAATTATCAACAATATCAGAACTTAATTAGCACCGAATTAAACCAAATACCAACAAGACACAATTTTAACCATAAAAGGGTGCATTTTTGTTTTTGCAATACAACAATCTCCAAACCAGAGAATTAAGAAATGTCTGAAATGACTGTTAGCCACTCTGAATAAGAGTCAAATTACAGTTGAAGCCAAATATTTTTTTTTAATGAGAAGCACATATGGTTAAGTAGTTGATCAACACGATAGATCAAGATATTTAATGCCACCAAGACACGAAAAACTCATAATCATGATGCTTGTTGAAGAGTGTTCCTGCACCATTCGTTCCCACAACTCGTGACATGAAAAATGCAGTTTGCTACAGTGTCCTTACCTTTTCTTGTAGAACTAAATCCACGATCACTTCATTCAGGTACCTTTGCTGAAACCAACATTCACCCTAGTTTCGCCATTTATAGAAAAGAAAAGAAAAAAATAACAACATTAGCTTTGAATTAAAAAAGCAAAAAGTACTAGATTGTGAATTTAAAACGCATTCAAAGGTGTAACTGCGCAGTTATCAATACCTGAGCATTGTAGATTTTGAAGCCCACAATTGGGGAAACTACACCGTCAGGGGCGTCAAGTGTCTGGCCTCTGGTAATATAATGTCCGAGCGAATGATAAGTCAAGAAAGAAACATGAAGGTTGCCGGTTGGTATCCTATAAATTGGGTACCATGCAACACAAAACCTGCAAATACACAAAAGTACCATTGAAAGTGTGCTCTAGAACTTGCAGACCATTATACTTTCGCATACAAAGGACGTATTCAAGACTGGATTGTTCTTCACATATTCAAAAACTAAAGGCTTAAGTCATACGTAGCCCCTTAAAGTTGTCCGCATATTTTATTTTGATACCTTATTCAAAACAAGTACCTATTGAACACTTCTTGCTGACATGGCAAAGAAGATGCAAATCACCTACATTTAGCGTGTCAGAAGGATACTTGTAATTATAATTTTTTATTCTCTATTCTCTTTCTTCTTCCTTCTTCATTAGCCATAACTTCTTCAACTGCACAATCTTTTACATAGCTGCCGCCATGTTGCTACTACCATTGCCAATCTTATTCATCGGAAAATTCCTTTATTTTTGGTTCTTTAAAAGTGTATATCTACCCAAATAAATAAGATCTAACATTAAAAAAAATAAGAAAAAAAAGGAATCACCTCTCCTATTTTTCTCCATGCTTTGCTTAGATGATTTGTGGTTAATCATCAGCAAGTTAAATCATTTGATTGCTTAGATAAGTTGATGTATCTACTCCATAGACATGAGATGAATTAGTAGTTCATCATTAGTTTTGTAGTTGATTCCTCGGCAATTTCTGTTTTCCTTCATTTTTTCTTTTTTTTACCCTCAAGTGCCACATGTACGTCACTGATTTGTCAATTTACCATGTCAGCGCAAGTGTATTACACACATTTATATTTTTTAGCTGATTGTCAAAAAAATGTTCAAAAGGTTCAAATCCAAATAGATAGAGGTGTTCAATAGGTACTTGTCCTAGTTTAGGTGTCTAAGTGAAATATGCAACAACTTTAAGGGGCTACGTATGACTTAAGCCAAAACTAAATATATTCATCATATACTAGAAGCTTTTCAATACTAACCACAAATTGTCTCTGCTTATGTAATAAGGGAACTATGGAACATGACACATTTAAAATGTCCCAATTTATATGATGTAATAGCTTGATTGGGCACGAAATTTACGAAATATGAAAGACTTTGAAATGTTTCAAAACTACCCTTAAGATAAGTAGAAAAGTACACCTTTGTAAACTTTTTGCCAAATAAGTGGGACAAATAGTATCATTAAATAATAAAATATCATTCTTTTTTAGACTGACTCTAAAGAAAAGTGTATAGTATAAATTGATGGACCTCCAAGCATTTGTCGGTTATACGTCGATACTAACCAAGAATGAGGATGCAGATCAGCTAAGCGCGCAGACTGTAGGATTGATGGATCTCCACGACTTGAAGGCCCAGCAGCAACAACAAGTTCTTGAATCCTAGAATAGAGTAGTCGGAGCAAGCCAAAGAAACAAGTTATGAAATAAAAAAAGAACTAGTATTGCTAACAAAAAGAATACTAAAATAATAAAAGAAACAACTTATGATGTACCACACACTTTTCAAAAAATAGTTTACGACTTTGAGGTCTTTCTTGTTCGAAATATTCAAACAGAAGTTCATCAGACAAGTTAAATTCAACTGGTGGATCTGCAGCACTGCAATCTGAAGATGATCTGGAGTAAGAGACAACATTCTCTTTTCGTGAAGAGCTTGAGTTCTCAACACCAGGATTAGGTACAAGTAGAGAAAATCTTGTGTGAAAGTGTCCTGTAGGTGAACCCTGAGTTAGATTATCCTTTAAGAGCTGAATGGCTGACAAAGAGGGATTAAAATATGCACTGAACTTCAGATGACGAGTTGTACGTTCCTCTACTTTTACTTCTAAACCATAGTTTCCGTGTTTCTCAAACCACTGCCACAAATTCCATAAAGAGATATTCGGTATCTCACGCCTGCTTAGTGGTGCACCTTGACCACCTTGGACAGATGGACATATAACTGGAGAGGCAGAACGAATAAATTTCTCAAATCAGCAAGAGGATAGTCCTTCCTCATCTCAATGGCTTCAGCGGCTAGTTGCGCCTCATGAGCCTCATTAACTGCCCAACAAACGTCATGTTCACGACCACAAATTGTTCGGGCTTTATCTTCAGGAATCAGCAACCTTGAAGCATCGGCATTCAGAGAAGCTCCACTGGTAGGAGATTCTTGAAAAACTAAACTTCTGTTTCGGTTCAGGTCTTTAATAACCCGTTTTACCTGATTTGTATCTGCAGATACAATAACATTAGCAGCACTAGGAAGTTCTCTATTCAAGGTAGCATTGTTATCAGCCTGTGACAAATCCAAGTTTTTCGATCACGATTGCTTACATCAGCATCCTTCTTCTGAATTCTTTGACTACTCAGATTTCCAGATGAATCATTTTGCACAGCATCGTCATCAGCCTGTGACAAATCAAAGTTTTTCGAGTCACGATTGCTTGCATCATCATCCTTCTGAATTCTTTGACTATTCACATTTCCAACATTATTAACTGCATCAACAGATGAATCATTTCGCACAGCATCGTTAGCTGCATCAACAGTTGAATCATTTCCCACTCTCCAAACGTGCTTACCTCTCTTCCGCTCCATGTGTGTATGTTACTATGATATGTTTTCCTCTATATAATTAGAGATATCTCAAGCATAAGAAATATCTTCTGGATATAGGAATAGGTCTTTCTAAAACATATAGCCAACAGTCATCAGATATCTTTCATTCGCATTGATGAATACTTGCCTTTGTCACTGCTTGAACCTAGAAAAGTCACAAAAACGTTAAACACTGAGAAAAACATATTAGCACAAAGAACTTTATTTCCTTCAAGTCGAGTCTAATCCGAATAACACCATAAATTCAAGTCAAACAGTATCCCAATGAGCATGTGAAACTCAAATTGCAAACTTTCTTAATGTGGACAATAAAAACAGAGGACCAACAAATAAATGCAAAAACCCATCCTTAATCACTATTTTTGATAAATTAAAACTAAACAGACACATCAGTAAATAAAAACAACCAACTAAGAAAGAAACGCCAAAGAAGAGTATCGCAATTGCAAAAAGTAAACAGATAAATCACAAATATTGTTTTCCTTTTCGATAATTGTGGTGTTCAGGCCAACCTTTGTGAAACTCGACTAGTTAAATGAGAAACTTATCCACCAGGAAGCGGCACTAGGTAACTCTGTCCACCAAGGCTACGAGAGATGGAAAGAAATAACTTAGTGTTTGTCTCTGGTGGAGTTCGAATTGAGACCTCATGATTCAGAACCCATCAAATTGACATTATATAATTGATTAATTTTGTTGAATAGTTATATTGTGTAAATAAGAAAAAGGATTGGTTTGTGTATATTCAAATTATTGAGTTCCCTTTAAAATAGGGAAAAGTTTTAGTATATTTCGAAGGCGGCTTAAAAGTTGCTATAAATTGCAAGTACTGATCTTATGTGTTTCATCAATGTACCACCTTTGTTATTCTTTTTACAATGAGGAGAAAGTATTAGCTGCTAACTTATGATATTCTGATTAATGACAACTCGCAGGAATTCACAAGGAATAATACGAACAACCTAGAATTCATGGCAACATTAAAACAACACAAAGCCGAAACATAATCCTAGTCTGGATTAACGAAGCAAAACAAGAAAGGCGGGAGACTAAAGAAGAGAAGAAATATTTGTAAATCAATCAGCCAAGACTAACGAAAAGAAATATCTGTAAATCAATCAACCAAGATTCAAGAAAGAGAGTGAAGATCAGAAGATAAAATATCAGCCAAAGATTCAAGAAAGATATTGCTGTAAATCAATCAGCCAAGATTAAGTAAAAGAAATATCTATAAATCAATCAGCCAAGATTCAAGGAAGAGATTGAAGATCAGAAGATTCAAGATCAGTCAAAGATTCAAAAAAGATATTGAAGATCAGCCAAGATTTAAGGAGTTCATCTAACAAAGGAAGGAATTGATTTAATCATGCACATATCTGATATGGACATGATTCAGCAAATCAATTCAAATAAATCAAGGAATCATCTATGAATTCTTGATTTATAACTCCCATGGGTTTTCGAAAAGGGCATCATCTTTCACAGCTATTTAAACATGTCTCAGTCTTAGATGTGCTGTACGCACTTCACTTGAACTTATATTGTAATCTTCTTTTATCTTTCATAAAACTCTGTACACCTTTGAGTGAACAATTGTAAAGAAAAGAGAAAGAAAGATCTGAGTGTAGGTTATACAGGTAGAGGTTGTGTCAAAGAAGAACGTCGAACGTCTGATTTGCACATCAGACGGGCTCTTAAAATATTTTGTAACACCCAAGTTCTCAACAAGCTCTTAAGGGAACCCTTGTAACCCAAGGGGAATAGACTAGGCACCACATCGATGATCTGAACCAGTATAAAAATACTTTGTGTTATTTACTTACTGTAAGTTATCATTACTGTTTGTCTGTTTTACTAACGTGCAGGTGAGTCGACTGACAAGAGTAGGAAGTCGACTGAAGGGAATTTTAATTCACCCCCCTCTTGACTTTCAATTGGTATCAGAGCAGGTCTCACTACTTAAGTGTTTAACCACACGTGAGCAAAGATCAAATGGCACACTATCAAATTCCTGGCCGCTACTTCAAGACGGACATTCCTCATACCGACCACCATACTTTAAAGGACAACATTACTCTCACTGGAAAGACAGATTCAGAATCTCCGTCTCTTCAAATGAACATCAAACATGGATAGTAATCAAGAAGGGCCCGAAGCCTATTCCAGGATTGACAGAAAAAGATGGCACTGAAAAGCCATTTGATCCTGAATCATTTGATATCACTAAGGAACAACAAGAGGTAATTCAAACTAATGCTAGAGCTATAAGTTTGTTATATTGTGCAGTGAGTGGAGCAGAATATGATAAAATATCAACATGTGAAACTACAAAAGAAATGTGGGACAAACTAGAAGTGACTTATGAAGGAACTACTAAAGTAAAGGAAGCTCGGATCAGTTCACTTGTAAATGAATATGAGTTGTTCAAAATGGCCGAAGATGAAAATGTTGAATCCATGTTCTCGAGATTCAGTAAGATTGTGTGCGAACTCAAATCACTTGGAATGGTGTATTGAAATGAACTACAAGTTAGAAAACTTGTTAGAAGTCTCCCCAAGTCTTGGGAAACTAAAGATTCCCTTCTTGAAGATGGAGATCTGCAGAAAATGACATACGATGAACTTCGAGGCAACTTAATGGCCTATGAACATAATCATATTAATAGGTACAACAAGGATGATAAAAAGAAGATTGTGGCATTTACAACTGAGACATTTGACATTAGAAAGGAAGTTAATGAATATCAAAGCGAAGGAATGACTCTCATAAATAGAGGAGTCAAACAAATGCTTAGACAAATAAGACAGAGACCTTAACTGGAATTCAATAACAATGAATTCAAAAGACATGATGATCGCTGCTACTATTGTGAAAAACCAGGGCATATCCAACAAAACTTCCCACAACGAAAAAGGAGAAATAGTCGAAGAAATGACGAAGCCTGGAGTCAAGGAGAAATATCTGAAGATGATCATGATAAAACCGCCAACATATGTTTCATGGCACTAGGTGAAAAAAGCAAGGTAAGATCTCTTAATTGTTCTAACTGTAATGATTTGCAGGAATCTTTGGACATGGTTACAGATGAATTACGGAAAGTAATCGATGCATACAATAAGATTGCTCAAGAAAAGAAAGACTGGCAGATTCTTCTCGAAGCAAGTCAGATTAAAGTCGACTTACTAGCTCTAAGATCCCGAAAATGACTTAGGTGAAGATAGAGCCTTACTTGGTTGTTATAATGGTATAAGGTCCTAGATTGGTCTATAATGTGGTAGTGAGGCAGTAACTAAGAGTTTAGGTGCATTGGAAGTCAAACGTCAAGGGACGACCAAGGTTCGACGACTAAGTCACCTAAGTGACTCATATGTGGTTTTATGTGTTTATGTGTGATTAATGAAGTTGTGAAGTCATTAAATGAGTTATTATGGTTTATATAGTCAGTGTGTCATGTTTCGTGAAGTTTGGAGGTCAAACGTTCAAGAACATCCATGAAGTTCGAAAGATGTTCCTTGAAATGACCTTGTGTGTCTAAGCATGTTTCGTAGAGTTTTACGTGTTCGTTTTGGATGAAACTAATGTTGGAGGTCCTAAACTCATATACGATCATGTTTGGATTGGAAACATACGGGTACGACTCCACCTAGTACCCACAAGGGGCCCTAGAAGGAGGACCCCAGCTTGGAGCTCAACACCGCCAGGCAGTGGCAATCGACTGACCCAAATGACGGTCAGTCGGCCAGGCGATGGCTCGTGTATGGGTGGCGTTGATAGATCCATGTGGCCTTCAGGTTGAGGAGTTGCAGGACCAACCAACGAGACCCCATCGATGGGGCGTGGGTGATACCACAGACCGTCGATGCTGGGCGTCGATGGTGCTGAAATCTGGCAGCTTTTCTGTTAAGACTTGGGGTTTTTTGGGAAATTCACCCCAAGTCTTATAAAATGTGAGGACGGTTGTTTTGAGTGTTTATGGGTATTTTAAGAGTATATAATTCATTAAACTCACATTTAAACCCTAGCACATAGATTAAAACCCTTTACCTCCTAAAGTTTCTCGAAAAACCTCCATGAGAGCTCAAAGTGAAGATGGAGCTTGAAGATGGATCTTCAACGGAGTTTCTTATTCAATTAGCATTGAGTTCTTCTAATAAGGTATGCTATTTCTTCATCTAAGGCTTGCTATCACCTTAGAGCCAATTTCAAAGATGATTTTCAAAGATTTCAAAAAGATGAAAAAGTCCAATTTATACTCTAAGTCTTGGGTTCTTGCATGAAACATTTTCAAAGCTTAAAATATGATGTTATTGATGTATAATTTATGTTTTCCAATGAAATTCTCCATGAACCCTTGATATTCTCAAATCTCTAAATTTGACTAAAATATGGATGAATTGATCATGCTTTGATATTAATGAATTCATGTGTAGATTGTTATGGGCTTTTGATTTATGTATAGATTATGTATGTATGGTGTATAGGTTGTTTCAATTTGATCAATTGAGTAATGAATACTCTTAGATCTATTGCATGTTAAGCTTATTGAATTGATATTAACTTAATGCTTATAGATTCTAGTGTAGTTTTCTATGAGCTATTGAATGATGTAAGGATTGTATTCAATTGATGTCTAATTGGTCTTAGATTGATAAATCTATATTGAATTGACTTAGATTCATTGAGTATTATGGTTATTGTATTGAATTGATGTTCATGGCCATGGGTAAGGGCCTTATGGTATCGAATTGAATGATTTAGTTTTGGATTGAAGTGGTGAGATTAAATGGGTGGTACGCTGCCCTAACTCTATTTTTATTATTTATAGCTATTGTTATTTAGCTCTTGAATTATTTTTGATTGGTATGGACCACTTATGGTGGCGTGTTATGTGAATGATGTGGCCTTGTCGGCGTTACTTTATGTATTATGATGATCATGGCCTTGTCGGCACTACTTGAAGTATTATGATGATTTATGTAGTTGATTATGTGAAGTATGATCATATGTACCAATATGTGAAGTAATGTGAAAGTATGTGGTTTCTTCTATTGATGTTATTTAGCTGATCATGTTAGACTAGGACTATATCTTTACTTGTGAAGTCTTAGAATTTGTACACGATTATTCCTACTTGGCTATATGAGTCTATGATGGTTATATTCATGATGTTATAGTAGTGTGTAGGGTGACCTAAATGAGGATGAAGGTTGTGCCTATGTGCTTCTTGAATATGATATGCTATATATGCTAAAGTGAAGTATGTTGTGTCTTGTTTAGGTAGACTTGTGTCCCTTACTTGATGCATGTATGAAAGTGAATATGTGATGTCTTGACTTAGGAGGCCAAAGCGTATTAGTCTTGAATGTATGAATGATGTAAGACCTTGAATTATGATAAGAAGATCCTTTATGTGAAATCTTGAACCTAGTAGGTAAGGTTATGGAACTTGAAGTCGAAAGTCGTAATGGTATCCTTCATGGAATGAATCATGGACTTAAGGTTCATTGGATGGAACGACATCATATCAATACTTAGGAAAGTCATAATGAGCTTCTTGTCGCCATTGTAAGGCAGCCCCTAGAGGACCTCTTTGGTAGGGTAAATGTAATTGGGTTATGAACTTGATATGGAACCCTTTTGTATGAACCTTAATGTGAACTAATCTATGAGAACAAAGGCTAGAACCGAGTGAGTATGGCAAGGGAAGTATATCTAGTTAAAGAATGAGGCTAGAGTACAAAGTAAGCCCTTCATATTCCTTAACCATGTGCCTACATTGGGATGTGTCCATGTTCTACCATTGGCAAGTAGAACACCCTCCATCAGAGTAGGTTACAACTCCGGATTCCATGCTTTGCTACCATGGTCTTTGTCAGTTATCGCCTATTCTCATCATGTGGGATACTTGCTAGTATTGGAGAAGTTCTATGAAGTTTAGGTGGTGGTATGGGACGCTATCTAGACATTGCACAATAGGCTTTGAAGATGTTAGTGAGAGTCCCTAGGTCTTCTTCAAGACCATTACTTAAATGTCCTTATGTGATGATTGTCTCTTAAATGAACTAAGGAATGTAATGACTTAAGTTAATGAAACATGGTAAATGAATAAGTTCTTATCTAGAGTAGTTAAGGGCTGTCTAGTTAAGGTATGAAGGGGGCAAAGGAATTGTCACTTCATCTCTTACTTAGATAAGTCTTAATAATGATTCTAGTTAATGAAAATGATTGATTATGTTGACATGATCCAAACTTAGGTGAGTCTTAAGGATTACTTAGGTAATCTTGAAGAGGTAAATTATGGACATTCATCTTGAGTTACTTGAGTAGGTCTTTTGATAACCTTTGAAAGGGAGAATGTCATGTTTTATGTATGCTATTGTATTAAGTTAGAATGATTCTATCTTAGGTAGTCTATAGGACCCCTTGTGTGTGTGAAAGGGATTGTATGAGCGGTCGCTTCACAACTCACCCAAGTGGAATCACCTTTAGTAGGAATATCTCATGTTCATGTGCTTGATGTATTGTAATGGATGTATCTCATCTAAATAGTCTTGAGGATCATTTAGGCATGCTTAGAGAGGGTGTACGGGCGGTCTCTATTTGTGTTGCTTAAGTGAGTCTTAGGATAGCTTTTAGTGAGGGAATTATATATTACTAATGTCTAAGAAGACATTAAGGAACTTCACTGTAACAGTGAAGGAGTTCACTGTACAGTGAAGTGTTCACTGGAAAGTGTCCCTAAAAATATGAATAATTGTTTAAATGATTTCTTATGTATTTATAAAGTGTTAAATGATGTTCTTATGCTTATAGTATGATGTTTTAATCAAAATTCATGAAAAACATGCTATTGACTGAATGTTCTTTTTTCATGGTTTTTGTATAGCTTCCATACTTAGTACATCTAATGTGCTAACCCCTTCTTTTTCTTTTTTGACTAAAGTGTAGGGAATTGGAAGTCTTGATGTGCCATGAAGTATGGATAGGTTTCTAAGAGTTGAAGATGAAGTATTGGTGAATCCTCATTGATTCGAGGACGATATCCACATGTTCCTTTAATGTCTTAAGTCTTTATTTTATGTCTTGTATGGGCTTAGTCCCAAGTGTTGTATACTCTAAAGTTTAGATGGTTCAAATGGATATTGTAAAGGTTTAATGTTTTAATGAAAGTCTTCCGCTTGCGTATTGTTTATAGAAAGAGTTTTTCGTGTGTGAAGAAAGTTTTAAATTCTTACTCATTTTAGAATGTTTTATTATGCAATGAATGGTACGAGTGGCTCAATTGAGACTTCTTGAAGTCTCATTTTCCGTGTGACGACGCAAGGATGCTCTAACTTCTAGGGTGTACTTGAGGGTCGTGACACTAGCACAAGAACTTGAAAAAGTAAAAGTGCAGCTGAACAATATCAGAAAATCTCCTAGTCATAACTCTTTCAAATCTAAGAGAACTACTTTCAATAGGAGAAGATCTTCTAATCGAAGTTTCAACAGATCCAATAGATCTACATCTAATTCCTCTTACCTCTTATCTTCCTGCTGAAACTTCTATTAATTTCTCTTGTTCTACTTGTGGAGGCTTTGGTCACAAATCTTTTGACTGTAGGAATCTTTCTTCTGGAAAATGAATTTGGAGACCAAAAATTGTTAATCCTAACCCTCAAGGACCCAATAATACTTGGGTACCAAAAAGAAATTAATCTACTTGTTTTGCAGGAGCATACCCGATAAACCTACAAGGAAGAATGTGGGTAGATGCTCCAGACACATGTATGGAAAGAGAGAAAATTTCAAACCATTAAAAACATTACTTGAGGATTTGTAAGATTTAGAGATAACACAAAAAGAGAAGTAATTGAAATTGAAACTATCACCCTCAGCTCATCATGTGGTCTAGTAGAATCTCAAGTTATACCTGGATATGGCTTGGACATACAAAGAAGCAGATCACATCAGCAAAATGGAGTGGGAGAAAAGAAAAAATTGATCATTACATCAAGAACAATGCTACTCGATCATAGTCTTCCTGATCCTTTTTGGGCAGGAGTATTATGGTAAGAAAAATCTTGGAAAGGTTGATACAAGAAGTGACAAAGGGCAGTGAAGCAGGTGAGGATGAAATTGATACATCCAAACCAGCAGACGAGGTTCCAAATGTGTCCACGAAAGTTTCACTGAATAATCAGCTACTACAGAAGTAGAGTCGACTAATCCAGTCGATAAAGTTAACAATCCCAGGGAATGGAGACACAATGCCAGCTATCCTGAAAAATTCATTCTGGAAAAACCAGATTACAAAATCCAGACGAGATTTTCTTTCAAGAAACCAGCTTCATTATCTCTCATATCTCATTGGAACCTCTGGGTTATGGTATCCTTTTTTTTAAAAAATTTTGATTTAATTGGATATTCAGATGTTGACTTTGCAGGTGATAAAAATGACAGAAAAAGCACCAGTGGAACATGCTAGTTTTTGAGAAAATCTCTTATTTCATGAGTATTTGGCGGATGGAAGTTGTGGCACTTAACTACTTTGGATGATGCATCAACTCCTCGACTATGATTTATCTTTGAGGGAGTACCTATTTTTGCGATAATACCAGTATTATTAGTCTATCTAAATATACTATGATCTTGTTAAAAATGGTGATTTTCTGCTGGAATTTGTTAATTCTGAAAAGCAGTTAGCCGATTCTTTTACAAAATCTTTGCTTGAGAAAAGATTTTGTTTCCCTCGAGAATGTCTTGGTATTACTATTCTTATTTATCAAGCTTACCAGTTTTCTTGTTGCTTATGACACTCATACTTTCACAAGCATGAGGAATGTGTTGACCTCTCTGAAATACTTTCTTGGTGATTTCGGAGTTGACCTATCGTGTTCGTTGTTTTTGTCTGTTTTCCTTTTTTATTATGCCAAAGGGGGAGAAAATATAAACACGACATATGGAAAGGGGGAGAATATTGAAAGGGGGAGCACAAGGATGTCGTTCAATCCACGATACATCAAACAGGGAAGTTAAACTTAAACTTGTATTAGTAGTTGTCATTATCAAAAAGGGGGAGATTGTTAACTTATAATATTCTGATTTAATGACAACTCGTAGGAATTAACAAGGTACAATACGAGCAGCCTGAAAGTTATGGCAACATTACGAAAAAAAACACAAAGCCGAAACAAAATCATAGTCTGGATTAACGAGGCAAAACAGTAAAGGCAGGAGGCTAAAGAAGGGAAAGAAATATTTGTAAATCAGTCAGCCAAGACTAAAGAAAAGAAATATATGTAAATCAATCAACCAAGATTCAGGAAAGAGGGTGAAGATCAGAAGATTAAAAGATCAGCCAAAGATTCAAGAAAGATATTGTTGTAAATCAATCAACCAAGATTAAGGAAAAGAAATATCTGTAAATCAATCATACAAGATTCAAGGAAGAGATTGAAGATTAGAAGATTAAAGATCACCCAAAAATTCAAGAAAGATATTGAAGATCAGCCAAGATTCAAGTAGTTCATCTAACAAAGGAAGGAAATGATTCACATATTTGATATGGACATGATTCAGCAAATCAATTCAAATAAATCAAGGAATCATCTATGGATTCTTGATTTACAACTCCATTGGGTTTCCAAAAAGGGCATCATCTTTCATAACTATTTAAACCTGTCTCAGTCTTAGATGTGATGTACGCACTTCACTTGAAGTTATATTGTAATCTTCTTTTATCTTTTATAAAACTCTGTACACCTTTGAGTGAACAATTGTAAAGAAAAGAGAAAGAAAGATCTGAGTGTAGGTTATACAGGTAGAGGTTTTGTCAAAGAAGAAGGTCTGATTTGCACATCAGACGGGCTCTTAATCGTAATATTTTGTAACACCCAAGTTCTCAACAAGCTCTTAAGGAAACCCTTGTACTCAAGGGAACTGGATTAGGCACCACATCGGTGATCCGAACCAGTATAAAAACAATTTGTGTTATTTACTTACTACAAGTTATCATTACTGTTTGTCTGTTTTACTAACGTCAGGTTAGTCGACTGACCAGAGTAGGAAGTCGACTGAAGGGCACCCCCCCTATTGAGTTTCATTAGCAACAACAGATGTTAATTATAATATTGCTTCCAACGAAACTAATTTAGTCATTATTAAACCCAAAGTCAATGGGTACTACAATGAAGAGACTGAAATCTCGAGCTCGAGGACATTATCAGTCAATGCAGAAAGGAAACTTTTTGACGTGGCTCCTGATCCCTCCATTTCCCCTGTTGGGCTTGAAAATATTACACGTGTGTCATTTACAAATAAATGGTCTAGCCTTGTTGGTTAATTGAAGTATGTTATGAATGGCAAACGACGCTAGATCTATTTGATAAATAAGTTGCACTAGAATGTCTACGCTCCCATATTAAAGAAGACTTGAGATCCTCTTTAATATCAGGCGATAGACGACCTTTCCGATACTATGTTTTGAAAACTTTATTTCCTCTTCATCTTAGATGAGGTAAAAGTGGATTTTGCAAAATCTCTCTTCAAAGAATAAATGAGCTTCCAATTATTTCGTTACAATAGAGAGGTCAAATCTCCTCCTCTCACCATATTCACTGCTAAACAATGATCACGAGAATATTTGAAGTGCTTGGTGAAATTAATTATTGCAGTTGGTTCCATGGAGGGCAAATCTTACAAAAAATGGAGGCCGGGTCCTTTATACCAACAATGGAAACTTCAAAAAAACTAAATGAAAATTAGT
Source organism: Solanum lycopersicoides (assembly GCA_022817965.1). NCBI lineage: Eukaryota > Viridiplantae > Streptophyta > Magnoliopsida > Solanales > Solanaceae > Solanum > Solanum lycopersicoides. The sequence continues at coordinate 8,305,347 of CM040623.1, read as the reverse complement.
TTTAATTGCAAATTTACTTAGTGGTCACACCAAGTTACTTCGATGGATTTGTTAATAGTGTTTACATATCTTTTTTTTTAATAATAATTTTTCATTAACAAATAAAAGATCCTTCGAAGAAGAGTACAAGCAATGAGAGCTAGACCTTACCTTACCGATCCTATTGCAATAATAAAACTCTACTACTTAACAAGCATGAATAAGAAAAAAGCTAGCTAAAACTAGGTATTCGATGATCATCATAGAGTTTATAGTATTCTCTATAATGATATCACTAATGAAGATACTTAACTAATGCAAGAACATAAAAGTCAAGAATAAGATTGAGTTATTAGCCTCAAACTTCAATTTATATTCGTATGAACTAAAAAAGATAGTTTGCCCATCAAAATTAACTTGAGGTATTTTCTTCTTATCTTCTTCTTCAACTCTGTCCAAAAACACTTGATAGTTCATCAATTCTTCTTTGATTTATTGTATGTTGTTAAAGTTGTTGATAGTGTCATATGATTTTGCTTTGCTAGTCTCAAAGGTAGGTGCCTTGGAACAAATTCTTCAGTCACTTTACCATCCAAACTGTGTTGCCTTCCGTGTGTCTTTTTTTTATTTATTAGTTTGTTGCTTCCACTTGTTTGTTGTCTTGGTGAAAGATCCCCTTCCTTCGCCACCTTATCAAAGCATATGTCCAACATCTCTTCCTCATCATCCCCGTCGGACATGGATGTTCCAAAGTCATTATCATAACTTGCAGTTGGACTAATTCCTAAAACTATAGCTTTTGGATCATGACTCTGAGCCAATACTCCAATATTTTTGGGGTTTATGGCAAATGTTTTTTTAAAACTATCAATTGTCATTGTCATAGATGGATTTGCCTTACTTGTAGGCACAAATTCGGATGCTTGAGGGCTTAAGTTACTCATAGTAGGTGAAGTAAAGTTTTTCTCTTCCTCAACTAAATCTGCCCATTTAGAAGCACTTGTTTCCTTTTGTTTTTCTTTAGAAACATTCAAACCATTTTAAGCTTTCTCTGAATTCGAAACAACCATGATAGGTGTATTAGGACTGATTTTTTTACCAGTTATCCCCTCTGTACCAATGAACTCATCTTCATGTGTCAAAACAACTTGTTGATCAACATGCTCCCTATTCTTGTTCAATTCTCGAGGAACACGACTCAAATTGTTAACGTCTTTGTCAAACTGGGAAGAATATTTTGTATGCTGAAGTACACTAGTGACAAGTTGGGAATTACCTAAAGTACTCCCAAATTCAGTAGATAATTCATCTGTACCATGTATCCTTTCTTGTTGTCCAACATTCTCATCTCGCAACACGTCGAATTGAGTACATTCCATTATGATGTTGCTTCTATCAAGCTCAACCTCTGTAGAATTGTTTTGATGCAAAATCTGATTGTTTGATGACTTAGAAACACCATTTTTTTATGTGATACCAAAGTCCATTCGTTATTGGAGTTTCCTGCAATGGAGTTGTCTTGTTTAGACGTAACTACATTAGGCAAATCCAACACTCCATCTTTCCCAACACCCCGCCTAGCAGTCTCAATCGATTTGCCTTTGTTCTCTAGATTGTCTTCATTATTAGATATAAAAGTTGTTGCTTCTTCAGAACTATTTGTAACAGCTCGATCAATAGTAGCATCACTGACAAGCCCCAAATTATGTCCAGAATCTCTTTCTTGACCAGAATTATCATGAGAGACCAACTGTTGTTGTTCTTCTTTGTTACTTATGCTCTGAAATTTATCATTTATAATCTCCCTTGCATCACCTTGATATTGTTCCACGTCCGTACCTTTATCCGTTGCATCATTCTGATTTTAGCACCGACCTTGCCGAGAAACACGCGACAACTATTTTCATCATGCCCTTGTCGTTTACAGTGCATACAATACATTGGGAGATTATCATAAACAAACTCTTGATAATGCTCAATAACTTTGCCTGAATCTTTTTCCACGAAGAATAACTTTATTTTTTTGGATGCTTATCCAGTAGATCTAGAATGACCTTAACTCTAGCGGTACTTGGCCTGGTACGTTCCTGAGTAGCTTTATCTACAATAATTGGTTTACCAACGGCTGAAGCAATTGATAAAAGTGATTTTTTGGCAAACAGATTTGGTGGCAGATCTAGAAAAGATATCCATGTCAATGCTTTCGATGTTTCTTCCTTAGGATTGAACCATATAGTCCAAAGAAACGTTCTAAATAGAAACTCTTCACCATTGAATTTAATATAACCATAATTTCTTGACAAAACTTGACCAGAGTCTTCATATAAATCAAACCTGATCAATATATGATGAAACTCAAGTTGTCCAATGTTACAATGACATTTAATATCGAGTTGCTTTGGTTGAACCTTGCACAATTCATGTAAATCTGGTTTTTCGTAAGAAAAAATTGAAAATAACGGCTTGATGTAGTCCTTCCTCTATGCTAAATTCATTAACTTCATCCATGGTGAATTCGATGATTGGCTCTCCATGAATGAATTTAATTGGTTTCAACTCAGTTTTGTATATAGGCCTAGTAGAAGAATTGGCTTGAAGTTGTGCAACGTATGTTGGTTTATGTGTTGAATCAATAGTATTTTGGATATGTTGTGGTGGTTTTTTGTCCCCAGTAGGAGGCTGGGAGACAGCTAGAACATCCATAAGACTGCCGCCCTCAAATCTCCATTGAGAGAGGACAAGAGTGTGGGTTTTTGTTTACATATCTTTTTACTTATAATGTAACTTGTTTCATTTATTATTTATTTATTTTAATTCAGAATATAAACTGAAAGATGATATAATTGGTGTGAGAATGAGATTTAACAATGAATCTATGTCGATGAATATTTTAGAGATGAAGCATTGAATATTTTTATTTCACCCTTGAGCGTTGATTGAGAGATTCCTGTGGAACGGAAAGAAGTTGTTTGGCTAAGGAGAGGAGAGAGGTAACAAAGTGAACTATTAATGTTAACCAAATAAATGTAGATTCAGTTGTTTGCATTATTATTTTCGCATTATTATTTTCACAGATTGGAAAGAAGTCTAAGCCTTTTTTGGTTACTGTATAGTGACAACAAATGAATTTAGAATCAAGGAAATCAAATAAAATCAAAATAAACTTAACAAGTAGTGAAATTCTAATAAAGCAACCTGAAATATCTTTACAATTGGCCTTAAGATATTCTTAACAGTCCTCTGAGCACCTTGCAAAGTCAGCTAAAAAATCTTTTAACAATGGTTTTCAGTTGTTTAATTTTCATGGCTCTTTGTTTGAGAATTCTTACGGGAGATTGGAATTCACCGGAAACAATTCTCAAACAACTCTATGGCGATTATATGTTAATGATACACGTGTAAGCAGCTGAAATATGGATATAGTAAATTAGGGATCAGATGAAACAATAGAATATGTAAATTTGGGAATTCAATGATAAAGATCGGAGAATAATCTCACTTTCCTTCTCATATTCAGAAAGATCCATTTAATTCACTTTGTGAGCTGGGCAGTATACAAAAAAAAAAGTCCAAAACTTTTGTACATGTGATTTGGTATTATACGAGGGGAACAAAGCTGATGAGTTTAACATGATATGAATCTAACAACATCAACAAGTATGTTTCAAGAAAGTAATTTGTCAAGGAGTCGAGATTAGAGTATTTAAAGAGGTAACAAATAAAAATATTGACTAAAAGTGAGCCTTGGTCTTGGCACGAATTGATTATGTGGCTTGCAGTTGTTATCTAAAATGTAAGTGGAATTAATAACTATGAAATTTTAGTGTTAAAAGAGCATAATTCAGTAGAATGGATATCTTCTTAGACTAATATCGGAAGATTCATCTATTGACTAATATCAGAAGATTTAACTAAGGCATGTAAGGAGAATTTTGGGAAGAGAGCTTTGTTATGAGAGAAGCTTTTCCTGAATTAGGTTGATTTATTGCAAATGTACAAGACCATCCCCATTGATACTTGTCTATGGATGGTTCTAGATATTCTTCAAGTACACTTTATCTTCTAACAATACTTTAGAATATCTAGACATTTCTTCAAACTAGATGGGGATGACCCGTGTTGAGCACGAGCCCAACATTATAAATCTGCTCATTGTTGATGATAGATTTTAGAGCATTTTATTGCTGAATAATATATAAACAACAAATTATAAGGAAACAATTTATTCAAATTACGTGTGTAATAGTAAAAAGGTAAGGAACAAAGTACGCTCATTGAATCTATTTATTGTACAAAATAACAAATCATCTATAAAGTAGAAGACATTAAATGTTGACACAACTCCAAAAAAATGGAAAAAAGAATGTTTCTGCTTTTATCTGTCATTCAAATTGTAATGGTTTCACAACTTGTTGACTATCCAATGTTGCCATAAGAAACATAAACTTTACATTTATTTTTTTCTCTTTTGTTGTTGTATGAATGAAATGAGGGAATGAATATTTAATTCCTATACCCTTTCTTGAACGTAGTTAATTGCCTTAATGTTATTATTAGTAATAATTCAGCCTTTATCTTCTTCTTGCATAAGTTGTCTCCCTCAGACTTCACTGGACTCTTCTTTTGAGTGTGTATATATATATATATATATATATATATATATATATATATATATATATATATATATATATATATTCTCTTGTTGGGTTGAAAGCTCAAATTTAAATTGTCCATACCAGTGGCGGAGCCACATTGTCATTAGGGGGTTCATCCGAACCCCCTTCGGCGGAAAATTATATTATTTTTGTATGGTTAAAATAATTTTTTAGGTATATATAATAGATGTCGAACCCTCTTCGGCTACTTCGAGTGTCTATTTCTTTAGCTTTTGAACCCCCATATTGATAATTTTGGCTCCGCCACTGGTCCTAGCCTTCTTATTCTAGTTAGCATGTTCCTTAAGCTTATCACCCTCAACCTGCTGAGCATGAGTCATAAGCCTAGAGATGTTTATATCTCCAAGTAACATAGCATTTCTGCACTCAGTTTTCACCAAATCCGACACTCCATAAAAAAACTTATTCAGCTGAGCCGTGGAGTCACCAACCATGTGAGGATCATACCTCGAGAGTTGGTTAAACTTGAGCCCATACTCTTGGACTGTCATGTTACCCTGCCTCAAGTTCATGAATTCCTGAGTCTTTGCCTCTCCCAACTCTATTGGGAAAAACCTGTAAAAAAGGTCTCACTAAAACAATCCCAAGTAATAGGAGATGCATATGTACCCCTATTTTTCATCCACTGAGTGTACCAGACATGAGCAACATCCTTCAACTGGTATGATGCCAACTCAACCCGATTATTCCAAGTGACTTGCATTACTTCAATGATCTTCTTGATCTCATCCAAGAAATTCTGAGGATCCTCATTAGTCTGTGATCCTAAGAACTCAGGCAGATTCATACTAACAAAGTCACAGACCTTTGCTGCTGCTGATCCACCATTTTCATTCACAGGAGCATGAACCCGATTGTTCTGGTTGGTTATACTCTGAGCCAACATCTGTATGGCATTCCTGAACTCAACATTGGAGACTTCTTGATCTGGTACTGGAGGAACTGCGTTAGCATTCCTGGCATTCGCATTCCTAGCGTTATCTCTACGAGGAGGCATGATCTGAAATGTAGAATGTCAAGTTAGAATGGGATTAGATCATACTTACGCACGATAAGAGTAACAACAAAGTGATGTTTTCCTAAAAAACTTCATATCCTCCCTCTCATTAGATGTGGTGCACTTCACACCCATAAAAAGGACTCTACTTAGTGCGGCTTTTCAGACATCCTAGGAATCTTAAACCTAGTGCTCTGATAAAAAGTTTTTTTCACGCCCCAAGCTACCCCCGAGACGCGGACACGGAACCTAGGACCACAAGTGATCCCAAGCTAACCCTGCTGGCGTGATCATGAGCATACTAAAGAATAATAAACTGTTGCGGAAGCTAAATCATACTTAAAATGAAAAGATGGGGAATACCCATATGCTAAATCTGAGATATATGAAAAATGATGAGTTTAATACAAATAAAATATCAACTCTACGCTAAGCTGAAACTAACTATGTCTGAAATAAGCCTCTAAACTGGACTAGAAATACTGGGACAAGCCCCAGCTAAATCTAGAAAAACTGATACTAAATGACTAAAAGACTGAAATAAAACTCATGACTGTTGTCCTCGGAGAATGAGGACTCACCACTGAATCTGCTGAATTGGAGATCGGAAATTGATCTATGCGTGATCTTGATGCTGAGAATCTGAACCTACATCACGAGAAGATGTAGCGAACGTATGTGTCAGTACTTTAAGGTACTGAGCATGTAGGATAGAGTAAAGCTGAAATAAAAATAAATGAACAAGAACAAAAGCAAGTATAATAAACTGTACATGATATACTGAATTATGAGCTAACTGGTCTGACTAAACTGTGGGAGCTACTAATAACCGAGCTAAATGTGGAGTCCGATGTATACGCCCCATCGAGAGGACCCAATATACCCTGCCAAAGGTATAAAGGCATGCTGGCGTGATCACTAAACTGATTGCCCACGGAGGGGACTTACAACCTACTTGGCTAGTAGTTCTGGGACTAATTGGGTGCGCTGAACCCTAATCCAACTCGGTATTATGCTACTCCCATTGATTTATGTAGTTAACTGATTATGTCTGAATTTTTTGTAATTACTGGATAGCTCAAAACTGAACATGCAAACTGGGAATGCAATATTTAATCTGATAATGATGCATTAAAAACTGAAGCATGTATAACTGCATAACTGAAATATCTGGCCTAGCATGTGTAATTCAAGAACTAAAGAAATACATAGCTAGGGTTCTGAAATTCATGCAGTAATCTGAGTAATAACATGGTAATCTGATTTGGAACATATAACTAATTAATTCATGAAATTCTGTTGTAATTCTAGGAACCCTAGGTTTAATCATGATAAGAGAATCAAGAACTGACTAAAAACTAGGGACCTAATGGGTGAAAGGAACCCACTAGTGAAATCCACATACCTGGTGATGAAATTCACAGAATAAACATAGGTTTCGGGGCTGGAACTGCTGGAAACTTCCTGCGTTAATGAACTAGGGTTCTTGAGCTTTTTCTCCTTTCTTGCTTCTAATTTTCTAACTTTTGATTTATGGTTTTGACTTAGGTAAGTTCTTCTTATGTTTCTAGGCTTAAACTGACTAAAATCTGATGATTTAAGGTCAAAACGACGTATCTTAAGGTTTAGATGAAGTGAGAAATGACCAAAAGGCCCCTGGATAAGTTGCTGTTGGACCAAACGACGACTAGGACCGACGGTCCGTCGTTCCATCGACGGTCCGTCGTTTGGTCCGTAGGTTGGGCCTGTTCGACAGGCCTTTACTAAAATGAGCACAACTTTTAGCTCGAAGGTCTGAATTTAGCAAGGTCAGTGGATATGGAAAACTAATTCAATTATCTATCTGATGATATTTTATGGGACACCTAATTCATTTTCTACTAAGAGTTATGACCATTTGAAGTTGAACCTACTGTATTTCCCCCCAAACTGGCTGCTAGTTCACACCTACGGTCAGACCTACGGACCGTGCTGATAATTCGTGGCTCTTATCAAAGAGTGGGTGAATGGGGTGTCGATCAACGGACTTAGACTACGGGCGATAGTCTGACCTACGGACCGTAAGTCCTTACGTCGTTCGACACTTAGTCAAATCTTCTAGATTGAGATTTTGGGTGGTTTCTAACCCAATCAAATGATGTGCAGGACGGACCGTGGGTCAGGCTACGGTCCGTCGATGGCCACCGTCTGTTGCACTTGTAGATTTTTTGAAAAACTGTTTTTTGGTCTGTTTTGGGTATGGGGTGTTACAACAGATATGCAGAAGGTATGTAAACTTATTTAGTAATTTTCAATTTATATATGTAATTGTGACATAATTATCATTTATTGCAGGGGATGTATGTAACAATTAGATATGTATTACCTAATTGTGAACATAGAATGTGTGCTAGGCACATATTAGCTAACTCAGCTAAGGACTGGAGGGGTCTTCAAAGAAGACAACAATTTTAGAAGGTAGCTATGAGTATATTTGAGTCTCAGTTAAGAAAAAATATAGAGAAGATGAAGTTGTTAGGTCCTATAAAAATGATGGATAACTTAATGTACTATAACATTAATTATTGGTGCAGAGTTTACTTCAATACTGAAGTGAAGTGTGACTCCGTGGACAAAAACATGTCTGAGTATGTTGATGCATGTATCTTGGTTGCTACACAGGACCATCATTAATATGTTTGAAGAAATAATAGTGAAGATGATGGCAATAATAGCCAATTTAAGAGAGTTACCAAGTACGTAGAAGTGTAATTTCTCTCCAATGGCTCTGAAGGTTTTAGAGTAGAATATTAGTAGGTCTATGGATCGTACATTGAGTTTAATGGAGTTGATGGATTTAAAGTGAAATAAGTGCTTTGTCAACACAAAGTGGATATTGCTAGGAGAACTTGTAGTTGTAGGTGTGACAATTAAGGGGCATACCATGTACCCATGATGTGGCTGCATTATACTTTAAGAAGTTTTCTCTGTATGACTATATAGACAACTGCTACAGTAAGGAAACTTAGTTGAGGACTTATGCCAATGTTATTGAATGACTCACAAATATGAAGATGTGGCTAGTTTCTACAAACCCCACTATTGAGCCACCAAATATCACAAACATGCCTAGTAGGCCACCTAAGGCTAGAAGGAAAGAAGCTGAAAAATCTAAGAAATTTGGGAAGCTTCCTAGGACTAGACTTGCAAAGACCTTCAGTATATGCCATGTCAGAGTCCATAACATGAGAGGGTGTCCTCAAAGAGAAGGTGATTAACCATCAACAAGACATAGTGCACCATCACCTACGATATTTGTAAGGGCAGAACCAACAGGTTAAAGAGGCAAACCAAAGGTAATATTTGAACTTGTCTTACTTTTTCTTAATTTATGACTTACTTTTCTCTTTTATTTATATAAAACTCCATCAGCGCCATCAGATTGTGATCCTCCACTAAAACTAGGAAGAGGAAGACAAAAAAAACATCATTAGTAGCACCTAGTGCACCTCCCCTACCTACTGAACTTACTGATTTTCTTGCATCCTCTTTCGCTCCTCCTACTTATCATCCATCATCTTCAGTAGCTGGTACTACTAAAAGAGGAAGAGGTAGAGGAAACACATATATAGAGAAAAGAGCAAGATTCATGCGAATAGGTGTGTTACAAGATGCCAATGACTTCAAAGTCATGAATGTTAGTCTCTGATATATGTTGCCAAATCACACATGCAAGTGCATGTGGTCGTTCAATTATTAAAGTGGATCTTTTTAAGAGTCGATTATCGTACCTATAGGGACTTACACTTAGAATTACTTAATTCCTCTAACTTTTAGATAAACACAAGTTATTCAAGATTTCAAGAGTGATTTGGTTTCTACTTTTAAGATTGTAACAAAATGTAACAAATACGATTCAAGTTCAAGGGTTTAAAGCAATGATCTGGGTAAAATCCAGGGCTATAACTTTTATCAGGATTTATGCAATCAATATCATTGATATGAGTAATTATCAACTTTAGAATCAATGAGTCACAAGGTTAAATGTATGATCATGGTCTCCCGACCTCTAACCCTAATTACATCGTTGAGAGGGGGGGATAGTATGGATCAAGTACCGAGTATTAAGATTTCTTCCTGTATGGTGATCCAAACATGGTTTCTTTGTACATAAATACAAAAAAGGGTCATTTTGTGGAGGGTTCTATCGATTTGTGGGAGTTTTGACCCATACAAAATTAATTGATGCGATTTTAGTAACTGCCACAATTATCTATGCCATGAGCATATTTGTGACAGTTTAATAAAACCTCCATTACATCCACCACAAATTGAATTTGCAATTTATAGTGGTTTTTAAAATCAATTTATGGTAATTCATAACCTCTTAAATATGATTTTAGAACTTTATAACTACACTATACAAGGGTTTATAACCCACACAATATAGTCTCAATATCTTATTTAATCTTTTTGAAAGGTTTTTTTTATCATTTCTTATTATTTTTCACCCTCCCCAGGAGCTCCCACCCCTTTTGCTCCCTTGGTGACTCGAACTCGCAACCCAACTCCTACCCCTTTTGCTCTCTTGGTGACTCGAACTCGCAACCTTTAGGTTGGAAGTGAGGGGTGCTTACCATCTAATCAACTTTCCCTCGTCATTAAGAAACTTGAGTTCTGCCATTTGTAACATAGACTACATTTAAAATATGAAGTTACAATACAACATAAATCTTAATTCATGACAAATGGACATAATTAATAACTATGTTTGATAACTTACACTCTGTTTGGATCATTGTTACCCATTGTTTCATAATTTATTGTACTGTATTGTATTCTATTGTACTGTATTGTATGGTAGATACAATATTTGGCTTGACTTTATTATTTGTTGTTGTTTAATAACATTTTAATTATTTGGTTTGATTGTATCGTACTGTATTGTAATTTATAAATTTACTAAAATATCCTTAATTATTCTAGGGTAGGAGGTTTGACTAGAATTAAATAATATAAGGTAAAGGGTAAAATAGTATTTTGAAATATTATGTAAAGATATAATTGAAAAAAGAAATTAAGTAACAATGGGAACACACCAAATCGGTTGTTTAATAAAATAGGAGGTTTCATTGTTACGTAACAATGAAATTTAACAGTATAATACAATACATATTAAGTAACAATCAAAACAAACATTGTAGGTATAGTAACGATACAATACAATACAATGTGTAACAATGATCCAAACAAAGTGTTAATGTTTAAAACTCTAACAAGTGATTTCACATCAAAAAAATGTAAAAAATCTAATGTAGTAATTTGATTCTTTTTTAAAAACTAATATAGTAATTTGATTATAGTGATGTGGGTTTACTATTTTTGTTTCATATTTTCTTTGATCACAACAACACCATATATTCTTATAACATGATAATATTTTGTTTATATAGTATTAGATGAATTTCACATTTTAATAAATTTATATTCATTAATTTTTAGATAAAGACAAATTTATACATTCACATGTAAAAATAATCTTAACTAAATAGTAATTGGGTCTTAATAGAACATCCTAATATTTAAAACCTGTATTTAAAGTCAAATATTAAAATTTAAATGCACAACTTAATTATATTCAGATTTTGACATCTTAATCTTATCTATATTTCAAGTTTTTTGATTTATTTCCTATTTTGTACAAGTGTAATAAATTGTAATGAATTGTGGCATTTAAAAAGCTTCACAATTTGATGTAATTTGTGGAGGTTATCACAAACCTCCACAATAAAACCGCGACAAATTATAATAAATTGTGGCGTTCACAAAACCTCATAAATTGATGCACTTTGCAGAGGTTATCACAAGCCTCTACGATAAAACCGTCACAAAATAAAATATATCGCAGGGGTTAAAATAAACACTATAAAATAATTTTATAGTGGAGTTTTTCAAAAACCCACAAATAAACCTCGGCAAATTAGCCTTTTTTATAGTGTATATTACTAGATACAAATTAACCTTAGTTATTTAGAATTAATCATGCTCCTTATGCCCCACCTTCTATTCTCTTAAGCCTCTTCTGAGTTCAATTTGGATAATAGATTTATTTCAAAGGTGATCAATCACGAAATACGAAAAGCAAGAACATAAGAAAAATTCATATGATAATTGACATTAACCGAATAACAAAATAAATAGATTCTAATTATCTTGTAGCCACAACCCTAGAACTAGGGTATTTAGCTACTCATAATCCAATAATCGATCAAGTAAAGTTTTGAATCCTCAAGAGAGCAAAAAGAAAAGAGTGGAACAAATAACCCCAAAACTGATGAAAACATACTCCCAAGTCGTCGTTCTTCAAAATCCACAAAAAGAAAAATAATAACATAAATTATTTAACTATTTATACTAAAAGTCAAAACAACCAAAATCTGGGCTTAGGGTTGCGACACAGAGGGACTCTTTAGATTTGATTCTGGGCGAACTAGCCTGCTCCGCGATGTGGGAGTGACACGGAGCACTCTTCCTCCAACTCGCTTCGCTGAATTAAAATGCTCTTCCTGAATATGAATTTCACAAGCCAAAAATATGACTCCTGTCCGCGACACGAAGAGGATAACACAATGCCTTTGAATTATTTTCTTCCTTGTTCTTCCATGCTTCTTTCCAACTCGGATCATTTGGCTTCCCCATTGTACATTTTTTGTGCCCGTTTTTCCCCTTAAGATCACCTACACAACTAATCACGTTGGTTAGCTCATAAACAGACAAAAGTCTCTATAAGACTATAAACAAATAAATTTTGACTTCAAACTTAACTTAAATGCATGCATAATTAGCATTCTAGGCATATAAATATGCCTAAGATCACTACCCTACACTTAAAGCTTTGTTCGTCTTCGAACAACTTAGAAACTACTCTGGTATTTGTGCATCCACTGCTTTCTTCCAAGGAATTGTAACCAGTCAACACAAACATGTTTTAATTCATAGTATGCATGACTCCTGTAAATGACTTGACAACTTTTTCCACCCAACACATTCAACAACATGTGCACCATTACATATCACCTACTATTCCTACAACAAGTGCCCCTCACTCCAAAGAATAGTCCACACACTCAACTCAACAAAGTAAATATACTTTAAGGACTATGCAAACAAGGTACACTCTTACTCAACAACAACATCAAACACGTATGCACTAAGAACCATAAGCTTGCTCATTATGTACATGTCTACTAATAAAGCGTGTAATGCTCAAAATCAAATAGGACTTTTTCTGGTTGTAATGTAGGCTTAATGTAAGGGAAGATTCGTTTAGATAAAAATTAGTGACTTATCCTCTTTAATGCACCATATTTAACTTCTCTCTTACATTCACATTTTTTCTTTTCGTTAGCCCCCTTATTCTTCATAGGTTTCCATTATTGCTACCCATTTTACCCTTTATTTCTTTTTTTAACACTCAATAATAGCCACCCTTGCCTTGGAGATTTCTCTCGAGTTAAGGTGCCTAATGCCCTTGTATGGGCCTGGGCCAGGGCCATCATTAAGGTAAGCACTAAGTTAGACACCTTCAACTTATGTTTTTATATTTAGTCAAAGTGCACAATGTCCTAAGGAATAGTGTCAATCTCAGATTCACACTCAGAGGGTACTTCTTTCACTCTTCCCCAACAATTGAACATTTCCACCCTATTTACTCATTCCGATGTTTATCACTTTTCCTCCTAACATAGTGCATTATGGATTGGGATCAAAGATAACGATACTAATAAAAGGGATTCAACTTAATCATGTGGGTTAGAAAAAAATAAAGGCTAAAATGGATCAATCGGGCTATACTAGGGATATTCTGTCTGAACAAATTTCAGACATTTCAAAGAAGGCCTATTATCATCTTCTTAACACAATAACACTTGTATTTCGCTTCAATAACAAGTTGGACAAGTTTTAGACTCAGATGCAATCATGGATATCATACAAAAATCACCCCTCATGGCACAAGTTATATCCAGAATGGATCAATCACAACACACAATCATATCATGCACACGGTTCAGATTAAGCTTCATTTGCACATTCAAATCATATACAAGAATTCAACTGCATTCATACATCCATTTCAACCATGATTTTCATATATACTCCTTTCAGACTTTCAGCTTCAGCACAACCAAACCTAGGACTCAATGACAAAATTTTCCTTAAGACAGTCGTCATCAATTTATCATTGGGCAGCTTGACTCAACTTTGACTACAGACTCAATCCTATAAACAAAAAATCTTTTTATATTTTGTACGTTTCATAGGGACTATCCTTGGTTAAAAAACCAAAAAACAACTACCAAGGAACCCAAAATAAACGAAACCAAAGACAAAGACAAACTCAAAAAATGTTCACCATAAAAAATCTATACAGACCATATATGTTTTTCACCCTCACCAACACTTATACAATATCACTGTCCCCAATGCTTTTAAAAAAATCAGAATAGTTCACAAGGTAAGTTGAAAACACTCCCTGATTAGCCTTCCATAGCATCACCCCCGTCGGCCTTATCACCGGCCTGAGTGGGGTCTATCTCCTCCTCTGAGATGGAATCCACATTTGAGCTGGTACACATGTTCTCTTCAGCGGTCGGAATATCATTGTCGATCGGCTCTCGAAACTCAGGACTAAGGCCAAGCAATGCCTTATCATGATCATTCAAAGGGTAGCGCCGCTCAACCTTTCCTAACGGTGCATTAGTAGAAACCCGACAACCATTCTAGTGTCTCAGCATCTTTAGGCCATAAAATCCTTGCCATGTTCAACTCATCTCTCCTGTGGTGCTCAATGGTGGTGAGAGACAAACTCAGTGTCAGGCCCCTTTGGTGTGGGTACTGTCCACCAGTGCTAGATAAAGGGGTGTCATGTAGTTTACCGACTCCTCAGGGACACGTGCAAAATGAGACATTTTGGTTATCAAACCACCGACATATATGTGCCCATTGTGAACTAGGTCCTTCCGCATAGTAGATTTCACAATGGCTCCAATGTTCAACTCTGTGCTGGTCATCAAAGCATAAACCAAGCACACCCTATCCTGAGTAATGTGAGTGTAGTGTCACGCCGATATCAGACAGTTTATCACGACTTTCAACCAAACACGCGTCTCCCGAAATATGTGCGTGTAAGGACGATTGGTGATACCTCTTTCTACTATGCTTAGTCCTTTGATCCATGGACTGTGGCCCGCACACAGTATGTCGAATGGCATGCGGTGTACCCGATATATCATTTATACCTGTGGGTATGATGGGCACATACCTTTTTTGCACCGTCACATAGTGGGACCGTGCCTCGAGCGCCTAATTGGCGTAAAACTCCCAAACCATGTGCAAGTTGCACTCTTCCACGCCAACAAATACGAACTCCATGCCAAACTCGCTAATTCTCCTCAGAATCTGGGGGAACTCACGTGCCATACTATTCTTGTCAACACAGACATCAAAAAAATAGGTGGCCTCGATGTGCTTCTTATACCAAGCCTTTCCTTCTTTTGTGACAACCTTCACTCCAAAATGCTTGGCTTGGACCTAGGGAACTTCCGGTGCGGGTGGGACATTCCCACTCCGACCCCATTTCCTGTGACCTGATGTGGACACTTCCGTTCTGGGTCTTTGTGAACAAGACATGATTACCTGCACATATACCAAAATTCATCCCCAAACAACTATAAAACAATGATAAAAATATAAGGGTGGTTTGCACACACCACCCTACACTTAGTTCAACGCAATCAAAAACCTGGGTACTCAGAATTCCTACAGGATTACTACACTAAAACCACACTTCAGACCCCAAACAGTCGCAGAAGTCGCAAAATAAAGCAACCCATGTTGCCAAGAAATCCTAATCAAGCTATTGCATACAACTAGTTGTGCTATCAAAAAATTTACACCCACCAAAAAATGCAACAGATGCAAACATAATAACCAATCTATTAAGATCATATAAATGTTCTACTCAAACTTTGAATTCCCACAAAAGTTATAACAAGCAAACATTTCATTCAAGCGCATCCCATTAGTTCTACTAAAGAATTCGAACTATCAATTTCACCAACTTCACCATAAAACATAATAGAGGCTTTCTACTCATGAATTCAAAACATCCACTAAAACGTGCAAAGCATTCTCAACAGGCACAGACAAAACCCAACATGTGTACCAAACTACCATTATCATGACCAACCCACAACAACATTACAAACAATTAACCAAGTCACAAAATATTCAAGGAACCACACATACCCACAAAAAATTGAACAAGCAGCTCCAGCCATGCCTAACCCACATACTACGCCCTCTCAATGCAACCCACAATTCAAATAACAGTGTATTTTTACTAATCATTCACAGATGAACCCACAACCCATACACATATAATTCGAGGTGTATCTACTCAAGAATATGAAAACACCACAAACAATAACAACTTATACAACATGTCAAGCAGAAAATCCACTTCTAAACCCCAACAATAAGGACAACCCTCAAGCTATAGTGACAACCACGAAAACAACCCATTCTCACATAAATAGGTTGCGAATGCATACCTGTCGATTGTAGATAAATTGATATTGAGAGAGAGAGGATGACTAGTTGCCTCTGCGTTAAAGAATGATGCTTGAAAAATAAAAAAAAGGGAGAGAATGGGGAAAGAAATGGCGGGCATAATTGAAGAAATAATGTTTTCTTTTTGGGGGAATATTGGGTTAAAAGGGGATAGTGGGTCGGGTTATTTCCAAAGGAAATGGGTTAAACCCGTTAATTTAATGAAAAACAAAATTTTACTTACCTGTGCGCGACGTGGAGACAACTGGAAATTTAAGTCCAGGTGAGGCAATTATATATACCTCACTCCGCGACGCAGGGCTGGCATGGAGTGGGCTTTTTCATGATGTAACGTTGAGTATCGTCGATATACAAATACGAGGCCCCTTCCGCGATGCAGAGATTACAAGGAGGGTTCTGCCCTACAGTGGACCACACGAGGCAAAATTTTGCTCCCCTTCCGTGACGGCGCAAGCAACACGGAGTGCTCTGCCTCAAATTGGACTAGGTGAGGTACAATATAGCCCCACCGCCGCGACGCAACTCCCACACAGAGTTGCCTTAAGCAAAAAATCATGCTTCCTACACATGATCAACACACTACCCATTGATAAAACACGATGGATTGCCTCTCATCCAGCGTTTTAGTTTTTGTCGTGGCGCGACTCATATTTTTGTATTTTTTTTTTTGAATATTCATTTTATTACTGATTCTTAAGAACAAAAATTTCAAAGAAAAATCAAATAAACCCTAACTATTACAAGGTTTCACGGGTTGCCTCCTTTGTATTACCTGATTTAACGTCGCGGCACAACCCATCTCATGACTCTTTCGTCATTCAATGTGAGCGCTTCAAGTTCACGGTCCACATCATTCCTGAAGTAGTACATTTGACCATTAACAAGGAAATTAGAGCTCTTATCCTTGTTTCTTAATTCCACAACACCATGTTTACTCATCCTCACTACTTTTAAAGGACCACTCCACTTAGATCGAAAATTTTCGGGGAACAACATCATCTTTGAATTGAATAGCAACACTAATTGACCAATTTCAAAGGTGCGCGACACGATATGCTTGTCATGCTACCTCTTGGTGTTATCTTTGTATAACTTGACATTTTCATAGGAGTGAAGCCTGAACTCTTCTAACTCATGCAGCTGCGTAATTCATTTCCTCCTAGCTAACTCACCATCCAGATTCAGCTTTTTGATTTCCCAATATGCCTTATGTTCCAATTCAGCTTGTAAGTGACAAGATTTCCCAAACGCCATTCGATAAGGAGAAGTCTCTATTGGTGTCTTGTCTACAATTCGATATGCCCATAAGGCATCATCTAGCTTGTCAGCCCAATCTTTTCTTTGGGCATTCACAGTCTTTTGGAGGATCTGTTTGACCTCCCAATTGGACATTTCCACCTACCTACTAGTTTGGGGATTATATGTTATAGCCACTTTGTGTCTCAACCCATACTTGGCTAACAAATTATGCACTGAATTAGTAATAAAGTGCGCATCTCCATCACTGATCATAGCCCTTGGATTTCCAAACCTGGTGAGGATGTGTTTTTGAATGAACTTCACAACCACCTTGGCATCATTGGATGGTAAAGTAACAACGTCCATCCACTCAGAAACGTAGTCCACTTCTACTAGAATGTATTGATTTCCACGGGATGATGGGAATTGTCCCATGAAGTCTATCCCCCAAACATAAAAGATCTCAACCTCCACTATATTGATTAATGACATCTCATGCCTCCTCTAAATGGTGCCCAATCTCTGACACCGATCACAACCTTTCACAAACATAACAAAATCGTTAAATAGAGTAGGCCAAAAGAAACCATATTGCAATACCTTATGCATAGTTCGTTTGCCTCCGTGGTGTCCACCATATAGTGAAGAGTGACAACTCTCTAGCACTTCTGTCGCCTTCTTCTCATCAATACACCATCCTGATCAGGTCCCTGCTTGAATAAGAAGGTCTCTCTCATATATAGAAGCATACATCATACTTCAGCCTCTACTTTTGATGTGTAGAGGCCCCAAGTGGAAATAAACCACTCACCATAAAATTCACATATATAGAGTCCAGGTTCATATGAACAACTATCAGGGCCATATTTTATTTACTTTGACTCGCTTGTTCAAATTATATTTTACTACATCACTTATTAGGTCAAAGTATTAAAGAATTTATCTCACACTTGGTTTTTAAAGAAAAAAATGATTTAATTTTCTTTGGAAAATCAGGAGAGAGGTTGTATGTGTTACACCATAACTTAGGATAAGAAGTAACACATAAGCTAAACACATGAGATATGTTAAGTATGTATAAGTAAGTAGGTGACCTTGTACTTTAATGATGCCTCCAAAAGTTGTGCAGGTCTATGCCAAGATAGAACAATATTACTAGTGAGTTAGACAACTACAGATGGTATTAGAGTAAATTTTGTGTTAACTGTGTCGATGCAAGCTAAAGTTAACCTAAACTTAGCCAAATTCCGATAAGGTGAGGCAAATATCTTTCCTAGGTGTTTACAAATCTCAAGTGGTGGGGAAAATCACAATGGTGGGGCAAACCTCAACGAGGACGTTGAGTCCATAAGAGAGGGTTTTGTGACGCATCTCCTGAGTATAAAAGTCCAGGTCGACAAAAAAAATGATAAGTAAGGAGATCATAAACTTTAGTGGCGCGTTTTAAAGTTGGGTGGGTCTATGGTGAAATTAAAAATATCACTAGCGGGATGAACCATTTTGATTTAATAAGTGATGTAGTAAATGATATTTTGAACAAGCGATTCATAATAAAAGAAATATGGGCCTGATAGTTGGTAATACACACCTGGACTCTGTATAAAATAGAATAACTTATCTGAAAAATAGAAGATTTAAGCATTATGGTCTAGACTAACATTGGAAAATATGCCTCCACAACTAGAGCCCATCCAAATTAGACTCTATAACTAATTGAGACATAAAGATCCTGCATATTGTTTTTCCATCAACTTTAAAAACTACAATTGAAATAAAATAAAAGACCAATCATACTGTTTTTAACCAATGATCGACTGCATATAAAGTAAATTAAAATCCAAACTGCTATTCTTTTTCCAAGGAAACAAAACTTGAAAATTTTCAAATTCATTGAAGTTTCTGATCATGGAGTTTCCTCCACTTCTCCTGATCCTCCTTCTTCTTCTCCTTCTTCATCATCAACTTCATCTTCTTCTACTTCCTCCCCATCTTCCTCTAGGTCATCATGATATCATCCATAATGATGCTTCCAGTAGAGAAAATGTAATTACCTACTAAGCTGATATTTCTCACATGTCATTCCCAAATGCAAGCATTTACAATTGATTCAGAAAAGTCTACAACACTCAGGACATGCCCTAATCGGATATTCCCTTAGATAATCAACCATTGTACCCATATAATCCATAAAATATCAATCAATAACTATTGGCGAAGCCATAACTTCCATTAGTCGAATGGCGTCTCTTACTCGCATAAGGAAATAAACTGACATTATTGAATCATATATCTAAAATTCCATTGCAATAAGAAGTCGGGCACTTCATAGAAATCATTCTTGGATATCTTTATTAATTTTTACCCTGTATAATTTTGTATGCATTCTTCACAATAACGATGATTGCAAGTAATGCCCCGCATCATTGTGTTTGCCAGTAGAAATACATTTTTACAAATTTTACAAAAGGTACATGAAGATTCCCCCTTTTTAGAAGTACTTTTCTTTAGGTTAAGTGACTTTGGAAAATACTTGATTTCTACAGGTTTTTTACCAACACCATGATTAGACCTTGATTCCAAGTTCTTACCTGAATGAAATTGAGATCAGTAAAAGAGAATTTGTTGCAGCTCGATATCTTTATCCCGCTCTCGTAACCATTTTTAGTTTTGGTGATAGGGATGACAACATAATTCATCAAGGTGGGATCAACTTCGATTTCACCGGAGTCCAATATTGGTAAATCTTTTGATTCCATTTCAACTTTATTCTGCCGTCAACTATTTTATGTCCCAATATATGCATATATGTTGTATATATATACTATTTTTTAGGTACTTGTATTTTATTTTACTTTTTAGGGTTTAGAATTAATTCGGATTATACCAAATTTGCAATAAATTAATGTAGTATGCACAATTCGGGTATGACGTCTGAAAGACTTGCCGGCCAAGTGAAACAGTCCATAAGACCATGCACGCGTTGAAAGTGATACAACGTGCCTAATAAAATCAAACACGTATTTAAACACGCGTCGTGTACAACTGATGTGTTAGAACTATTAAAAAAATAAACTTAAATTTTATTGGTCAAAAGAAATCACCCTAATCACAATACTTCCAACTCAATAGAACTAACATGTTCAAACCAATCAAATATCATCATTCCAACTTCAGCCTAATCGACCAATCAGTTTATGTTCTTGTTTCAATGTGAAAACATTTCTTATAAACCTGTTTGGGAATACATAATCCCCATATACTCCTTTGAAGAAAGTACTTCAACTTTACTCTTTACTGAACTTAACTCTTAAGTCTTAAACAAAGTTAACACATTTGTAAAAAGACTCTTGAAAACTTTGATGAACTTTACGTGACTTTACTCTCAACTTTGATCTGATCTCTTACTTTTAAATTTGACTCTTACTCGATCCTTGAATTGAGTTATGGATTCAAGGAGTATGATATGTGTTGGGAAGGACCTCTTGATATTTAGGAATGATTTCGAAAAGCTAAACTTAAGAAAAGTTACGAAATTACCGCCGTGGAGCAAGTCCACGACACGGAGATGCTCCATTGAGATATTCGCAAAATTAAATTTTTAGAAAGAAGACTCCACGTCCAGATCCGTGGTGCGTAGCTGATTTTTGCGCACAGGGGGGAACAAGTCCGCGACGCGGACTTGTTTCAGGTAAGTTGTCCGACTTTTCCTTCTTCGCTTTTCAACCCTAATTTGCTTAAACTCAAATATCTTCCTCAAAATCATTTTTGATCCTGATACCCAACATTAGTATTCATGAATATAGCTCAATGGAACTTTAAACTTCAACTTAAAGGTCTCAAAAACTCCAACAATCAACCCAATTCAAGAACACACTTAAATTCAAGAATCGAAATCAAGAACATCAACTTTCGACCCTTTTTAGGACGAATTTCATTGAATTAAACACGTTTGGCGCGTGTGTGAATGAACCCAATAGATACTAGAGACTCACATATCTTTTTAGGGATCACCCCCGAAAAAATCCACAAACAACGATCGTTTTCTTGGAATTCTTGCTTCTCCTCTTCTTCTCCTCATGCGTTCTTTCTCCAAAGGCCCTAACGTTAATTCTAAAATTTTCTAAATTGAACCAAGTCTGTTTTTTACCCCAATTAATCCCTTAAAACTAATTAATATAATTAGATAAGGAAAATACCAATTTACCCTTTTAATTCCCGAATTGGTCATTTTCTTATTCAACAACCCAACTTTCGAAAGACATAACTCACTCATAGAGACTTGAAATGTCCCAAACTTGGCGGCGTTGGAAATATCGTTCCAAGAAATTTCCAACTATATATTCAACTACACCTAACTCCTCCTGATCTAGGATTTATGATCGTTTTAAGTTGACCAAAACTCTACTTTAATTTACTACCAATTTTCCACATTTCCTCATACCTTCCAAAAAATGATTATTTTCAAGTTTCTTAGCTATTTAAAGTTGCGAGATGTTACAAAGACTCAGTCCCTGTGATAATAATTTCATCTTAATACACCAAAAAAATAACAGAGCTTGTAGATTTTTTTTGAAGAAACAAAGATTAGTCATATTTGCTCTGTTCAAAAGAAAATTGTAGCGAAGTAGACCGGAACTTATCAAACCAAGCCCTTGGAGCTTGTTTTAATCCATATAAAGACTGTTTCAACTTGCATACATGTGATGTAGACGATGAGAATAAACCAGGTGGAGGTTTCATCTTTAAAATCACAAGGTAAAAAATTATTTTTGACATCCATTTGATAAAGAGACCGGTTTTGTGAAGCGACAATGGCAATAATAGTTCGCACTGTAGTCATTTTGGCTATGGGTGCAAAAGTCTCCTCATAGTCCACACCATACTCTTTTTAGTGACCAAGAACAACCAATCGAGCTTTGTACCGATTAAGAGTTCCATTAGAATGACGTTTGATTGAATAAACCCATTTACATCCAATAGGGTGGACATTTGAAGGACATGAAACAATGTCCCATGTGTCATTTTCTTTTAGAGACAAAAGTTCTTCCTCCATTGCTTTCTGCCAACATTCATGCTTGGAAGCTTGTGAGTAACAAAATGGAACTGATATGTTGGATAAAGTAGAGGAAAAGTCATACCAATTGGGAGTACGATATACTCTGGTAGATCGCCGAGTAGGCTCAAGAGGACCAGATCTTGAAGAATTCTCATATTCTAGTTGTGGTATAGTTTCAGGCAGCGGATCAGTGTTAGGATAGGATACAGTTGGCCGACGTCGTTCATACACAAATCCAGGTTTGAACCTCTTAAAAGAAGATGATAAATCCTCAAAAGTAGGAAGAAAAGGAGAAGAAGATGAATCTAAAGTCACAGGAAAGAATTACTGATTCTCAAAGAAAATAAAACCTCATTGTGAAGTACTATAACCCATTAAGGCACATTTAGTCGACCGTACATAAAGTTCATTGTGTTGCGGAGGACAAAAATGCACAAAACAAACATAACCAAATGTATGAAAATAACTATACTTAGGATTATTGTGATAAAGACAAAAATACGGAGACTCACGATTTATAACTGTTGGGATGATGCAGTTTTGATGATTGACAAAGAAAGAAGAAACACGTCAGTCAACATGGTCCAAAGGTGCACTGTCACGAGCTGTTGAATTCGAAAAAGCTTCTAAAATGAATAAAGACAAGAGTGCAGAAATAAAGGAATGGATAATGTTAAATTCGTGAGAAATCCCACGGAAATAAACATCTAATGAATTGAAGAGAAAGAATCAATGAGTTTGATTTGAAGAAGGAGTCTAAAGAGGCAAGTAGTTTTAATTGAAGAAGGAGTCTCACTTAAAGTAGAACTCTTAAAGTTACTGTTGAATTGAAGTGTTGGAGTTCGACTACAATACAAAAGAATCAATGAATTTAATTTGAAGAAGAAGTCCAAAGAAGATAGGAGTTTGAATTGAAGAAGGAGTCTTACTTGAAGTAGAAATCTAAGTCAAGAGAGTTCAAGTCAATAAGGAGTTTGAAGTATACAATAACTCTATGAAGAATTGTGCTTAAATAGAAGTGAAGTCGTTCAGAATATTTGTACACTTACACAACAAAAAGAGAAATTGAGAAATTGACTTCACAAGTGCTAACAACGAACTGAAGGAACACATAGAAGGAACACATCGGAGAACCTGATCCTTTACAGAGTTTATGTGTTAGGAGTTTTTCTTTGTGAATGAGTCTTGATGTATTCTTAGTTCAGTGAGTTATAAACTGAATTAAGAGTGTTGTCTTCGGGTTGTGATAACTCAAAGAGTTGGGAACACATACCTTGGAAGGTTTGTGTTCAAGGTTAGGAATTAGAGTTAGTTCCTAGGATTACAAGAGTTGTAGTTCAAATCCATAACTTGAATTTAAGGTAGGTTGCAAAGTTTGTAATCTATATTTTGTGGAGGCTCGTAGTTGATTTAGAGAAGTTGGATTTAAATTATGTAAGTGTACAGGTCGTGGTTTTTACACCTTTTGAGTCGGGTGTTTCCACGTAAAAATCTTGTGTTTTTACTTATTGTCCTTACTGCTTTGTTAGAACACGTTAGGTAACTTATTTCACACTTAGGCTAAAATATAAATCAGTAAATTACTAGGTCGTGTAGAATATCAATTTTTATCAGAGCAGGTTGTCTTTTATAGGTTAACACCTAAGATAAAAGATCGAGATGAATTATGCACCACCTATTGGTCACAGCGAAGGACAGTCAACTGTCAGACCCCCAATGTTCAATGGGTCTCACTTTGGCTGGTGGAAAGCACGCATGGAGGACTTTATTCAAGCGGAAGATTATGAATTATGGGATAGGATAACTATAGGACCAACTATTCCAATGAAGATTGTCGAAGGAGTTAAAGAACAAAAAGTTAGGATTGACTTCACTGCGGAAGATTTATCAGCTCTCAGGAAAAATGCTAAGACCAAAAACATTCTTGTTTGTGGTCTTGGACCGGATGAGTACAACATAATTTCAAACTGTACTACTGCTAAACAAATCTGGGATGCATTGGTTAATGCTCATGAAGGAACAAGTCAAGTGAGGAAATTCACAGTAGCCATGCTATTCACTGAATATGAAACATTCAAAATGATGGAAGGTGTGCCTCTGTTATAAATGATTACTAGACTCACTAAGTTGATGAACGAGTTGTCATCACTGGGGAAAATCCTCACTACTGAAGAACAGGTTGACAAGGTGCTAAGGATCCTTCCTAAAAACAAATGGGATGTAAAAGTAACTGCCATAAGAGAAGCTAAAGACATCTCCATCATGACACTTGATGAACTTGTGGGAAATCTCAGAACTTATGAGATGAATATGGATGACTAAAGAAGGAGGAAATGCTTAGCGTAAAAGCACTAGCCCTGAAAGTGTCTAATGGTGAAGATACTGAGTATGATGAGGACCAAATAGCACTTCTAGCAAAAGGTTTTAAGAAGTATCTCAGGAAGAAGAAGGAAAATGAAATAAAAGAAACCAATCAGAAGAAGTGGGTAAATGATAAATCTCAAAATGGATGCTACAAGTGTGGAAAAATGGATCATCATGTTAAAAACTGCCCGCAATGGGAAGCTAACCGGAGGAAAGAAAGAATGGAAAAGGAAAGGAATTCAAAGAAAAAGGAGGAATATGCAATGGTAGCTGCTTGGGGTTCAGGAGATGGAGAATCTGATGATAAAATAGATGAAACAACATTCATGGCTCTGGGTGATTCGGACTCTGAAGATGATGAAAATTCTGAGGTTAGTATCACTCATCTTAAAGAAAAACTGCATTCATTTTCTAAAAATAGATTAATTGGATTGATGAATGGGTTAATTGATGACCTTGAAAAATTAACATGTGAAAGAGATCAGTTGTTTAAAGCCTTTGCATATAAAAAATTTGAGTACATGGATCTCAAAGATGACAAAATTATAACTGATAAACAGAATAATTGTCTGAAGAAACATGTTGAAAAACTTAAGTCATCTAACCTAGATCTAAAGTCTGAAATTTTAAGGATGACAGTTACTGAAAAAGGAAAAGGAAAAATGAGTGAAATTGAAGAAAAGCTGGAAAAAGAGTTGAAAAAATGCAAAACTGACAATTTTTTGAAAAAGAAAAGGTGAGGAAATTAAACATTGAAATCTATCAAATTAAAGTAAAGCTTGAGAAGGCAAATAGATGGACTCACTCATCTAGAAATGTTAACAAATTGAGTGATAGGGTGATCAATGAGAAGGCTGGCATAGGATTCCATAAAGAAAATATTATCTCTGAAGATTTATGTTATATTTGTGGAAAAATTGGTCATCCAACTACTGAGTGTCCAGTTGCTAATGATTTTAGAAAAAGAAATACTAAGTTTGCAAATTGAAATAGATTTATGTTTGTTGGCAGAAACAAGTCCACTAACCAGTTGTCTAGATGGGCGAGAAGAAATTTTATTCACCATTTTGATCATAATAAAGGACCCAAGCTTGTCTGGGTTCCTAAGACTAACCTCTAAGATATTTTGCAGGTGAAGAAGAAAGGAAGCAAGTGATGCAATACATAAATATTGTTTGCTTAAGAGATATCAATGAAGACAAACAAAAGTTACTTTCGCTCACTTCACAAAAGGGGGAATGTGTCATTTTAAAAAAAGGAGGTAATGCATGTGTAAGAAAAAATAAAAAAAAATAAAATAGGTGAGGATTAAAGTGAAACTGATGAGAGTGCATTGGAACACGTTGTACCACATGTTTCATTTGTTGAACAGACTAAGGGCATATTGATAGGGGGAACAGTGAATCTTGAAACTGATTTGTCTACAAAAGTATGTGATTGTTGGATCACGTTGTTCTTTTTCAAACGACAATTCATGAATTGTGACACTAAGTAGGGAGAATTATGAAAAGAATAAATTAGACTTGGGGATGATTAAGATTGCATGAACTCCTCTCAATGATTGGCTAGAATAATTGTTCTCCTAACTTTATGAGCTAAAATGTTATTCAATTCAGTCTTACACATTTAGTTGTATGTCCCAATTCCAGATCGTTGACTTGTCTTAACCTAATTTTGTATTAGATCCTCCACTAATATTGATTTAATGGACATTCTCATTGCCTCCTCTAAATAGTGCCAATTTCTGACACCGATTCACAACCTTTCACAACATAACAAAATCGTAAATATGAAGTAGGCCCAAAAGAAACCATTATTGCAATACCTTATGCATTAGTTCGTTTGCCTCCGTTGGTGTCACCATATAGTGAAGATGACAACTCTCTAGCCACTTCTGTCGCCTCTTCTCATCAATACTACCATTCCTGATCCAGGTCCCTGTGAAGTTAAGAAGGTCTCTCTCATTAAAAGAAGGCATACATTCAACTTCAACCTCTACTTTTGATGTGTAGATGGCCCCAGTGGGAAATTAAACCACTCACCATAAAAATTCACATATATAGAGTCCAGGTTCATATGAACAACTTATCAGGGCCATATTTTATTTACTTTGACTCGCTTGTTCAAATTATTATTTACTTACATCACTTATTAGGTCAAGTATTTAAAGAAATTTTATCTCAACACTTGGTTTTTAGAAGTGGAACAAAAATGAAATTTAATTTCTTTGGAAAATCCAGGAGAGAAGGTGTATGTGTTACACCATAACTTAGGATAAGAAGTAACACATAAGCTAACACATAGATATGTTAAGTATGTTATAAGTAAGTAGGTGACCTTGTACTTTAATTAGTGCCTCCAAAAAGTGTGCAGTTCTATGCCAAGATAGAACAATATTACTAGTGAGTTAGACAACTACAGATGGTATTAGAGGTTAAAATTTTGGTTAACTGTGTCGATGGCAAGCTAAAGTTAAACCTAAACTTAGCCAAATTCCGATAAGGTGAGGCAAATATCTTTCCTAGTGTTTACAAATCTCAAGTGGTGCGGGAAAAATCACAATGGTGGGCAACCTCAACGGGACGTTGATGCCATAAGAGAGGGTTTTGTGACGCATCTCCTTGAGTATAAAAGTCCAGGTCGACAAAAAAAATGAAAGTAAGGAGATCATAAACTTTAAGTGGCGCGGTTTTAAAGTTGGAGTGGGTCTATTTGGTGAAATTAAAAAATCAACAGCGGTAAATGAACCATTTTGATTTAAGAAGGTGATGTAGTAAAGATTATTTGAACAAAGCGATTCATAAAAAAAAATATGGGCCTGATGAGTGGTAATACACACCTGGACTCTGTATAAAATAGAATACTTATCTGAAAAAATAGAAGATTTAAGCATTATGGTCTAGACTAACATTGGAAAATATGCCTCCACAACTAGAGCCCATCCAAATTAGACTCTATAACTAATTGAGACATAAAGATCCTGGCATATGTTTTCCAATCAAACTGGGTTAAAAACTACAATTGAAATAAAATAAAAGGACCAATCATACTGTTTTTAACCATATGATCGACTGCATATAAAGTAAATTAAAAATCCAAACTGCTATCTTTTCCAAGGAAACAAAACTTTGAAAATTTTCAAAATTCATTGAAGTTTCTGATCATGGAGTTCCTCCACTTCTCCTGATCCTCCTTCTTCTTTCTCTTCTCATCATCAACTTCATCTTCTTCTACTTCCTCCCCATCTATCCTCTAGGTCATCATGATATCATCCATAATGATGCTTCCAGTAGAAAAATGTAATTACCTACTAAGCTGATTATTTCTTCACATTTCCATTCCAAATGCAAGCCATTTACATTGATTTTCAGAAAAGTCATACAAACACTCAGGCATGCCCTAATCGGATATTCCCTTAGATAAATCAACCATTGTACCCATATAATCCATAAAATATTCAATCAATAAACTATATGCCGAAGCCATACGTTCCATTAGTCGAATGGCGCTCTTACTCGCATAAGGAAATAAACTTTGACATATTGAATCATATATCAAAATTCCATTGCAATAAGAAGTCGGGCACTTCATAGAAATCATTCTTGGATAGCTTTATTATTTTTACCCTCTATAATTTTTTATGCATTTCTTCACAATAAGATTATTGCAAGTAATCCCCGCATCATTGTGTTTGCCAGTAGAATACATTTTACAAATTTTACAAAAGGTACATGAAGATTTCCCCTTTTTAGAAGTACTTTTTCTTTAGGTTAAGGACTTTGGAAAATACTTTGAAGTTCTTACAGGTTTTTTACCAACACCAATGATTAGACTTGATTCTCCAAGTTACTTACGCTGAATTGAAATTGAGATCAGTAAAAGAGGATTTGTTGCAGCTCAGATTTCTTTATCCCGCTGCTGAACCATTTTAGTTTTGGTGATAGGCGAGACAACATAATTCATCAAGTGGGATCAACTTCGTTTTCACCGGAGTCCAATATTGGTAAATCTTTTTGATTCCTTTCAACTTTATTCTGCCGTCAACTATTATTATTCCCCAATATATGCATATATGTGTACTATATATACTATTTTTAGGTACGTTGTATTTTATTTTACTTTTAGGGTTTAGAATTAATTCGGATTAATACAAATTTGCAATAAATTAATGTAGTATGCACAATCGGGGTATTGACGTCTGAAAGACTTGCCGGCCAAGTGAACAGTCCAAAGACCATGCACGCTGTGAAAGTGATACAACGTGCCTAATAAATTCAAACACGTATTTAAACACGGTCGTGTACAACTGATGGTGTTTAGAACTATTAAAAAATAAACTTAAATTTTATTGGGTTCAAAAGAATCACCCTAAATCACAATACTTCCAACTCAATAGAAAATTAACATGTTCAAACCAATCAAAATCATCATTCCAACTTCCAGCCTAATCGACCAATCAGTTTATGTCTTGTTTCAATGTGAAACATTTTCTATAAACTGTTTTGGGAATACATAATCGCCCATATACTCCTTTTGAAGAAAAAAAGTACTTCAACTTTAACTTCTTTACTGAACTTAACTCTTAAGTCTTAAACAAAGTTAACACATTTGTAAAAAGGACTCTTGAAAACTTTGATGAACTTTACGTGGACTTTACTCTCAACTTGATCTGATCTCTTACTTTTAAATTGACTCGTATCGATCCTTGAATTGAGTTATGGATCAAGAAGAGTATGATATGTGTTGGGAAGGACCTCTTGATATTTTAGGGAATGATTTCGAAAAGCTAAAACTTAAGAAAGATTTACGAAATTACCGCCGTGGAGCAAGTCCACGACACGGAGAGTGCTCCATTGAGATATTCGCAAAATTTAAATTTTTTAGAAAGCGGACTCACGTCCAGAATCCGTGGTGTGGTCGTAGCTGAATTTTTGCGCACAGGGGGAACAAGTCCGCGACGCGGACTTGTTTCATGGTAAGTGTCCGCCTTTTCCTTCTTCGCTTTTCAACCCTAATTGCCTAAACTCAAATATCTTCCTCAAAATCATTTTTGATCCTTTGGATACCCACTTAGATTCATTGGAATTATAGCTCAATGGAACTTTAAACTTCAACTTAAAGGTCTCAAAACTCAACAATCAACCCAATTCCAAGAACACACTTTAAATCAAGATCGAATCAAGAACAATCAACTTTTCGACGCCTTTTTTAGGACGAATTTTGCATTGAATTAACACGTTTAGGCGCCGTGTGTGAATGAACCCAATAGATCTAGAGACTCACATATCTTTTGAGGGGAATCACCCCACGAAAAATATCACAAACAACGATCGTTTTCTTGGAATTCTTGGTTCTCCTCTTCTTCTCCTCATGCGTTCTTTCGCCAAAGCCCTAACGTTAATTCTAAAATTTTCTAAATTGGAACCAAGGTCTGTTTACCCCAATTAATCCCTTAAAACTAATTAATATAATTAATAAGGAAAATACCAATTTACCCTTGTTAATCCCGAATTGGTCATTTTCTTATTAACAACCCAACTTCGAAAGACATAACTGCACTCATAGAGACTTGAAATGTCCCCAACTGGCGGCGTTTGGAAATATCGTTCAAGAAATTCCACTATTTATTTCAACTACACCTAACTCCTCCTATTAGGATTTATTGATGCGTTTTAAGTTGACCAAACTCTACTTTAATTTACTACCAAATTTTCCACATTTCCTCATACCTCCAAAAAATGATTATTTTCAGATTTCTTAGCTATTTAAAGTTGCAGAATGTTACAAGACTCCAGTCCCTTTGATAATAAATTTCATTTCTTAATACACCAAAAAAATAACAGAGCTTATGTAGATTTTTTTGAAGAAACAAAGATTAGTCATATTTGCTCTGGTTCAAAAGAAAATTGTAGCGATAGTTTAAGACCGAACTTATCAAAACCAAGCCCTTGGAGCTTGTTTTAAATCCATATAAGACTGTTTCAACTTGCATACATGTGATGTAGCGATGAGAATAAAACCAGCGGAGGTTTCATCTTTAAATCACAAGGTTAAAAAATTATTTTGACATCCATTGATTAAAGAGACCGGTTTGGTGAAGCGACAATGGCATAATAGTCGCACTTGTAGTCATTTGTGGCTTATGGGTGCAAAGTCTCCTCTAGCCCACACCATACTCTTTTTTAGTGACCAAGAACAACCAATCGAGCTTTGTACCGATAAGAGTTCCATTAGAATGACGTTTGATTGAATAAAACCCATTTACATCCAATAGGGACATTTGAAGGACATGGAAACAAATGTCCATGTGTCATTTTCTTAGAGACAAAAAGTTCTTCCTACATTGCTGTTCTCCAACATTCATGCTTGAACTTGTGAGTAACAAAATGGAACTGATATGTTGGATAAAGTAGAGGAAAAGCATTACCAATTTGGAGACGATATTACTCTGGTAGATCGCCGAGCAGGGCGCAAGAGGACAAGATCTTGAAGAATTCTCATATTTAGTTGTGGTATATTTCAGGCACGGATCAGTGTTGTTAGATAGGGATTTACAGTGCGCCGAGTCGTTCATACACAGAATCCAGGTTTGAAACCTCTTAAAGGAAGATGATAAAACCTCAAAAGTAGGAAAAGAAAAGGAAGGAAGAAGAGGATCTAAGTCCAGGAAAGAATTACTGATTCTCAAAGAAAATAAACCTCATTGTGAAGTTACTATAACCCATTAAGGCACATTTAGTCGACCGTACATAAGTTCATTGTGTTGCGGAGACAAAAATGCACAAAACAGAACTAACCAAATGTATGAAAATAACTATACTTAGGATTATTGGTGATAAAGACAAAAATACGGAGACTCACGATTATAACTGTTGGGATGATGCAGTTTTTGAGTGATTGACTAAGAAAGAGAAACACGTCAGTCAACATGGTCAAAGGTGCAACTGTCAGCGAGTGTTGAATTCGAAAAAGCTTTAAAATGAATAAAGACAAGAGTGCAGAAATAAAGGAATGGAATAATGTTAAATTCGTGAGAAAATCCCACGGAATAAACATCTATATGAATTGAAGAGAAAGAATCAAGAGTTTGATTTTGAAGAAGGAGGTCTAAAGAGGCAAGGAGTTTTTAATTGAAGAAGGAGTCTCACTTAAAGTAGAACTCTTAAAGTTACTGTTGAATTGAAGTGTTGGAGTTCGACAATACAATACAAGAGAATCAATGAATGTAATTTGAAGAAGAAGTCAAAGAAGATAAGGAGTTTGAATTGAAGAAGAGTCTTACGTTGAAGTAGAAATTCAGTCAAGAGCCGAGAGTTTCAAGTCAATAAGGAGTGTGAAGTATACATTAAACTCTATGAATAATTGTGCTTAAATAGAAGTGAAGTCGTTTCAGAAATTTGTACACATTACCACAACAAAAAGAGAAAATTGAGAAATTGACTTCACAAGTCTAACAACGAACTGAAGGAACACATAAGAAGGGAACACACGAGAACCTTGATCCTTTACAGAGTTTATGTGTTAGGAGTTTTTTCTTTTGTGAATGAGTCTGATGTATTCTTAGTCAGTGAGTTAATAAACTGAATACGAGTGTTGTCTTCGGGGTTGTGATAACTAAAAGAGTTGGACACATAACTTGGAGAGTTTGTGTTCAAGCGTTAGGGAGTTTAGAGTTAAGTTCCTAGGATTACAAAGAGTTGTAGTTCAATCCATAACTTGAAATTTAAGGATAGTTGCAAGTTTTGTAATCTAGATTTTGTGGAGGGCTCGTAGTTGATTGTAGAGAAGTTGCGGATTTAAATTATGTAAGTGTACAGGTGTGGTTTTTACACCTTTTTGAGTGGGTGTTTCCACGTAAAAATCTTGATGTTTTTACTTATTGTTCCTTACAGCTTTGTTAGAACACGTTAGGTAACTTATTTCCACTTAGGTAAAACCACACTTCAGACCCCAAACAGTCGCAGAAGTCGCAAAATAAAGCAACCCATGTTGCCAAGAAATCCTAATCAAGCTATTGCATACAACTAGTTGTGCTATAAAAATATTTACACCCACCAAAAAATGCAACAGATGCAAACATAATAACCAATCTATTAAGATCATATAAATGTTCTACTCAAACTTTGAATTCCCACAAAAGTTATAACAAGCAAACATTTCATTCAAGCGCATCCCATTAGTTCTACTAAAGAATTCGAACTATCAATTTCACCAACTTCACCATAAAACATAATAGAGGCTTTCTACTCAAGAATTCAAAACATCCACTAAAACGTGCAAAGCATTCTCAACAGGCACAGACAAAACCCAACATGTGTAACAAACTACCATTATCATGACCAACCCACAACAACATTACAAACAATTAACCAAGTCACAAAATATTCAAGGAACCACACATACCCACAAAAAATTGAACAAGCAGCTACAGCCATGCCTAACCCACATACTACGCCCTCTCAATGCAACCCACAATTCAAATAATTGTGTATTTTTACTAATCATTCACAGATGAACCCACAACCCATACACATATAATTCGAGGTGTATCTACTCAAGAATATGAAAACACCACAAACAATAACAACTTATACAACATGTCAAGCAGAAAATCCACTTCTAAACCCCAACAATAAGGACAACCCTCAAGCTATAGTGACAACCACGAAAACAACCCATTCTCACATGAATAGGTTGCGAATGCATACCTGTCGATTGTAGATAAATTGATATTGAGAGAGAGAGGATGACTAGTTGCCTCTGCATTAAAGAATGATGCTTGAAAAATAAAAAAAGGGAGAGAATGGGGAAAGAAATGGCGGGCATAATTGAAGAAATAATGTTTTCTTTTTGGGGGAATATTGGGTTAAAAGGGGATAGTGGGTCGGGTTATTTCCAAAGGAAATGGGTTAAACCCGTTAATTTAATGAAAAACAAAATTTTACTTACCTCTGCGCGACGTGGAGAAAACTGGAAATTTAAGTCCAGGTGAGGCAATTATATATACCTCACTCCGCGACGCAGGGCTGGCATGGAGTGGGCTTTTTCATGATGTAACGTTGAGTATCGTTGATATACAAATACGAGGCCCCTTCCGCGATGCAGAGATTACAAGGAGGGTTCTGCCCTACAGTGGACCACACGAGGCAAAATTTTGCTCCCCTTCCGTGACGCGCAAGCAACACGGAGTGCTCTGCCTCAAATTGGACTAGGTGAGGTACAATATAGCCCCACCGCCGCGACGCAACTCCCACACAGAGTTGCCTTAAGCAAAAAATCATGCTTCCTACACATGATCAACACACTACCCATTGATAAAACACGATGGATTGCCTCTCATCCAGCGTTTTAGTTTTTGTCGTGGCGCGACTCATATTTTTGTATTATTTTTTTTGAATATTCATTTTATTACTGATTCTTAAGAACAAAAATTTCAAAGAAAAATCAAATAAACCCTAACTATTACAAGGTTTCACGGGTTGCCTCCTTTGTATTACCTGATTTAACGTCGCGGCACAACCCATCTCATGACTCTTTCGTCATTCAATGTGAACGCTTCAAGTTCACGGTCCACATCATTCCTGAAGTAGTACATTTGACCATTCACAAGGAAATTAGAGCTCTTATCCTTGTTTCTTAATTCCACAACACCATGTTTACTCATCCTCACTACTTTTAAAGGACCACTCCACTTAGATCAAAACTTTTCGGGGAACAACATCATCTTTGAATTGAATAGCAACACTAATTGACCAATTTCAAAGGTGCGCGACACGATATGCTTGTCATGCTACCTCTTGGTGTTATATTTGTATAACTTGACATTTTCATAGGAGTGAAGCCTGAACTCTTCTAACTTATGCAGCTGCGTAATTCATTTCCTCCTAGCTAACTCACCATCCAGATTCAGCTTTTTGATTTCCCAATATGCCTTATGTTCCAATTCAGCTTGTAAGTGACAAGATTTCCCAAACGCCATTCGATAAGGAGAAGTCTCTATTGGTGTCTTGTCTACAATCCGATATGCCCATAAGGCATCATCTAGCTTGTCAGCCCAATCTTTTCTTTGGGCATTCACAGTCTTTTGGAGGATCTGTTTGACCTCCCACTTGGACATTTCCACCTACCTACTAGTTTGGGGATTATATGTTATAGCCACTTTGTGTCTCAACCCATACTTGGCTAACAAATTATGCACTGAATTAGTAATAAAGTGCGTACCTCCATCACTGATCATAGCCCTTGGATTTCCAAACCTGGTGAGGATGTGTTTTTGAATGAACTTCACAACCACCTTGGCATCATTGGATGGTAAAGTAACAACGTCCATCCACTCAGAAACGTAGTCCACTTCTACTAGAATGTATTGATTTCCACGGGATGATGGGAATTGTCCCATGAAGTCTATCCCCCAAACATAAAAGATCTCAACCTCCACTATATTGATTAATGACATCTCATGCCTCCTCTAAATGGTTCCCATTCTCTGACACCGATCACAACCTTTCACAAACATAACAAAATCGTTAAATAGAGTAGGCCAAAAGAAACCATATTGCAATACCTTATGCATAGTTCGTTTGCCTCCGTGGTGTCCACCATATAGTGAAGAGTGACAACTCTCTAGCACTTCTGTCGCCTTCTTCTCATCAATACACCATCCTGATCAGGTCCCTGCTTGAATAAGAAGGTCTCTCTCATATATAGAAGCATACATCATACTTCAGCCTCTACTTTTGATGTGTAGAGGCCCCAAGTGGAAATAAACCACTCACCATAAAATTCACATATATAGAGTCCAGGTTCATATGAACAACTATCAGGGCCATATTTTATTTACTTTGACTCGCTTGTTCAAATTATATTTTACTACATCACTTATTAGGTCAAAGTATTAAAGAATTTATCTCACACTTGGTTTTTAAAGAAAAAAATGATTTAATTTTCTTTGGAAAATCAGGAGAGAGGTTGTATGTGTTACACCATAACTTAGGATAAGAAGTAACACATAAGCTAAACACATGAGATATGTTAAGTATGTATAAGTAAGTAGGTGACCTTGTACTTTAATGATGCCTCCAAAAGTTGTGCAGGTCTATGCCGAGATAGAACAATATTACTAGTGAGTTAGACAACTACAGATGGTATTAGAGTAAATTTTGTGTTAACTGTGTCGATGCAAGCTAAAGTTAACCTAAACTTAGCCAAATTCCGATAAGGTGAGGCAAATATCTTTCCTAGGTGTTTACATATATCAAGTGGTAGGGAAAATCACAATGGTGGGGCAAACCTCAACGAGGACGTTGAGTCCATAAGAGAGGGTTTTGTGACGCATCTCCTGAGTATAAAAGTCCAGGTCGACAAAAAAAATGATAAGTAAGGAGATCATAAACTTTAGTGGCGCGTTTTAAAGTTGGGTGGGTCTATGGTGAAATGAAAAATATCACTAGCGGGATGAACCATTTTGATTTAATAAGTGATGTAGTAAATGATATTTTGAACAAGCGATTCATAATAAAAGAAATATGGGCCTGATAGTTGGTAATACACACCTGGACTCTGTATAAAATAGAATAACTTATCTGGAAAATAGAAGATTTAAGCATTATGGTCTAGACTAACATTGGAAAATATGCCTCCACAACTAGAGCCCATCCAAATTAGACTCTATAACTAATTGAGACATAAAGATCCTGCATATTGTTTTCCCATCAACTTTAAAAACTACAATTGAAATCAAATAAAAGACCAATCATACTGTTTTTAACCAATGATCGACTGCATATAAAGTAAATTAGAATCCAAACTGCTATTCTTTTTCCAAGGAAACAAAACTTGAAAATTTTCAAATTCATTGAAGTTTCTGATCATGGAGTTTCCTCCACTTCTCCTGATCCTCCTTCTTCTTCTCCTTCTTCATCATCAACTTCATCTTCTTCTACTTTCTCCCCATCCTCCTCTAGGTCATCATGATATCATCCATAATGATGCTTCCAGTAGAGAAAATGTAATTACCTACTAAGCTGATATTTCTCACATGTCATTCCCAAATGCAAGCATTTACAATTGATTCAGAAAAGTCTACAACACTCAGGACATGCCCTAATCGGATATTCCCTTAGATAATCAACCATTGTACCCATATAATCCATAAAAGATCAATCAATAACTATTGGCGAAGCCATAACTTCCATTAGTCGAATGGCGTCTCTTACTCGCATAAGGAAATAAACTGACATTATTGAATCGATATCTAAAATTCCATTGCAATAAGAAGTCGGGCACTTCATAGAAATCATTCTTGGATATCTTTATTAATTTTTAGCCTGTATAATTTTGTATGCATTCTTCACAATAACGATGATTGCAAGTAATGCCCCGCATCATTGTGTTTGGCAGTAGAAATACATTTTTACAAATTTTACAAAAGGTACATGAAGATTCCCCCTTTTTAGAAGTACTTTTCTTTAGGTTAAGTGACTTTGGAAAATACTTGATTTCTACAGGTTTTTTACCAACACCATGATTAGACCTTGATTCCAAGTTCTTACCTGAATGAAATTGAGATCAGTAAAAGAGAATTTGTTGCAGCTCGATATCATTATCCCGCTCTCGTAACCATTTTTAGTTTTGGTGATAGGGATGACAACATAATTCATCAAGGTGGGATCAACTTCGATTTCACCGGAGTCCAATATTGGTAAATCTTTTGATTCCATTTCAACTTTATTCTGCCGTCAACTATTTTATGTCCCAATATATGCATATATGTTGTATATATATACTATTTTTTAGGTACTTGTATTTTATTTTACTTTTTAGGGTTTAGAATTAATTCGGATTATACCAAATTTGCAATAAATTAATGTAGTATGCACAATTCGGGTATGACGTCTGAAAGACTTGCCGGCCAAGTGAAACAGTCCATAAGACCATGCACGCGTTGAAAGTGATACAACGTGCCTAATAAAATCAAACACGTATTTAAACACGCGTCGTGTACAACTGATGTGTTAGAACTATTAAAAAAAATAAACTTAAATTTTATTGGTCAAAAGAAATCACCCTAATCACAATACTTCCAACTCAATAGAACTAACATGTTCAAACCAATCAAATATCATCATTCCAACTTCAGCCTAATCGACCAATCAGTTTTTGTTCTTGTTTCAATGTGAAAACATTTCTTATAAACCTGTTTGGGAATACATAATCCCCATATACTCTTTTGAAGAAAGTACTTCAACTTTACTCTTTACTGAACTTAACTCTTAAGTCTTAAACAAAGTTAACACATTTGTAAAAAGACTCTTGAAAACTTTGATGAACTTTACGTGACTTTACTCTCAACTTTGATCTTATCTCTTACTTTTAAATTTGACTCTTACTCGATCCTTGAATTGAGTTATGGATTCAAGGAGTATGATATGTGTTGGGAAGGACCTCTTGATATTTAGGAATGATTTCGAAAAGCTAAACTTAAGAAAAGTTACAAAATCACCGCCGTGGAGCAAGTCCACGACACGGAGATGCTCCATTGAGATATTCGCAAAATTAAATTTTTAGAAAGAGGACTCCACGTCCAGATCCGTGGTGCGTAGCTGATTTTTGCGCACAGGGGGGAACAAGTCCGCGACGCGGACTTGTTTCAGGTAAGTTGTCCGACTTTTCCTTCTTCGCTTTTCAACCCTAATTTGCTTAAACTCAAATATCTTCCTCAAAATCATTTTTGATCCTGATACCCAACATTAGTATTCATGAATATAGCTCAATGGAACTCTAAACTTCAACTTAAAGGTCTCAAAAACTCCAACAATCAACCCAATTCAAGAACACACTTAAATTCAAGAATCGAAATCAAGAACATCAACTTTCGACCCTTTTTAGGACGAATTTCATTGAATTAAACACGTTTGGCGCGTGTGTGAATGAACCCAATAGATATTAGAGACTCACATATCTTTTTAGGGATCACCCCCAAAAAAATCCACAAACAACGATCGTTTTCTTGGAATTCTTGCTTCTCCTCTTCTTCTCCTCATGCGTTCTTTCTCCAAAGGCCCTAACGTTAATTCTAAAATTTTCTAAACTGAACCAAGTCTGTTTTTTACCCCAATTAATCCCTTAAAACTAATTAATTTAATTATATAAGGAAAATACCAATTTACCCTTTTAATTCCCGAATTGGTCATTTTCTTATTCAACAGCCCAACTTTCGAAAGACATAACTCACTCATAGAGACTTGAAATGTCCCAAACTTGGCGGCGTTGGAAATATCGTTCCAAGAAATTTCCAACTATATATTCAACTACACCTAACTCCTCCTGATCTAGGATTTATGATCGTTTTAAGTTGACCAAAACTCTACTTTAATTTACTACCAATTTTCCACATTTCCTCATACCTTCCAAAAAATGATTATTTTCAAGTTTCGTAGCTATTTAAAGTTGCGAGATGTTACAAAGACTCAGTCCCTGTGATAATAATTTCATCTTAATACATCAAAAAAATAACAGAGCTTGTAGATTTTTTTTGAAGAAACAAAGATTAGTCATATTTGCTCTGTTCAAAAGAAAATTGTAGCGAAGTAGACCGAAACTTATCAAACCAAGCCCTTGGAGCTTGTTTTAATCCATATAAAGACTGTTTCAACTTGCATACATGTGATGTAGACGATGAGAATAAACCAGGTGGAGGTTTCATCTTTAAAATCACAAGGTAAAAATTTATTTTTCACATCCATTTGATAAAGAGACCGGTTTTGTGAAGCGACAATGGCAATAATAGTTCGCACTGTAGTCATTTTGGCTATGGGTGCAAAAGTCTCCTCATAGTCCACACCATACTCTTTTTAGTTACCAAGAACAACCAATCGAGCTTTGTACCGATTAAGAGTTCCATTAGAATGACGTTTGATTGAATAAACCCATTTACATTCAATAGGGTGGACATTTGAAGGACATGAAACAATGTCCCATGTGTCATTTTCTTTTAGAGACAAAAGTTCTTCCTCCATTGCTTTCTGCCAACATTCATGCTTGGAAGCTTGTGAGTAACAAAATGGAACTGATATGTTGGATAAAGTAGAGGAAAAGTCATACCAATTGGGAGTACGATATACTCTGGTAGATCGCCGAGTAGGCTCAAGAGGACCAGATCTTGAAGAATTCTCATATTCTAGTTGTGGTATAGTTTCAGGCAGCGGATCAGTGTTAGGATAGGATACAGTTGGCCGACGTCGTTCATACACAAATCCAGGTTTGAACCTCTTAAAAGAAGATGATAAATCCTCAAAAGTAGGAAGAAAAGGAGAAGAAGATGAATCTAAAATCACAGGAAAGAATTACTGATTCTCAAAGAAAATAAAACCTTATTGTGAAGTACTATAACCCATTAAGGCATATTTAGTCGACCGTACATAAAGTTCATTGTGTTGCGGAGGACAAAAATGCACAAAACAAACATAACCAAATGTATGAAAATAACTATACTTAGGATTTTTGTGATAAAGACAAAAATAGGGAGACTCACGATTTATAACTGTTGGGATGATGCAGTTTTGATGATTGACAAAGAAAGAAGAAACACGTCAGTCAACATGGTCCAAAGGTGCACTGTCACGAGCTGTTGAATTCGAAAAAGCTTCTAAAATGAATAAAGACAAGAGTGCAGAAATAAATGAATGGATAATGTTAAATTCGTGAGAAATCCCACAGAAATAAACATCTAATGAATTGAAGAGAAAGAATCAATGAGTTTGATTTGAAGAAGGAGTCTAAAGAGGCAAGTAGTTTTAATTGAAGAAGGAGTCTCACTTAAAGTAGAACTCTTAAAGTTACTGCTGAATTGAAGTGTTGGAGTTCGACTACAATACAAAAGAATCAATGAATTTAATTTGAAGAAGAAGTCCAAAGAAGATAGGAGTTTGAATTGAAGAAGGAGTCTTACTTGAAGTAGAACTCTAAGTCAAGAGAGTTCAAGTCAATAAAGAGTTTGAAGTATACAATAACTCTATGAAGAATTGTGCTTAAATAGAAGTGAAGTCGTTCAGAATATTTGTGCACTTACATAACAAAAAGAGAAATTGAGAAATTGACTTCACAAGTGCTAACAACGAACTGAAGGAACACATAGAAGGAACACATCGGAGAACCTGATCCTTTACAGAGTTTATGTGTTAGGAGTTTTTCTTTGTGAATGAGTCTTGATGTATTCTTAGTTCAGTGAGTTATAAACTGAATTAGGAGTGTTGTCTTCGGGTTGTGATAACTCAAAGAGTTGGGAACACATACCTTGGAAGGTTTGTGTTCAAGGTTAGGAATTAGAGTTAGTTCCTAGGATTACAAGAGTTGTAGTTCAAATCCATAACTTGAATTTAAGGTAGGTTGCAAAGTTTGTAATCTATATTTTGTGGAGGCTCGTAGTTGATTTAGAGAAGTTGGATTTAAATTATGTAAGTGTACAGGTCGTGGTTTTTACACCTTTTGAGTCGGGTGTTTCCACGTAAAAATCTTGTGTTTTTACTTATTGTCCTTACTGCTTTGTTAGAACACGTTAGGTAACTTATTTCACACTTAGGCTAAAATATAAATCAGTAAATTACTAGGTCGTGTACAATATCAATTTTTATCAGAGCAGGTTGTCTTTTATAGGTTAACACCTAAGATAAAAGATCGAGATGAATTATGCACCACCTATTGGTCACAGCGAAGGACAGTCAACTGTCAGACCCCCAATGTTCAATGGGTCTCACTTTGGCTGGTGGAAAGCACGCATGGAGGACTTTATTCAAGCGGAAGATTATGAATTATGGGATAGGATAACTATAGGACCAACTATTCCAATGAAGATTGTCGAAGGAGTTAAAGAACAAAAAGTTAGAATTGACTTCACTGCGGAAGATTTATCAGCTCTCAGGAAAAATGCTAAGACCAAAAACATTCTTGTTTGTGGTCTTGGACCGGATGAGTACAACATAATTTCAAATTGTACTACTGCTAAACAAATCTGGGATGCATTGGTTAATGCTCATGAAGGAACAAGTCAGGTGAGGAAATTCACAGTAGCCATGCTATTCACTGAATATGAAACATTCAAAATGATGGAAGGTGAGCCTCTGTTATAAATGATTACTAGACTCACTAAGTTGATGAACGAGTTGTCATCACTGGGAAAAATCCTCACTACTGAAGAACAGGTTGACAAGGTGCTAAGGATCCTTCCTAAAAACAAATGGGATGTAAAAGTAACTGCCATAAGAGAAGCTAAAGACATCTCCATCATGACACTTGATGAACTTGTGGGAAATCTCAGAACTTATGAGATGAATATGGATGACTTAAAGAAGGAGGAAATGCTTAGCGAAAAAGCACTAGCCCTGAAAGTGTCTAATGGTGAAGATACTGAGAATGATGAGGACCAAATAGCACTTCTAGCAAAAAGATTTAAAAAGTATCTCAGGAAGGAGAAGGAAAATGAAATAAAAGAACCAATCAGAAGAAGTGGGTAAATGATAAATCTCAAAATGGATGCTACAAGTGTGAAAAAATGGATCATCATGTTAAAAACTGCCCGCAATGGGAAGCTAACCGGAGGAAAGAAAGAATGGAAAAGGAAAGGAATTCAAAGAAAAAGGAGGAATATGCAATGGAAGCTGCTTGGGGTTCAGGAGATGGAGAATCTGATGATAAAATAGATGAAACAACATTCATGGCTCTGGGTGATTCGGACTCTGAAGATGATGAAAATTCTGAGGTTAGTATCACTCATCTTAAAGAAAAACTGCATTCATTTTCTAAAAATAGATTAATTGGATTGATGAATGGGTTAATTGATAACCTTGAAAAATTAACATGTGAAAGAGATCAGTTGTTTAAAGCCTTTGCAGATAAAAAATTTGAGTAAATGGATCTCAAAGATGACAAAATTATAACTGATAAACAGAATAATTATCTGAAGAAACATGTTGAAAAACTTAAGTCATCTAACCTAGATCTAAAGTCTGAAATTTTAAGGATGACAGTTACTGAAAAAGGAAAAGGAAATATGAGTGAAATTGAAGAAAAGCTGGAAAAAGAGTTGAAAAAAAGCAAAACTGACAATTTTTTGAAAAAGAAAAGGTGAGGAAATTAAACATTGAAATCTATCAAATTAAAGTAAAGCTTGAGAAGGCAAATAGATGGACTCACTCATCTAGAATTGTTAACAAATTGAGTGATAGGGTGATCAATGAGAAGGCTGGCATAGGATTCCATAAAGAAAATATTACCTCTGAAGATTTATGTTATATTTGTGGAAAAATTGGTCATCCAACTACTGAGTGTCCAGTTTCTAATGATTTTAGAAAAAGAAATACTAAGTTTTCAAATTGAAATAGATTTATGTTTGTTGGCAGAAACAAGTCCACTAACCAGTTGTCTAGATGGGCGAGAAGAAATTTTATTCACCATTTTGATCATAAGAAAGGACCCAAGCTTGTCTGGGTTCCTAAGACTAACCTCTAAGATATTTTGCAGGTGAAGAAGAAAGGAAGCAAGTGATGCAATACATAAATATTGTTTGCTTAAGAGATATCAATGAAGACAAACAAAAGTTACTTTCGCTCACTTCACAAAAGGGGGAATGTGTCATTTAAAAAAAAGGAGGTAATGCATGTGTAAGAAAAAATAAAAAAAAATAAAATAGGTGAGGATTAAAGTGAAACTGATGAGAGTGCATTGGAACACGTTGTACCACATGTTTCATTTGTTGAACAGACTAAGGGCATATGGATAGGGGGAACAGTGAATCTTGAAACTGATTTGTCTACAAAAGTATGTGATTGTTGGATCACGTTGTTCTTTTTCAAACGACAATTCATGAATTGTGACACTAAGTAGGGAGAATTATGAAAAGAATAAATTAGACTTGGGGATGATTAAGATTGCATGAACTCCTCTCAATGATTGGCTAGAATAATTGTTCTCCTAACTTTATGAGCTAAAATGTTATTCAATTCAGTCTTACACATTTAGTTGTATGTCCCAATTCCAGATCGTTGACTTGTCTTAACCTAATTTTGTATTAGATTATGCAGAGAAATGCTAAAAACAAGCAATGATGATCACAAAATTTCTCTTATTAGGTATATATTGACAGAGGTTAATATTGTATAAAGTGAAACAATTGAGCACTCATGTTCATGTATTAATTGTTCTGATACAGAAAAAAAATTAACCGTCTAAGCACAAGAGTCTCATTCTTTCAAATTGTTTTCTCTCACTTTGTCTTCTTGGATTTTTTTTAAGCTTAAAGTAAATAGTTTCTAATTTTCAGTTCATGAGGAAGAATCAACTCCTAAAACACATCTTTTTTTTTCTATTCCACCTTGAACTCTCATATAGAAATCAGAAGTGTCAACAAAATGTCATTATCTTAGAGCTAGCAAAAAAAAAAAAAGGATAGCATGATTTTCATTGTAAGTTTTGAGGAATACTCAATTCCAATTCATGCATGGTCTTTCCAAAAAAAAAAAGTTATTGAATAGATGAACCATGCTGACCTACATGCGTCAATGCGGAAAACTAATACTCCAATGAAAGGTTGAAGTAATATTTTCACTGATACGATTGTTGAACTGGAGGTTGGTCATATTGCATATGAAAAAAAATCAGATATGAATTTAAGCTCTAAAGACTGTTCTTGTTAAAGATTGTTGACACTACTATCTCCACTTA
Organism: Solanum lycopersicoides; assembly: GCA_022817965.1. Classification (NCBI taxonomy): domain Eukaryota; kingdom Viridiplantae; phylum Streptophyta; class Magnoliopsida; order Solanales; family Solanaceae; genus Solanum; species Solanum lycopersicoides. Next base: position 8,260,709 of record CM040623.1, on the reverse strand, counting down.
TTCCATTATTTTATTCACTTCCAATGTTAGTGCCTCTAGCTTTATTCTACTCATATCAAGTATTTTGTTTATTAGTGCTCAATAGTTTTTGCTTCGTTCAATATGACTTTGATCTTATATAAAACATTATCTGGTAGTTTAATGGATTGATTATTGATTGCTTTAATGGATCATGTTCTTGCTCTCTATAATACATTCTTATGATGCATGAAGTCGTTATCTAATTGTCTTGGTGATAGTCAGTGTCCATGAATAGTTTAACTGATCAATCTAGCTCGTATATTATAGGATTGACATAGTTTTTCAATGATGCCAAAAGGGGAAGATAAGAGTTGTGTAGTGTTTATAACCCATTGACTAACTTGTTTCATGATAGTATTTCATGCTTCAGTGTCTACAGATAAAACTGTTTGAATCACAAAGAAAAGAGGTTTATCATCATCAAAAAGGGGGAAATTATTGGAATTGTTGGGATAATGCAGTTTTGATGATTGACAAAGAAAGAAGAAACACGTCAGTCAACATGGTCAAAGGTGCACTGTCACGAGCTGTTGAATTTGAAAAAGCTTCTAAAATGAATAAATACAAGAGTGCAGAAATAAAGGAATGGATAATGTTAACTTCGTGAGAAATCCCACGGAAATAAACATCTGATGAATTGAAGAGAAAGAATCAATGAGTTTGATTTGAAGAAGGAGTCTAAAGAGGCATGTATTTTTAATTGAAGAAGGAGTCTCACTTCAAGTAGAACTCTTAAAGTTACTGTTGAATTGAAGTGTTGGAGTTCGACTATAATGTAAAAGAATCAATGAATGTAATTTGAAGAAGAAGTCCAAAGAAGATAGGAGTTTGAATTGAAGAAGGAGTCTTACTTGAAGTAGAACTCTAACTTAAGAGAGTTCAAGTCAATAAGGAGTTTGAAGTATACAATAACTCTATGAAGAATTGTGCTTAAATAGAAGTGAAGTCGTTCAGAATATTTGTGCACTTACAGAGCAAAAAGAGCAATTGAGAAATTGACTTCACAAGTGCTTTCAATGAACTGAAGGAACACATAAAAGGAACACATCGGAGAACCTGATCCTTTACAGAGTTTATGTGTTAGGAGTTTTTCTTTGTGAATGAGTCTTGATGTAATCTTAGTTTAGTGAGTTATAAATTGAATTAGAGTGTTGTCTTTGGGTTGTGATAACTCAAAGAGTTGGGAACACATACCTTGGGAGGTTTGTGTTGAAGGTTAGGAATTAGAGTTAGTTCCTAGGATTATAAGAGTTGTAGTTCAAATCCATAACTTGAAGTTAAGGTAGGTTGCAAAGTTTGTAATCTATATTTTGTGGAGGGCTCGTAGTTGATTTAGTGAAGTTGGAGTTAAATCCTGTAAGGGTACAGGTCGTGATTTTTACACCTTTTGATCCGGGTGTTTCCACGTAAAAATATTGTGTTTTTACTTATTGTCCTTACTGCTTTGTTGGAACACGTTAGGTAACTTGTTTCACACTTAGGCTAAAATATAAAATCAGTAAATTACTAGGTCGTGTAGAATATGAATAACTTTAGATGGAAATATATTAGTTAAATAGACAACACTATATAAATCTCTCACCCAATATTTAGATTGTACAGAGGACTCAATCATACAAGTGACATCTAAAATATGGAAATTTTTCGTTCAACAACTCCATTTTGTTGGGTTGTATATGAGCAAGACTGTTGTGAAAAAAATCCTTTGTCAAGCAAGAATTTTTTGAATTCATAAGACATATATTCTCCACCAGAATCAGATGTTAATAATTTGATGCATGTAGAAAATGGAGAATGAATATAAGCCAAAAATGTCTTGAACATGGAAAATACCTCAGATTTGGATCTAAGAAATTACACCCATATAAACCGACTATAATCATCTAGGAATATCACAAAGTATTTGAAATTAACATGAGAAATAATTGGTGAAATTCCCAAACATTACTATGAACGCCATCAAAACACCTTGTTGCACGACTACCTAAATTAGGAAAAGAAACAATTTTAATTTTGCCTGATTTAAAAGTATAACAATCAATGAAAGCAACTGAAGATTAATTTTTATTTCCCAATAAATTGGAATTTGATAAATGAAACAACACAACAAAATTTGGATGTCCTAGACGCATATGCCGAACCTCAGTTTTACTAGAAGTAGAAGTACAAGCAAAAGATAAAACATGAGGATTGAAAACGTGTATAGGAAACAATCTTCCAACTTTAAGCCCCTTCACGATTATCGTCCCTGACACCTGATCCTGAACAAGACAACCATTACGAGAAAAACTTACATCACAATTGTTATCTACCAATTGTCTAACTGAAATAAGACTAGTTGAGAGCTTTGGTGAAACAAAAACATTCTTGAAAGTTGGAGTAATGTCCCTAACCTTTATAATGGGTAAATTACTACCATTGGTAGTTTGCATTTCTGATGGACCTCGATACTTACAAACATTTTTTAGGATTATCATTGAGGTTGTTGTTTATTGGAAGCACCTAAATCAACAATACAAAAATTAGATGTAACATCATTACCTTGTAATCCCAATGCTGAAAAGGCTGACACGATCATTTGTTGTACAATTTCAAGAGTAAGAACTTGTCCTGTAGATGAGTTATCATTAGTGGAACTATTTATCCTAACTTCCAAATCATTAATCCTACGATTTTTAAGGGTGTGTGGGGTACTCTTTGGTAATATGTTCTTGTTGTTTAAAATAATTACATAATTTTTGCCACAATTGCTAGCAATATGACCATATGTCATGCCCGAGCCTACACCCTGAGAAATACTGATACTCGAGTACCATTGTTGGCCCCAAGTGTAACATCTTGTAATCCAAAATAGCTAAGAATAAGCTAAGAAACTAAAATAATCACTTTTGGCAAGAAAGGGGAAAATTTGGAAACTTTCCTACGTTAAGAAAGTAAGTTATAGTCATTTTCAAACGGTCATAACTCCTAGCTCAGGATGAGTTAGAGTCAGTTCTTGATATGGTTGGAAATCCCTTGGAGAGATCTTTCGAAATCCACCGAGTTTGCGTATTTTCGATATCATATGAGGGATATAGGCATATCGAACTTGGGCTGTTGGATTGAGAAAGGTCCCACTCCAGGTTTAAGGAAGGGCAAACTAGTATTTTCACCTATTTATTTCCTATTTCATTTTAGGGATTTATTTGGGGTTAAAAAAAGTTTTAGTCAGATTTGAAAGTTTAACTTTATGCTTAGGGCTTTGAAAAGAGAGAAGACAATAAGGAAAGGGAGAAATATCAATAATACGCCAACAACATCAAGAAATTATGAGTGGAATTCATCGGGGGTGATCCCTATCAAGGTATGTGAGATCTTTCGTGTTGGGTCAATTCATCCACACACCAAAACTTGTTTTAATTAAGTTGTTTTAGAATTGTTTACGTGATTAGAAGTGAATTCTTGATGAATCTTGTCGAATCCCTATTGGTTTAGTTGTTGAAAGCCCATTGAATGTTTATTAGTAATTCCCAACTTGTTTTTCATATTAGATCATGTGTGTATTGAAGGTATTGATGATCCTAAGGGTTTGGGGAAAGAATTATAGGAGTTTAAAGGATTTGAGATCAAAAAACAAGTTGAAAAACTCATTAGATGCACCTGGGCAGGGCCAAGCATGTCGTGCCCCCATAGCACCAAGAAGGTTATGGCAATGCGCCTGCAGTGTGATAGGAAGGTTCCTCAGACCAACTAGTTTAGCGCAGCGCGCCCAAATCGGTGTTTTTCACATAGTTGTCGTAGTTTAGCCCCGTTAAGCCTTTCTAAGATATATTAACACTCTCCAATGATTCTAATTACTTAAAATGATTTCGAAACACCTATAAATCATCAAAGAACACAAATCATAACCTTATATCCATAATCCAATTCAAGGAAAGTTAAGATCAAAGTCAAGGAAGTTAAGAGTCAAGTCTAAAGTTAAGAATCTAGTCACAAGCAAAGTTCCTAAAGGTTTTCAAGAGTATTTACTAAACGTTTTAACTTCATTTTGAGGCTCAAGATTTGAGATAAAGTAAAGAGTAAAAAGGTTGAAGTCTTTTCTTCAAAAGTTATAAGGGAACTAAGTATTCCCTAGGAGTTGATTAGACTCAAGTTTTCAAGTTAAACAAAGAGTAAAGAGTTGAGTTCATTTCTCAAAGTTTATAAGGGAACTAAGTATTCCCTAAAAAGTATATAAATGTTTTGACATTTAAGTTAACAGGGAACTAAGATTTCCCAAAATAGTTTAGAACAAGAAAAGGGGAACATTGATTCCAAGAGCTTTTTAAAGCTAAGTGTTGAGCAATTATCTCAACCCAAAGAAAGGAAGTTGTTTTTCTAAAAGCATGAGCTAAAGTACATTTTGGGAGTAGTATTGAGCACCGATGTGGGGATGAGAGTTCACATTAACTCAAGTCTCCATGAAAACCATGTAGTCATCATGGGTATTAATGGGTCATACTTTTTAGAAGATCATATAAGTTAAGCTAGTGGATCGACTAAGTTAAGGAGTTTTATGCGACGGCAAAGTATAGGGCAGTTCTGGCAACGTGGGCAAGACATTGTATCATCCCTTAGGCTCATAGTGGTGGTTTTCGGTTAGAGAATCTCCCATAGAAATTATATTACTTTATATACATAAGTGAAGTTGAGTTTTTTATTGCATTTTATTTAACGAACTAAGTGTTTTTCATTGTTTTTACAAGCTTTTATATATATATATATATATATATATATATATATATATATATATATATATATATATATATATATATATATATATATATATATATTACATATGTCTACCTGCTTTATATTAAGTTAAGTTAACCAGGAGTGGCGTAGAGCCAAGGTAAGTGTTTCTTCTTACTCTTTTCAAGCTTATGTTTTGTTAACATTCAACTCGCATACTCGTACATTTAATGTATAGATGTCAGTTGGCCTGCATTGTAGCATGATGCAGACGTAGGTAACCAGGATCAGTATCACCCAACGCCTCGTTGATCCAGCCAAGCACTCGGAGTCAGTGATGAGCCTCCTTGCATTCTGGTGGACACATATTTACCTTTTTTATCCGTCTTTGCTTTTATAGAATATTGTGGGGTCTATCCCAACATTCATCTTAGTTTATAGAGGCTTCATAGATAGGTAGTCAGTCCTATAGTTCAGTTTTTAGTCTCTCTTTATATGCATTTCAAATATTCTATTGTGAGACTTAAGTGCCATTTTGGCCAAGACATTTATTTTAAGTATGTTTATGAGAATGTTTCTCGCTTCATATCGAGTTAAGTCTTCCGCTGAGTCAAGTAAGCCCGGACAAGGGTCCGCTCAAGGCCACCAATGGTCATTGGATGCCATCCACGTCCAGGGTTTAGGCTCGGGGCGTGACACCAAGAAAACGCTTGGACGGGCTTACTTACTTAGCGGAAGACTTAACACAAGAAATATAACTCATTCAATAACTTAAGAAATAATATCTTAGATAAAATGGCAAATCAAGTCTTAAAGGTATACAACTAAAATGAATAAGACTAAAGAATTATAACTATCTATCTATGAAGCCTCTAAAACAAAGAGGGATGTCGGGACAGGACCTCCGATCATCCTAACAACTCAAAACAAGAAAGCAATGTAAAAAGGAGCCATTTGGAAAGCAAGGAGGCTCACCAACTAACTCTGAGTTCTCAACCTGATCAACGAGGTGCGGGATGTTGATCCTGGTTCCTGTGTCTGCATCATAAGATGACGCAGGACAAATAACATTAGTACATTAAATGTACAAGTATGTGAGTTGGAATGCTAAGCATAACATAGGCTTGAAAAGAGTCTGAAAGGAACACTTATCTTGGCTTTACTCAACTCCTAAATAACTTAACTCAATATAAAACAATAAAACACATGCAATATATGGAAAGCTTGTAAAATAGTGGAAAACAACTTAGTTCGTTAAATAAAATGCAATAACAAACTCAACTTTACTCATATAATAAAGTAATATAGTTTTTGTGGGATATTCTCTAATCGACAACCGACACTATTAGCCTAAGTGGTGATACAGTGTCGATCCCACGCTGCCAAAACTGTCCTATACTTTGTCTTCATATAGGACGCCTTAACTAAGTGGATCCACTAGTCTACGCTAAAAAGCACTTAAGGATTCATCTAAAAAGTATGATTGTTACTACCCATGATGGCTACATAGTTGATGGAGACTTGAGTTATCTAAACTCGCGTCCCCATATCGGTGCTCAATACTACTCCCACAATGTACTCAAATCATATGTTTTAAAACAAAAATCTTTCTTTGGTTTGAGATAATTACTCAAAACTTAGCTTAAAAGCTCTCTTGAAAATAAGTGTTTCCCTTTCTTGTTCAAATGTGAAAATATTTGAAACTCTTGGAATACTTAGTTCGCTTATAACTTTTTGAAGAACTGAATTCAACTCTTTACTCTTTTCTTAACTCAAAACATAAGTCATAAAACAAAGTCAAAATGTTTGTGAAAGACTCTTGAAAACTTATATGAATTTCTCCTGACTTGATTCTTAACTTTCGGTGAATTGAATTGTGGATTCAAGGTTCATGATCCCATGTTTATGGATGATTTCATGATGTTTAGACGTACCTTAGAGTGTTGGAATCAACTAGAAAACATAGGTACGTTGCCAAGGAACTAGTACATAATGATGGGGAAGAAATGGAAGAACTGGTGTCCTTGCGCTCTGAGAGGCCCGGGATGCCAACCCTTGAATGTCAAATAGTAATTTGGGATGCTCTGGCTGGCGCGGCGCCCCATATGTCAACTTTCAGTGGCTTCTTTGGAACGCGCTGAGAGGCGCGACGACCCAACCTCTTCCCCAGATTTTTGATGAAATTCCTCCTTCATTTTTCAACTCTAAACCCTCTAAACTCAAGTGCGTATTTCTCCAAACACTTTTATTTGACTACATACAAAAAATATGTAAGAACTGACCCAAAACGATATGTAATTTCATGGATTTGAACCCAAGAACTTCTCAACAACTTATCAATTAAGATTCAAACGAAACTTTCAACAATATTCATCAAGAACACAATTTCTAAAATCTTAAGAACGACAATACACTGAAATAAATCATGATTAGTGTGTGGATGAACTAACCAATGTTATGTGATCTCATATACCTCGTAGGGATCACCTCTTGATGAAATCCACAAGCGATTCTTGAACGTTCTTGACGAATCTTGAACTTTCTTCTCTTTCCTTCTCTTTTTTCTTTTTTCCAAGCCCTAGCATGAATTTTAACTTTTTAAAATTGATCTAATTCTGACTATACCCCAATTAAACTCCTAAAACGAATTAAAATAATTAGGTAAGGAAAAAGACCAAAACACACTTCCATAATCCGGATTGGACTTTCATTATTTGAACATCCCAATGACTTCCAATGGGCATATCTCAATCATACAAACTCGAAATTGTGCAAACTCAGCGGCGTTGGAAATGTTATTCCAAGATCTTTCGTACGATAGCTGGAAACATAAAAATCATCTTGATCTAGGAGTTATGGTTGTTTGAAGTTTACCAAAAACTCAACTCAACATACTTAACAAAAATTCCAGATTTTTATATTCTTTCCAAAAATGGCTATTTCCAATTGTTAATTTCTTCCTAGTTAATTCAACTTGAGAGATGTTACACCATATTTCTTGCAATTGCATCATTGAGTTCTACTCATATCGCTTCCTTTCCTTTACCTTGAGAACCAAATGCAATTGTGACATCATTTTATTTCTTGAGAGAATTTTGTGTGACAAGACATTGCTCTTCATGAAGTAATACCCTAAAACATCCAAACAGGGAGACGGGTTACGGTTCGTCAGGTTAGAGCGAACACTCTCAAAGTCGTAGCATAATTTTGTCAAAAACTAGTCTCTCTTGCTTTAATGACGGATAACGGAAAAAAAGTCAGTAGGTATTTTGGCATGCATAGACAATATCTGTAAATTCAGCCCATAAGTTTTGAAATCCAGAAAAATAATCCTGAGTAGAAAGACCTCCTTGAGAGTAATTAGCAATTTCATACTCTAACTGAAAGTGTCTTGCGCTATTATCTTGGTTGTAAACCTTTTGTAAGTAATCTCACATGGCCTTAGCTGTCTTGTATCGCCTGAGATTAAGAAATGTAAGAGGGTCAATTGACCCCAGAATCCATGTCATCACCCGAGCATCTTTAATCTCCCTTCACCTAGCTTTGTTGCGTTAGTAGGAATAGGATCGTTTCTATCTTATGACCCCATAGTTCTTTGCCGGTGACAAACAACTAAAACTGAAACTCCAAATAACTATAATTTTTTCTAGTGAAATGAACATGGATTCAAAGTGATGTGAATTCACGCTTTTGAATAGCTATGAAAACTACAAAGACTCAAGAAAGCAACTAGAATTACCAAGAAAAAATTCCTAGGTGGTAGTAGCGATTGTTGATGAACATTCAACCAATAAAAACCAAGATTTTCAATTTTTTTTTAGAAGGAACCACATATGACTCTATGAAACAAGACAACCAAAAGAAAGCTGTAATACCATATCAATTTTCTCATGAATGCTCCTCAAAGTGAGAGAGTCTTTCCATTATATACATAATAAAAAGATTATACATCCCTAAAGATCTGTCATTCCTATCCCTAAAGATCATGTATTCTATATCTAGAAATCTACTATTGAATCCCTCTAAATCTGTCTTGCTATCCCTCCAAATAAGTTATTCCATAACAATATTTATTCCTTCGATTCTGCCAAAAAATGTATATGATCATGCTAGTTTATATCACTATATAATAAAATTAATATATACAACCATTTATTTGTCCATCATGCTAGCAATTGCTTCCAGAAAATCCACCGCAAATTGTTGGACAAACACTCAATGGAGCCTTTGGGAATGTATTTCGAATCATTAGAAGGGGGAGGGGGGGGGGTAAAAGGAAATTGTTTAAGCTACCATCGTTTATGTATAATAAATATCCTAAGATTTTTCATTATTGTCACTGTCACTTTATTAAAGCATATTTGTCAAAAATAACTACACCAGATTGATGTTGGGTTTGTTTTGGTTAGGGGGAGAATTTGTGGGACTCGTGTGATACAATATCCCTTGTGTGAACCTCCTTATATTTGAATTGGTTGACATTGTTTCTCTCTATATTTTCTATTCTCATATTTATATAGTGAACTAGGTAAACTATCCGCGCTTCGCGCGGTGGTGAACTACCTCAATAAGCTTACCCTTAATCATTTGGTATATCTGTCTTTTTGAGTGAGTACACTGAATTCTTGAGAATATATTATCCAAAGGCGAATCATAATATTTCTTTAATCCTACAAAAAAAAAATTGATTCTTAATCTTAATATATATATATATATATATATATATATATATATATTTATTAGTTTTTCATTATAGTCTAGATTTTCGTCATCTTAGACGTGAATCCTCCAATAGTAAATTTAATCAAAGAGTAGAAAAGATCTTTTATTATTTCATTCTGTTTTATCTATCTTTTCAAAAAGTGGTATAGTCATTTTATCCATCATTTTAAGGAGTTTTTCTCTTGTTCAAGGTCTCTACATTATTATTTTTCATCATTATGGTCAAAGCTTCTATTTTTTTTATTTGTAATATCATGTTTTGAATTACATCTTTATCTTTATTTCTTTAGGTTCTGATTAATTAGAATTCTTCCTACTTTGACGGGGAATTCTTTATCTCAATTCCCATAATTCAAACTGCAAAGTTCCAAGGATATCACCCCGTAAATGGATATTTTAATGCTCCGAACTATATATAGATTAAAGTCATTTAATTAATCGGTCTAAGAATTATACATGACAGTAATAGTCTAATGATTAAACCAAACTCTTAAATAACATATCCTAACTTCAACCTAATGAACAAATACATCAACATACATGTACCATTACTCTGCAAAAGATGCCAAGAAATAATTGACTCAATAAATGCTCGTCGCACAAATTCATTTAACTTAGATAACCTAAGGAATGATAGGCAACCTCTAAAACCTTAGTTCAATTAAGAGGGAAAATACATCAAAACAATTATCATCTTTGCGATAGAAACAACTTATGAAAGACATGTGATTCCATATAATGTTAACATTGATTTATCTGAGAAGAGGAGACAACAAATGAATTACAGTGAGAATACATATATATTTGCTTTGTTAGACTTGAAGTAAAATTGGAGTTATAAGGAAAACATTTTACATTGAAAAAATTACACCAAGAAAGAAGACAGATATTGAATCTTAACTTTAAAACACCAATTGGAGTTGTAACTCCACAAAGGTGCCTTCTTTTTCATTAGTCTTAAAACTAATATCTGGAGTTGCAATATATGATACTTCTAATATTGCCTTCCAAATCCTTCTAAAACTGGACAAAAATAAATAAGGATATCATTTTACATATTTCTCCACTACGCCAGATAATGAGAAGTAAATTAGCAATATCTTAATCGAGATAGTAAATAGGTAAAAAAAAAATTTTATCTTCTCCTCCCCTTCCCCCAAAAAAACAGACTCATGGGTTCAATGGAACCAACCACACAAACTCTCTAGCCCTCAGAATATAAGATTGCTTCAAACATGTTAGTCACATTGTAGTGAACTATTTCTCTGTTCCTATTTGATTTAAAACCACAACAACGTCTATGTGAGCCACTGAGCCTTGATTTGGCTTTCTGACTTTTCTTTACAACTTTCCAAATAATAATATCTCCCAAAGGAAGTAAAACATATAGTCAGTAACCGGTGCATAACACATCAGGAAATAATCATCATTATTGTTATTAAAGTAAAATAACTAATTTAAGGGAATAAAGGCCAAATGTATAGTACGTTGGGTACTACTCAAATGTGTTCTTGATTCTTACTGACAACAATAGTAAAAGGCAAGAGGTATGGGATAAAGTGTAAATAACAATTAATTACACCTGATTCATTTATGACATACAAGAAATCTCAATCAATCACAAATATATGCAAGACTTTAGAGACCATGAAATATCTTGAGTACAATAGTAAGTCATTGAACTGCACTTGCTATAGAAGTAAATTCCACTTGATTATGCAATAAATTGTTCAAGCGAGTAAATTTCACTTATTCTAACGTAATCCATGTGATCGTAAAAGGGGTGTTCTTCAATGTGATAGAGAGATAGAGGAAGAAAAGAACATGTGGGACGTGAAACTTGTTTTACAAAAATAATATATTGAAATAAAAAATGACTGAGTTTCGAAAAATCAATTAATCTTATGATTTAAGAGAAATCAATTTTTCAAATTTACAGAGTCGACACTTAATTTTTAAATAAAAATCAAGAAAAACTTATAATCATTTTCAAGAGATTTAAACAAATAAAATCAATTGAAAAAAAGGTTCGAAGTTCAAATGTACATTCCGAGAAGGTGTTAGGCCCTCGGAATGCCCGCTAACTTGCGGTTGACCGGCGATTTGACTAAATGACTTTCAAATTATTTCCAAATTCTAACAAGTATAGAAAACTTATCTTTATTTATTTACTTACTTACTATTATTATTATTATTTTAATTAATTATTTTTAGGAAAAGGAGGAAGATCATTTTAAAAGGATAGTGACTTAAAGTGGTTGATAAGACTAATAAAATGAAAAGCTAAGTGACCCATATATATATATATATATATATATATATATATAAAGAGAAATGCCAATCTCGAGAATTTAATTAAATTAAACCATGAAATAAACAAAGTTAGTCAAAATAATACAAATAGGAGTAAAAGGGAAGAGTGTGTAAATTTGGGCCTTAGGCCCAAATCTTTATAACCGTCCTAAATCTAAAATGACCCAAAATGGATCTTGACCCATTTAGACCTGTTGGGCCTCTTGGAATTTCCTTTGGGCTTCTGGCCCTATATTCCTTCCTTTCCACACTTAAAATCTGTGTATACACCAACCATATATGGATGTATACAATACATATTTTAATTCGCTTTCGTGTATATTTAGATGTATGCTGTCCATTTCAGATTTTCAGTACCTGTTTTGTCAGTTCAGACCTGTATATAATGATTCTTTCCATGTATACTTGTGTATACAATTGTATACTTCATGTATACTGCCCTTTTTTGGGCTTTTTGAGACCTGCAAAATTAATTTCCAGCCTACATTTATCGTCCTCAACCTGTACATCAGTTTTGCAGCTTGCTAAGGGGGTTGACTCGAAGAAAGGCAAGGGTGGAGTCCAAAGTGGACATCGATTCGATATCACATGCAACAAAGGAGTATAAGGATTAATATGCGAGAAAAGGACTTCCAATCAATTACCAAATGCGCACAAAAAAAATTAAAACCATAAATAATTCATATTTCCGGCATACCCGATATATTTCCACCAAATTAGCTAAGAAATGGAAGGATTTATTCTACACAAGAAATCATTATCACACTAGAGATAAATTAATCATGCATGGTTTAGACAAATTCCTTTTAATCTGAAAAGGAATCAGTAGCAAATATCATAATGAAATCAACCTAAGCTAATACAATTAAATGCAGGAACAAATTCAATTAAAACATATTATATTAAGCCACAGAGATAATGATCTAAGGTGAAGCTTAAACCAACATCTAACATACATACTAACAAAACAAACAGAATAATACTTATCAAACTAAATGGCACCATCAAAAGTAAATGAGAGCATTTTCAAGCAAGGTTAGATTTTAACAAATCAAAAGAATATCTTTTAACAGACCAAATTGAACTCTCAGTCAAGAACTCAAGATTAACACCTAAGTCAAATATTTAAGAAAACAAATGCAGTAAATGGGCAGTGAAGAAGCAATGCAACATATGAAGTGCTAAACATAATGAAGTAACCCAGATAGAAGTAATAGTAGCTACTTAACAAAAGAAGGAGATAGTTAAACATTTTTCATGACTTAAGCTAACGAGAAATCAAATCTTTTAAAGCATAAAAACCAAGAATCGAAGCCTAATCGTAGCAATAGTCGTACGTCTTGAAAAGTGAATAATTAACAAAATATTAAATCCTAACACAATTTAACTATGTAGCTAAACTACAAACAAACACCTATTTTATGTATGCTACTAGAATGGAACATAATAAAAGGAAAAAAGATACCTTCTTCGGTGCAGTGAACAGAGACATCAACGAGCTTGAAAGAGCAGCGACTTCCGACTATTTCGAACTTCAGGAGTTCCTATGAGTCCTAGCAGCCCACGAACAAGGAAAACGAGAAAATAACTAAGGAGTATTTCTTATGTCGGTGTTGCAACCTAATGATCTTTCCTCAAAAGTTCTTGTCAATTTTTCCCAACTCTTTTCCAACTCTTTCCTCTGCTTTTTTCATTTTTCATTTTTTTTTCTCTTTTTTTTCAACCTCTATTTTCTCTAGCTTTTCTTCCCTAATATTTTTTCTCTAACAGTGAAGTCCCCCTTTTGATAATGAAGAAGATGGGGTATAAATAGATGAGAAGGGGGCTGATTTGAGGGGGAAAAAATGAGATGGATTTTTGAAATTCAAAATTCGAAAATTCCCTTAAGAGATTAGGTGAAACCTGTCAATATACAATCTTGTACAATTCTTCAACGGGAAAACGAGGAGAGACGTCCGATTATTTGGAGAAAGGACGCTTGAGGTGCGAGATCTTGACACCTAAGAACTTTCCAACGTTCTTCGTACGAACGGATAAGAAGAGAGTGGTAGGGGGAAGACGAGCGATTGGATCAGGCGAGATGGGTCGAGTTCAATTTGGTTTCTAAGTTCCGTTCGTTCTGGATTCTTGGAGAAGAAGAAGAACAGTATCGGTCGATTTGGTGTTGTATGTTGTTGTCATGGGTTTCTATTGAGTTGGAATGGTCCCTGTTATTGTTAGTGGGCTAGACTGATGGGAATTGGAATTAGAATGGGAAATTAGGTAGGCTGGAAATCATGAAATGGGCTGCTGAAATTTGCAAACCGAAAGACCCAAAAGTGGTTTGCAAATGGGTTTAAGGATTTGGGTAATGAATTAATATAAATTAATTAAAAAACTTCATAATCTTAACAAAATAAAATAATCAACTTAATTATAAACTAATTAACCTAATATATACTATTGAGTAATTAAACTAATTAACCAGCTATTTAATTAAAACAAAATCATTTTGAGACGATTTTCAAATATTTGTAAAATAAACTAATCATATACATAATTATGTAAAACATATATATCATCTAAAAATTACAAAAATGTATAAAATTTTTAATATATATATATATATATATATATATATATATATATGTATATATATTTATAACTCTATTTTATTTTATTTTATTTTTATTTGTTTTGAAATTTTATAAAACTAATCATTTTAAATCGGTTGAAATTTAGGAAGCTCGATATGATTAATTTATATTGGGGAGGGTCAAAATTGGGTGTCAACAACTGTTCCTCATTTTCTTTGAATTGATGCAAGAAATTTGAGGAAAATGAAATTGACTGAGCCAATTTTGACCGACCACATCTTCAATTTTGAAAAGGGGCTTGGTACTGACTTTAGGAACTATGGCCAAATATGAAAGTGGATTTCCTACATATCTCAGGCTATATGAGAATTCAGGCGACTTGTAGTTCGATATGCTTGATTTCACGCACGATTAAAAAGAGTTCAAAAGTCATCTCGATACCGAATTATGAAGGGACCGACATGCTCGGGAATAGGATTTAAGAGAGGATGTTGGGATACAGCCGAGTTTTCAAAACTGAGCCCGCCTACATATCCTTAAACCTTAGGAATCAGGCTGTTTGTAGTTCGACTCGATCAGTTGAAAAAGAAATCTATTATGCTAGATAACCTTTGGTTCTGGACAAGTGACAAATTAAATCGAGTATGAAAAAGAGGCTTGTAACCTCTTAGCCATGAATGTGGCGCGCTTCACGCCCATAATTAAGAGCTTACACGAACATAATTTCCAAAACTCTTAGTGTATCATCATTCAGATTGGAAAATTGCTTCCGGCTGATACCGAAATTTCTGGATGCAAAGTGAAAATGACAAACCGAAAGAAAAACCCACATGCCTTATGATAGGGGTATGGTTTGATTATGGTGGAAGTCGCTCCTGTGCTCGCGTCCTAAGAGTTTGACACTCCTCTTTGGACTATGTCTCAGTTCGCTGCTAAGAAAAAGTTCCACGCTGTGTTGCGTCCCTTTTGAGGTCGTCCGCACCTGTGGTTTGATTTGAGAGTTCATCCTCTTAGATGCTCTCGACAAAGACTGAAACAACTTGTTAGTAGAAAATATAACTGGAAAAGTGGTAGTATCTCTTACGATGCTTTTCAGTCACTCTTGATGTGAAAGATGTCACATATGTATGTTCAGTATATGCCGCTTTCAAACACAGTATATCCATTAAAACTCATGATTTGCTGAGGATTCAGAGATATCATTGCTCGTTTTCTACATGGTAAACTCTGGTGATCTCCGCAACAAGATAGCTAGCTTAATAATTATCCAACTGTAACGAGGTGGATGCTCAATAATATTCCAATTGTAACGAGATGGATGCTCGATAATATTCCAACTGTAACGAGGTGGATGTTCGATAATATTCCAACTGTAACGAGGTGGATGACTCGATAATATTCCAACTGTAACGAGGTGGATGGCTTAATAATATTCTAACTGTAACGAGGTGGATGGCTCGATAATATTCCAACTATAACGAGGTGGATGACTCGATAATATTCCAACTATAATGAGATGGATGCTCGATAATATTTCTTTTGTAACGAGGTTGATGACTCGATAATATTCCAACTGTAACAAGGTGGATGACTCGATAATATTCCAACTGTAACGAGGTGGATAGCTCGATAATATTCCAACTGTAACAAGGTGGATGACTCGATAATATTCCAACTGTAACGAGGTGGATGACTCGATAATATTCCAAGTGTAACGAGGTGGATGGCTCGATAATATTCCAACTATAACGAGGTGGATGACTCGATAGTATTCCAACTGTAACGAGGTGGATGCTCGATAATATTCCATCTGTAACGAGGTGGATGGCTCGATAATATTCCGACTGTAACGAGGTGGATTCTCGATAATATTCCAACTGTAACGAGGTGGATGACTCGATAATATTCCAACTGTAACGAGGTGGATGACTCGATAATATTCCAACTGTAACAAGGTGGATGGCTCGATAATATTCCAACTGTAACGAGGTGGATGACTCGATAATATTCCAACTGTGACGAGGTGGATGCTTGATAATATTCCATCTGTAACGAGGTGGATGGCTCGATAATATTCTGACTTTAACGAGGTGGATTCTCGATAATATTCCAACTGTAACGAGGTGAATGATCGATAATATTCGAATATAATTCAAAATATGAACCTGAAATGAAAAAACAAATATACGAACCACTTATGGGGTGGATCGCCCAACAAAACTATATGCTAGACTCTTTGATTGGCCAATCAAAACACATAATTCACTTATGGGGTGGATACCCAAAAAAAAGGAATTTTGACTCTGACATTGTCAAGAAGCACGTACGCCTAAATTACTACACGACAATGATACTAAAATACTAAATTAACGTATATGCACGTCGTGACTATGATTCTCTCTTTGAAAGACAGAATTATCGAGGTGAATTACTTAATTTCTTCACATGAAAATAAAGTCACTCTCGTCTTCCTTAATAAAATCAACAGAATTTGAGTTTGTTGCAGTCATTTTCAATTGTTATCAAAAACTTGTACGGATTCGATAACTTTGACTGTCATGAAAATATTGCGGTCACCAACATCTTTCTGATGTAATGGACTCGTTGATCTTCCCTTGCGACACTTCTAAGAAGTGTCACTTTTGATCATCTTCAAATTTGATATCGATTTCACATACGATTCTGACTTTACCAATATTGCCACCTGCAAAGCTCGACACCAAACGTTAGTATTGACGATGAAGTAAAAAAAAAGTAAAGATAAAGAACTAGATTACGTTATTTGGCTTATCGAGATTAGGATATGATGAGCCTAATTATGACATCGATCATGACTCGTTACTAGTGATCATCCAACACTTTGTTTCTTACAACTTTGAAAGAATCTATTAGTGTGTGGCTTCAATATTCCTGCAACATAAAAGAAAATTGTTTATAAATCATTTGAGGCAACGTAATGAAATGAAGATAAGTTGAGATAGAAAGTTTTCTAGTTATGTTGATGAGGCCACAAGAGGCGTAAATGATGTCTTTTTCCATGTTTCACAACTTTGACATTGTCATTTTTGTGACTTCATTGTTCCTGCATTCAAAGAAAAATTCTTAGTTTGAAAACTGATTTGTGTCGGTTTTGTTCCCACGCTCCTTCATGCGGTTGACTTACACGTTCGGCCGTCCTTTGTAAGACAGTGTTGATGGAATTTTTTAGGACCCTCCTCAAAAATTTTGTTCCTGTCTGAAATATATTTAAATTTCGTAACTTGCTTTGTTAATTCTAAGGTTGCCCATTCAGGAATTTTGAGGCCCCTCCTCAAAATTCTATCTCAGTTTGCCTCAATAATTAACGAATGACATTTGTGAAATTTTTGAGATCATCACAAAAATTCTGTCCCAGTTGCAAACTCGATTACCGTAATTCTTGAGATCCCCCCAAAGCTAACTCCGTAGCATTTTGGTCTTCAGTTTTGACTTGTTAAAGAAGTCCATCTTCAAATGAATTTTTGAGATCCTCTCAAAAAATTTGTCCCACTTTCCATTATAAAGAGAAATGGAAATCTTACTGGGTATATGACCGAGCCGTTGTGGCGCTCAAGTATCCCGTTGGAGCAGGAATCAGGTCAAACAAAGTTCCCCTCAAGGATTAACAATAATAAACATTTTACAAAGAAAGCTTACCGAGGCCGACATAGGCCGCCTACGTATCTCATTCTTGAAAAATTCAGGTCGAACATAGTTCAAATACACAAAAATATTAAAAAGGATAAAAGGGGTGACCGAGGCCGACATAGGCCGCCTACCTATCTCATTTTTGAGAATTCAGGTCAGACGTAGTTCATTACATAGAAATATTAAAAGGGATAAAAGGGGTGACCGAGGCCGACATAGACCGTCTACGTATCTTATTTTTGAGAATTCAGGTCAGACGTAGTTCATTACAAGGGAAGGTGCGACAAAATGGACAAAAGAGATTAAATGTGCATTTTCAAAAGAAAGATAATAATAACTCTATAGGCAGAATTCTGGCCGACATTGGGCATACTTCTTATCAACCATTTGACGACTAATATCTTCAAATGACTCTGTTCAACCATGGTTGGAAATGCTTAATCAATATTGATCAAATTGTTGTTGATCATGTTTTGAATCTTGTGCTTGAGGGTTGAACAATACTCTGTGTCGTGTCCAACAGCTCCAGAATGATAAGCACATCTGTGGTCAGCCTTGTAAAATTTCCCCAAAGGATTGACTGGTCTTCCTTCTATAGGATAGAGCACACCCATTGCTTTTAACCTTTCATAAAGTTGAGTTTGAGATTCCCTTAATTGTGTAAATACTTTAGGAGCCTTCCTAAAGTTTGGACGGGGAAATTTTTTCTGATTGACATTATGGTTTTGATACTTCCTTTGGGAAGATGACCGCATATGGGTAGCCGTGATCGTACATACCTCTTGTGCCTTTCCTTTTGATGTATCCATATCACTAATTCTGGTAGCTTTTCCATTAGCTCGCAATGCGGTAAAGTTTTTGACCCTTCCAGTGTTGAAACCATCTTCCAGAGCTTCTCCAACTTTGACAATCTCGACAAATTTTTGTCCCATCATACACAACATTCTTTCATAGTACTCTGGCTCTTGAATTCGAATGAACATTTCCGCGATCTCATGTTCTGACATGGGAGGTTGAACTCTCGCAACGTTTTTTCTCGAACGAAGAGCGTACTCTCGAAAATTTTCTGTAGACCTCTGTTTGATCTTCTCCAAGTAGTAGCGATCTGGGTCAGCTTCTACGTTATGTCCAAATCTTTCTGTGAAATCCTTTGCAAGTGCATTCCAACTTGTCCATTGTTTCAAGTCTTGTGATGTAAGCCACTCCAGAGCTTCTCCACTTAGACTTCGACTGAAGAGACACATCAACAATGCTTCATTTCTCCCAACTCCCACGAGTTGATCACAATAAACTTTCAGATGTGCTAGAGGATTTCTAGTTCCATTAAAGGTGACGAACTTTGGCACTTTGAACCTTTATGGAAGGTCCAAATTTGGATGAATGCATAAATTTTCATAATTCAGCCCCACATCTTCTGAAGCGTAATCAAGTTCTTTTATCACTTTCGTAATATCTTCCTTCATGATCTGCTTAGTATTTTCCTCTTTGGCCCTCCACTCCTTCTCCTTCTCTACGTAGTGGTCAAGTTCGGAATATGCAGTATAGTGAAGATGTGAATTGGTTTGGACTGGGATATCAAAAGTGACTTTTAGAGGTAAGGGTTGAGAGTTTTGTGGATTTTGAGTGTCTATAGAAGGGGTCTGATACATGAAAGGGGGTGTTTGATTGTTGTTGACGTTTAAGCTCTGAAATGGAGGGAGTATTTGAGAGTTATTTGCATTTTGATTTTGAAGAGGAGGAAAAATTTGAGGATTGGTATTAAGGTTCTGAAGAAGATGCGGTGCTTGGTATGAAGTGCTGGCGTGATGAAGATTTGACATGGTTAGGTCAATGGTGGAAGGATTTTGAGTAGGGTTGGAGGGTAGGTTATTTTTTATATGTTCCGAATTTGAAGTCAGAGGAGGAAGATGAAGTGGAAGCCTTCCATTTCCTAGAGAGTTGACATCGATAGTCGAAATTGACAAATCTTGTTTTTTCTGGAGCTCAACCCTCAACTCAGCAATTTGTTGCATCAACTGTGCAATTAACTCATTTTGTTCAACGGCAGGCGGTTGAACTATAGCAACTTCAGTCAGGCTGGTATTCTCATTATTCTCAGTCATTTTTCTTCTTTCTTTCAATAAATTTCGATTGGGAAAGTAATCTTTGAAAACTTTGAATGTTCAACAACTAATCAACACAAATCAGTTTTGAGTACCTGACAAAGAAAAATAACTCAAACAACAAATGTGTTAGATTGTGTAGGCAGTAGGTAATACAAGATATCACACACAAAGCTGTAAGCACACAAGAGCCGCTTCATTTGAAGAAATACTAGCCCACAATTATAAAGAAATAATTAGATAGACAGAAATTTGTCTATCTGATTTTTAGCTTTGTGAATAAAAATGTCAATTGAATATTTTATTGTCTTACTTCCGGTTTTTTACTAAGATGTAACTCTAATTTCTTTGTAAGATTTAAAAAATATAAAATTTCTCAAAATAGGGACTGAACCTTGAAAGACTGCCTACGTATCTCACGGAGAGAATTCAGGTCCTACGTAGTTATACCCACTTGAATCTCTTTCGATTTGAGATGGCGACTCTATTTTGATATGAGAGACTGAGATTTGAAAATGAAATTCAATTTTATTTATTTTTGGGAAACTAAAGAAGAGTATTGGATGCACTTTTTATAGTGACTTGATATTTATGCTTAAGGAGTTCTAGAAAATATTTTCGAGAATGAGTAGGCTGGAACATCTCCAAATGAAGCAATATATTCACATAAGCAATTATAACACATAAACAAATATTGCACGTTCTAAACAAATATCTGATCCTTTTGTGCCAAGAGTAGGCATAGAGATTTGAGGGATGTATACGTCATTTGAAACATTTCATTGCTCCAAAACTCAAATTTATACAAATTTTATGAATAAAACTAAATGGGGATACATAATTAGGGGAAACGGGATACAAAATAATCAGTCCCACGCAGGGGTACGATTCTAAACTATGCTTCCATGGAAGGTCCTTCCTTCTTCATTTCTTCTCATCTTCGGGTGCTCACGTCTTAGAATGGACTAATAACTTGTGAGCTCTTTCTTTGAGTAGAATAGGGTATAACACATATGACATATACATCCTTCAAATTTAACACATAAATATGATCGCCCGTTCAGGCCGTGGCCCTTTTGGACTCAAGGTGGTCTCTCTAATTGGCCCAACACACCTTGGGTGTTGGGTCATCTTAGGCAAATGTGCTACTTTCGGGATTTGGTTTTGCTCTATCTTAGTTTGACTAGGAGTGGGTTTTATTTATAGTGGAAAGGGTGACCCAAGCGGACTACTTAGGCCGGGACAGTTAACGACCATTTACTATCAAGTAGCCAACTACATTCGTCAGGGTGCCCTGAAAAAGAATTTGGTTAACGAACGACTAGGATCCCGCTTAATCATCCTTTAGATGATAAAAATTAATCGTCGTTTGACGGAATGATGATATGCCATGAATGCAATGCCAGTTTATAATTTAAACAAATTAAACACATATAAGAAATCTAATAATAACAATTAGTCCAAATAGTCAAATTATTTAGGTTAGAACTTAACTAATCCCCAGCAAAGTCGCCATTTCTGTTTTACAAAAATAATATATTGAAATAAAAAATGACTGAGTTTCTAAAAATCAATTATTCTTATGATTTAAGAGAAATCAATTTTTCAAATTTACAGAGTCGCCACTTATTTTTTAAATAAAAATCAAGAAAAACTTATAATCATTTTCAAAAGATTTAAACAGATACAATCAATTGAAAAAAAAGGTTTGAAGTTCAAATGTAAATTCCGAGAAGGTGTTAGGCCCTCGGAATGCCCGCTAACTTGCGGTTGACCGGCGATTTGACTAAATGACTTTCAAATTATTTCCAAATTTTAACTAAGTATAGAAAACTTATTTTTATTTATTTACTTACTTACTATTATAAATATTTTTTTAATTAATTATTTTTAGGAAAAGGAGGAAATCATTTTAAAAGGATAGTGACTTAAAGTGGTTGATAAGACTAATAAAATGAAAAGCTAAGTGACCCGTACAAAATAAATATTTAAATATATATCTATATATCTATCTATCTATATATATATATATATATATATATATATATATATATATATATATATTGAATATAAAGAGAAATGGCAAACTCGAGAATTTAATTAAATTAAACCATGAAATAAACAAAGTTAGTCAAAATAATACAAATAGGAGTAAAAGGGAAGAGTATGTAAATTTGGGCCTTAGGCCCAAATCTTTATAACTTGTCCTAAATAAAAAATGACCCAAAATGGATCTTGACCCATTTAGACCTGTTGGGCCTCTTGGAATTTCCTTTGGGCTTCTGGCCCTATATTCCTTCCTTTCCACACTTAAAATATGTGTATACACCAAACATAAATGGATGTATACAATACATATTTCGACTCGTTTCCGTGTATATTTAGATGTATGATGTCCATTTCAGACTTCCAGCACCTGTTTTGTCAGTTCAGACTTGTATATAATGATTCTTTCCATGTATACTTGTGTATACAATTGTATACTTCATGTATACTGCCCTTTTTTGGGCTTTTTGAGACCTTCAAAATTAATTTCCAGCCTACATTTATCGTCCTCAACCTGTACATCAGTTTTGCAGCATGCTAAGGGGGCTGACTCGAAGAAATCCAAATCGAAGAAAGGCAAGGGTGGAGTCCAAAGTGGACATCGATTCGATATCACATGCAACAAATGAGTATAAGGATTAATATGCAAGAAAAGGACTTCCAATCAATTACGAAATGCGCACAAAAAAAATTAAAACCATAAGTAATTCATATTTCCGGCATACCCGATATATTTCCACCAAATTAGATAACAAATGGAAGGATTTATTCTACACAAGAAATCAATATCACACTAGAGATAAATTAATCATGCATGGTTTAGACAAATTCGTTTTAATCTGAACAGGAATCAGTAGTAAATATCATAATGAAATCAACCTAAGCTAATACAATTAAATGCAGGAACAAATTCAATTAAAACATATTATATTAAGCCATAGAGATAATGATCTAAGGTGAAGTTTAAACCAACATCTAACATACATACTAACAAAACAAACAGAATAATACTTATCAAACTAAATGGCACCATCAAAAGTAAATGAGAGCATTTTCAAGCAAGGTTAGATTTTAACAAATCAACAGAATATCTTTTAACAAACCAGATTAAACTCTCAGTCAAGAACTCAAGATTAGCACCTAAGTCAAATATTTAAGAAAACAAATGCAGTAAATGGGCAGTGAAGAAGCAATGCAACATATGAAGTGCTAAACATAATTAAGTAACCCAGATAGAAGTAATAGTAGCTACTTAACAAAAGAAGGAGATAGTTAAACATTTTTCATGACTTAAGCTAACGAGAAATCAAATCTTTTAAAGCATAAAAACCAAGAATCGAAGCCTAATCGTAGCAATAGTCGTCCGTCTTGAAAAGTGAATAATTACAAAATATTAAATCCTAACACAATTTATGTATGTAGCTAAACTACAAACAAACACCTATTTTATGTATGCTACTAGAATGGAACATAATAAAAGGAAAAGAGATTACCTTCATCGGTGCAGCGAACAAAGACATCAACAAGCTTGAAAGAGCAGCGACTTCCGACTATTTCAAACTTCAGGAGTTCCTATGAGTCCTATCAGCCCACGAAAAAGGAAAACGAGAAAATAACTAAGGAGTATTTCTTATGTGGGTGTTGCAACCTAATGATATTTCCTCAAAAGTTCTTGTCAATTTTTCCCAACTCTTTTCCAACTCTTTCCTCTGCTTTTTTCATTTTTCTTTTTTTTTTCTCTTTTTTTTGAACCTCTATTTTCTCTAGCTTTTCTTCCCTAATATTTTTTTCTGTAACAGTGAAGTCCCCCTTTGATAATGAAGAAGATGGGGTATAAATAGATGAGAAGGGGGCTGATTTGAGGGGGAAAATGAGATGGATTTTTGAAATTCGAAATTCGAAAATCCCTTAAGAGATTAGGTGAAACCTGTCAATATACAATCTTGTACAATTATTCAATGGGAAAACGAGGAGAGACGTCCGATTATTTGGAGCAAGGACGCTTGAGGTGCGAGATCTTGACACCTAAGAACTTTCCAACGTTCTTCGTACGATCGGATAAGAAGAGAGAGGGAGGGAGGAAGACGCGCGATTGGACCAGGCGAGATGGGTCGAGTTCAATTTGGTTTCTAAGTTCCGTTCGTTCTGAATTATTGTAGAAGAAGAAGAACAGTATGGGTCGATTTGGTGTTGTATGTTGTTGTCATGGGTTTCTATTGAGTTGGAATGGACCTTGTTATTGTTAGTGGGCTAGACTGATGGAAATTGGAATTAGAATGGGAAATTAGGTAGGCTGGAAATCATGAAATGGGCTGCTGAAATTTGCAAACCAAAAGACCCAAAAGTGGTTTGCAAATGGGTTTAAGGATTTGG
Organism: Solanum lycopersicoides; assembly: GCA_022817965.1. Classification (NCBI taxonomy): domain Eukaryota; kingdom Viridiplantae; phylum Streptophyta; class Magnoliopsida; order Solanales; family Solanaceae; genus Solanum; species Solanum lycopersicoides. The sequence continues at coordinate 8,236,180 of CM040623.1, read as the reverse complement.
GTAATGAATTAATATAAATTAATTAAAAAACTTCATAATCTTAACGAAATAAAATAATCAACTTAATTATAAACTAATTAACCTAATATATACTATTGAGTAATTAAACTAATTAACCAGCTGTTTAATTAAACAAAATTATTTTGAGACGATTTTCAAATATTTGTAAAATAAACTAATCATATACATAATTATGTAAAACATATATATCATCTAAAAATTACAAAAATGTGACAAAACTATTTAAGATTATAACTTGCAAAACTATATAAATATATATTATTATTATTATTATTTTTATTTTTTTTAATTTTTATAAAACTAATCATTTTAAATCGTTTGAAATTTAGGAAGCTCGATATGATTAATTTATATTGGGGAGGGTCAAAATTGGGTGTCAGCAAAACTTTGTACCTTCAGGGTTCGTTCTCAGACATAAGTGTATCAAGTTGCTTCTGAATGGAAGAGTTGGATACCTTCTTATTGTAGGTAATTTGTGCAAAGTATTTGCTATTTGTTTAGAGCGTGCTTGGAATTAAAAGTATGAGTTGGTTTTCTTGTTCTTACTGGTGCTTCTCGCAATGTGGCTAAGCCTTTAAATTTTGAGGTTCAACATTGTTTAGCACTTCAAGTTCCTCGTTTCTCTCAGCTAATATGCCATAAACTTCCTTGTCCTTCATTTTTTGTTGGTTTTCTCAAGTTAGACACCACCACAACGCTTATATGTTTAACAAAGCATATACTACGGCCTGTAGAATCACTTGTTAATCCGAACAATCTGCCTTCACAAATTAATGAGGTTCCAATGGTAAAAATCCAACCGAAACAAAGAGAAAAAAGAGCAATCACACAGAGAAATCTACAATAACATTCTTTTACTACAGATGCATGTTTAAAGATTTTACATATGATTCTTACTAAGTTTATCCATGATAGTTCGGTATCGTTTACCTTTTAGTATTGGTATACCATTTAAATTTTTTGTTTCCAATTGAAGCTAAAATTTCCATTTCATGACAATAATTTCAATATAAATATTTATAATTGTGTCCATACAACCATCCGTTATGAAGTAATTTTGGCTAAACGTCTACAACGAAGGCACTTATATATTGAATTATGCTAGACATTGAGATCCTGAAATCTTGCTATGCCTCACATACTGTGGAGATATCTTTTATGTGGAATCAGAGCACCATAGGTATTGGTTAGTTCTCACGTTGTTAAAATCAATGTAAACCAATTTGAGAGAAGTTCAATTAATAAATGAAGACTCGGTGAGCTCTTTCGCTCTCAGAATATAAGGTTGATTCAAGCATGAACCTCACGTTGTAGTGAACTATCCCTGTGTTATCATGTAATTTGAAATGACCGTCGTCAATGTGAGTCTCAGTTAAGATTTCTGACTTTTCTTTCAACTTCCAACTTAAAGGCATCTTTAAAATAAAGTGAAACTTATGGTAAATGAAGAGATAGGTGATAACACACAAATTACCCTAAACAAAGTCCAAGAGTAAGAGTACGTCATCAATAAGAAATCCAACTAAGATTCTGAGTCGAATCTTAGAGGGAACAATTTGTCGGCAATCGAAAAGACAAAGAATCAAGAGTTACAAGTTTGAACCTAAACACTGGATTTACAATACTATCAAATTAAGAGAATTTTTGTAAATAAGCAAAGGATTTAGGCAAAGACAATAAGAAGCAAGCCATAATTGGGATTTAGGAAATTCAGAACTTAAAACTCATTCAATGATCCATTGTCATCTCAACACATGAAAATCAATCAAAGGCAGGATAGATAGTCGTCAAATAACACTTAACTCCTTTTGATCTCAGAGTGCTTTCTCAAAAATCTGCTTTCAGTTTCAATCGTGTTCAACAACAGTACAATCCAATACCTTAATCTTAACCTCTATTTCTAGCAAATTTAACTTTCAACAAGGTAAACCTGAATTATCTTGTTTCGTTCTCAAATATAGGAATCAAAGTCAAACATTATTATCAATCTAATTCTCCACTTCACGAAAATTTTTCAAGCAACCCATGAAGATCAAAAGCTAGATTCAAGCATGCACTATCAAATCATCAATTAAAGCATGAGAAACAAATCAAAACCTAGCCATGAAAACATGGAATCACATATGAAATCATTAGAATGAACAATCAAGACCTAAATAAATTATCTATTTCTAGCATAAAATTCCAATTCCAATTAGCAACTACATCAAAAATCTAGCAATTTAGAGCAAGGGAATGAAGAAGGGAGTAAGAGATTTACTAAATAAAGGAAATTCTCCAAATCCACAACTGAAATGTAAGGCAACTTGCCTTTAGTGTTTCAATCCAACTGGAAATCTACAATTTTTCTCTCTAGATCTAAGCTAAAAGATGAATTACTCTACAAATTTGAAATTAAAATTGTTCAATGATAATCCATGCTGCCTCTTTCCAGCAATTTTGTGAGAATTAGGGTTCAATTCCTGAGAAATTCCAATTTTTCCCTCGTAAAAATAGGTGGGCCTCACAAATGCAGTTCGTAGTTCCGCCATTAGGGAGTTGATAAAAGTGTATAACTCAATTCCCCTGAAAATCGGTATGCATCCCTTAACTTCTTGGAATTGCTATATGCAGGAGCGGCTCTATAGTGTAAAAAATAAGGCATATCGGGGCCTCCAATGTTTATTAAGAATAAATTATATGTAACTTTTTATAGCAAATATATATATTATATAGATACATATTATTTTTTATTTTTTTAAAAAAATATTTTTTATTTTATTCACTTTCACCTCATACAAATAGAAGAAATTAAGAAAACATTGTTTACCTTCTCACATTTTCTGTGCTAGCATTTACATTATTTTTAATTCCTATTGTACTTCTCTTTAAGCAAGTTTTTAATAAGTTAAAGTAATACTTTATCAAGTTATGAATCAGTAATTGGTAACTTTTAACAAAGTGAATTTATATATATATATATATATATATATATATATATATATATATATATATATATATATATATATACATACATATAAATATACACACACTCACACTCTATCCAGCGAAACCACAACCAAGAGATCGGGCTTGGCCGAATCAGCGGGGAAAGAAGACCCTGTTGAGCTTTACTCTAGTCCGTCTTTGTGAAATGCCTTGAGAGGTGTAGTATGAGTGGGAGCCAAAATACGAAAGAGAAGTACCACTACTTTTAACGTTATTTTACTTATTCGATGAATCGAAAGCGGGGCATTGCCCCTCTTTTTGGATCCAAGGCTCGCTTTGTGGGCCGATCCAGGTGGAAGACATTGTCAGGTGGGGAGCTTGGCTTGGCAGCACATCTATTAAAAGATAATGCATCACAGGTGTCTGAAGATGAGCTCCACGAGAATAGAAATATCGTGTGAAACAGAAGGGTCAAAGCACGTTTGATTTGATTTCCAGTACGGTTTGATATATATATATATAAGGTAGGAACCAAGTTATCAATTTTTTTAAATAGATTTTATGATTTAAACACTTAATTTTATTTTAGATTTGTTATTTATTATTCATAGAATTTTGTTAACAATTCATATAAAGATTATATTAGTGAAAGAGTGTTTTCCAACATTGAAGTGATGAATTATCACCTAAATTAAAAACTGAAAAATAAATATTTGAAGAAATCATTTATAAAAAATATTAAGTAAATAATTGAAGAAATAATAAAAAAACATTAAGTAACAAAAGTAAATTTTAAATAAATACATATGAAGTTTGTTTAGATTTTAGAGGCGCGTTTAGATTTTAGGTCACTAATAATGAAAATGTCACTTTAGACCTTTACATATGTTGAGCTCCCCTGGCTATATGTTACTCCGACAAATTGATTTACACCACTCTTCAGGCAGTTGTGCCTTTTTCCCCTTAGCTAATATCCTTTTGTTGTTGCTTCCTGCGCCATTAGAGCCTTCTACGATGGAGCACGAGTTCTCTTCCCCATGGACATCACATGTTAGTAACCCACGCTGAAAGAGGACTCATCGAGAAAACTTTTTTTAAGAAAAAATAATCTTTAAAACCCAAAATTGATAATATTTATTATTATACCGTCCTCTGAGTGACGGACCTTTACTTGGGTGATGAGTAGTGTCGTCTTAACCCCTAGGCTACTAAAGCTATCTCTTGGGGCCCCATATATTTTGGGGCCCCCATTTAAAAAAAAATATTTACTTATATATATTATTTTTTTTTAAATATTTATATGTACTATGACTGTTATGATTTCTACTAAGGAAATTACATATGAGAAGAAAATAAACCTAAATTTCGTATGGAATAATTTGATAAAAATCACAAAGTCCCTTGAAGAATCTTTTAGAGTTGATTGTTTTATATATAGAGAGTAGATCAAACTATTTTTTCACTTCAAAATAGGTTTGAACCAAATGGAAATACTTGATTTCTTATTTAATGGTAAAATATTGAGATCACTAGATGATGAGAATTTAAAAAATATTGTCTTAACCTTAAACTTTCTTTAACTCGTAATAGTTATTCTGATATTGATGGTTTAAATTTATTTTTGAATTAAGAGTGTTAAGTGAAATAATACAAGTAGAAGATAATGATATAATGAAAATACTCAATCAAATAAAAAGACTGTTGTTCATCTTGTATTCCTAAGATACTTGGAATAAAAACATTGAAGAACTTGATAAGAAACAACAAAGTTAAAAGAGTATTTTCAAAACTAGAAAATTAAACTAGTAGAGAAAATAGAATAACAGAGATTAAAAATAATATACGAAATATTTATCTTAAATAAGAAAATCGAGTCCACTGAATGAATAGTGTCCCCTTAAGGAAATTATTCCCCTCAAGTACCCGAGGTTAATGGAATATATCCTCCTAGAATAGAACGATCATACTCACTTGTGTATCGGTACCTAAAACCACAGTGTCAGCGAACCACTCAATAGCAAAAAAGTAAACTTACAGTACTAGATTTAGTAGTAGTAGAAGAAATCAAGAAAATTCTATTTTTAAAATGAGAGGAAATCCTCAACTTATAGAAAACAAAGGATATTCTTAAAGGTTCTTATTGTGCCTTACCGAAAAGGTCACAAACCTTTGGAAAAGTCACAATCTTTCGGAAAGGTCACCACCTTCCATATAAGTCATAACTTTTCATAAAAGTTACAACTTTTCATAAAATTCACAACTTTTCATTAAAGTCACAACTCTTCGTAAAAGTCGCATCTCTTCATTTTCCATCACACTTTTCAAAACCCAACAATGCCCGCATGAATGGGGAATGAATTCAAGACAAAGAAATGGTTACAAGCAATAATTAATTGCATCAGGATAAGTAGGTTTCCCCTTGGACTTTCCTTAGTGAACATATGTCGGATATACTCGGTCAATCGGTAGATGTGATATCTTTGAACCATCGAGTTTTGGTGTATACCTAGACAACCATATGTCACAGAATGTACCCTTTATCATTTATGGTTCTTACAGTTGTTTTTGTTTCAGCCATGAACACATTTTTGTTTCATGAGTGTATGAAGAGATGGGATTTTGGCAATCATCCTCTTTGAAGCGGCTTTCACTTCACACTCACATAGGTGATTTCTAAATGTGTTATCGTGTATATACACTACTTGGTCAAATCTACCAAACTTAGCAAATCATTTAAAAAATTTAAGCTTCATTAACTCATTAACAAGCCTTATTGTTGTATCCTTGTTCCTGAGCATTGTCTTCATCATGGGAATGGATTGAGTTTGTTGAAAATGTCGAACCGTCAATCACAACTTTGTTTTTATCCTTGAATCTAGCTCTTGGGATCTCCAGTCTGCTAGATAGAATTACCGTCATGATGACTTGTCCTAAGCCGTAAACTCATTTCCTTAGATGATCTTTAAACTTACTCTCTAGTTAGGAATTTTTTATAAGTGAATCCAAATCCTTTGACTTTACATAGTCAAGTGTGATAATTCCACTAGGAAGTAGTTTTCTAACGGTATCATGTCTATGTCTTATATGACATTATTTTCCGTTATATATCATGATCCATGATTTACCTATTACATCTTGACTATCAAAGTGTATGCATATTGATACCAATGGTTTGAGCCAAAAAATAATATGTAATAAGAAATTTCGTAGTCTTTCAACTTATTCTCCGACCTTATCTAGATTACCTAGCTCACAGATCATGTAGAGCTAGCGATACATGTCTTTTTTAGAATATTTGCAAGAGACTTCTCCTCTACCAAGATTAAATACATATCCGCTCGTGGATTTTACTTTTTTTGTCCAGTGATCCAATTTGTCTCACTTTACCCTTTCAATACTACTAGATATCGTTAAAATACAAGATGTAGTGAGCTAGAACTCTTGAATTTATTCATGGGTATTAATGGGTCATACTTTTTAGATGATCACATAAGTTAATCTAGTGGATCCACTAAGTTGAGGATTTTCTATGCGACGTCAAAGTATATGACAGTTCTGGCAGCGTGGGCGAAAAGATGTATCACCACTTAGGCTCATAGTGGTGGTTATCGGTTAGAGAAACTCCCACAGTATTAATTACATAATTCCTCAAGGGGTTCTACTTAGTATGATGGGGTATGATACATCATTCATGCGTTGCACAAGTAGAATTTGAGAGGGAGCATGATATTTTTTTAATGATAGTATTATCTTGAGTTAACATCATATTTTTAAACAACTTTTCTTTATATTTCACTTGTTTTAAACTTGTTCTACAGTGGGGAAGGAAGTTGTTCTTTATTTAGCTTCCAATTTTTTTCGTCAAGGAAACTATTTTTTATTCAGCTTCTGCAGTGGGGAAGCCGTTACAAGTAGATCGAGCAATAAAAAATCAAACAAGGCCTAGTTGTCCTAAGGTGAAGGTCGAAGTGGATCTCCTAAAAGAATTCCCAAAAAGAATCAATGTAGGGTTTAGGAGGCAATCAGGGGAGGTCTCACAAAGATAGATAAAGATCAAATCTGACTATGTACCGACATATTGCAAGAGCTGCAAAATCTAGGGTCATAATGAGCAGCAAGTTGTGTAGAAGAGAATTTGTTGCAACTCGATGTCATTATTTCCGCTCTCGTAACCATTTTTATTTTCGATGACAACAGAATTCAGCAAGGTGGGATCAACTTCGATTGCGCCAGAGTCCAAGATTTGTAGATTTGTTGATTCCATTTCAACTTGATTATGCCGTCAACGAGACCCTATATTTCTTTCCCAATATATGCATATATGTTGTATCTATATACTTTTTTTTTCAAGTTCTTGTATTTATTTTAACTTTTAGGGTTTAGAATTAATTTAGATTATACAAAATTTGCAATAAATTAACGCATTATGAACAATTTGGTATGATGTGTCGAAAGACGTGTCGACAAAGTGAAACAATCAATAAGACCATGCCACACGTTGAAACTGATACAATGTGTCTAATCAAATCAAACACGTATCAAAACACGCCTCGTGTACAACTGATGTGTTTGAACTATTAAAAAACATAAACTAAAATTTGATTGGTCAAAACAAATCACTCTAATCACAATACTTCCCTCTCAATAGAACTAACATGTTCAAACCAATCATATATCATCATCCCAACTTCAGCCTAATCGGAAAAAAATGCTCCTCGTCACATTGGTTTTTCCCAGCACAAGTAACATGTTTCATCCAATAAAATATTATCATATCAATCAAAATACGGTTAAGAAAAGTTTTCCTTATCATATATGTTCAACCCTAGCAGGGCTGGCATATTCTAGTTAATCAAATATCATCACGAGAGTTTCAATTTGATTGGTCGAGAAGAGCTTGTCATCTCTTCCATATCGACACAAGTGGCATGCTTGAGTCAATCAATATCATCATGTTAACTTCAATATAATTAAATAAAGTTTTTGGGAAAAGGGTAAAAAATACCCCTCAACTTTAATTTATTAATTGACTATACTTCTATCGTTAAAATAAAGTTATATACACCCTCGCCGTTTGAAAAGCCCCAAATCAATTAAATGACCAATTTTACTTAAATTACTTAATTGTAACCCCACCCGACCCGCCTAATAATATAACCCATTTTGTTCATCTTTTAACCCTAGCTTCTTACCCATTTTTGTTCATCTTTTTTGTAAGTTTACTTATTGAAGCGGAAAAGGATAATCTTGAGCTCGACTTATGACTTGATGCTAATAGGCCATGTTTGCTAGATGTTCTTTGTGCTCCTTAGGATCTGTTAAAACATCCATTTTTGTTCGATTCTTGAAGATGGTAATTCAAAAACTTTTGAGTTCAGAACGAACAAGGACAAGTCAACAATGATGTAGAAAATGAAATGAAATTAAATTGTTGCAACTGTAAAGAATTCAGAGAATATGACGTTGAAGAAGTTGGGTTAGGAAAAAGCAGAGGATGAAAGTTTTTAAAATCCAATGATTCAAAATTAGTGGTGAAGATTAAAAAATTCATTTTTCTCCTTCTAATGAAATTTACAATATTTCTTGTTTTAATTTTTTCTTCATATTAATGAAGAATCTTTTTTTCCTGAATGATGAATGTATCCTTGAGCTTTATTTTGTACCGGAGGAGTTAAATTTTTTGGTTTCAGATAAGGACGTTAAAAGATGAATAAAAATGAGTTATATTAGTAAGCGGGTCGGGTCGTGTTAAAATTAAGTAATTTAAGTAAAATTGGTCATTTTAATTGATTTGGGGCTTTTCATCCAATTGAGGGGTATAAATGATGAAATTAGTAACGGCTAGGGTATATATAACTTTATTTTAAGGGTAGCGGTATAGTCAACTAATAAAATAAAGTTTAGGGGTATTTTTTACTCTTTTCCCAAAGTTTTTCCATGTCAACATTCTTCCAACCTACAACTATAATAAGGATTTTTATAATTTAACAAGGCAAATGATTCTCATGGATTAAATGTTAAGAATAAGAACAAAGGCAAACTAAATATCTAGGCATTCAAAACAAATCTAATGAAGGCATATCAAATACTAGAGTGTTCAAAAATCATATTCAGTTATGTTTGTTCATCAAAATATCTTGGGAGAGTTGGTAAAATAGTCACTCTCAAAACTTAATTGAGCATTTAGACAAAAGTCTTCAAAAATTGGTACTTTCGACACTAATTATCCATTATTCTTCCAAAATATGCAAGACCAACTCCAAAGTTTTTAATATTACGTTTTATTTCCCCCACCCCTTCCAATAATATTTTGTTTTTTTCCATCATTATTTTCAGATTAAAAAAAAAACATATCTTTCAAGCCCAAAAAAGCTTCCATCTTCCAGCCGTTTTTCACTTGTTGTTGTCGATTCTGATGATTTTTTCGGCAAAATCCTTCTCTTCACAACCGAAAATCTCAGTTCTTGCTCATTGTCTCTAGTGTTATACCATCTTTTTTTTTTTTAACTTTTTATAAAAAGTATTTTTACACCATTTTTACTAGCTTGAAAATTCCACTCAATACCTTATTAGTAGATAGATCCCATAGTTTAGAAGCCCTACTAATACATCTCTCCATTCGAGAGCTAGAAGAGTACCTATTACATTCAATTTCATTTATTGACATTTTTTGAAATATTCCTGCCAGTCCTTGCCCAATTATAGACCGATATTGTAATCTAGGATCGATCATTGTGGTCTATAATTGAAAGAGTTTAATACCCTCGCCTATTTCATTGATATCAATGGTTTATATACAATCAATACAAGACTATAACTAAGGAAAACAAATATACACATAGCTATAAGTAGGAACTAAATATACACTTAACAAAGGTAATACATCAAAATATATTTATCATATATTCTAATGCACCCCCTCATTCAAAGCAGGAGGTCGTCGAATGCTAAGACTGTCTCGAAAGTCCTCAAATAACACCAAATGAAGACCCTTGGTGAATATGTCTGCAATATGATAACACGAGGGGACATGTAACACGCGAACTTGGCCGCGAGCCATCTTTTCTCGGACAAAATGTATATTCATTTCAATGTGCTTAGTGCGTTGATGCTGAACCGGATTACCAGCAAGATATATGACACTCACATTATCACAATACACCAATGTAGCCTGTTTTATAGGACAATGAAGTTCCAACAACAAATTTTGCAACCAACACGACTCAGAAACGACATTGCCTACCCCTGGATATTCTGCCTCTACACTAAAACGGGATAATGTAGCCTGACGTTTAGCGGCCAAGAGATCAAGTTATCACCCAGAAAGACAGAGTAACTCGACGTTGAACGTCGTGTGTCCGGGCATCCACCCCAATAAACATCAGTATAAGAAATAAGGGTTGATGTGGAGAAGAAAACATGTGAAGACCAAAATCCATAGTACCCTGTATGTCGCGCAAAATGCGCTTAAGTGCGTGCATGTGTTCCTCCCTCGGGTCATGCATGAATAAGCATACCTGTTGTACGGAATACGTAATATTAGGTCTTTTGAACGTAAGGTACTGAAGTGCACCGGCAAGACTCCTACAAGAGGGATTCTCAAACGGTTTGCTCGTAGTAGTACCGAGCTTCGGTTTTGTATCCACTGGAGTAGGAGATGCCTTACACGATGACATTCCTGCTTGTTCAATGATCTCTGTAGCGTATTTCTTTTGTGATAAAAATAAACCACCGGCATGACGAGTGACTGCAATGCCCAGAAAATAGCTCAAATGGCCCAAGTCCTTCATAGCAAATTCTGAGCTAAGACGAGAGATGATCGACTGACGGAGCTTATCCGAGGAAGCAGTCAAGAATATATCATCGACATACAATAAACGGTAAGCCATAGAAGTACATCGACGATAAATAAACAATGAATGATCCGAAGTACTTTGATAAAAACTAAGAGTACAGACATAGTCAGCAAACCTCTTATACCAAGTCTTTGGAGCCTGTTTGAGCCCATATAGAGATTTCTTCAGCAAACACACATGATTAGGATGATCCTGATCCCGATATTCCAAAGGTTGATACATGTAAACTGTATCCTTGAGTTCCCCATGTATGAAGGTATATTTAACGTCAAGTTGATGGATCTGCTAGGCCTTATTAAGAGCCAAACTGAGAACCGTGCGAATAGTCGCCGGCTTGACAATCGGACTAAACGTCTCACCACAATCCACACCAACCTGTTAAGTTTTACCATCACCTACAAGATGGGTTGTATGCCTCTCAAATGAACCATCAAATCTTTCTTTATGAGCAAAAATCCACATAGACCGAATTACATTAACATTGAAGGATGGGGCACTAACTCCCACGAATTATTCAATAAGAGCATTTTATTCCTCATCCATAGCCACTTTTCAATTTAGTTAATGAAGAGCATATACAGGGTTACGAGGTAAGGGGGATTTAGATGTTGATGTAAGATGGTTAAAAGACTTCTTAGGCTTTGAAATCCCATGCTGGCTCCGAGTAACCGGACCCGTGGGGTGACATGAGGGAGAGATCGGAGGGGCTAGGAAGAGAGTTGGATGGGAGAGTGTAAGGAGTAGATGAAATCGGTACAGTCGACTGGGGATGGCTGTGCCGACCGCTGGGCATGTCGGAACCACTTTCTGCGATGGGCGTTGTGGATGTGGTTGTGTTAGGAAAGGTGCAACTTGTGGGTTAGGAGAGGTAGTGAAATCATGGACCAGGTAAAGAGATCGTCTAGAAACTCATAAGAGTGAGTTTAAGGAGTACTGGACTTTGCAAAGGAAAATTGTGTCTTATTAAATATTACGTGACGGCTAATGATGATTTTTCTAGATGACAACTCAAAGCATTTATACCCACGATGATTTGAAGGATACCCTAAAAAAACACAAGGAGTCGACCGGGGTTGAAGTTTGTTTATGGTTGTAGAGGGAATAAGAGGATAACATAAACATCCGAACACCCGAAGATGAGAATAAGACGGATCTTTTTGATGCAGAACGCGAAGAGGAGATTGATAATTTAAAAGCTTATGAGGAAGGATATTGAGAAGGAAATTCACCATTTGCAAAGCATGATGCCAGAAGGAAGGAGAAAGGAAAGCATGGGCCAATAATGTACGAATAATGTTGTTGATCGTACGGATTTGTCTTTCATCTTTCCCATTTTGAGAAGATGTATGAGGACATGAAAGTCTACTCGAAAGACCATTTGGTTTACAAAATTCTCAAAAGGGGCACTATAAAATTCCCTGCCATTATCGCATTTTATATTTTTTATGTCTCGCTCAAATTGGGTTCGAATAAATGTCTTGAAACTCAAAAATGGGGAAAATGTTTTTGATTTGTGATAAAGTAAAATTCCACAAATTTTTTGAATAATCATCCACAAACAATACATAATATCGATGACCTGATGAGCCCAGAACAGGCGATGTCCAAAGATCACTATGGATAATATCAAATGGCATAAAAGTGCGGGAACTGGATTGATAAAAAGGCAATTTAACATGTTTTCCAAGAGGACAAGAATGACAAATCCGAGAGTTTTTAACTTGATTACATTCAATCAATTTATTTTTCCTAAGAGAGTTCAAAACAGGTGCTCCCGGGTGACCCAAACGATCATGCCAAAGGGATGGTGCCAAAGCAAAAAAAGTAGATGGAGAAGTGATGGGATACAGCTCTCCCCGACTTTCACACCTCATTACTGGTCTCCCCGTCTGAAAATCCTTCACAGAAAATCACACAGATCAAATTCAACAGAGACAGTGTTATCGGTTGTAAATTTTCTAACTGACACCAAATTTTTAACAAGGTGAGGGGCATGAAGGACATTGTTTAATTGTAAGGGAGGACACGAAAAATATAATTTAGTGTGACCATAACCATGAATTGGAATTGATTAACAATTACCAACTATTATTCCACGTTTATTGCTCATATTAAAATAAGACGTGAGGTTACCTTGTGTGGATGTCATGTGGAAGTGGCACCGGTGTTCAGGTACTAATTCGCATATGGAGGAGTGATGCTGAGGGTATGCATTGCGGCTTCAATGTCAGTTGGAGTTGGCGCTGCCGTATAGGCCTGCTGCGGTCTGGGCCCAAGTATACTAGGTTGTTGTTTTAGCTGCTGTCCATAATTGGTCCTGGTCGAGTTTTACGGATATGGACAAAGAGGTATAGTACAAGGAGCCCAAGGTGCCATCCATGGCCACGACTGACCTCTATACCATGGAGAATTGGTTGGCGGATGTTGAACTGTTGGTTGTTGTCCGCCACTGCGGCTGTTGCCGCCTCCCATCTAACCACCACCTCCAGCCTTACCCCCACCGCCGCTACACCTTTGCTGCTTCCACGACCACCATTTTGCGATAGTGGTTCCTCTTCCCACCATTAGTATTGCGGTGTAAAGAGGAATGGTCAACAATATCATGCGAGCCATTCAAATCACGAGCCACTATGGCTGATGAGGCGCTCTGCGCCGCCTTCTTATCAAGGCCTGTCTCTTCAAGAGTGAGAATCAAACGGGCCTGATAAAATTGGGGTAGAGTATCACGTTGGCGAATGAGAGTGGCCACACCTTTGTTGGGTTCGGTGAGGCCAGAGACAAGTTGAAGAACTAGTCTATTATTGTCAACGAGAGAGTCCGCATTCTTGAGTTGGTTCGACAAAGATTTGAGGTGTTGACAATAGGAAGATATACCTGCAAAATCTTCCATGTTCACATGAGTGAAATCGTACTCAAGGGTGAGGGCACGAGAGTGTTTGTTACCTTGGATATGTCACACAATATATTCCAAGTCTCCATAGTAGTGGTGTCTAGCTCATAAAATCGTATGGATAAGATCATGAGACATAGTGGCGTAGATCCACTGTATAACGGTCGCATCAAGAGTGGACCAAAACTCTTTCTGCTCATCAGTTTTTGGCACTTTCTCCTTGACCTTTGCCGGAGGAATAATATGGTCAAGAACTCATGGCATCGTGCATGAATCTTAAATAGTTCCGCCCATGTGGAATAATGGACGTTCTCCATCTCAAGAATAATGGGAACATGTTTCTTGATGTTGGATACAACAAGAGTAGGGTGAAAGGAAGACTTTGATTCCGACATGATGATGATAGAAGAGAGACGACGAAGAAGAGAGGGGCGGACGATGGTGATTGAAGAGAAAGTGGAAGTATTTTTCCCTAAAAATCTGATACCATGAAAGAGTTTAATCCCCCCCCCCCCCGCCTATCCATTGATATCAATGGTTTATATACAAGCAATACAAGACTATAATTAAGGAAACTAAATATACACTTAACAAAGGTAATAAATCAGAATATATTTATCATATATTCTAACAATAATGTCAGTAGTTACAATAATTATCGTTAATTGTGATTATATGAATGTGTGCGGAAGGAGACTCCTAAATGTTTTATTTGAAAATTATCTTGTAAGGTGACTACAAACATCCCATTTTGTCGCAATAATTTATACACAACATGGTTCGTATCGTAATTCTGATGTTGGAAATTATATTGCAAGCTAAGCCAAGTTATGATTAGGTATTTAATGATTTAAAGGGAAAAAATACATCCCATATATTTTTTTTAAATGACAATCAAGTGCCCCGTACATGTTGGATGTCAATGCCGATCGCACTAGGCCAATGTTGAAAATAAATTAAATATTGTCGTGAGGACGTTGGTACTCCTCTCACCCACCATACAATCGATGATGATGATTCTATTGAAGATAAAAGGTTGGGTGATCATTGATATGGATGGTCATCCCGATGGAATCATTGTAAAGTTCAAATATTGTGTGCTATATGAATTGTTAGATGTCTATATTCTTTTAGTACCCTTGTCGATATCAAGCTTGGAAGAAAGAAAGAAAATAAGGATGTTGGTGAGACTTTCAAAATCAAGAGGAAGAATAAGTATTTAGTGTGTAATAGATCCGCACACAAGAGAACCACATATAATTACAATAAATTTTAGATAGACTTGTCCACTTTGTTTTTGTAACTCGAGGTAATGTATGTAATTTGAGACTCATTAGTTTAGTGTAATTGTTAACATGTTAATTTTGATGTTTTTGGTCCCTTTCTATAATTAATAGACCAAAACATGTACATGTCGTCTATTTCATTTATGTACATTGAGAATTCTATTTGATTATATCAATTGATACTAAAAAGTGAAACGGTCTACAGGGTTTATGCTCAACTGAGACCATTATTGTAATAAAAAAAAGAAAATAATTAATTAAAAAATAAATTATTGAAACTTACACGATTAAATGAGTTTTAACAAGTCATAAGATCGTATAAGAGTTTACATACATTGGGGACAATAATTAGATCAAGATGTGTGAGGATGAGTAGTGGTTATACAATCAACATCCTCACAATAACATTGACAAAATACAAGTATGTTGTAAGGATATGATCTTATTTGTTCAGTCACAATTCATTCTTATACATCTCTTATTATTATACCCAATTTACGCGGACTCTTATATGATTATATGACTTATTTAAACTCATTTAATTGTGTAAATTGCAATAATTTATTTTTTTATTAGCTAATTATTCTCTTTTTAAAATTCTACTAGTTAAAGTCTATACATGTGTATCATAATCTAGTAAGTTTATTATAGATGAAGGTCTTAGTATAGATTAGACTATACTTAGTTTATTCCGCGACTTCTTATAGTCTAACCTATTCTAAGACATTCATCCATAATAAGCTTACTAGATTAGGATACATATGTATAGACCATAACTAGTAGAATTTTAAAAAGAGAATAATTAATTAATAAAAAATAATCTATTAAATTTTTTACAATTAAGTAAGTTTAAACAAGTCATATAATCATATAAGAGTGTACATATATTGAAAATAATGATCAAATATGTATGAGGATGAGTTGTGGTTGAACAAATGAAAACCTGACAAAACATACTTACACTTTAGTAAACATTATTTTGAGTATGTTAATTGTATAACCACTATCCATTCTCGTACATATATAATCGTCCTTCCCAATTTATGTTGACTCTTATATGATCATATAATTTGTTCAAGCTCATTTAGATGCGTAGAATTTTATTAATTTATATTTTAATTCATTAATTATTTTCTTTTTTGACAATATGCTGGTAAGAGTTATAAACTCATAAGGTATATTATTGATAAACCGTGTAGTTTAGATATACAGTTAATTCAATTGATGGTCCTCAATATAATATAATTTATGTTGTTATTACTTTTTGTTATACACTAATATTTTGTTTATCATTCCACTAATTAACATATTCCTTACAAATGATGGAATGTCAACTTATATGTTCCATCATCTACCAGCCACATGAGAAATAATTGATTATATTTATGGGGGTAAATACATAAGTACCCCCCAGACTATGATCGAAATTAGAAAGACACACCTTAACTAAACTAAGGTCCTATTACCCCCTGAACTTATTCTTTTTGTAATTTTGTGTACCTTTTTGGCTTACGTGGCATCCAAATATCTCCCACGCGCCTCAATTGTGTAGAGTTACGGAATGTGACACGTAAGACAATAGGTGTATAATATTACAAAAAAATAATAAGTTCACGAGGGTAATACGACCTTAGTTTAGTTAAGGTGTGTCACTGAAATTTCGGTCATAGTCTAGGCGGATACTTGTGCATTTTCCCTATTTATGGTGATCGATTAATAAAATTTAAATATCAACTTTTGTAATGGTAGTAAAGTACAAATCAAATTACACCCAATCATAATATCTAACATTTTTATATATAAAAAAAGCAATCTTTGTTTGAATTTTCTCATTTTATTGACTTTTTTTTATTCAATTTTAGAAACTACAATGTCTCAAGCATTCTATATTAAATAACTATAATACAATTTAAATATCCACTTTTATGTTTGCTCGAATAAATCTTTTTCTTCAAACAACTCTATGCTATTTCAATCGACTCTTTTCCTAATGGATAAATTTCGAAGAAATTTTATTCTACCACTTTTTTGATTTGGTTTGAATCCACTTTCTCTGTCCAATACCTTGCTCACAGCACCGAGGGCACGAACTAAACTTAAACGCACTTCAACTTTTGCTCCTTTATCAATTAACTTCATTTGATCAAGCTTACCAACCTTTCATTAGTGAGGTTCTTGTTCTTAATCACCTTGAAATTGAAAAACATTCACAATATTGAAGGACTCTTTTTTTAATTCTTAGCACATCGCAACAACATATAACATATCATTTATTTATTGAATTTCAAATGTTTCGGTAAATGTCTGTGTTGAAAATACATTTTCTTGGAATTAACATAAAACTTTTGATCAATTAGAATTTTTCTGAAGTGATTACGATAATCCGCCATCTTAGTCTTACAAAAAAAATTCCTGAGCGATCAACTTCTTCAACTTTATGTTTCTTATTGCTGCATGCAGTATAAACATATTCTTTGATGATTTTATAACTTTACAATCTATAAGCAAAAACAAATTTGTAGTGATCAATCTATCAACCACTAATCTATTAACTGAAACAGAAAGTACTATATTACACAAACAAGTTGCATTAATTCTAGACAGGAAGAATGCAAAAGACAGCAACCAGAACACCATTAACGTCCACTAAAACGCAGATTTGTTTTTACAATCGATTGACAATATAAGCATAAAAGTTTAAAAAAATTCTAACCATTATTCAAAGCAAAACACAATTAAAGATGCGGAATAAAGAACATGAACTCAACATATATCAATTTTTGACAAATTTAATCAAGAACAATCAAACTTTCGTAAAAAATTCAAAATCCACTAAACTAAAATGCAACAAAAAAAAAGTAAAATGGAGCTAAAACTTTGGGAAAAGATAAATAAACTTACTTGAGCACAAGAGGATGAATGTTTCGACTTGGGAAGAAGATCCGAGAAAAAATAGTTCAACTATTTGAGATTATAAAAATTAGGGAAGAAGAGAGGTTGAAGAGAGGGAAAAATTGTTGAATAATTTAATGAATTATACAAAGGAAACTATTTAATAAAATATAAAAAGGGCCTTTATTGTATTTCAATAAACTTGTATTTATCCCCCAAGTTCTAAAAGTGATGAAAAGGTCCTTGACCCCACAATTCAATCTCACTTTTTCATTTTTTTTAACCTAACCCTAAAAATTAAATCAAAAAGAAATTAAGTGGCTATTGTGCAAATTAAGTTTTTGGGGTGTCCCTCATTCCCATTAATCTCAAGTATCTTTGATGAATCAGGTTCAAATCCGCCATAAATTCAAAATTAAAAACATATATCCTTACAAATTTATATTCTAAGATAAGGATAAGAGGACTATTGGAGACTATAACACCAATTATTCGTAAATACAATACCGCAAATATTTATGATTCTCATTGTATACTTGGAAAGAACTTTCCTATCTACCACTCGTTCCTTTTTCACCAAGTATGAAGATTGTTATGTTCTCATACTTTATGTTAAGAAACTTTGTTGATTTGAGAAAGGAATGTTCCCAATAGAAAAAGGAAAGGTAAAACTAAAACACTACTACCATACGCCTTATTACAAAAATAGATGAAAAATATATGGAAAAATACACAAGTACCCTCTAGACTATGATCGAAATCTCAGAGACACATCTTAACTAAACTAATTAAGGTCCTATTACCCCCCTAAACTTATTTTATTTTTATTTTTTTGTAATTTTATACACTTTTAGTGTTACGTGGCACACTTCATGATTCCACGCAATTGAGGCGCGTAGGAGAATTTTAGATGTCACGTAAACCTAAGAGGTGCACAAAATTATAAAAATAAATAAGTTCGTCGGGGGGGGGGGAACTGGGGAGGGGGGGTAAAATGACCTTACTTTAGTTAACGTATGTTTTTGGAATTTTAGTCATAGTCTAGGGGGGTACTTGTGCATTTTTCCAAAATATATCGAGAAAAAAGGGAAATAACGAAGTGAACAAAAGGAGTTATGCTACAGATTTAAGCAAAGGAAAGTTAATAATGATCACTCGAATAATAATTTTAAATTAAGAGAAAACATACAAACTTCTAAGAAGTAATTAACTTTAAAAGGAATAATAAGGTTATGAACTAATTGCAATATGTGAAGCCTTGAAATTGATCATTAAAAGCAAAAGTTGCATGCATGAAAACAAAAGTTGACCATAATGGGTTTTAGTTAAGTTGAAGGACAAATATGTTGAGAGTTATGGTCCATTCCACAGCGGTAGCAAAAATCATGTCCACGCCTGCCATAGATTCAAAATTTTCTCAACTGGATATTCAATAAATACTATGTATTTTGTTAGTTCAATGTGTATATTGTTTCTTGCCTTTTCCCAAAACCATTAGCACAACTCTCTTGGAGTATCAATTATTTGTTAGTATCTTCATTATATTGTAACACAAAAAGAACAAGTTGGCATTCCAACTATAGTTATTACTTTACTTTCAAGTAATCATGTAGAGACATGTTATGAATCAACTACTCCAAACGTTCAGTTTTTTGCTTGTCCTCTATGTAAAATGATAAATATACGCACCTTTTAACATACATTAATAGAAAAACATATACATTTTTCATTGTTTACCACATCAATTGTCCAGTCAGTTTGGTCTCTATGTAATAAGAATTTGAGAAGAAGATGAGAAGATTCAAGCTATTTTCCATGTGTTTCCACTTTTTGTTGTTTTAGTTTATCTCCTTTTTGTCGGTCTAAATTTAGGGTCTATTTGGCCAATGTACTCGATAAGAAATTCATTACATATCTTTAAATATTAACAGTTAATAAGCACTAAAACATCAAATCTTCGATCCATATTTTATTATTGGAACAACTTGAAACAATGTTTTTACTAATGACGATTCAATGAGAGAGAGATTAACAAATGAGAAAAATATGTAAGGATTTAATGATCGTGAAAACATAAACCATCTATGCATTCATAAATCCTATCAATTATTCATGATTGTAGAACTATATGATTTTCACATAGATGTATTACTATGATAATTCAGTCAAGAATATATACCTGAATCAGCCATAGTGATTTTCAGAATATTGACTTGATTTGAGCAAAAGTCTTTTTCTTTTCGTTCTTCAAAAGTTGTTTCTCTCTCTTGCCTTATATTTTATTAATTGCTTTAATGGATAAGACTATAACTTTATGGCAGAGAGAGGACCCTTTAAATAAGAGTGTGTTTAACATTATTCCTACCTTTCCAACATGGTGATTAGTGAAGATAATGAGTAGTTTTAAAACTACCAAGTAACTCCCTACTTAATGGATAGTTGGAAGAGATAATGATTAAAGTGGAAGACTTAATCGGTAGTTGGAAGTTACAAAGTAACTTCTCCACTTCCCACTTCTCCACACATGTAAATAACTTCCCCACTTCTCCACATATATTTAGGATTTAATATATATTAAATATTAAACCAAAAATATAGTCAGTGGGCCATAGAAATTTACAAAATACCGTCAAGTTAGTTGCAAGCATCCATCACTCTTTTAAAAATAACACTTTCACTTTGGACATCTCCTTCATTTCTTTTTCTTAGCAATTCCCATCAGCATCAATCTCGCTTCCCTCTATTGTTTGATCTTCCCAAACGGTCAAAATCCTTATACTCCAATCCCTCATGCCACGAGACATTAAACTGAGCACATAACAATTGACGACAATTAGGGCAATCATAGTCAATCACATTGTCACTCCCATCATCAACCAACATAGCTGAACATTCCAATACAATTTCATCGAACCCGAAAACAGAGCATTATTTTCCAAAAGCTCTTGATAATATCGTAGAAGTCAGAGAAGATGAAGAAGGAGTTTTAGGTTACAATTTCGGGTGTATATTATGTTATTTGGGTGAGTTTTAAAATTAACTTGGGTGGGTCTTTAAATTATGGGTTGAAATTTAATAAATTTCGGGTATGTGTTTTAAATTGAGACACGTGTCTTGTTGTTAGTAGAAAGGGTATATAAGCTCCAAAATTTGGACGGTAGGGGTATCAATGTCTCAAAAGTTTGACAAAATGTATTATATATCATTAATGATAGTTTGGGGAACACATTTAATAATAATGATAATTACTATTATTATGTATAAGTGTGAAGCCATTAAAGTTGAATGACTTTTTAATTCTCGAAGAAATCAGCATTAAATTGAATGACTTTTTAACTCTTCATGAAACCACTATTACCTATAAGTTATTGTACAAAACCTATAACATACATGCCTTTTCAATTACTATCACCATTATAATCTTTTAAACAACATAATTTTCACAAAAAGTTACGACTCTAAATATGAAAGCAATCTTGTAAAACGTACTGACATATATTTTCAACAATCCATAATTTTTTTATTACTTAGAATCATATTTTCTCGTACACGTTGTCCTGTAATGACAATACGGTACATTTGAATTTGGTTTAGAGAGAATAAAGCGCTTATCATTTGTTTTTTCAAGCATTTCTTTACATTTAGTTTCTTCATTTTTTACTATCATTCAAATTATATTCTTAAATTGATGTTTGAGTGTTTGATCTCTTACATAAAAATATAATGTTAAAATTTTGTTTTATGAACTAATGATGTAATTTTTAATCTTAGGTATAAACAAGAGGTGATGCTTTTGCAGACGGTTGAATAGAACTTTTAGTAGAACTTGCGCCAGTACAAATGAGGTATGCGGCATGTCTATCTAATAATTTTCGCAATTTTTTGCATGAGTATTTTTTAATAAATTTGATTAACATTTGATTATTTTATTTGATATAGATTTTAATAACTTAATGCACATGTATTTACAAAGTAGAGCCTCCTTGATAGCTTTAGTTTGACAATGATTTATTGAAATTATATATTACTTTAGTCTCCTAACTTAAAAGGTAAAAAGGATAAATAATGCTTCTCCCTCAACAATATCGATCAAAAGAAATAGAGAAAATCTTTGAACAAATGAGGTAATTTAATTTAATATAAAGGAGTACTTAAAATTCAAATATGAATAACCTTAAAATATATCTTTCTAAATATGAAAAGAGGAATAAATCTTAAAGAGAAAAACATATAATAGAAATTGAATTCGAAAATAACTTATAAGCAGTAAAAGAGATTATTAGTTAGTGGCTAAAATTTTTCACTCTTTACATGTTACCAATTAGATTTTGGCATACAATTTTTATGGGAGATTCAAAGCTCTTCATCTCTTATCTTTCTAGTAATTTTGATTTCGTCAAGTTTGGAACGCGGATCTACTCATTTAAGGTAGTTATCTTCCTAATTTGTTTGACTTTGCTCTTTAACTTCTAGTTTAAATCTTCTATAATCTTGCATGTTGTTTTTGAATCTTTGAGAGCAATTTTATGAAAAAAAAAGTTTAGAACAGATTATTTTTGGAAATGCTAGAAAATTTTGGGGAATTTTATGGCCAAAAGTGTTTAGACTTGAATTGAATTCCCGGAGAAAGTGAAATTTTATGGCAAAATTGATTTTATAACTAAAGTGTTTGAGAACATGAACTGACTCATTTGATAACTGCCAAATTGACTGTAGTCAAGTAGAAAATTTTGTGTGAAACTGAATGATTAAACAATTATCTCACACACACACACACACACACACACACACACACACACACACACACACATATATATATATATATATATATATATATATATATATATATATATATATATAATGGGAAGCGACAAATAAATAATAATTATATAATATTATTTTAAATACTAAAAATGAATAGGTGTTTTAAAACGCATTTTAAGAATGTCTCTCCATTTTCCAACATAACTTTTGAACTTTCTACAGACTTCTAGGCAAATTTTTCAGTTATAAGTATCATGTGCATATGGTAAAATTATTATTCGAATATACATAAAATAACTCGCCTTTCATAGCTCAGAAGGAAAAAGAAAATGATTTCATCAATCACGAAAAATGCTTAAGCATTGAGATCGCAAATTAAAGTAGAAGATTGTAGTGGAGTGTTCTCTTACTTTCCGAAGAGTTTATGCTTAGTGGTATGATCTGTAGTAGTACTTTTATTCTTGTATTGTCTTTATTTTGCTTTCTACCACCAATTTTTTATGGTGTTTCAGTTAGTGCAC
Source organism: Solanum lycopersicoides (assembly GCA_022817965.1). NCBI lineage: Eukaryota > Viridiplantae > Streptophyta > Magnoliopsida > Solanales > Solanaceae > Solanum > Solanum lycopersicoides. Next base: position 8,213,022 of record CM040623.1, on the reverse strand, counting down.
TTTTTTTTTTGTTATCGTGCGAATAAGATATATTTTGTCTGTACTTTTGTCATAAATAAGTATTATCTTACCATGGAGAAAAATATGATGAATACTTCGTTATACAGAATTTGCAAATTATATGATTTATCAGTGCAACTACTTCCCTCTCATGGTCTGCGTGCCTTTGTTTTTCTTCTTTAAACTTGTAGCTTTCGAACTTCGAATATGGATAATTTATTGATTCTATTTTTATTTTCTATCTATAATCTATATTAATAAAGTCTTGCGAATGATGTGTATGTTTTATTTTCATTCTATTTTTTTTTTTTGTCTTTTTTCTCTATTAGACTTCACCAATCTAATTTTTATGAATTTTTTTTATCATTATCGTAAGTATATATTGTTATTTGACTCAAATTAGTCATGTGATTTTATTTGAAGTGTGTTAACTACTAAACAAAGTTAAAATATTACTGATAATAGATTCAACGGAATTGATTTACCGATGGTAGCTTCAAAGGAATTGATTACAAACATTACAAACTGCCCCTCATAAGGTGTTTCTTGGCACACATTAAAAAATATACTCACTTCACACGATTAGCATAAGTTTTAATTACTCCAACGAATCTATAAAAAATTCATATGGAACACACATGTCCAAAGACTAGTAGTTTATATAGGTGTATAAAGTCTATACAAAATGACCCTACTTAATACTAACTAAAAAAGGAATTTCCTAATTTGCCCTCACTTAGGCAGCATGGCGCCAGTACCATAATAGGGCTCACGAGCCGTGGTCCACACCACTGGCTGTGGGCCTGGTCATGGTCCATGGTCCAGTAGCTAGGACACAAGGACTTGGCCCCCACAAGTCCAAGGCATGGCCACGAGCCTTCCTACGGGTCGTGGTCTTCACCACTGACCATAAGGTGGCTCGTGGAGATGTGAAAACTTTAGGCAGCCTTTAGGGAGCTACTGCCCAAGCTCCACGGACCACTCCACGATTTGTGGTTCTCACCACTGGTTGTGATAGTTGTCGTGAAGATGAAGCAGTTGGGGAAGCCTTGGCCCCTGGCTTTGGCCTTGCCCCTTTGCCTTGGCTCTTGCCCTCTAGTCTAGACTTGTTGAACCCCCACTTAGACCTAGGTGACCTACTAGACTACGGGGTGTTACAAGACGAGGAGGAAGAAGAAGAAGATGATGAAGAAGGAGAAGAAGAAGAAATATGAGGAGAAGGGGAGGAAACTCCATGATCAGAAACTTCAATGAATGTGAAAAAGTTCAACTTTTGTTTCCTTGGAAACAAAACAACAGTTTGAATTCTTATTTACTTTATATGCAGTCTATAGTTGGTTAAAAATAATTTACAAGGTCTTTTATTTGATTTCAATTGTAGTTGTTAAGTTGGTAAAAAAGCAATATGCAGGGTCTTTGTATTTGAATTAGTTATTGAATGATTTTGATGGGCTCTAGTGGTGGAGGCCTATTCTCCAATGTAATTCTAGAACAAAATGTGCAAATCTTCTATTTTGCAGGCAAGTTGTTGTATTTTATTTAGAGTCCAGGTTCATATGACCAACTATGAGGGCCATATTTCTTTTACTTTGAATTGCTTGTTCAAATTATTTTTACTAAATCACTTATGAGATCGAAGTATTAAGTCCCACACTTGGTTTCTGAAGTAAAAAATGATTTACTTTTCTTTGGAAAATCAGGAGAGAGGTTGTATGTGTTATACCCTAACTTAGGATAAGAAGTAACACATAAGCCAAACGCATGAGAGATGTTAAGTATATATAAGTAAGTAGACCTTGTACTTTAATGACGGCTTCAAAAGTTATGTAGGACTATGCGGAGATAGAACAATATTACTAGTGGGTTAGACAACTACAAATGGTATTAGAGTAACTTTTGTGTTAACTGTGTCGATGCAAGCTAAAGTAAACCTATGTTCCAATAAGGTGATGCAAATATCTTTGCTAGGTATTTAGTAATCTCAAGTGGTGGGGAAAATAACAATGGTGGGGAAAACCTCAGCGAGGACGTTGAGTCCATAAGAGAGGCTGTTTGTGACGCATCTCCTTTGTGGATGTAAATCGATTGACCGAACCACGTTAAATCTTCATGTATTTCGGTATATTAATCATTAGTATTCTTACTTATTGTATTTCGAGGTTTGCTTTACTAACTTTCGCATGACACCTGCTTATTTCGGTACTAACAACCAGAAGCTTCAATGGGAATTTACAAGACACTCTACATACTTGCAAGCAGACACTAAAGATTGTTCAGAAACGAGCTGTCAACAACAATCTATGAATCACAGATATACTACAAATGAATTCTAGGAGATTCGTGTAATGATATAGCACAAATACAAATTGAGATAAAAGTTAGAATAGAAGAACTCGAGTGTACAAAAAGATCTCATAGTCATATATAGGGAGGGGTATTTATGGGTTAGTTACCAAATGGGTTGTTATCAATTAGGTTCGATTGTTTAGTTATTAATCATAGATGATAATAAATTCAACAACACAAGATATGGAGTAGAAAAGAAAATTAATTAGCAAATAATCACTTGACAACTTTACATGTTATAACGTACTTTTTCATTTCAAGTTGAATTTTCACCAATAGAGGAGAAAATGAAGTGAAAGCCAGAAGAGCCAACAACTGAATCATGCCTGAAATTAATTCAATTAAATCCAACAATATATTTCTTCTATCCCTTCAGTTATTATTTGCACCACCTTTTATTTACCATACAACTTGTTAGAAATATCATTTGCTTGGGTCTAGAACCGCAAGGCATTAAACATGTCTCTAGATTAGTATCATGATGTCTCCTAACTTTTATACCTATTAACTCTCCAGTGTTTTCGTCAATGTGGACTTCTTATCCTAAGAAAATGTGTCGCAAACACCCTCTCTTATGGACTCAACGTCCTCGCTGAGGTTTTCCCCACCATTGTGATTTTCCCCACGACTTGAGATTGGTGAAGACCTAGCAAAGATGTTTGCCTCCCCTTATGTAACGACCTGTTTAGTCGTTTTGAGCCACAGATTTTATTTCTGGAAAAACTGGCTGAGACAACGGATCCCACGACGGACCGTCATGGGCACGACGGACCGTCGAGGGGGTCTTGTTCCAAAACACTTAGAATACTGAAATCGACTCTCTGAACTCTGTGACGGACCTGCAGGACGGACCGTCACAGACACGACGGACCGTCATGAGCCTCCGTTCCAAAACACTTCAACTCTTGAAAATTGGGTACTGGGAGCAAGTCTCTGAACTTCGTGACGGAAGTGCAGGACGGACCGTCGTAGGCACGACGGACCGTCACAGACCCTTAGTAAAAAGTTAGTCTCTGAACTCTGCGACGGAAGCGCAGGACGGACCGTCGCAGGCACGACGGGCCGTCACAGATTGCGTAATCCCAGGCTGGGTCGGATTTCTGTAAATATTTTAAGGGGCGTTTTGGACTATTCCTGCTTATAATTATAAAGTGAGTGGTTTAATATTAATAACTCAATTACTTGGGGGTTAAAAGAGATAACCTTGAATTAATTAGTGGGTTATTCTATCATCTTTTATATTTAATTATATATTAATTAGGGTAAAAGAAAGAGGGTTTGAACAAGAAAAATAAAAAGAACAAGAGAGGGAGAAACGATCGATCGAGAGAGAGGAAAAACGCAGCCTTGGGGAAATTGCTTGCTTGATCACGAATTCTTCGGTGGAGGTAGGTTATGGTTTATGCTATTCGTAGTAAACTCTTAATAGCGAATGATATGTATTGGTCGTATTGTAAACCCTTCTATATGCTTAATTGTATGCTTGCATGAATGTGATTATATAATTATGATAAACTAAGCATGATGAGGCTATTGAATCCTAAATCTTGAAAAACCCTAATCTACTTTGTTAATGATGATGCCTTGGTATAAAAGAAGGCTTGATGAACAAAAGTAGTGAGATTAGGGGATCGGGTGTCACGTTCCGACACCAGGATAGTAATAGAGGATCGGGTGCCACGTTCCGGTACCAGGATAGTATATGAGGATCGGAGTGTCACGTTCCGACACCAGGATAGTATATGGATCGGAGTGTCACGTTCCGACACCAGGATAGTATATGGATCGGGTGCCACGTTCCGGTACCAGGATAGTATATGAGGATCGGAGTGTCACGTTCCGACACCAGGATAGTTTATGGAGCGGAGTGTCATGTACCGACACGAGAGGAATAAAGATAATGAATCTTCAAAGATGTTAATATACTCAATTTAATGAACCTAATTCCCAAATGAGTATGATGGGGAGGCGTGAGTCCTCATTGATGTGCTTGGTGTTGTGACCAAGAGTTATGGAAATTGTAAATGCCGCATGTTAAGGATATTAGTTGATTTTATGATATTATCTGATATATCCTGTTTTCTATTTTGAGTTGGCCGATGATACCTACTCTGTACTCGTGTTTTGTACTGACCCCTACTTGTATGTTTCTTTCTTTGTTATTTGTGGAGTGCAGCAAACGTACCGTCGTCTTCAACTCAACCGCAACTCTATCCAGTCTACATTACATCGGATTTCAGGGTGAGCTAATGCTTCTAGCTTGGACTGGATCTTCTTCCTCATGTCTTGATGCCTTGAAGTTCCGGCATGGACTAGCTTTTTATTTATTTTAGCTTCTTAGAATACTCTTAGTTTAGTAATTTGATCATAGATGTTCTTGTGGTGATGACTTCCAGATTTTGGGGATAATGAGTTATAAATTTTAGAAGTTATTTAATTGATTTTGTTAATGAGTTTAAGTCTTCCGCATTGTATTTTGTTCAATATGTTTGGGTTTAGATTGGTTGGTTCGCTCACATAGTAGGTTAAGTGTGAGTGCCAGTCGCGGCTCGGTTTTGGGTCGTGACAAACTTGGTATCAGAGCATTAGGTTCGTTGGTCTCATCACACAAGAACGAGTCTAGTAGAGTCTTAAGGAACGGTAGGGGGACGCCTTTACTTTTCTTTGAGAGGCTATAAGACTTTAGGAAAATTCCATTCTTTCATTCTTTCTTTCGTGCTATTACTTGGATCCAATTGGTATCTAGGTGATACAAATTAGTATCTGACCATCTTCACTCTATTTCGCAGATGGTTAGAACTAGAGCAACAACTGCGCCAACACCAACACCGGCAAGACAAGATGCATCTGAGCCAGCCACTGGGGCTGTAGCTCGGAGAGGAGCAGTGGCAAGAGGCCGTGGTAGAGGTCGCGGGAGGACGTCCTCTAGGGGAAGAGGACAAGCACCTAGCCCATCTAGTACCAGGGCGGTGACTCCTCCACCGACTGAAGAAGTGATAAGAGAGGGTGAGGAAGGGGAGACTGAACAAGTGCAGAATGAGGAATTACCACCCCAACCTACCCCAGAGATGATCAATCAGGTTCTTGCTTATCTTAACGGGTTATCTGATCAGGGCCAGACACCTCCAGTGTTTTCTGCACCAGCACCTCAGGTTCCGGAAGTACAACATGCAGCTACTGTGGCTCCCCGCATGGATGCCTCATTGGAAATAGGCACGTTTCCTCGTCTGACTACAGGGCCTATAATGACAAATGATCAGCATGAACTTTTCAGTAAGTTCTTGAAATTGAAACCTCCAGTCTTCAAGGTGCTGAATCTGAGGATGCCTACGAGTTTCTGGTTGACTGTCATGATCTACTACACAAGATGGGTATAGTAGAACGGTTTGGTGTAGAGTTTGTGACTTATCAGTTTCAAGGGAACGCCAAAATGTGGTGGCGGTCACATGTTGAGTGTCAACCAACAGAGGCACCACCTATGACTTGGGCCTCATTCTCTAGCTTGTTTATGGAGAAGTATATCCCCCAGACTTTGAGGGATAGGAAAAGAGATGAGTTCTTGAGCCTAGAGCAAGGTAGGATGTCGGTTACTGCATATGAGGCTAAGTTTCGTGCATTATCCAGGTATGCCACCCAACTTTGTTTCAGTCCACAAGAGCGGATTCGCCGTTTTGTGAAGGGGTTGAGGTCAGAATTGCGGATTTCATCCTTACAGGTAGCGGCTACGGCAAAATCCTTTCAAGAAGTGGTAGACTTCGTGATAGAGGTGGAAGGAGTGAAGCCAGATGACTTCACTATGGCATTGACATCAAAAAGGTTTCGAAAAAGAGGTGAGTTTAATGGTTCTTACTCTATAGGACAGGGTTCAGGAGGTTACTCAGTCCGACCAATTCAGTCTTCACTACAGACTGTAGTTGGGGGTCCACCTCAGACCGGCCAACATTTCTCTGAGGTTGGAGGTTATTCCCAGACTTCGTCATTCTCACAGAGACCGATGCTTGAATCCAGAGAGTGTTATGGATGTGGGGAGACTCGACACATTAAGAGGTATTGTCCAAAACAGAGTTACAGACCTCCCATAGTCAGAGGTAGAGGTGGTCATGGAAGAGGCCGTCATTCTGGAGGACGTGGTGGTCGAGGTAATGGTGGTCACCAAAACGGCCGAGGTGATGGGCAAACTGGAGCTACTACAACACCACATGGTAGGGGCAACGGGCAGACAGGTGATAGGGCCCATTGTTACGCTTTCCCGGGCGTCTGAAGCGAAGCATCTGATGCTGTTATCACAGGTAATCTTTGGGTTTGTGATGCATGGCTGCTGTATTATTTGATCTGGCTCCACATTCTTCATGTATCTTCCTCATTTGCTACTGGTCTTAATTTACATTGCGGATTGGTTGCATGCTATTCGTGTTTCTACTCCGGTGGGTGAGTCTGTGATAGTTGAAAAAGTATAGTAGGGCTCTGTTTGGTGACCTTTTT